>BSBN01000028.1:2400000-3600000 GCA_027924645.1 Cunninghamia lanceolata
GACTGTCCACAGTTCCACTTGGCAGCTAGTATCTTCAACGTAGATGTACAGCCTCCTACCTCTGAATTTCTCATCCCTAAGGGTAATGAGGTAGTACCCTCAGAATATGACACAGCATTAGTCTTAGAAACGTTTACCTTTGCAACTGCAGAAGAGAAGGAGGATGAATTGCTAGAGGATGAACCATACTGTTGTGAAAGTCTTTATCCCGAATCAGCCTTTGTGTTAAATGCTTTTCAGTTTCCTTTTGAATCTGAAAACGAGATATTAAATGAAACAGAGGAGGTGCAGGCCTTTCAACAGACAAATAAAAGCCACACCTACAATTTGAGGAACAACCCTAGGCCGGGAGGACCTTTCACCACTTCCACTCCCCCGAATAACATCAATACACCCCCAGATCAGAATGCTAGCAACAATCCTGCCATACTTAAAGCTAGTCAGCACACAAATAACGGAACAGCAGTGCAAAAGGATCAAACAAGTAAGACAGAAGCAGTAGAGACAACAAGACTAATGAATTACTTGTCAGAGGAAATAAAGAAAATGAAGGTCAGCATACCTCTAAATGAATTATTGAAGACCCCAGGGATCAGAAATGCTTTTTTAAAATCCCATGACACATCCATAACAAACATGGTGTCTGCTGATATAACTGTTCCTAGTAGTGATTCACCACCTAAGGAGAAAGGTAAGAAAGTTGAGCAGCCTTCCAACACAAATGTAGTAATACATGCGGATAAGAGGGATACTCAACCTTTCTTGTTAACTGTTAGGTTGTGTGGGAAGAATATACACAATTGCATGGTAGATTCTGGTGCTTCAGCCAACGTAATGCCCTTAGGAATATGTAAAACTCTCGGGCTGACTCCCACCAAATCTGCCAAGGCTGTCACACAATTAGATAAGACCGAGGTTAGTGTGATAGGAGAACTCATGAACATACAAGTGCAGTTAGCTTCAGACCCTAGGGTGAGCCAAATCATTGACATCCAAGTAGTGGATATACCCGTAAATTATGGAATGTTGCTGAGTAGGGATTGGTCCAAGACATTAAACGGATATATGGCTACTGACTTTTCACACATGTGGTTACCATGGAGAGGCATCCCAAACCAGATCAGAATAGAGGCAGAGCCCAGAATGAGACATATGATAACAGAGTATAATCGAACTAATGAAATCTTATATGCTGCTGTTGAGCCAGGTGTCTATAGAGTTACCAACAATGGGATGCAGATTGAGGAGGTTATGATGTTAAACATTAGAAAGAAGTGTGTCAGCAATAGAACAGCACTATTCATTGAGTCTGACAGAAATTCTTCAGATGAGGAAAACAATGCAATAGACAAATTTGGTCATGACATTAGACAAGAGGTGGAAGAGTGCGTTACATACAATTTCCCAGTCCAATATGTGTATAAGGCTGAAAGTTGGCAAGGAAGTGAGGAGATTATTGGGCGACAAGAGGATGCAGCAGCAACGGTTGTTAAATGTGAAGAGGATACAAAGATGGAACCAATGCTAGGAATAAAGGATAATAAGATCTACCTCCAGGAATCATGTGATGATTGTTGCAGGTTAATAGAAGCAGACTCCACACTGGACGATAAATGTGAGTCAGTTGATGAACAATTTTTGAAAATTGAAAATACAGAGGATCATGGAGCTGCTGTGCATAATCAGACATCACCCTCATGCTATGTTGAAAATAAAACAGGGGAGTACTCCTGTCAATCAAAAGATGTCATCCCACTTTTACTCTCAAGTGATTTAAAAATGATTAATTTCTGTATATCAGATGATGATGAAGATACTTACTTAAGTGCTGATGTGTAGGAAACTAATGAGAACATTGAGAGGTTTGCTAAATTTGAGGATAAACTGAACATCCAGAATGAAGGAACAAGGCTGGATGAAGATGAAGAAATGATACATCTAGAGTCGTTCATCTTTCAACTTGAAAAAGGACTAGACATAGAGCTGGGCAATGAAAATGCAGAGCTAAATGAAGAGCCAGCTACTAATAAACAAGTGTGTTCCACAGAGCTAGAGGCACATCAGGTTGTCTCTTTCCTTTCCTTAGTAAACAATGATAAATGCTATTTTGATTATGGAAATTCAAGAGATAAGACATGCATATGGATTAATCATAAACCTGATGAGCAGCCTCAGTTACTAGTTAAGAGCTATTCTGATAAACACAATGAATCTAGAATATCAGAATTTTTTTCAGAATTCAAAGATAAATCTGCTAGGATGAGAACCATCACCAGTACCCTGTTACTCCTGCACAACCTAAAGAAATATGCAAGTAGGGGTGTTCTTGGGTCTTTTTCCTGGGTTTCAGTTTGCTTTGGAGAGGCTGGTATATAGTCTGGTACGCTGGTTGTTTTTTTTTTTTTTTTTTTTTGTGTGTTCTTCTTTTGCTGTTTTCTTTTTAGGTTAGTTGTTTGTATAGCTTGTCTTCTTTTTGTTTCTTTCTATTTGTACAGTTTTTTCTTTTGCTGTGTTGTTTGTACAGCCTGTTTGTCTGGTTTGTTTGTTGTCTCCTCAGCAGGGATCTTTATTTTACTGTAGAGTATTAAGGAGCAGAACTAGCAACCATTCAAAATAGTATATAATTTAGGATATTCAGGTTAACCATTTGCAATTTACACATAACTTGTCACTGTCATGAATGTAGAGAGTTGTTCATCTTCTGAAGTTTCGTATTCAATAAATGTGATTGAGAATTCGAAGCAGGTTTCTCACGATGACACACCTAAAATCCTTGGGTTTATTGAACCTACAAGTGTAGATATTAGGTGAAAAATCAGAGGTCACCCTTGCTACCATTACAATTCTCAGCTTAATTTAAGCAAGTGTCCACTCCTTGCATCATCATGAAGTTACAATTACTATATCTTATGAAATCTTTCAAAATTAGAAAACAAAAATAAATAAATGAATAAAGCGGATTATACTGAAAATCCAGATTAAGCCATCTAAGTAACTCTACCGGGGCTATGGACGCTCGCTGGCAGTGGGGCTCTACTTAGGAGAATTGTAACGATAACCTTGCCGGGGCTATAGACGCTCGCTGGCAGCAAGGCTCTATCCGGTCGGCTATGAGGGAATATCCTCACCTACGTAGGCTAATGTCAGTCACTGGTTTGTTCAACCGATCTTCAAGATGAGGATAATTAATCACATGCACACAACTAAACTGAAAATGGAAATTCATGCATCTTTATTGAACACTTTGAGTCTCAAGCTGAATAGTAATTTGCAGGAAAAGATAGTTGGAAGTTATGAGTTCATTACATCTAGTTTCCTTGAACACTCTGAATTTAATTGTTTTGTTTTGGTTGCTAGTTGTTGTGATGTTCACAACACGCCCCATTTTGCTCCTTAGCAAAACGAGGACCCCTGCTGATGTCTTGTTTTTTGCTTCTGCTTGTGTTTTTTCTGCTTTCTGGTGGTCTGGTAAAAATGAAGGTCAGGTGCATCATCATCATGACATATGATAAGGTAGGTCATCATCATGAGGTCTGTTTGTCAAAGTTCATATTTTGTTTCCGTGACCTCATATTTTAAAAGAGCTTGAAATTCCATGCAGGTTTGCCTTTTACTTCACTTGAAAATTCGTCCATATGTGGAAGTTATGCACGGTCAAAGTCTTGGTCAAACCTGATATTCGCAGGAGGATCATCATTTTTTATCCTAAGTCATGTTGACAGGATCATCATGATCTTGGTCTATCACCCGATAAAGATCATGCAGTCGCAATATCCGGACGTCAATCTTAGGTGGTAGTGCTTTTTACCCGTCAAATGGCCTCAGGCGCATCATCAGCATCATGATTTTCTTAGGAGCGTCATATGTTATAAACTCGGTTTTGCTGAAGAGCATCATCATCATCATATTTTAAACGCACCCCCCGATAATATCCTGAGGTTCGAATATCATGATGACATCAGCTTTAAGTCAAGGTAAGTTCCCCCATCGAGCGGTCTTTGTGTCGCGAGCATCATCATGATATCCTTGCATCGCCTGATCTTAAAATATCATGCTGATGGTATAAGATCACCCTGACTTAACAAAATCCACCTTCGGCATATTTGCATGCGCACGTTCAAAACCTATCGCAAGGTCATCATCATGATATTTGCTGAACATTCGAAAGATGATGACGACGACTTCATATCCTCCTGGTCTCCTTTCGCAACATCATGATCATCATCCTGATCTTTCACACGAAGGTCATATTTGCTGAAATTCGCTAAGTGTTGGAGACATCATCATCATAATTCGAGAAAGAGGATCGTCATCTTCATATCCTCTTGATCTCCGGTTGGCGAAGTATCATGACGATCACCTTATCTATTCAGAGGTGGTCGATATTACATTTATCAACAGCATCATCATATTTTGTAATATCACCCTAGCCTGAATATCATGATGACCAACTCATCCTTGTGCTCCGAAAACGAAATATGATGATGACGTCATCATCATTCTTTATCCTGTCCTGATTGTCAAGATCATCATGATCTTGTTTGTTCGCCTGATATTTCGCAAAGTCCTCCTGCCGAAAATGCAACCTTTTGAGAACATCCTGATGATCATCATCATCATATTTTTATCCTGATCATGATCATGATCATAACATTTTCCCTTCGGCAGGATTTTTTCTCAAACATGATCCGGTTGGCGAATTATCATGATGACGTCATGTTCAAGTTTAACGAAGGCTCCGAATATCATGATGACGTCATCCCGATCTTATAACGAAGAAGTAAATATCCTGATCATCATCATCATCATTTTTTTTCTTTCGGCAGGATATTTTCCAAAACCCGATCTGGTTCGCGAAATATGATGATGATGTCTTCTTCTATGTTCGACAGAGGCCAATATCCTGATGATCATCATCATCATCCTTTTTCCTTCAAACAGGATATTTTTTCAAGCACGATCCGTTTTCCCAAATATGATGATGACGTCTTATTCCAAGTTCGACAAAGCGAATATGATGATGATCTTCATCATGCTGATTTTTCTCGAGAGGGTTGCCTTGACCGCAAAAGGATCATTTCACTTCATCATCCTGATCATGCTCCTTAGGTGACCCGATATCACAAATATCCCCTTGATCTTAACCGGATATGACGATGACGTCATCCTTAGCATTTCAATGAAGCCCGAATATCATGATGACGTCACCATCATCTTCCTTTCCTCGGCAGCATGATTATATTCATATCCTCCTATTCTTCTTCAACATGATGATGATGATGTTGTTGTTCTTTTCCCCGATATGCAGAAGCGAATCATCATGATGACATTCATCTGAACCTTCAGGAGGGAATGCTATTTCCAGAATATCATGATGATGAGGTATATCGACTAACCTGTTTTTTGACGCACCGACAGGGATGATCATGCCGATGGGCGGGAAATGAGGCGGTGGACGTTTTAAAGTGTTTTTTTTGGCGCCTCTGGCATTTTCCCGGTCAACGATGGTTGACCCGATCAATTTTGAGCAGCTTGGGCGCATTTTTGACGCGTTTTGAGCGGATTTTGGATCTGATTTCCGCGATCTTGCGCTGTCACCTGTATTTAAACGCTTATTTTAATTTTCATGCTGTTTTGTGATAAATGGAATACTTATTGCCTGTCTTGTCTTGCAGGCTTGCAGTTGAGGAAGCAGCTGGAAAGTCAATACAGTGACCTCATGGAGGCAGAAGATCAGATCTCAGGAGCAAGAAGATAGAGATGAAATGCAAAAAGTCAAAGCCATTCAAGTGAAGAGGAAGGTCGCAGCTGGAGGTATTTCTGCAAAAGACAAACAGAAGTTATTGCCCAGCTGCTGGAACTTCTCAGAAGGGGCAATATTTCGCCCAGATTTGACCACAGCTCAGAGATATTTTTGAGAACTGGTTCACCTGCATTTATTGTTGTAACTAGAGGTTTGAACCAGGGGTTCAGTTAGGTTTTTTTTGCTGTAGTGAGGACAATCAGAATGTTATATATTGTGCCTCTCTACACTGTAATACTTTACAACAGGGGCTACACAACAGGGATTTTTAGGGCCTACAATAGAGATTCTAGGAAAACACAGCAAGATAGCTTAGCATAGTTTAGAGTAGAAGAAGGAGGTCGCCTGTTAGTCTGCAGTAAGGTGCGCGTGGAATGTCTGGCTGCCTTACTGTATCTGTAAAGCTTGTAAGTTCTCTGTAGTATGATCAATGAAACTAAGAGTCATTCTTACATTGTAAATCATGTATGGCTATTCGTTTCTAATACAATAGAATCTAGAGTTCTGCATCTATCTTCTGAGTGTTCTCCTGCTCTTCTTTGTGTTTTGAAATATCTTCTTTGAGAGCTTGCAATTTTAAATGTATGTTTGTGAAAATGCTCAGGACTTACATTTAAGGTTTTTACTGTGGATTTGATCAAATTACTGTGGTATTTACATAGTGGATAACAGAAACAATTAGATCCTTCTGTAGATTAGATGAAGTGTAGATTAGATCTCTCTAACTTTTCCCAACCCATCTGAAATATTTAGCTGAAAACGCAGAAATCTAAAGGAAATTGTCTCAAATCTGAAGAAGCATGCATAACAGAGTCTAAGTAGACAGTTTTCATAAGTACATGAAGAAGGAAGCTGCATAAATCAAAAAAAAAAACCATCTGAAACTTGCAGCACAGTAGCACCTTTATGCAAAGGAATAAAGAGTATTGACATATCTCATGACCTTTTTGCATATTCTTAGGCCAGTAAACCACAAAACAAACCTAAACTATGTAAGGCCCCTTGAACATTACAGCTTCACATTGACCAACTGAACTTGACCAACCGAACCATTGTAGACTTGGGATTAGTTGAATCACCAAATGATTCCTTCTTGTCTTTCAAGTATAGTTACAGTTCATGTCATGTGAATTTTAACTTATTGTTATGATTGCATCAAAACAATCATCAACAAAACCAATCCAATATCGTGAATGATATCCATCAAGTTAGATAAGAAAATCAACACCACAATGTTGTACTCCAAAAATATGTGGGCAAGCCATGAGAATATATTGACCATTTACACTCCTTATAGTATTTTCAATTATGTCACTATCAAATAGAAATACATGAGCTAGTTGTAAAACCAAGTCATAACAACCAACTTCTATAGGTTCCCACTTATAGGTATGAATGTACACTCGCATGTTAATAGGAAAGGACTCCATTCTTAGCAAATATAAGCTCTTCAACTACATATTTGAATGAGGATTGAAGTGTTTATTAACAGGCCCTTTAGATAGGGGACACCTATCATTTCCACATGTAGATGGCATAGAAACAAGAGCATCTCATTTGCAATAGCGATTAATTCCCACATGAATAAATCCTAAAAGAAAATCAGGAAAAGGACTTATTTTTGCATCACCAAGGCTATGATTTGATTTAACCATTCATTTCCTAGTAATTTGATATCCTCTCATACATGTTGATAATAGATACTTATCCTCACTCATTCAAAAAACCATCCACCTTAATGTCACCTTTTTGCAAGATGTGATCAAGGATTTCACTTGTGCAAGATGAATTTTAAATCCTTTCACAATCTAGAAGTGGACCACCCTTTGTTTGAAATAAGTAATCCCTTATGCCATTTATAAAATCATTGCTAGCTCATCTATATGGTCATTAATACTTCAGGTACATGTACAAGTGCACTCACAATAATTCTTAGACAAAATAATAAAATTTATTGGTTATCCCCTAGTTGGGAGGCTGATGAAATCATGATGCCTCTTCTATCCCTGGATTCTACAAACAATAAATCCTTATCTTTCCAAAATTTTCAACTCTTTTCCTTCAATATACTCTTCCCCATGTTTATTTACCATTTGAATTTAGAACCTGTATGCTAATTTATTGGATTCGCAGTAATAATGGTCACATTCATAATATTCAAAATCATCTAACAAATTCCAAGCCATCTCAAGAATGTTTATCAACCTCTAATTATTGTTTCTCCCTAGTTTGATGGCATTTATGGTCAACATAAAACCCACCTGTATAAAAAATCTCTTTATATTTTCTTTCCAAGCAATTGCTAATCACAATATCAATGCTTGGACTTCTACCTCAATATTAGATCCCATTGGAAGGTTTTTGGAAGGAGCTAGTATAAATCTTCCTTCTTTGTCCCTTAGAACACATCCTACACCTAAGAGCCCAAGATTCCCATGAGAGGCTCCATCAAAGTTAATTTTCACAAGAGAAGTCAAAAGAGCTAGCCATTTTATCAATGACGAATTGGGTTTAGTAATGATGCCCTTAACTGATCCATGAACTAGTGTTGGTTTTAGTAGTGGCCAAGTTTTAAATAATTTATCGTCCAAAAATGAGAATTTATTAATATTCTAAACATTCTTGAAGACATATGACATCACAATTTTAGAAATTGCTCTCTCCAATTTAAGAATTTTTTATAAAAATCAACTTGGAAACATTTATAAAAATAAAGTTAAAAAATGAAGTTAGACAAATCTATATAATAGGTTAGTGTTGCACAAATTCCCAAACATGAAAGGTAAATATTCAATCCAAAGACATTTTCAAGTGTATTCCATAGATATCAAAGTGCATGTACACCATCCCATACAATATTTCTAGCAACAAAATTTATGCAACTTTAATCTTTTCTAGGATATGTTTACAAAAGTATTGTTGTTTAATTGTGTTAAAATGTTAGAGCATTTATATTTACCGTGTATTGCTTGGTTTTTAACTATGATTTTTTCTTATTTCCTTGTGATTATATTTAGGAGGAATAGTCATTAGTCTATGTTGTATCACTTTCCATCGACATGCATAGGCCATGTCAATGGATGGCTATAGATTTATAATGGATGGATATGAGTGCATCTTGTAGGGAGAATAGCCACTTTTCAAACTAAAATTGAAATAAATATATAAAATTAATATTGTAGAACCAAAGTGTAATGATAAAATTTACATACCCATGTCAATTTCCATTTAGTTTTGGTTCTACTCTGAGAGAATGTCTTAATGTAATTACATATATTGATAAATGGCCTAATCTTGTGTGAATTTGGGCTTATTCATTAATCCTCCACCCTTCCCATTTACATACATTCTCACATCTGATCATACCTTATCTATTAATATACATTCTACCATACATTTTATGTTTATTGCATCCCCATGTATGGAAATTCATTCCCCACAAATATTACCATTTTATCATTGTAGGTCAATACCACAGGTGCAGGATTGATCCTGCTCCTATGGATCTAACCCCCAAATTTCAAAAATTTAAGCTCAATTTTTTTAGCTCCCACCCATTCTATTCCCACCATGAGTTAACGTAGTACAAATTTCACATGATTATTGCTATGCATTGTTATTTAAAGACTTAAACTTTTGGACATTAATTCACATCAGGGAATCATCCAAGGTCATTCATCTTACTAGATCTTCAAGGAGCATTTATCATGGGAATATTTTGATTTGAGTCAACAACAACATTCCTCTTTTCTTGGATTAGAGATCCCTAGAGCATCATAAACCATGTTTGCATTTACTTCTTCATTTGCCAAATCATCCATTTGCATGCTTAAAACAATTATGCAATTAAATCTTGTGTAAACAACAATTAGAGGGTCAAAACCATGTAGTCAGTGTTTAAACCTAAATTAAAATGCATTTAGAAAGCATAAAAGTCATTTAAAAGACTTAAGTTAGTTTGTAACAAGGTCTTCATGTGTTAAAAGTTGAGATTGTATGTGAGGTATGTCAAATAGGGGTCTAGATAGGTGACTTTGTCTTTTGTAGTACCATAGACAAGCACAACACTGATGTTTCTTATGTTGAATGCATAAGACAATTGAGAGGGGATGAATCAGTTGTATCATAATTTCAAACCCTCACAAACATTCAAGTCCACATTAACCTTTAAACTTTTATGATGATTAAGCATGAATCACAAACAATAAAAACTGAAACATAACAACACCAAACACAAGACAACACCAGATTTTACGTAGAAAACCCAAGAAGGAAAAAACCACAGTGAGGATTAGCTAACAATATAAAGTAGTAGCAATACCAAATTACAAGAGGCTCACTACCAGAGGGCTCACTACCCAAAAGAGAGAATGCTCACTACAAGTGGACTCACTGTCCATTGAGAAAGAAAGAGAGAAGAGAAGAATGGCTTACTACCATGCTTTGAATTGATATAATTGCATCTAACCTATGCATGGAGTTCAGTTCCAATGAAGCTCAATATCCATCACAACACAAACAACACCTTTGTAGCAACACTAAAAATAGTAGACAACTTCTACTCACTACATCTAATAGCCTAACACATGAAATCTCTTACTTCCATGATCAAATTCACATCATAAACATCATATCCCTCACATATATCAATATCCACGACTCCTTGACACTTATTTATACCATCATCAATCATGAAAACATTCTCCAAGGTCGGCAACATGACTTAACCCATAAAATTCAATTTAGGTATGGACCTGTTACTAAATTATGTTCACACCTAATTTAGCAAGGCCTAAACATCAGTTGTTTAGAGGGAGTAAAAATTCTTTTGCTTATGCAGGATCATCCAGTCAATGTCTGATGTCTTAACAGAAGACAAGTACAAAATCACTTATTAAAATCATGTAACAGCTCAAGCTGAGCTGTTACATCATCCTCGTAAGTGAAATCATCTACAGACAAGAAAACAAGCATTCAAAGAATGAGGAGAATTGATGGAGTTCATGTTTCAGTTGCTGATTATTCATTATGTTTCAATGCAAGTAAAAGAGGTATCTATAAACTATCAAATTATACATCATGTTTTATACGTATGTTTCAAAGAAAGATCAGTTGTTTTATACTATGTATTTGATTTAGAAAGTGAAATATACATAAGTCATTGCATAGAATGAGATAATTGATTGTATTCAAAGGAATGTATAAAAGTGTCCCACTCAAGCCGTGGGAGTAACTGAAATAGGTAACAAAAAAGTAAATTTTACTATCTTTCTCCATCCATTTGAGCTCCAACGTACCTGGAAAATAAATTTTGTTAGCTCAGAGTACCAAGTCTTTTCGTACACAATCAGAGCTTCAAAAGTACCATTCACTTTTATGTAGCAGTAGTATATCAGTAATCATATCAGTATAAGAGAGGTCAGAATGAGCAGACATAAGTGCTATATCAGAAAGAGATAGATCCATACAAGTAACCCCACATCATGAATCAAAGATATATTTCATATGCTAACATGTTTGCTTCCTATGCAGGTATATGAGAAATCAGTTTGCTAATTCATCTTTTATGAAATAGCATGTGTAGAAAATGTGGATCCCAGGAGGGTTGAGCCCAACATGCTGTACTTTCAACTATTGAGGAGAAATTAGGATAGGAAATCATTACATGTAGTCATTTTGATACAATATCTTATAATCTATATTAGCGAAATGATTGATGTCACTACTATAGATTACAAGATATTGTTGGCAACAGGATTGGAAAAGAAACATATCATTGATTTGTCAAGTCATAAAGATCATAAGATGCCTATATATAATGTTTCTTACTCATAAGATGCACGAAGCCTTCAACAGTCCAAAACAATCATGTAATCAATAGTCAAAAAGGTCATGGACAGTCAGCAAATAGTCCAAAACAATCATGCAATCAACAGTAAAAAAGGTTATGACAGTCAGCAAGAAATCAAGGACAATGGGTAGAACATCATGAATGATGGATTCAAGGCTTGAAGAGATGGTTTTAGAAGTGGGGTATAAGGGTTTTATACTTGTTACAATAGAAGAAGAGCCTGTGGGTCCAAATCAGCCATAAAGAAGTAAATAAATAGTCATACTAAGTGATGAGGAGAACAAATAGTAGTGTATATTGAAGGTATGGAATAGTCATTTAGAAAAAATGGTATACAGATCAAAGAAGCCTATGCAAGGTCTTGACCATAGAAATATTGCAAAGGTGTGTATAACTTTGAGAATGTATTGATCGTATCACTAAAGTTTTGTAGAGTTTATACATTTTTGTCAAGCCTCAGAGACTCATTGTAAAATTGTAAGAACACTATCAACTCTGAAAGTATACATAGGCCAAGAAGTTTATAACATAGTGATATGACTATCACACTATCAAATAAACAACAAAAAAATAGTCATAAATGTCAAACTTTAGGCAAGCAAATGACAACAATAAAGAACAAGGGACAGTCACTTTGAAAGGTCAGAGATGACTGTCAAAGTTAGAATAGTCAATGGAAGAACTGTTTACATTGCAAATGAAGTATCATGTAGTCCTACAAAGATCTTAAACCTGAACATCATATAGAGATGTCCCTGCACAGTATCTTGGTTTCTACATTCATATAGTATAAAGGGATGTACTCAAACATGCAGAGTATGTAAATGACAACAAGGTAGTTCAACATCTCTTTTCCATTCAACGAAGATATACACAGAGATGTATGGGGATAGGTTTCTTTTGTTTTGGTTTTCTGACCCCTAATCAGATGACTATCATAGCAGTCTAACAACAGTCATGGTAGTCCAAGATAGACCAAGATAGGAACCATCATATCAAAGAAACAAAGGTTTCAGTCATAGTAGAAGAGCATATAAAAGTATAGTTTCATGTTATAAATAGTCATAAGGAACAACAAGAGCAACCACACATCAACAAGTAGGCTGTTCAATTATCTGAGTGAGTGAATTTCAAATGTAATGCTGATGTTTTATCATTTTCATACATTCAGGAAGTTCAGAGACAAAAGTTGGGTCTTGTGATAGCCTTTCAGATGAAGAAATATATCCAATTAAAGATCATTTTTCAATTCATCAATTGAAAGTGTTTATGAGTACATGACAACACCTTTGTGCTGGTGAAAAGTGCATTATCTAGTGCCAACATGGCAGTTTTGGTCTAACACATCATTCTAGGATAGATAGAGTTCAGTATCAACATGTAAAATCTTGCAATTATGTATCAGAAGGTATAGCAAATTCTTTCAATTCATCATATTCAGGAGAAAACAAATGTGTATCACAATGTTGCATCAGATAAAGGACAGTCATCAATATGAAGGTAGCCATAGTAACACCATGTCACAGCTACAGGAGGTATCTTATCAAATATTTGCCATGTGTTATAAAGTACCACTGAACTATAGAAAGGTAAGTGTTCATATCACCTGTGTATATGCATTGTTCAAATGTTATCATTAACCAAAGATGCTTTTGAAATGAAGAGTTGTAGCACATATTCATCATGGGCTGAGCAAAGTATGTACAAGATGAACAAATCAAAATGACACCTTCATCAAGTTAAAACATTCTAATGAGTTGTATACAGTGTTTTTTTGGATCAGCAATGTAAAAAGATATAACAAGTGCAGCAAAAGTATATATGTCTGCATGTATGCATGATACATGTTCCAAGTTTCATGTCATACACTATCAGGGAGCTTTCATGAAGTCGTTTGTCTTTGAACACAGGTGCAGTCATTAATGAGCTACCAAAATGTAATTGTAGCCTCATGCATCCAAGGTATAGCTACAAATTACTCGGGAAGAATAAGACTCTTCTAACAATATGTTATGCATATGAGACAAAAGTAAATAAGTGGCTATATATACTAATCAATGGTGATTCAAACCTCAAGCACTAACCTCTTTCATAGAAAGGGATCTTAAAGTGTATATATCATGAAGCTACAGAAGGAAGAATCCATGATATGCAGGTGAATAAAATGCCATATGAAGAGATGTATACACAGGTTTCAAATGTCATTTCCATCTACAGAAGTAAAGGAAACAAATGATAAGTTATAGCTATGTCCATAATACAATAAGAACAGCAGAAATGTATGCAGAGCTTAGGCTGAGTTTCTTTTACAAGACAGAAATGACAAAACCTTTACCAGTTTTTTAAAATAACAGGCTCATATATAGAGAAAAATAGAGCTTTCGAGTTGTGAAAACACTCAGAGAATGTGTAATGTACCAAATATGGAGCAACCAAAGCAAATTTTTTCTTCGTTTTCCTCACAACGAAGTTAAACCCATTTGGGGTTTTGAGCAAAAAGTCACAGATATTGAAGAAATCAAAATTTTTTGAGTTTAGAATGTAGGAAATGTTAGCTGGCCATGACCTATAGTACCATATTGAGCCTCATGCTACAAGAAATGCAAAGAAGTGGGTGCAGATTTCAAGGAGGAGTTTACCTTTTTTCTTGAGAAGAATCATGTGCTCAAGACCATGGATTTTTCCCATTTTTGTTGCCTTCAAACAAAGCTCGAACTCATGTTTCCATGGTAGCCCCAACGAAGGAGAGATAGGTCACAAGAAAAAAGAATCACAAATGCTCAGAGATAGCTACATAGGTCGTGCCATAATGCTAAAAAAACCAATAAATAAGACAAAGAGGCCGGCTTAGCATCGACAGAGGGAGTTTTACCTTCATCATTTTTCAAGGATCTTCATCAAAATGCTCAGAATTAGCAAGAAAACTAGCAGCTTCGTGGTCCAAACCCTAAGTCATGGCAACTAGAGAGAGGGTTTTCTCATCGAATGCAAGGTGAAAATGATGTGGAAAGGTAGGGCATCATTGTTTTGGTGTTAGGGTTGCTTTGGAGCCCTAAATTCGACTATGATTTTTATCACATCAAATTGCATTTTCAATGCCATGACTAATACCCATCGTGGTATTGTGGTCCTTTTTGCATTTGCTAACTTAGGATATTTCAAGACTTAGGTCTCTTTTTGCATATAATGCCTAGGTATTATGTCTTTAAAACTGATTCGTTTACCTTGGAAATAAACTCATAGGTCGATATGCCTTAGTGCATTTTGCAGACTACATGAAGGTATAATGCATGTATAGTGCATAGGGAGTAATGAGGTGCTTCATATGTGAAGTCATAATGATGCATGGTGTGAAATGCATAAATTACATACGGAGTCATGAGGATGCAATATGATATATAACTAACATAATATGGCATGATGTTTGTATCTTGACCTATGCGTGGAGAGGACCCATATGTAATGTATGTATGTATGCAAGGGAGATGTAAGGAGTTACTAATTGTTTTAAATCTTTTGAAGACAAATGCATCCATTTTGCATGACCTTGCAACTTAAAACAATGTAAACAAATGATAAAGTAATATAATTATAAATTACTTTATTATTTTGGTCACAAAGTTGTAAAGTCAAAATAGAGCAAAATTATAACTGCAAGATGAGGATGCATTAAAGATATGGTCAGGGGGTGTGGTTAAGTATTTAATGTGTAAATGCCAAACATTTATGATGCTACAAGAGAGGTTGGCAAACAGGTGGAGGAGATATTGTAGTGATTTGACATGATTTTTATGGCCTTAAAGAGCATTTAAAGGCATTTTCTAGTGCTTTTATGTTTGGTGATGTCATGCCTTGACTTTTTCTTCACTGGAGACTCATTTTGGAGAGAGTTTGGGGGATATTTTTAGGGTTTTTTGGGTATGCACGACCAAGGAAGTTTACATTCCTTATCTAGTTGCAGCTGTGTGGAGAGTATATAGTCATTCATTTGACTCTTTAGTAGGCAGTTCTTATCATGCAATTTCTAGAGTAGTGATTTTCTGAAGTCCTTACACAATTTTGAGCATGCTTTGTAACTCTTTTAGGATATGAAATACAGAAAAGACCTTGGATACCATTGATTATGAGATTTTGCCTTCTTATTCTTGCAGTGTTGTGTATTATCAAGTGATTGATCAAGTTATTTGTGAGGTAATTCTTATTTCATTGTGACATTGTCTCATGTTCTATACCTTTTCTACAAAAAAGCATGTTTATGCAGGTTGCAAACTGTCTTAAAGATGCATGTGGCTTTCTAATTGTGAAGTTATCTTCCTTTTAAAGGTTAATGCATTTAGTCCTCTTTGTGAAATATTTATGCAAAAGCATGTAGTAATAGGTTGTGCAAATTTAGTTTCTGTTATCTGTAACCAAGTGTATACAAATCTGATTTTTCATAAACCATATCAGTTTGGTGTATCACCCTTTGTTTCATTTTCCAATTTTTTTATTTTGAAGCATTCCTTTTTCCCTTTTCCTCTGCAAATCCAGTAGTTTCTAGGTGATAACCAGCTAGGAGCCAGCCTTATCTGGAGATTCACTCCAAATTTTAGATAACCCACAACCTGGAGGAAGCAATTTTCATCACCTGTTTACTAGGTTTTCATCATGGCATCTATCCAAGGCACCTATTTACCAGGTTTTCACCAGAGGATTATTTTTTGTTATTTTTCTATTTTTTTATTTTTTTTGCTTTTTTTTTCATTTTTTTGATTTTTTTGCTTTTTTCCCCCCTTATATTGGGGTTCTCTAGGTATAGAACCGGAAAAGATGCATACTGTTGATTGGGTCATCAAACAACCCACCTTCTAATGTAGCTAACTAGTATGCTCCTGATCCATAGGTAGTAATGATTACATAAGGACCAAGCTAGTTGGGTTCAAACTTTCCTTTCTTCTCCCAATCCTGTTGATTGTAGGGATTTTCTTTGAGCACTAGATCACCAACATTGAAGACCCTTGGACGGACTCTGTGGTTATAGCTTCTAGACATTCTTTGTTGGTAGGCTTTGAGATGGTTGAAAGCATTGTCATTTTTCCTCCAACAATTCTAACTCTTGCAGTCTGGAAACTCTGTAGTCCTCATCAGTTATAAGACCTTTTAACGACACCCTCAAAGATGGCAACTCAACCTCAATTGGAAAGATGGATTCAGAACCATAGACAAGGGCATATGGTGTGGCACCTGTGGGAGTGCATATGCTAGTTTGATAGGCCCACAGAGCAGGATTTAGTTGCATGTGCCAATAACGGTCGGCGTCATTGACAGTTTTATTGAGGATTTTCAAGATGGTTTTGTTGGATGCCTCTGCCTGACCATTGCATTAGGGGTAATATGGGGTGGAAAAGCAGTGTTGGATTTGGAACTTGTCACAGAGCTCTTGGACATCTTGGTTTCTGAAGGGTCTTCCATTATTTGTGACTATGGATGAGGGAATTCCATATCGACAAATGAGGTAATTAAGGATGAAGGAGGCAATTTGCTTGCCTATGACATTGGTGAGTGGAACGACCTCAATCCACTTGGTAAAATATTCAGTGGCGGTTATGATGAACTTGTGGCCATTGGATGATGGAGGGTGGATTTTGCCCACAAGGTCGAGTCCCCTCTGACAAAAGGGCCAAGGTATCGTTAAAGGCCGTAGTTCCTAAGCTGGTGCATGGACGAGGTTACCATGAATCTAACACTGCTTGCATTTCTTGACAAAATGATATGAGTATGTCTCCATGTTCGGCCAATAGTATCCCAAACGCATGAGTTTCTTAGCTAAGGTAGGACCACTAGAGTGTGATCCGCAAATTCCTTTGTGTACTTCTTGTAAGGCAGTTTGAGATTCTTCACATTCAAGACATCTAAGTAGAGTATCATCCAGACCTCGACGGTAAAGGGTGTCAAAAATAATGGTATAACGGGATGTTGGGCGGATAAAGGTTCGGCGTTGGTTGTGGGATAAGTCAGTTGGTAATGTGTTATCCTTGAGGTAAGTGTAGATCTTACCATACAAGGTTGAATCAGATCTAACTAGGAGGCAAATGGATTGTGTTTCAGGGATATCATAAGTTGGTTGTGCGATTGGCTCCACCAAGAACTCAAAACATGACTCATTCTCTGGTATATCGAGAAGCGAGGCGATGGTTGCCATGGCATCTACTACTTTGTTTTCTATGCGAGGAATCTGCTCAAAGGAGATTATCACAAAGTATCCTTTAAAGTCATCTACCATATGCTTGTATGGTATTAGCTTGTCATCTTTCATCTAATATTCGTCATTGACTTGGTTTATGACGAGTTGCGAATCCTCGTAGACATGTAGCTCTTTCACTTTCCACTTTGCTGCCATCTTAAGACCAATGACTAAGGCCTCATACTCTGCTATGTTGTTTGTGCAAGGAAAAAGTAGATGATAGGACTTAGGTATTGTGTCACCTTGAGGAGTGACTAATAGGATTCCTACCCCTGATCCATGGTTTGTATAAGATCCATCAAAGTAGAGCTTCCATGAATGTGTTGTGATACTGAAAATTGATTCATCAGGAAACTCGAATGTCATTGGAGTAGTATCTTGCAATGGCACCTCTGCCAACTGTTCGGCGATGACCTAACCTTTGATAGCTTTCCTTTCCACATATTCAATGTCATACTCACTTAGTAGCATCACCCATTTAGCTAGGCGTCCTGTTAGAGCTTCTTTGCTTAATAAGTACTTGAGTGGATCGATCTTTGCAATTAGCTTGATGGAATGTGCAAGCATGTAATGGCGTAGTTTTTGGGAAGTAAACCACAGCAAGACAAGATCTTTCAATTTGAGAATATTGCAATTCATACCCCACCAATGTACGACTGATGTAGTAGATGGCCCGTTCCTTGCCTTCATAGTCTTGTTGTGCTAAAAGGGCCCCAAGAGTTGTTGGTGTTGTAGATATGTAAAGATATAGTGGCTTGCCTTGGATGGGTGGCATCAAGATAGGTGGATTCATGAGATACTCCTTTAGTTTGCGAAAGCCTTATTCACACTTCTCATCCCATATAAATGGAATGTTCTTATGCAAGAGATGAGTGAAAGGTTGACACTTGTCCGCCAATTGTGAGATAAACCAACGGATTTCCTGTAATTTGCCTTGTAAGGACCGTAGTTGGGTGATGTTCCTTGGTGGTGGCATCTCCATGATATCTTTTACCTTTGCAGGATCTACTTCAATCCCATTAGCTAATACTATGAAACCCAAGAGTTTTCCAGAGGTGACTCCAAACACACACTTTTTCGGATTCAATCAGACCTTGAACTGTTCTAGCCGCTGAAAGATTTTCTCTAGGACATCTAAATGATATTCCCTTGTGAGTGTCTTGGCAAGGATGTCATCCACATAGTCTTCCATAGTGACATGCATCATGTCATGGAAGATAGTAGTCATTGCTCTTTGGTATGTGGCTCCTGCATCCTTCAACCCAAATGGCATGACATTCCAACAGAAGGTTCCCCATGGGCATGTGAATGCCGTCTTATGCTAATCTTTTGGCGCTATTTTGAATTGGTTGTACCTAGAAAAACCATCCATAAGAGAAAGCATAGTGTGTCTAGCTATCAAGTCTATGATGATGTCAATGTTGGGTAATGGGAAATCATCTTTGCGACAGGCCTTGTTGAGATCTCAAAAATCATTACACAATCTAACTCTGCCATTAGGTTTTGATACTAGTATAATGTTTGATACCCACTCTGGATAGTCAATTGCTCTGATGAACCCTACATCCAATATTTTCTTTAGTTCCTCTTTGACTAGCAATGCAACATGTGGATGCATTTTCCAAAGTTTTTGTTTAACAAGTTTAACTCCAAGATCTAGTGGTAGATGATGCAAGATCAAGTCTGGATCTAACCTGAGCATATCTGCATAGGACCAAGCAAAGTTGACTTGTTTCTTTTTGAAGAAGGGCACAAATTTCATCTTTTCTGGCAAAGATAGAGACTTGGCAAAGTGTGTGATCTTTGGGTTACCTTATGTGCTGATGTCCACAGGTTCTGTGGGTTCTACAACAATTTGTGACTTCTCCTGATACATGTTGTTGGGGAGAGTGTCAAGCCTTCCATCGTCTGGCACCTTAGAGAGGTTTTCACCATCAGATGTGTCCTTTATTTTTACTTCTTTGGGATCTGACACTGCCACAGAGCAGTTTTCACCATCAGATCCATGTTTGATTTTTATATTTTTGTGACTGGAAGGCTTGGCACCCTCTCCAAAATAAGCTAGGGTATTGAGTTCTATGGTAAAGCTAGCTTTATGATCTCCCACAAGTAGGTGGTCTCTTAATTCCATGTAATCAATGTAGGCATCATCATTTTGGAACATGTCAAGTTGGGGGGTTCCTTGTAAATCCCAATCGATAAGCTCAGGATGTACCAGGGGGAGGGGATCGATAGGTTGATCTGATTCAATGGATGTGATGGTAAGGATGGATACATGATTAGTATTGGGAATGATAGGAACAAGATCTATTATGGTACTCTCTTCAAGATTGTTTATCTCGTGGGAACTCCAACCTTCCTCGTAAGTTGTTCTCTCAGGAATGGGCGAATCACACTCTACTGGTCTAGGCCTCAGTATTTGTCCGTCACGGTAGGGGCTATAGGTGCAAACGGTATCGATTCCTTTGTCTTCATAGGAATGTTCTGAAAGGTCATCCCATTCATACTCGTTAGAATCTATATCACTGTTCTCTTGGAGGTTATGGGTCTGTTGCAAAAAACAAGTACTAGCTTTAGCTTTGCCTTTGTCATTGTCTTTGTATCCTATCCGTTTTGTGTCTCAGGCTGATGAGGATGAAGAGGGTTGAATGGGTTCAGTTATTCCTTCTTTTCTCAAGCAAATGGGACCCTATCCTTCATAGGCCATTCTGTGTAAGATAGATTGACCACACCCATAGATTTCTGTTGGGAGCTTTGGTTGTTTGTCTTGTGGTGCGTCATCTTCATCTATGTAGAGCCATTGCAAAACATCTCTTTCTTTTCTTTCATCTGATAGGGTGCCCCATTTGACAAAGGGAACTTTGGGAGGTTTAGGAGGGGCAGATGGTTTTGGGAAGGGTGTTTATCACCCAAAGGACTTTGGAGACAAAGGCATTTTGGCTACACAAAGGGTATGCTTGATGGAATATTCTCCTACCCTTGTTTCTTTAATCTTGATCTTCTACTCATTGGCCTTTGATGTGGAAGCTTGGGAGCTAGGATCATGCTGGGAGGCAGAAGATGTGGAAGCTCTATTATTAGGGATGTTGAAATCTGGCTTTGGTTGGATAGTGTTACAGTGTTGAAAAGGATCAGGATCACCTTGGATGGTGATCTCTCAGCCATTGTGAGGGAATTTGATACACTGATGATATGTGGAAGGCACAGCTTTCATGGCATGTATCCAAGGTCTTCCTAGAAGAATGTTATAGGTGAGCTCCTTGTCAAGGACTTGGCAAACAACTAATGTCACTACTAGTCCAATTCTTAACGGTAACACTACAGTTCCTTTGGTTGTCCGATCTTCTTCATCATAGGCTTTTATTGTGATCTTCTTTCTTGGATCCACTATAGTTTCTAAGAACCCCAATGTAAGGATTAATTTAAGGATGCAAATGTTCAAACCTGCTCCTCCATCAATGAGAACCCTTTTGATGCGATGTTTATTAATGAAGGCCTCAATATGTAGCGATGCGTTATGAGGTTGAGATACAGATAGATCATCCTGTTCAGTGAATGATAGGATGTTAGGTGAGGTAAGATGACCTACCATGGCTTGAAACTTCTCTTGGGCCAAGTTCATGGGCATAGTGGTTTCCACTAGGGCTTTATCAAGAATCTCTTTGTGGGCTGGCGATAGATGCAACAACTCTAGTATGGATATATTGGCCGGAGTCTTTCGTAGTTGGTCAATGATGCTGTACTTGTGGGGGGTAGATGGTGAGGGTGATGACCTTGGAGGGAGTGTGTGCAAACTGACCTTCCCACTGTGGGTGGTGATATTGCAATCAAATTTGGTGTTGGAATCTAATTATTTGTTAAACGTGAACACATTGATTTGTGGGATATGCTCTGATATGCAATTAACGGTGTAGTCGAACGGCACGTTTGTGTAGTTAGCATCATTGTTCCTATTATTGTGATTTTGTCAGTTGTTATTGTTGTTGTTGTGAGGGTTCTGCCTATCATGGTTAAGGAGCAGATCCTTGAATGCCACATGTGATTTGTTAGATGGATGATCTTTTGTGCCCACACAATTTTGGTCTAGAAGATCTTGTATGATGTTTTTCAAGTGAATACAGTCATTAGTTGTATGGCATTTGCCTCTATGGTACTCGTAGAAATTGGTATCCTTCCACCAAGGAGGTTTGACTTGAGGTTCATAATCTCTTATGGTAGGAAGGGTGATCTCATTGTTTGCCAATAACTTTCTCAAAGCAGACTCATATGACTTCCCCATTGGTGTAAATTTTCATCTAGGAGGAAAGTTGTATCGTTGTCTCGGTTCGTTTGACAAAGGTTTGCTCGGTGTTGCATTATTTGATGCTCCTTTGAGATTGAAAATTGGTTTCTTAGGAGCTACTACTTTAGCATCAACTAATCCATCGTTGACGATGTTCTTATTTTTGGTCTAGAATTTTGACTTATCCGTGGTATAGTTTGAGTTAGGAGTGTCTTTGAACAATTTTATTTGTCCTTTCACGATCATAGCTTTTTTGATGAATAACCCCATCTCAATGACTTTCGTAAATGAGGTAGGACATTGGATCTGAATTTGGTAGCTTAGATCAGAATTGAGATTATGGACAAACATTTCAATCATTTGTTTTTCTAGTATATGAGGACATTTGCTAGCGAGTTGTCGCCACCTCTGTAAGAAAGCAATGAAGGATTCGCCACTTTTTTATGTCTGATATTATATGAGAAATGCATTACAAATTTGTTCACTAACTCGTCAAAGGTACGGATACCAGGGGGAAGTCAAGAAAACCATTCCATGGCTTGTCCACCCAGAGATCTAGGGAAGAGCCTCATGAGAAAAGTTTCATTGTGGTCCACCTCTAGACATGCGGCACTAAATTCTCTGATGTGGCCTCTAGGGTCACCCTTTCCTCTATACTTGTCAAATTTTGAAACTTCAAATCTAAGGGGAAAGGGGATCATTTTCAAGCTCTTATCGAAGGGATACGGTGAGATATCCTCCAATGAATAGTGTTTAATGGATGTCCCTGTTTGGAGGTCCACTAATTGTTGTTGTAGGGTTTGAACTTGTTTTTTCAACATGTCTAAAGGTGTGGTTGAGTCTATGGTTTTCTTTCCTTTGCCTATGTCAAGGGTTCTTTCCTCACGTGTGTTGTCTTCATGAGTTCTTTCTTCTTCGGTTTCTTTCAACTTTGTGACATCAAAGTCAGGGGGAGTTTAACTCCTTGGGTTGCTAGGCGGAGAAAGAACTTTGTAGGGTCTTGGTGGAGCACTTTGTCCAGCATTCGTTGAAATTTTCTATCTTGGATAGCTTCTTGTAAGTCCTCATGAGATATCTCTTCATCACTGTCGTGAGGGGATACAATTTTGTTGAATGTTTTAGCCATTTCAATTTGTTTTTGCTTCTATGATCTAGTTAGTACCATGCAATGTGATTTGGAATGGAGTTGGATGAAATTGGACGCTTTGCCAAGATGTGTTTGGATGTTGTAGTGAAGGGGATACTGGTGGTGATAAGATTTGAACAAGGGTTTTCTTTGATCAATGGTGTCAAACAAGTTGGTCGAAACAAAATGGTAGCCAAAAGTAAGGATGATTAGAATTTGATTACTTGGTAGAGACTAGTCTTGTACCAAAACAAACTAGTGAAGTTCTGAGAGAGAAGGATGATAGATCTCCTGATAGTGGAGACTTAATAGGGATGTTTGAGTCTAATATGATCATAAATTGGCTTGTAATAACATGGTTTAGATAGTTTGATTTGTTCTTGGGAAGTTTTTTTTTTGGGGGGGGGAATTTTGACGAGGTGATTGGTGGAAAAGATGGTACGCTATAGAAATGGATGGGAAAAGTGACTGCAAGGTTAATTTGATCTCAAAAACTAAAACAAGGCTAAAATGGGTGTTCAAAAAGGTAAGTGTTTTTCTGACAAACTATACGAAAGTGCTCACCGTGACAGATGCACAGGAATAGAGTGTATATGCGTAGCAACAGGAAGTAAAAGCGCAAGTCTGGTGAAAAAGCATATGCGCAGGAATAGAGGATAAATGTGTAGTAACAAGTCTCAAAAGCGCAGGACTGGTAAAAAAGTAGATGCGCAGCAGGATTGCGTAAAAGTGCAACAAAATAACATAAATGTGCATCAGAAAATAGATACGCGGCAAGATGAAGCAAATGCACAGTAGGATGAAGCAGATGCACATCTCTATCTTTTTTTGCTTGTTTTTGACTAATTTTGACTTGATAAAGGCACCTTTTTCAATGTTTTTGGGTTCTTTGTCTGAATGTTGCTCTTTTTGATTTGTTTCTTTGATTATGGCAAGAAAGACACATCACACAGAATATTTTCATGATTGTTTAATTTTTTTGTTCTTTTTTTTATTTTTGACAACATTGCAAGCACAATCCTAAGGTAGGCAAGGACAGTATTCAATGAGTTCCAACTTGGTTTTTACACCAGCCACTTGCATAAAGGCAGACAGCTAATAGCTTGGTAGCACCGGCTCCCCTCCACGGCACTCACTTCTCACGCATACCAAGCTATAGTTCCTTCGAAGAGTTGAACTTTCCTGTCTCTACACTAAATGAGTGTATGATGTTGGATGGCTCTGGAGAATGTTTTCCTCATATGTCACTGAATAGGGGTTTTTGGCTTCTACAAACAATGGATATGTAGTAAGGGCAACCGTTCGAGTGGTTATACTTGCAGAAACACTACTCTTTGTTATGGAGTCTCCCAGCATGCAAGGGTTGTGCCTTGTGGGGTTTATGGGGAGGTTCGATGTCGATATAACTAATCCACACTCATTGCTTGAAGCTTTCGTCTCAAACATAGTTTATTTATAGTGGATCAGAAGAGCTTGGTGTTAGCTCATTACCACTTAAGGTCATCCCACTTGGAAGCAAGGAATTCCAAGGGTAGGCCTCTCTAAAGGAAACACATGCGAAATGATTATTCTGGCATTTTGTTCACCCAGTTAAGGGGAGAGCATAGTCCTATCATCACTCCAAAATCATGGAGAACACTGGTTCTTTCCTCCTAGTTAAAAAGAGAAAAATTAAATGAGTTACTCTACTTGAGCACACAAGATTTGTTAACTTTGAAAAAGATTTTGAAAGCAATTGTTTAATTTTAATCCTCCTAGTTGGGACTATGTTCAAGTTGTGATGCAACAAGTATAAATTACTTCCCTCCTATTTAGAATCTAAGTGAAATTTGCATGAACAAATTCAATTACTTCATTTGCTATTTAGATCTAGATGAGAGTTAACAATGCAACTATATGCCTAACCATCTCTTAACCTGCAAGGTGGATATGAGAATATTCCTGCAAATGATGTTAGCATTAGAAATTTCCTAAGAAATAGCCTAAAAAACCTAGCAGAATGAATGCGTAGAAACAGATGCACAATTAAAAAGAGTATATGCACTGTAACAAAGAATAAATGCGTAGTCACAAAGAGCATATGCACCGAAGCATAGAACAAATGTGCATATTAGATAGATGCGTGGTATCAAAGAATAAATGCGCCGAAATAGAGAACAGATGCATAGATTGGACAGATGTGTAGTAACAGTGAGTAGATGCATTGTAACAGAGAATGGATGCGTAGAAACGTCCTGTGTACGAATTCTAACACAGAAACTCAATTTTGAAGTTAAATTGGGGCAAGGGCCCCACAGTGGGTGCTAGAAATATTATCAGAAAATGTGGTTAACAGTATTAAACTATCAATAATCCAATAATCTCAATGAAATAGATATAAATAAGATCAAACATAAAGAATACAATACCTTGCAAACCTTTCTATTTCGTGGCTTCCATTGGTTACCTATCTTGAATTGATCTCGTGTGTGAATAGAGCCCTAAAAAGGTGCACTTCCTTGCTTTTTTCTAAGATGACAATGGAGAACGGTTGTTGATAGGTTTGCAAATGAAAAGGATCTTCACAATGCAATGATAATAGTGATAATGGTGGCAATTGATCTCAAGCTATGGAGTGATTTGGTGCCAAAGGTGCACTGTGATTCCTACAGAGTAAGTTTATAGAAAGTTTGGATGATTGAAATGGAGGAATAGGGGTTGCATTTATAGATTTGTGAGAAAGAAGATCAATGGTGTAGAATGAATAAGAAGCTCAACGGTTGAGGAAATTTGAGAGGATGTGCGCGAATAGGGAGAGGACACATGTCCTGCTCCTTCATGCATCAAGGAAGTTAAAAGAATAGATAGAAGAGTTAACTGAGATGATTGACCGGTTAACAGAATCGATTGGAGAGATAAAGTGGGTTAATTGGGGAGTTGACTGAGATGATTGAACAGTGAACTCAAATGACCAATTAGTTAACAAATTTGATTGATGAGTTACCTAATATGACTGGAGGAGAAATAGGACATGTGTGTGAGAGAATATTAGCTAATTAATTATTAAAATATTTAATTACATGTGCACATAGACTAATTGAATTATTTTTGGTATTAATTCAATTTTGGAGGAAATAGATAAATTAAATAAATATTTGGATTTATTTAAATATAGAGAATGAGAAGAATTAATTAAATAATTTGGTATTATTTAATTTAGAATGATTTTTTAGAAGAATTTGGAATATTTAATTAAATAAATGATTTTATTTAATTTTATGGAGGAATATGAATCAAATAAATAAATTGATTTATTTATTGATAGAGGAATTTAACATGAAATAAATATTTAAAATATTTATTTAGCTAGAGTCGTGTCATTTTTAGGTGTATACAATTAGAGCTGAAAATTGCCTTATACAGGCTGGAAAGATAGCCCCTAGAACCCCCATGCCAATCTTCCCTGATATGCATCCATCTATTGCTATGCCAGCACCTCAAATAGCCCCTTTACCAGCTGCTTCTAGTGTAGAAAAAGCTATCCCAGCCCAATCTCTTGAACTGCAGGAGATAAGATGGTTACTTCAGTCATTTGGGAATGAACTGGTAAGTATGAAGAAGCATTAGTTCCAAAGTTTCAAGTCATACCAGCCTCATAATCAAACACAAAACTAGCTTTACCAAGCTAATAGACAGCGATACCAAGCCAATAACCAAGGTGTAAGGCAAAACTTTAATCCAAGGCCATATCAGCCATACAATCCAACTCCACTCAATTCAAATAAGGAGTTAGTCCCTGTTCAAAACAATGTTGCACAAGAATATGATTGGTGCTTTCCCTGCAATCAACCCCATAACCAATCCACTTGTTCAAACAGGGTGATTAACCAAGCCTTAATGGTACAAAATGTGTCAAATTTGCAGCCAAATGTACCTAGTGATGGATCTTCACAACAGCAAGAGCCGCCTCCAGCTGACACTGTTTTCCTAAATTGGCAAGGAGAGGAGTTTTGTGGGGTCAATTGGGATGATTCTCTAGTTGTAGCTAATACAAGAGCCAAGAGGAGGGCTTTTTAGATGGGACGGTCAGCAAATAAAGAGCCCAAACAAGCTCCTATAACAGAAAAAGAGGTTGTTGGTCCATCCACTTCCCGAGTGCCACAAGACACTACCAAAAAGTAGCCTAGAAAATAGCCCCAATCGACCCACTTGCAAGCAGATCTTGTTGTTGTAAAGGTTCACCAAAAGGTAAATACTACATCTTTTAACATTATTGAGCACATGAAGAAAATGAATATCACTATGTCTATGTGGGATTCTCTGTCTATCCCAGGGCAAAAGGATTTATTGCAATCCACATAAGCAGATTTGAATGTGTCAAGTGAAGCTCCAGTTAGTCAAGAGAAGGTTGTGTTGGTTTTTTCCCAGACTGGATGCTTACTCCCAGATTTCCCTACAAGGTAGCCATCAATGATCAATAGGATCTCTGGGCCAGGGGCCAATAGTGTAGGAGATAGACTCTATATTTTATCTCCTCTTCTTCTTCAGGCTCTGCAAAACCTAGGGGGGTATTCCCTACTCAACATCCATGAGGATATACATACAAGGCTGGGATACTGACAGAAAGCAGATAAGTCCTCCTGTAAGTAGACCAAAACTATAGGATAAGAGCAAAGGGGCTAGCTTTGGGCCTATTTGCAGTTGTAGACAGAGGACTGAGGATCCTAAAACTAATTCTAATGTCCTAATGGTTGTTTTAGATTTTGATTTTGATTTTAAGTTTGGATGCAGAGCTGGACATGGTTGTAACACAAACACAAAGCAAGATTGGTGCCTATCCAGGGCCTGGAGTCAGTAGACATACACCTGTGAATGATATGCATGAACAACTAAAACTAGATTTCAGGGGGATACATATGATACCTACCTTACAGATATCTCCCAATGTAGAGTGTTAAGCTATCTATACTTATGGCATCCCTATTACAGTATATCCTTCCCAATATTCAATCTGAAAATAGTTTAATCTACCCCTTGAGCAGAAGTTAAAAGATCAGACATTCAACACAGGAATTCTATGCTCTAGAATCTTAGACATTGCTTAAATATCCAGACTCAAAAGAAAGACACATGCAATACTGGAGACAGAATTAACAAAACACATGCTAACATAGCATTATTCATATAAGATCAACCATGAAATCAGTGGATTCATGCAAAAACGCACAACAGGAGATACATAAACTCACAGGTTTTTGCTGTATAGAGCAACCAAAACCAACTGTATTGTATTACAGAGCCAAATGTTCAACTTTCAACAACAACCTAAAAAATGGTAACACCATCTGCTTATAACAGCCAGATAGTGTACCATAAGCAATTAATTACATGGCAAAAATATCAAAATTTTCCAGATATAGATCCCACCAAGGAATGGCGCTCAGAAGATATTAATGCAGTAGACAAAAGGGGGGACCTCGAGCCATGCGCCGCCATCTGAAAGTCTTCATCCACGATCAGGCAACTTCACTGCTTGTACCGTCGCCCATACCCCTGTACTGTCGGCATTGATGGCTCAACTACCCGCAACCACCAGGAAAAACACTGCAGTGTTCAAAAAGAAATTCCCGCCAAAACATGCTTCGCTCAAAGTTTGAAAATATACAAGGGAATAATCCCACATGCATGGTGAGGAGTTCACATCAGTAGTTCATAAACATGGTTGCACACATGATAGGTGTTGAGCGTTTTGCCACGCTCGACACACAACCCTTCGCCAAATACCCATCCCTGTGACACAAACCATCAGCCAACTCCATAATTCTCCTGCCGACCCACCAAGTCTCACCGATGCCTACATCGCAACTCCATCATCGGCTAGACCAGAATTGTTGGGCAAACATCTCAAACCTACGCTAACACCTGCCATCATGCCGATGAACTATGGCCTCATCCTTCCATCAACCAAACACACACCGATGACTCTTCATCGGCCAAGCTCCTCACATCGGCAGATCGAAACAATGCCAGCCCGATATACCATCTCACTTTGATGGCATTTCCCATCGGGGTAACTCCCTTCATCAGCAAACTGCAAAACGTCGCAGCCAATAGCCAAAGTCTTGGCGATGAACACACAAATTAACCTCATCGGCGAGACCCACGCCGATGACATCGCATCGGCCAAACATCCACTATTGGCCCAGCACAGAAACCCTTCGCCGATAGCATAAATCACATCAAAGGCACCATTAGTGAGAACAAACCCGTCGGGGAACCAGAAAAAAGACATGCCGATGATGAACGTTACGCCGATGGCACATCACTACCACCAACCTGATCGCCAAGAAGCCTGCGAGGTCATGTCGATGGGCAAGAAAATATAGGGTTTAAATGAAGAAACCCTTTAAACATGCAAAATCAACCTCCAGGTCAAAATGAGCACAAACACTGGCTCCGAATGGGGACGTGCAGGTGCAAAACCTACAGCAAGAACTAGATCTCTGGGCAGACCAAGCAAAAAGCCAAAAAGCACGAACTGTACAAGGCATTTACAATATATACATATTTTTACACATGTGCACAGAGACAAGCCATCTATGCAAAATAGAACTTAAGGAATTGGCCATGCACAGGCAATTCCAGAATTTCACCATCTAGGGCCTGGAGGAAATAAGAGTCCTCCCCATGAGTACTGTAAATCTGATATGGGCCCATCCATAAGGGTTCAAATTTACCATGTTTACCCTTGTCCTAATTTTTTGCATTCCATACAAGCACCAGATCATTAATTTGAAACTTCCTCTTAGTAGCTCTCCTATCAAACAGGTATTTCACATCTTGTTGTCTCTTGAGGTTGATCTGGTGTGCTTTCCTTCTGTCTTCATCCAGTGCAACCAGCTGGTTCACTCTTGCTGTCATGGAGTCTCCAATCTCCTCATCATTATCTTGGATGAATCTGTAAACTGGTAGGAGACTGTTTATGGGTAATCTGGCTGATGCACCATATACTAGTTCAAAGGGTGACATGCCAATAGCCTTTTTTACTGTCACTCTGTCAGCCCATATTGCTAACTTTAATTTTGAGTCCCAAGCTCTCTTGTTCTTGTCCAGCATCCTCTTGATAATTTTCATGATGCTCTTATTGCTCGATTCTGCTTGACCATTTCCTTTTGGGTGGTATGGTGATGCATATGATAGATTGATCCCATATTTGTTGCAAAAATCAACAAATTCACCTGATCTGAAGCACATAGCATTATCAGTGACTATCTTGAATGGTACTCCAAACCTGATGATAACATTTTCCAGTATGAAATCCATCACCACCTTACTTGTAGCTCTCTTAGTTGGAATGGCCTCAATCCATTTGGTAAAGTAATCAGTTGCCACTAAAATCCAACTGTGTCCCCCACTTGACTTGTCTACAATTTCCCCTATGAAGTCAATTCCCCATTGCTGAAATGGAGCATCCACAGTTATAGTTCTGAGGGGTAAAGCACCATCATATCTCAATTTTCCTGAGAATCTTTGGCAAGGGTCACACTTCCTTACTAACCTTTGTGCATCTGAAAAGAGAGTGGGCCACCAATATCCTGCTCTGAGAGTCTTATGAGCTGTTGTTTGGGTAGTATAATGTCCACCACACAATCCTTTATGCATATTAATCAAAACATTGTTAGCCACATCTTCATCCACACATCTCAGCAGCACACCATCAGGGTTTTTCCAGTATAGCTCACCTTGAACAATAACATACCTGATTGCATGTAACTTTAAAGTCCTCTTTTGACTGTCACTGAAATGGGAAGGACAATTCAGATTTTGCAAGTAGTAGATAATATCCTTGTACCATTCAGATCTTGATACATTTACACTCTCATTTTGGACTGCATTAACTTGGCATGCTTCCAAGTTTGACTGTGCCATCATCTTGGCTAATCCTTGTCCTCTTACCAACCTGGTAATTTGTATGTCTATGTTGAACTCTTGCAGTTTGTTTATCCATCTGCACCTTCTTCCGGTCACCTCCTGTTGAGTGAATATATCTTTGACTGCTGCATGGGGTACATATGCAATTACATGTGATCCTACCAGGTATGGTCTGAAACTTTTGATGGCTCTAACTAATGCATATGCCTGTTTTTCCATAATATCATACTTCAACTCAGAAGCCTCAAGGACATACTGAAGAAAGCTATGGGTTGCTCAAACCCATCCTTATTTTTCTGTAGCAAACATGCAGCAACAGTGTGAAAGGAAGCAAATGAAAACAATTGGAATGGCCTAGAAAAATCAGGTGATTTAAGAACAGGGGCCATCTTGATTGCCTCTTTGATACTCTGAAATGATTCAATTGCTTCACTTTCCCAGTGGACAGTTGCATCTTTCTTCATCATCTTGGAAATGTTCCTTGTGGTTTCTGCAAAGTTGGGAACAAATCTCCTAACAAAATTTATCTATCCAAAGAAGGACTGAACTCCTTTTACAGTTTTTGGCATTTGAATTATGTCAATAGCAGCCACTCTCTCTGGATCTATCCTAATTCCATCCTTGGAAACAATGTGCCCTAGGATTTTTCCTTCAACCACCCCAAAAGCACACTTCTTTGGATTTAAAGAAATGCCATACTCTAGTGCTCTTATGAAAATATGCTCTAGATGCAAACAATGCTGCTCTTCTTTCTTTGAATAAGCAGTCAAATCATCCTGATATACAGCCAGGATTGAATCAATCAACCTTGCAAAAGCAACATCCATTGCTCTTTGAAATGTAGCACCTGCATTTGTTAGTCTGAAGGGCATTCTAACATATACATAAGTTCCCCATGGAGTGGTGAAGGTAGTCTTATACTATTCTGATTCCTTTACCTTCACCTGATTATAACCTGAAAATCCATCCATCATGGATAAGAGTTCACAACCAGTCACTCTCTGCAACATAGCTTCCATATTAGGCAGTGGATAGTTATCCTTTAAAGAGGATACATTCAAGTTCCTAAAATCAACACAAAGCCTAATATCACCATTCTTTTTCCTGACTGGGACAAGGTTAGACACCCAAGTTGAATGTCTGATCGGCACAATTATTCCAGCTTCCCTAAGCTTTTTGAGTTCTTCTTGCATCTTAGGAGCTAAGGTAGGATTAATAGGTCTTTGCCTCTGTCTGAATGGCTTAGCTCTAGGCTTCAATGGGATCTCATGCTAGAATAGATCTTCCCTATAGGCTTTTAGGTCCTCATATGACCAAGCAAAAACATGTTTATACCTTTTCAGTAATGCAATCAGCATACTCCTGATGTGTGGTTTGAGCTGCTTACCAATATATACCTTCTTAGGGGCCTGAGATGTTCCCAAATTTATCTCTTCTAAATCTTCCTTATTTGTGGGAGATGTCCTTGTGACCAATTTGTCTCTACTGTCAAAAGCTCTTTCCAAAGCTACTAACCCTCTAGGGATTTTATTAGTCTTCAACTAAATTATCTCTTTTCCCATAAGAGTTTCTTTTCCATCTATAGTCTCTACAAAAGCTTGGAAATCAATTTCTTGATTCTCATATTCATCTATGCAGTGTAAAAATTTTAACAAATCCCTATCATCATTAAACACTTGCCAACTGCATATATTTTCTGGTACTACAGGCCTGATTTTAACTTCTACATTTGTAACATCTGACAGACTGATGTCATCTGGCCTTATTGCAACATTAGCTAAGAAATCAGCCATAACATTCTTTGATCTCTCTACCCAGCCTATTGAAAATGCATCAAAAAGTTCAATGGTATCCCAAACAGCATGCTTATACTGTTTCAATCTTTTGTTTTTTGAAGCATATCTATCTCTAATTTGGGATACAATCAGCTCAGAATCCCCAAATACTCTTAGCATTTTGATTCCATGTTTGAGAGCTATATTTAGGCCTAAGATTAAAGCCTCATATTCTGCAATGTTGTTTGTGCAAACAAACCTCAGCAAGAAATAAAATTTGAGGAGCTTACCAGTTGCAGATAGGAAAACAACTCCAGCTCCAGAGCCTTCTTTTGCACAAGCTCCATCAAAATACATGGTCCACAGACCCTACTGGTCCAGCTCTTCACTGCAGACATTTTTCTTTTTATCTTCTCTATCATCTGACACAACCTTGAAGTTATCACAGTCAGTGTTTACAAAGCATAACTGTTCCTCAGCTTCCTGGTCTTCCACTGTCTCTGATGATCTTTCTTCTCTAATTAGCTTAACATCCCTGCCATTCATTGGAATCATGGCATATGACAGGTCTAGCTGCATACTTCCACCAATTAGTGCAGCCCATCTTCTTGACAGCAACATACCATACTGTGGCTTGATGTCAACCATGGTTATATTCATTTTATATCTCTTTTCAGGAAATGTTGCTAGTTTGAAATCTACATCCTTCATGATTCCAATAACTGGTACCTCTCTGGCATCCATAGCATAACATTTTCCACATGCCTTGTCGATTTTCAATCCAGCTTGTTGCATGATGGCTAAAGGCATAATATTTGTAGATGCTCCAGAGTCAAGCATACAATTTCTGATTATTTTTCCATTTATAACCAGGGATACATAAAATGGTTCCACTTGTGAAGGACACTTTGTCATAGTCACTCCTAAATAGACTTCAGGAGCCTCATCTTCTTCATTACACATGACATGTTTCTCGCCCTGGGTCTGAACATTTTGTTTAGCTTGAAAAGGTACCCCTGAAATTAGGGATACTGTCCTATTCTTGATTTCTTCCACTTTCATCAGTTCCATAAGTGGAACAGAGACTTTTACTTGGGAGAGGACTTGAGCTATATCAAATGAAGCATAATTTTGTATAACAGTTGTAGCTTGCTCCATGGTCTTACTCTTATCCTGAACTGATTTAGCTTTTACTTTCATAGTTCCTTGATCATCATTCTTGTCTTGGGAATCTTTACCTTGATCTTCAGCTTGGGGAATTCTATTCTCTGGTCCTTGAGATTCATGACCTGTTCTATGTCTAAAATCCTATTTATTATTAACCCACTGCCTCTTTTGTGGTTCAGTTCCTTTATGACCATGCACTGGCTGACCTGCAGAAACTTCTTCTGGTTGACGCAAGCTGCCTATCTGAGCTTTACCTCTGAGATTGTAGTTGCTCTTGACTTGGGCAACTGCTGCAGCTATGAAGGCCCTAATTTCCTCATCAGAAGGTCGCTGTAAGTTACTCAGAAAATTGTGTGAGCTCTGAGCATACACATAGCTCTCTTCATTACCTTCATCATAAAATTCCTGTTGACAGGCCTGAATTCCATTATCTGTACTCTCATCAACATCATAAATGGGGTATCCATTGTTTGTGGACATCATATTAACATCATCATCTTGCACATAATGTGGCTCATTGCATTCATTACAAGATGCAGCATTATCATACAAGGATTGAGCAATCATACACTGTGACTGTGAATGTGGCATTTGACAAATTATACACCATGGAGTATCATCAACAATATTTACAGCTTTCTTTAGAGGATCAGGAGTTTCTTTGTCATGTTGAGCTCTCTGATTTGTGTTGTTATGTGGGAATATAGGCTTACCATTATGCCAATTGGTATTATAAGGCATATCATGCAATGATGGTCTCCTTTCCTGCCTTTGGTAGACTTGCCTATCAGGACCTATCCCTTTTTCACTTCTAGCTAGTCTATAACTTAGGTCCTTAACAACATTTGCCAATTTGTCTATCTTATCTTCAGGGGCAGATGTATTACCTTGAGTGTTCTGAGGCTTGTTTGGATTCTGTAGAATTTTCACATCATCCCTTCTATTAGTCTTGCCTGATGCTTTCCTGTTGTTCTCAATATTCACTGCAATTCTAAAAGCATCCCTGAGAGTAGCAGGGCTTTTATCTCTTAATCCATATGCAGTTTTTGCATCAAAAGCATTGATATACAATATTATGCACATTGGTTCATTTGGCCTCATGTGATGTGGCAATTTGTTTAACACTTTAGTAAATCTTGCATTAAAATCTGCAACCTGCTCATTTGACCCTTTAGTGATACTGGTGAACTCATTTACAAAAAAGCTAGGGTCAGTTTTGTCACCATATTGCTCCTTAAACATCCTTTTAAAATCATCCCATGAAGAAATACTCCTGTCAGGCATATTCTTGTACCATTCTCTTGCCTCATCTACTAAAGATTGCATGAATGACTTCATGAAAACATCCTCATGTTCAACCTCAAAGTTATCCATGACATTTTGAAAATCTTTTAGATGATCTTCTCCTAACACAGTGTTGTTTCTTGAAAATTTAGGCACTTGCAGCCTTAGATGCTTGTCAATGGGGTTAGGATACCCTAGGATACCATCAAATACCAACTGTCTGAATCCATCTAACTGCATGGGCTATCTGTCAAACTGATTAACGTTGATATTTCTATTTACATTCTGGTTTCTTACATTGTTCAGTGGTATCCTAGCATCATTCACATTTTGTCTTTCATCATTATGCTGATGTTGCACTTCATTTCTTTGCTAATGTCTCTGCACGTTTGCATTCTCAAGGGTAGGAATTGAATCATTTTGGGCAGTCCTTAAAGCTTGCACTTTCTGCCTCATGTCATCTCTGATTTTCATGGCTTGCAGATACTCTAATTCTGCTCTCAGATTTCTAATTTCTTCAGCTAACTATTCTTCTTTAGGCATAGAGGTAGATGGTCTCATACCATTCTGGTCATCATCTTCATCATCCCTCAGAGACTCTGCCTCTTCAAACCTTTCACTAGGGTCTAAAAAGAGGCGTTCTTGGAACACCTCTGACCTCATTCTCACGCTACCACCCTATTGCCTCTCATATGCACCCTAAATATCAGCTTCTGCATTTGAAAAGTAAGGCACATGCTATCCTGATGGCCTAGGGTTATCTTGCATATCATCACTTTTTCTGGGGGAACCCTCATGACTGACTGAGATAGCTCCCTTTCTTCTGTACATCATTCTTCTTGTTACTGGTAACTCTTCAAATAAAGGATTTTATTGGGATCTTCTCCCCTGCATATAAATTTTACTTTGACCGGTTGGGAGATTACTTCGGAGTCACCACCTATTACTAGGAACTGTTTTCTTTTGAAAATCAGGGTTCTTTCGCAAACGTCCCCAGCAGAGTTGCCAATTTTTGTTGGTGACTCGGATGGGTCACAAGATATAACACTTTTTCATCAACTTTTTCCCCAGCGGAGTCGCCAATTTCTGTTGCGACTCAAATGGGTCACAAATATATCATTTTTATTTTATCAGTCCTCCCCAGTAGAGTCGCCAATTTCTGTTGGTGACTCGGATGGGCACACAGATATTTCACTAGGGAGGACAAAAATAAGAATTTTCAAATCACCATCCCCAGTAGAGTTGCCAATTTCTGTTGGTTTTTTTCCCAGACTGGATGCTTACTCCCAGATTTCCCTACAAGGTAGCCATCAATGATCAACAGGATCTCTGGGCTAGGGGCCAACAGTGTAGGAGATAAACTCTATATTTTATCTCCTCTTCTTCTTCAGGCTCTGCAAAACCTAGGGGGGTATTCCCTACTCAACATCCATGAGGATATACATACAAGGCTGGGATGCTGACAGAAAGTAGATAAGTCCTCCTGTAAGTAGACCAAAAGTGTAGGATAAGAGCAAAGGGGCTAGCTTTGGGCCTATTTGCAGTTGTAGACAGAGGACTGAGGATCCTAAAACTAATTCTAATGTCCTAATGGTTGTTTTAGATTTTGATTTTGATTTTAAGTTTGGATGCAGAGCTGGACATCGTTGTAACACAAACACAAAGCAAGATTGGTGCCTATCCAGGGCCTGGAGTCAATAGACATACACCTATGAATGATATGCATGAACAACTAAAACTAGATTTCAGGGGGATACATATGATACCTACCTTACAGATATCTCCCAATGTAGAGTGTTAAGCTATCTATACTTATGGCATCCCTATTATAGTATATCCTTCCCAATATTCAATCTGAAAACAGTTTAATCTACCCCTTGAGCAGAAGTTAAAAGATCAGACATTCAACACAGGAATTCTATGCTCTAGAATCTTAGACATTGCTTAAATATCCAGACTCAAAAGAAAGATACATGCAATACTGGAGACAGAATTAACAAAACACATGCTAACATAGCATTATTCATATAAGATCAACCATGAAATCAGTGGATTCATGCAAAAACGCACAACAGGAGATACATAAACTCACAGGTTTTTGCTGTATAGAGCAACCAAAACCAACTGTATTGTATTACAAAGCCAAATGTTCAACTTTCAACAACAACCTAAAAAATGGTAACACCATCTACGTATAACAGCCAGATAGTGTACCATAAGCAATTAATTACATGGCAAAAATATCAAAATTCGCCAGATACAGATCCCACCAAGGAATGGCGCTCAGAAGATATTAATGCAGCAGACAAAAGGGGGGGACCTCGAGCCATGCGCCGCCATCTGAAAGTCTTCATCCACGATCAGGCAACTTCACTGCTTGTACCGTCGCCCATACCCCTGCACTGTTGCCATTGATGGCTCAACTACCCGCAACCACCAGGAAAAACACCGCAGCGTTCAAAAAGAAATTCCCGCCAAAACATGCTTCGCTCAAAGTTTGAGATAATACAAGGGAATACTCCCACATGCATGGTGAGGAGTTCACATCAGTAGTTCATAAACATGGTTGCACACATGATAGGTGTTGAGCATTTTGCCATGCTCGACACACAATCCTTCGCCAAATACCCATCGCTGTGACACAAACCATCAGCCAACTCCATAATTCTCCTGCCAACCCACCAAGTCTCACCGATGCCTACATCGCAACTCCATCATCGGCCAAACCAGTACTGTTGGGCAAACATCTCAAACCTACGCCGACCCCTGCCATCATGTCAATGAACTATGGCCTCATCCTTCCGTCGGCCAAACACACGCCGATGACTCTTCATCGGCCAAGCTCCTCACATCGGCAGATCGAAACAATGCCAGCCCGATATACCATCTCACTCCGATGGTATTCCCCATCGGGGTAACTCCCTTCATCGGCAAACTGCAAAATGTCGCAGCCGATAGCCAAAGTCTTGGTAATGAACACACAAATTAACCTCATCGGCGAGACCCACGCCGATGACATCGCATCAGCCAAACATCCACTATCGGCCCAGCATAGAAACCCTTCGCCGATAGCATAAATCACATCGAAGGCACCATCGGTGAGAACAAACCCGTCGGGGAACCAGAAAAAAGACATGCCGATGATGAACGTTACGCCGATGGCACATCACTAGCACCAACCTGATCACCAAGAAGCCTGCGAGGTCATGCCGATGGGCAAGAAAATATAGGGTTTAAATGAAGAAACCTTTTAAACATGCAAAATCAACCTCCAGATCAAAATGAGCACAAACAGGTTGTTTTTACCAATACACCTCAAAACAATAATGAACAACTAGGTAAAGAAGTCAAACCTCAGCCTTTTTATGTGTCTTTGATAATAGGAGATAAGTTGGTCCATAATTGCATGATTGATTCAAGGGCCAGTAGTTTTATTATGCCCAAACAGGTTGCTAATAGGTTAGGTTTGAAATATCAACCTCTCGAAAAGGGTGTTGTTTAGCTTGATGGAACAACGTTTAATACTATAGGGGTCATTAAAGATTTGAGTCTTACCTTGCATGCATGCCCTAATTTTTCTGTTCCACAAGAAGTTTTTGTTATTGACTTACCACCACATTTTGCCCTTTTCCTTTCAAGAGATTTTACAGCCAAAATAGGTGGTTATCTGTCCTTAGATTGGTCTCATATATTGTTTAGGACAAGATATGGAACTAAAGTAACCATTAAGTCTAAATTGATTGCAAAAGACCACATAGAACCTTATGTACCAAGTGTCATCAATGCAAATTGTGCTGCTTTTGACCAAAATGAACTTTCTGCTGTCTAAGATCTAAATACTCAGACTGAAACTATTCCAGACATCCTTTTGGATGAGTGGGCAGCAGAAAATGCTGAGGTTGATTCAAGTGAAAACCTTGAAGAAGTAGGCTTAGGTGTATACATGATGTGGGAACCAGATTCTTTCATGCCAAACCTTGAGAAGGAGGTTGTTTTGCCACCTGAGCAACAATAGAATGAAGTATGGAAAATGTTCTTTGATGGTTCAAGAAGCAAAAACGGAGCTGGTGGGGGTGCTATGTTGGTATCCCCACAAGGTGAACAATATTATTCAGCTTTTCATTTCACTTTTAACTATACTAACAACACAGCTGAATATGAAGGTCTTATACAAGGTCTGGAGTGGGAAAGGAAAAGAAATATTAGCTGCCTGCAAGTCTTTGGTGACAATAAGTTGATTGTAAACTAGGTGAGAGGCTTGCATGTCACTAAAAATGATGTGTTGAAGTCTTACAAACATAGGGTATGGGACATCATAGAGGAGTTTGATGCCTTCAATCTAACTACTATACCCAGGAATCAAAATAGACATGCTGATAGATTAGCTGTTGTAGGTGCTCAATTTGACATTCTAAATGATGTTAAAAAGGAAAAGGTACAACAGTATGTTAAATTTGTTGTGAGGCCATCTATTCCTGACAATAATGTTCATTGGCAAGTTTTTGAAAGTGATGAGTAGGTACTTAGCTTTCTGCTTGAAGAAGATTAATTTTTTTAAAGAATCAAGAAAAACTCAAGCAACAGTATGGTGGTTAGATCATACAGTTGAAGACAAACAAATTACCCAAGGGATTAGTCTCCTTGGAATCTATTTTCAGTGTTGATGATTAGCTATTAAAAAGGGAAAAACCAGCATGCAGATTAAGGAAGAACACTATGAAGAAGTGGAAATCTTCAAAGGTAAGCTCCTTAAAATTGGAAAATTTAGTTTTCAAGAGGATAAAGAAGCATTTATTGCTCTTTGTCAAGAATTTGAAGATATATTTACTTGGGATTATTCAGAATTAAAAGGATTTGATCCTCAAATTGCTCAACATACTATAGAATTAGAGCCAAATGCAAAACATGTTAGGCAGAAACAGGGTCCCTTAAACCCAAAACTTGAGCCTCTTATGATTAAGGAGTTAACCAAGCTGATTAATGGAAGCATTATTTTCCCAATCAAGCATACATCTTGGGTCTCCAATCTTGTTCTCGTGAGGAAGAAGAGTGGAGAAATTAGGCTCTGTGTTGATTTCAGAGACCTCAATAGAGCCTCCCTGAAAGACCATTACCCATTGCCTTCAATGGAGCAAATTCTGCAAGTAGTGGCTGGTTCAGAGAGATTTTCCTTGCTTGATGGTTATTCAGGCTATAATCAAGTCTTGGTGAAAGAAGAGGATCAACATAAGACTGCTTTCACCATAGAGTGGGGTACTATGGCCTACAAAAGAATGCCTTATGGCTTGTCTAATGATGGCTCCACTTTTCAAAGAGCAATGGCTATGGCCTTCAAGGGCTTACTTTACAAGTTGGTACTTGTATATCTTGATGACATCATAGTTTTCTCCAAGAAAGCACATGAACATTTATCACACTTGAAACAAGTATTTGAAATATGCAGGGAGTTTGGTATATCCCTCAATCCTAAGAAATGTATTTTTGTTGTCCACGAAGGTAAGCTTTTAGGACATGTTGTGTCAAAGCAAGGGATTACTATTGACACTAAAAGAGTCAAGGCCATTCTAGATCTACATTTACCCAATCATAAAAAGGGGCTGCAAAGCTTCATAGGCAGAATTAATTTTGTTAGAAGGTTCATTCCCGATATTGCAAACCTGTTAAAACCACTAACTACCATGCTAAAGAAAAATGCATTTTTCAGTTGGACCAAGGAGGCCAAGCACATTTTCAAGGCCATTAAAGAGGCTCTATCAACAGCCCCTACTTTGGTAAAAAGAAACTTCTTGAAGGATTTCATTTTATATGCATATGGTAGCATAGATACTGTTTCTACAATTCTTGTACAGCAAAATGATGAAGGCTTTGAATAGCCCATTGCTTTCTTTAGTTAGGGTTTGGTGGACTATGAACAGAGATATAGTTTCCTTGAGAAGCATGTTCTTGCAATTATTAGGAGTTTAAAGAAATTTAATCTAATTTCCAATAACAAAGTGCATTTGATGGTTGCCCACCCTAGTGTGAAGGAATTTTTGTTAAGCAGGGATTTAAATGAGAAGAGGGCTGGATGGATCACAAAGGTAATGGAGTATGACATCAACATTAAGATAACTAATCTTGTGAGAGGAAAGGGTTTGTGCAAGCAGCTTGCTAATGAGTCTAAAAAAGAGCTTGAAAATGAGGAAGAAATAGTTCTGGTCACAAATGAGGAGCCTACAGTTGATGCATCAACAATAAGTGTAAATTGGGTAAGAGACATGAGTCATTTTCTACATACTGGGAAGTGTCCACCTGGTTTAGATAAGGCTAAAAAAAGATATTATAGATTGCAGTCTAATCCTTATGTACTGGTTGATAATGTTCTTTTCAGAAAGGACCTGAATGGTGTGCTTTTGAGATGTATTGATCATGACCAAGTTGACAAAGTGCTTCATGAGTTCCATGATGGAACAGCTAGGGTCATTTTGCCCCAAGGACTACTACATGGAAGATAATGAGGGCCAGGTACTATTGGCCAAACCTCTTCAAAGATGCCCATGCATGGTCAAGAAAGTGTGTAAAATGTGCCATATTTGCAGGCAAAGAGAGGTTGCCATCCTTACCTCTGTAGCCAATTCAAGTGGAACAACCCTTTGTGTGATGGGGCATTGATTTTATAGGTGCCATTAACTCTCCTTCAAGTGCAAGCCACTGGTGGGTTCTAATAGAAACTGATTACTTTACAAGATGGACTGAGGCAGTGGCTTTGAAAGAAGCCAATGAAACTGTTGTTTTAAATTTTTATGATGATTTAGTAACCAGATTTGGAGTACCTGAATCAATCATTTTAGACAATGCTTTAGCCTTTGTTGGTCTGAGAGTAAGTGACTGGGCTGTAAGAAATGGCATTCATTTAAATACATCATCAAACTATTACCCACAGGGTAATGGTTTGGCAGAGTCAACCAATAAGAATCTGATAAGAATTATCAAAAGGACTATGGAAGACAACCAGAGGACCTAGCACACCAAATTGAAATCTACTCTGTGGGCAGATAGAATAACACCAAAAAGGTCTGTTGGAAACTCACCTTACATGTTGGTATATGGAAAGGAAGCAAGGCTGCCCTTGTCTACTAAGCTTCCCGCTCTTGATCTCATAAATCATCTTGAAACATTTGAAGCAGAGGATCCAATGGTAGTTAGGTATGCATAGCTCATGGACCTTGAGGAAACAAGGGATAAGGCCATGAAAACTATGGAGTTTCACCAACTACAAGTGAAGAAAGTTTTTGACAAAAGAGTAACACCCAGAGTGTCTAAGGAAGGAGATGTAGTGCTTAAATGGGATGACCTGAAGAGTAGGCCTGGGAAACATACTAAGTTTGATAGCATGTGGAGTGGCACATTCATCATTGTAGAGTGCAAATAGCACAATGCTTTTTAGTTGTCAAAGATGGATGGATAAATTTTTCCTATCCCAATTAATGGGATACACCTCAAATGGTGTTTTGAGTTCTGATCTACCTTATGTGTGGTAGTTTAGGTTTTCTGCTTTCAATAAGTGTTGTTGCACATAGTTTAGATTTTTTTCCTTTCCTCCAAGTGCGTTTATGCACATTAGTTAGGTTGCTCTGAGTCTTGTTTAGGTAGATGGAATAAGGTTGGAAGGTGTTTTACACTGTTCTGAGGAGTTACAACGAGTATGTGAGAAGATTTTCCAAGGTTTCAGGCAAAAAAAGGCTCATATGTCTAATGAATTTCAGAAGGCTACTGGTCTAGTTTTGTTTAGCAGGCAAACAACCCTGAGAGGTCACCAAAAATGTTACTAAATTATGTTCACATCTAATTTAGCAAGGTCTAAACATCAGTTGTTTAGAGGGAGTACAATTTTTTTTGCTTATGCAGGATCATCTAGTCAATGTCTGATGTCTTGACAGAAGACAAGTGCAAAATCACTTATCAAAATCATGTAACAGCTCAAGCTGAGCTGTTACATCATCCTGGTAAGTGAAATCATCTACGGACAAGAAAATAGGCATTCAAAGAATGAGGAGAATTGAGGGAGTTCATGTTTCAGTTGTTGATTATTCATTATGTTTTAGTGCAAGTAAAAGAGGTATCTATAAACTGTCAAATTATACATCATGTTTTATACATATGTTTCAAAGAAAGATTAGTTGTTTTATACTATGTATTTGATTTATAAAGTGAAATATACATAAGTCATTACATAGAATGAGATAACTAATTGTATTCAACAAATGTATAAAAGTGTCCCACACAAGCCATGGGAGTAACTGAAATAGGCAACATAAAAGTAAATTTTAATTTTGAAAGAAAAGAAATGCATAGGAAAAGAAGAGGGACCCGTCATTGCTTGTGAATGACGAATCTCATGGTTGAGCTGGTTGCTATCTTCCTCCATCTGTTTGAGCTCCAACGTAACTAGGAAACAAATTTTGTCAGTTCAGGGTACCAAGTCTTTTCATACACAATAAGAACTTCAAAAGTACCATTCACTTTTATGTAGCAGCAGTATATCAGTAATCATATCAGCATAAGAGAAGTCAGAATGAATAGACATAAGTTCTATATCAGAAAGAGATAGATCCATAAAAGTAACCCCACATCATGAATCAAAGATATATTTCATATGCTAACATGTTTGCTTCATGTGCAGGTATATGAGAAATCAGTTTGCTGATTCATCTTTTATGAAATAGCATGTGGAGAAAATGTGGCTCCCACGAAGGTTAGGCCCAGCATCCTACACTTTCAACTTTTGAGGAGAAATCAAGATAAGAAATCATTACATGTAGTCATTTTGATACAATATCTTATAATCTATATTAGCGAAATGATTGATATCACTACTATAGATTACAAGATATTGTTGGCAACATGACTGGAAAAGAAACATATCATTGATTTGTCAAGTCATAAAGATCATAAGATGCCTATATATAATGTTTCTTACTCATAAGATGCATGAAGTCTTCAATAGTCCAAAACAATCATGCAATCAACAGTCAAAAAGGTCATGGACAGTTAGCAAACAGTCCAAAATAATCATCCAATCAACAGTCAAAAAGGTTATGAAAGTTAGCAAGAAATCAAGGACAATGGGTAGAACATCATGAATGATGGATTCAAGGCTTGAAGAGATGGTTTGAGAAGTGGGGTATAAGGGTCTTATACTTATTACAATAGAAGAAGAGCCCGTGGCTCCAAATCAGCCATAAAGAAGTAAATAGACAATCATACTAAGTGATGAGGAGAACAAGTAGCAGTGAATATTGAAGGTATGGAACAATCATTTAGAAATAATGGTGTCCAGATCAAAGGAGCCTACGCAAGTTCTTGACCATAGCAATATTGCAAAGGTGTGTATAAATTTGAGAATGTATTGATGGTATCACCAAAGTTTTGTAGAGTTTATAAATTTTTGTCAAGCCTCGGAGACTCATTGTAAAATTGTAAGAATACTATCATCTCTAAAAAGTATACATAGGCCAAGAAGTTTATAAGATAGTGATATGACTGTCACACTATCAAATAAACAATAGAAAAAGTGTCATAAATGTCAGACTTTAGGCAAGCAAATGACAGCAATAAAGAACAAGGGACAGTCACTTTGAAACGTCAGAGATGACTGTCAAAGTTAGAATAGTCAATTGAAGAACACTTTACATTGCAAAGGAAGTATCATGTAGTCCTACAGAGATCTTAAACCTCAACATCATATAGAGATGTCCCTGCATAGTATCTTGGTTTCTACATTCATATAGTATAAATGGATGTATTCAAACATGCAGAGTATGTAAATGACAATAGGGCAGTTCAACATCTCTTTTCCATTCAACGAAGATATACACAGAGATGTATGGGGATAGGTTTCTTTTGTTTTGGTTTTCTGACCCCTAATCAGATGACTGTCATAGAAGTCTAACAACAGTCACAACAATCCAAGACAGACCAAGATAGGAACCATCATATCAAAGAAACAGAGGTTTCAGTCATAGTAGAAGAGCATATACAAGTACAGTTTCATGTTATAAATAGTCATAAGGAACAATAAGAGCAACCACAAATCAGCAAGCAGGCTGCTCAATTATCCGAGTGAGTGAATTTCAAATGCAATGCCGATGTTTTGTCATTTTCATACATTCAGGAAGTTCAGAGACAAAAGTTGGGTCTTGAGATAGACTTTTAGATGAAGAAATATATCCAATTAAAGATTATTTTGCAATTCATCAATTGAAAGTGTTTATGAGTACATGACAACACCTTTGTGCTGGTGAAAAGTGCATTATCCACTGCCAACATGGCAGTTTTGGTCTAACACATCATTCTAGGACATATAGAGTTCAGTATCAACATGTAAAAGCTTGCAATTATGTATCAGAAGGTATAACAAATGCTTTCAATTCATCATCTTCAGGAGAAAACAAATGTGTATCACAATGTTGCATCAGATAAAAGACAATCATCAGCATGAAGGTAGCTATAGTAACACCATGTCACAGCTACAGGAGGTAGCTTATAAATTATTTGCCATGTGTTATAAAGTACCACTAAACTATAGAAAGGTAAGTGTTCATATCACCTGTGTATATGCACTGTTCAAATGTTATCATTAAGTAAAGATGCTTTTGAAATGAAGAGTTGTAGCACATATTCATCATGGGCTGAGCAAAGTATGTACAAGATTAACAGATCAAAATGACACCTTCATCAAGTTAAAACATTCTAATGAGTTGTATACAATGTTTTTTTGGATCAGCAAAGTAAGAAGATATAACAGGTGCAGCAAAAGTATATATGTCTGCATGTATGCATTATACATGTTCTAAGTTTCATTTCATACACTGTCAGGGAGCTTTCATGAAGTCTTTTGTCTTTTAACACAGGTGTAGTCATTAATGAGCTATCAAAATGTAATTGTAGCCTCATACATCAAAGGTATAGCTACAGATTACTCAGGAAGAATAAGACTCTTCTAACAATATGTTATGCATCTGAGACAAAAGTAAATGAGTGGCAATATATACTAATCAATGGTGCTTCAACCTCAAGCATTAACCTCTTTCATAGAAAGAGATCTTAAAGTGTATATATCATGAAGCTACAGAAGAAAGAATCCATGATATGCAGGTGAATAAAATGCCATATGAAGAGATGTATACACAGGTTTCAAATGTCATTTCCATCTACAAAAGTAAAGGAAACAAATGATAAGTTATAGCTATGTCTAGAATGCAATAAGAACATCAGAAATGTATGCAGAGCTCAGGCCGAGTTTCTTGTACAAGATAAAAATGACAAAACCTCTACCAGTTTTTTAAAATAATAGGCTCATATACAGAGAAAAATAGAGATTTCGAGTTGTGAAAACACTCAGAGAATGTGTAATGTAACAAATATGGAGTGGCCAAAGCAAGTTTTTTCTTCAATTTCCTCACAACAGAGTTAAACGCATTTGGGGTTTTGAGCAAAAGGTCACAGATACTGAAGAAATCGAAAGTTTTTGAGTTCAAAATGTAGGAAATGTTAGTTGGCCGCAATCTATAGTACCATATCAAGCCTCATGCTACAGGAAATGCAAAGAAGTGAGGGTAGATTTTAAGGAGTTTACCTTTTTTCTTGAGAAGAATCATGTGCCCAAAACTGTGGGTTTTTCCCATTTTTGTTGCCTTCAAACAAAGCTCGAACTCATGTTTCCATGGCGGCCCCAACAAAGGAGGGAGAGATCACAAGAAAAAAGAATCACAAATGCTCAGAGATAGCTACATAGGTCGTGGCCATAATGCTAAAAAAACTAGTAAATAAGACAAAGAGGCCGGCTCAGCATCGACAGAGGGAGTCTTACCTTCATCATTTTGCAAGGATATTCATCAAAATGCTCAGAATCAACAAGAAAACCAATAGCTTTGTGCTCCAAACCCTAAGTCATGGCAGCTAGAGAGAGGGTTTTCCCATCGAATGCAAGGTGAAAATGATGTGGAAAGGTAGGGCATCATTGTTTTGGTGTTAGGGTTGCTTTGGAGTTCTAAATTTGACTGTGATTTTTATCACATCAAATTGCATTTTCAATGCCATGACTAATACCCATCGTGGTATTGCAGTCCTTTTTGCATTTGCTAACTTAAGATATTTCAAGACTTAGGTCCCTTTTTGCATATAATGCCTAGGTATTATGCCTTTAAAACTGATTTGGTTACCTTGGAAACGAACACATAGGTCCATATGCCTTAGTGCATTTTGCAGACTACATGAAGGTACAATGCATGTATAGTGCATAGGGAGTAATGAGGTGCTTCATATGTGAAGGCATAATGATGCATGGAGTGAAATGCATAAATTGCATATGGAGTCATGAGGATGCAATATGATAAATAACTAATGTAATATGGCATGATGTTTGTATCTTGACCTATGCATGGAGAGGACCCATATGTAATGTATGTATGTATGCAAGGGAGATATAAGGAGTTACTAATTGTTTTAAATATTTTGAAGACAAATGCATCCAGTTTGCATGACCTTGCAACTTAAAACAATGTAAACAAATGATAAAGTAATATAATTATAAATTACTTTATTATTTTGGTCACAAAGTTGTAAATTCAAAATAGAGCAAAATTGTAACTGCAAGATGAGGATGCATTAAAGATATGGTTAGGGGGTGTGGTTAAGTATTTACTGTGCAAATGCCAAACATTTATGATGTTGCAGGAGAGGTTGGCAAACAAATGGAGGAGATATTGCAGTGATTTGACGTGATTTTTATGGCCTTAAAGAGAATTTAAAGGCATTTTATGGTGCTTTTATGTTTGGTGATGTCATGCCTTGACATTTTCTTCACTAGAGACTCATTTTGGAGAGAATTTGGGGGATATTTTTAGGGTTTTTGGGTATAAACAACCAAGGAAGTTTCCTTTCCTTATCTAGTTGCAGTTGTTTGGAGAGTATATAGTCATTCATTTGACTCTTTAGTAGGCAATTCTTATCATGTAATTTCTGGAGTTAGTGATTTTCTACAGTCCTTACACAGTTTTGAGCATGCTTCGTAACTCTTTTGGGATATGAAATACAGAAAAGACCTTGGATACCATTGATTATGAGATTTTACCTTCTTATTCTTGCAGTGTTGTGTATTATCAAGTGATTGATCAAGTTATTTGTGAGGTAATTTTTATTTCCTTGTGACTTTGAGTCATGTTCTATACCTTTTCTACAAAAAAGTATGTTTATGCAGGTTGCAAACTGTGTCTTAAAGATGCATGTGGCTTTCTAACTGTGAAGTTATCTTCCTTTTAAAGGTTAATGCATTTAGGCCTCTTTGTGAAATATTTATGCAAAAGCATGCAGTAATAGGTTGTGCAAATTTATTTTTTGTTACATGTAACTAAGTGTATACAAATATGAGTTTTCATAAACCATATCAGTTTGGTGTATCACCCTTTTTTTCATTTTCCAATTTTTATTTTTTATTTTGAAGCATTCCTTTTTCCCTTTTCCTCTACAAATCTAGTAGTTTCTAGGTGATAACCAGCTAGGAGCCAACCTTATCTAGAGATTCACTCCAAATTTTAGGTAACCCATAGCCTAGGAGTGTTTCCATGTTCCTCTAAAGTGCTAAATTCTGCATCTTAGCTAGGGTGCAACTTTAAGAGACAACATGACCTAAACATTCCCATGGAGGAAAGGAATGAATGTAGACCACATCACACCTTTGCATGGACCTAAATTCACTCTAACACCCTTCAACACACTTTCACAATCAACGAAGCACAACCGCAATTAGTGTAAACAACCAAGTTGATTGATCTTGTGTTAACACTTTGAACTTTTAAGTGCAGCCTTCCTCAAGACCAAAGGATGACATGTAGACCATGTACCAAGCTCAAACATGATCTAGAAACATCCACAAGCACCTGAAAAAACCAACAAGTTCCTTTGCAACATCTTTCACCTAAAGAAACTTCACACTGGAGTACTTAAACAGGTATATCATGCAATGTCATCATCTGCAACTTAAGAAATGTACTTGAGGAGCACCAAACCATGAACCACTTGAGCTGAAGGAAGATATAGACTTTGTAAGCACACATCTGGAACCATAACACTTGAAATCATTATTTGGAGAAATGTAGAGCAAAATACTTTATCCCAAACACACTGTCAAACACTGTTCTCAAACTGGTGAACACAACTTTTACTACACAATGATCCGAAGTATCAAATTCTGGATACAACAACTTCAAAAACTTCTAAGCAACATATCCAAACTGCACACTCAACTGTCTAACACAGAAGAAATGTAGAGCAAAAACTTGAATAGCACTCTGTAAGCCAGAAGACTTCTTCAACACATTGTTTCCAATATTAATCAAATTTTCTCAAAAGCACTTGGAACCCCAAAAAGAAAAGCATATCCTCAACATCTTTACTAGGTCTAAAAAGCAACATCACTTTTAGAAAGACAACTTAATCAAACAACAACAACCTCATCAGAAGACATAGTTGACATCAATGACAACACAAGCTTTTTGACATCAATGACAACACCGATTAGCACATACTGGCAACATCTTTATTGCTCAAACTATCAAATTTAAAATCATGAAAACCTATTTTACTATCAAATTTAAGCAATTAAATGTTTGAAGGGACAAATCACAAGATGTGATTGGCCAAGGGAATATGACTAGAAAAGGGTGGAGGTTTGGGAATTTTAATGGTGAGAGGATGTAATGGTCAGAGTGAAGGTTTCGCTACTAGGATGTTGAGGGAGACCAGTAAGAAAAATTGTGAAGGTCTAAAAGTGGCAAAGGGAAGGAAGCATAAAAGTGTGGGAAATTAGGTCTCAAAAGGCCAAGATACCTAAGAAATAATCTCCATCAAAAGGGGAATCTAACATGTGAAAACTCAAAATTCTGAAGATGGGACTTGGGGATTGAGGATTGGGAGTATGGGATACTTGAAGACATGGGGATCAAGATTTTTGAATACTCTATGCCAAAAGGTGACCAAGGATTGGGAATTAGGGATTGAGAGTATTTTGTACTTGATATAGGAAGACAAGGATGGAAAACAAACTTTAAAATTTCACTAGAATAAAGAAGCGAGATAGCATGGGGGTCAACGATCAGGGATCCAAGATACTTCCTACCTCAAACTCAAGTGGCAATAAAATTTCTAGAGGCATGCCAAATAGAAAGGTTTAAGCCTTTGGAAAATCTAGTTCTAGGAAACAAGGTGAAGAAAAGTTTGATCAATCAACAAAGGAAGAGGTAGAAAGATGTTAGGATTTGGGGTTTAGGAAGATCACTTGTATAATTAAATAATTATTCAAATTCTCAAAGGCTCAGACTTAAATGCAACTAAGGAAAGAAAGTTCCAATGATTAGGGATACCTTATAATGGACTACCCTAGGGATTGTAAGAAAGGGATGATGGTAAGTAGAAACCTACAATATCAGTGAAGATAGAGTGAGGGTCTGGGGTTCAAGAAACTTCATGATTGAGTATGTGAGCATGAAAAATCCTAAAAACTTGAAAGAAAAATCTTTAAGGAAAATCTAGAAGCACAAAGTTTTGGGGAATGAATGAAAAGCATGATGGTAGAGACATTTTTGAAAACTCACCCAAGGCTTAAAATAATCTCAAACAACATCATACTTAGAGATTTCTTAGGACTTTTATGATATGGACAAATGACTATACCATGAGGGCAAGGGAAAGAAAGACACTAAGCAAGAATTTGACGAAAGGGGCCAACAAAGAAAATCTTGGATAAGCAAGGTAAAAGCAACAAAGAAAGCACAAACATAAAAGGGGTTCTCTGATTTTGCTTAAAATTATTGAAGTTCATGCAAGGCATAAACAAACCCATTTTGAGGGAAGGTTAAGTATTAAATCCAAGACATGATCATTGATGAACTACTTATTTCTGAGGTCTATAGAATTTATAAAGGAGATTGTACCCTAATACAAGATGGCCCAATCATTCTTGAACTTGCAACTAACTACATCAAACAAGTTCTATAGAGTTATCCTACAAATAAAAAAGAATGCAAAATAGTCTAGATAATCTCACACATTCGTTACATTATGAAGGAAGCAAAAAATAACATTCTAGTGTTGTGTTGTTTGAAATTGACTCAGACACTTTGCAAGTGAGTCAAACTTTTATGTAGCACATGAAATTTATCCTTCCTAGAGGTTCCTACTCAGTCACTCCTACTCTCATGGAAAAATTCAGTTGAGTAGTGGTGGAATTGACGAGTTGTTTTATTTGTGGGCAAGTAAAATGTTGTGGATGGAAGTTGGGTTCCTGATGAGGTTTTGAATATGGATTGCATTAGATGATTGTTTTGATTATCTCATGGAATCATTTGATGTTGTTGATGGAAACTCTAGATGGGTGTTATTGTTGTTATTCTAACGTGACTTGGAGGGTCATTTTATTGGACTATGTTTAATTCATTTGTTGTAAAGTGAAAAAATACATCTAGTCTTCTTTGTTCTAAGTCAATTAATTCCTTGAGGAATCTAAATTATCTTGCTAAAATCTTCTCTTAGTGGCTTTTTTCATTATCTAGTTCAATTTGCTCAAAATTTCTACTTGTTCTTGGGCTTCTTCCTCAATAGGGTTTCCTTGGATGGGGAGATTTTCTCTAATTTCCTCTAAGATTGATTTAATCCAATCTTCTTTCATGCCTGGGCATGTTGAGTGTGTGCATTGAGTGAAGAAAGAGGGATATTCTATTTTTGCTTATTTTTTTGAAAGCTTTATACCTAATGATGAAATCAAGGGTTTGTTTGAACATTGAAAGCTATATACCTTGTGATAGAACCATGGGTTTTCTTTATTGTTGTTTTCATGTTTAAATGAGTTTCTAATACAATTTTACTTCTAAATGTACATGCAACTATCTTTTTTGTATTTTAGGGCTTTTAAATATGATTTAATTACTACTTTTTATATGTAGTGCAAATCCAAATGGATTTTCCTTAATATATTTTGTCTATGTTTTTGGTTTTTTCAAGATTGATTCATGAGATTAAGCTATTCTAGTAAATAAAACTTGTAGCTATTTTAATAATGCAATGAATTGGAAAACTAGATCTAGAAAACCAATAAGCCAAGACAAAATAAAAGACAAGTTTTGCTTCTCAAGGGCAAGGGTGTTTTCTAATTACTATTTCTAATCTATAAAATAATAAAAGAACTTGTAATCCAGTGTAAGAGTGCCAATGCTAGGCTTGCATCCTCAATGACCCAACTTTGACTGGTAAACTTCTCTACATCAATAGTTAGGGCACTCACAGTTATGGGATACATTATGCAGTGGGCATGGATATTGACTTGGTGGGACACACAGATTCAAATTGGGTAGGCGATTCTCAGGATCACAAGTCTACTTCAGGGTATTGCTTCTCTCTTGGTTCCAGTCTAGTTTCTTGGCTGAGCAAGAAGCATTCTATTATTATTCTTTCATCCATAGAGGTTGAGTATAGAGGAGCAATTAATGCTACTATTGAGGCTATTTGGCTTTAAAATATTCTCACTAAGTTTGGTATTCCCTTCCGGAAGCCTACAATCATATTTTGTGACAACCAGAGTGTGATTCATATATCTCGCAATCCGGTCCATCAGTAGTGGACCAAACACATTGAGATTCACATGCACTTCATTCAAGAGCTAATTCATGAGCAGATCATTGATCTCAGGTATTGTTTGACATCAGAGCATATCGCTAACATCTTCACCAAACCCTTCACTGAAAGCAAGTTCGTTCGTCCACTAGCTTTGTTGGGGGTGTAGTAGGTGTCCACTTCAAGGTGGGTGCTTTAGTCCTCTTTACTTTCTCTATTCTGGGGGGTATCTTTTCTCTCTTTTGGGGAGGAGTTTTTTTCCACTGGGTTTTCTCATTTTCTCCATTTGTGAGAGATTTTTTGTACATGGGTACCTAATATGGCCTTGTTGTTAGGACCCAATCTTGCATTCTTTCTTTAGTTAGCTTCTCCCTAAGTTGCACTTAAGGGGTTGTTAGTGTGAATAGGGATATTACCTAACTAGTTTTTTCCCTTGTGTGGATAATTCATATTATTTAACTATTTATTAGTTAAACAATATTCACACACATATTCACATGTTAAGTTGACTTAGTGAGCCTTCTAGATATTTCTAGATTTTTCTAGTTGTTTCTAGTTGTTGATAGCTGCCTTATAGTTTTCATATCCTACACATCAACTAGTTGTCACATGTAATAGGAATATGACACTTGTCACATGACTACAACTTCTTATCTCTCATCCTTGCCTTTATAGCAAGGCATGTCTCTTCATTTTGTAAGGTTGGAGATATAGTTCACTCTTAATGCTATTATGTCATTTGAGCATTTACATTATTCCATCATAGTACTATTATGCTATTTATTTCTTTTGCATTACAGTTTATTGATTCTAACTCGTTCAATTTGATTCTGGGTTATATTCTTTTTCAAGATTCTAACAAGAACATGCCCCTACTTTGTAGATGTCATTCAAGATGCTAGACTAAAGAGATATAGTGGACTACATAAGCTATAACAAGATGTTCAGAGGATTTTTAACAAAAGGATTTGTTATGTCAAGAGATTGCCAAAGCATGTTTCACAATTGTACCTTAGTCCTTATCAAGATCAAAGTCAAGTAGAGATGATGAATGGAAATGATGGAAATCATATATAGATATGATGGATTGGGATTGTTGGTTATTTTTCCTGAATCAGCAGAGGGTTTGCCAGCTCCAATGCACAGGCAGATTCAGCCAACAGATACGGGAGGTTGCGTGAGCTACCTCCCCTTCACTTCTGGTTCTGCCGCACCAAGGGGGGTGTCCCTATTTGATAAAGATGTAACATTTACTCTCCAAATGACAGAAAGATTTAACTTTGTAATAACAGGCAGAATACTCTCATGTGTGGACCAAGATTTGTGTGATAAATCACAAGGTTGGCAACGTTCTTGGACATATTTGTCTGGTCAGGTATGAGAGTATGCAGGGGTTCCTAATCCTACTCCTACAACTAATGGGTTAGAAATATGAAATGGTTGGTTTGATGGTTTGGATGCAAGACAGGGGTTTTTGGATCATAACTACTTCACAAGGGCAGACTGGTGCCTATCCCAGGGCAAGGAGTCAACTAGATGTATACAAGAGAGTGGCTTGCAACTGGCATTTGAGTTTCAAGGGGTTGGAACTGGTATCTACCTTACAAATACCACCCAAGAATGGGTATTTAGTTGCCTATACTTACGGACATCCCAGCTGACATACATTCTTCTCCATACCTTAACCTAAAACAATTTAATCCACTCCTTGAATGGAAGTTAGAGATCAAGTATGTGATATAGCAAGACTATACCCTAGAATCTGAAAAACCCTTAGCAACTAGACTCAAAAGAAGAAAATGCATGCAACAAGTGGAGACAGACAGGAAAACACATGTAAGAAGCATTTTTCATATAACATTAACACTGAAACTGAACATATGTGCAAGATACAACTCAAGATGCAACACATAAACTCTAAAATGAGATACAACAGCCAGGAAAAATGCTCTGTCTTTCATTATTTTTCCCTCAAAATTACCCAAGTCTTCCACCACCCTAGACTGAGTAACACAGACTGCTTAATACAGCAAGAAAGTGTACTCTGCATTAATTACATGGCACATCAAAAATCTACCAAATACAATGCATGAGAAATGGCACTAAAAAATGTTCAATGTTCTAGGCAGAGAGAAGGAAGGGAGCAGGTGAGATCAGGAACTGGGCCACCAATTGGAGATTTTCCTTACAAATTAGGTAGGTTGTCATCAATCATCGACCCATACCTCTGGGTTTTCACCATTAATGGCCAAACCTACAGCGACCCTTTGGAAATGCAACACCTACATGCCTCTAAAGTTTTCCCACCTGAAAACAGCTACAGAAACAAAGAAATCACCTCTACTGAACACTTGAAACATGGTCGTAGATTTCCCCCTCCTATCGCTGAGATCCACGACCCCAAAATGCCTTGAAAAGTCACCAGCCAATTAGAATGTGCCACATAGGCAGCCTATTACTATCGCTGACCTTTTCATTCTCTTATTTTGCCCTTTTCGCCCTGTATATGTATAAACATATGCATATACAAATTCACTTTTTAAATCTTTGTATATACAGGATGCATATACATACAATAGTTCAACATACAAGGCAGACCCCAAACTGTTATAGAGCAAATTGGAATTTTCAATCGGGTCCACCCTGTATCTTCTTTCCTTGCATATCTCAATGTATATGTGCATGTACATTTGCCTCATACATACAAGGCGGATTTCAAATTTTAATGAGGCACGCTGAAGTTGCTTTGAAATTCGGCTTGCATCTTAACCCTTGTATCTTCTGAATGTACATAGGCACATACAAGCGCCTGATATACATGTTGCGGACCTAAAACATTATCCACTGCATTTGATTTCTCCTTCGGGTCTGGAATGCATATTTCTTCATTGTATGTTTCCTTGTATATCGCATTATACAAATACTATATACCTACAACGGACCTCTGCCCCTTATCCATTGGGTTCGAAAAACCCCTGAAGTCCGGCATGTATCTCAACCTCTTGTATATTTGCTTGTATGTTGCATATATAATGCGAACATACAAGCTAAATATACAAACAACGGACCCCAAATTTTATATACAGCGATTGATTTCTTCCTCGGGTCTGAAATGTATATCTCCTTTGCACTGTTCACTTTGCATGTCGCGGGCGTTTGTATAATTTTCAATGTACATATAAATGCAACCCGATATACAAAGTGGGGATATTCCCGAGAATCTGTGAAAGATTCCTCCTTTGTATATGCACATTCTAGAGCCCGATATGCATTCAGAAATGCATACAACTCATTTTTCACCATTTTTTGAAGGCCGATGGAGATTTTTGCAACCCTGCCAATGCCCATTCGACCTGCATGTATATACAAACGCCCTTGTACATACAAAGACATGCATTTCAACTTATTTTTTGCATTTTTTAGCACTGCAGAGGCTGAAAGATATAGAATTTTTAGATTTCTGGGAAGGTGCCTGCATATCTAAATGCTTGAAACCTGAATACTTATGCAGGCACCACCAGTGGCTCTATCTGGGGATGCATGCCTCTTGCAGGCATGGCGAGAACTTTAGATCTCTGGGATGCAGACCAGTCCCTATCCATTGGGCAATAGAGTCAAACATTGCACCATCCTGCATCACCAATCACACTTGGTGGTCTAAGGCCACCAAGAAAGGAAAAACCTGTGTCTTCCTTTGTCAAAAACTTTTTTTTCATCTAATATCACTGAATCAGGCTTGAAGAAGCTGCCATGATCTGACCACAAACAAACCTTGTCATTTGCATATCTCATTGAGCTGGCTCCTCTCAACCTCATGCAAACAACCCTCAACATCAGGCAACATGTGAATGCAATATTTATCAAACAATGCATATTCAAATGAAATATAACACATGTTATCATCTGTATCAGCATTATGCATTGCAAAATGATATACTAGCTAGACTGAAAACTAAAAGCACTCAAAGTCCACCATGTAGCTAGGATCATCAGGGCTCATCTTATCACAAGCTGGCATATCAAAGAAAAATCTTTCAGATCCATATTTGTGCACTTCAAGCACACAACTTTCAGCTACATCAAATAGAAAAAACTCATATTCTGGCACTTCCCTGCAACAATCTTCATGATATATGTTGGTTTCTCTTTCATCAGGATGAGAACTAGAATCCATATCAATTGCATTGCTTAGATCATCACCACACTCAAATAGATCCTTCTCACCATATGTGTCAAAAATGGGTGATCCAGGTGTTTTAACTTCATCATGGTATGCCGCTAGTTCATGGGCAGCAGAAAATGCATCTTCATTACCAATGGATTCTCTTTGTGGGGGAGCATCAGCCTGCATGTCATAAGCAAAACTATAATCAAACAAAGAAAAATCATGCTCAGTACTAGCACTTGTTTCAATCTCTGACTGCTCTTCATCATCTCCATGTGTCTAAAAAGAAGGCGTTGATTCACACATGGAACTCCTGCTCTGTTTGCTTATTTCTTCTCTATCTTGAGCACAATACTCACAATCATCTCCACAAATCCATTCAAATAGATGTTCATTTCTGTCCATAACCTCATCATTATTTTTGAAACTAGACACCTCAACCTTGCAATGGGGGTTATCATTGATCCTTCTACTGGCATCCTCAACTGATGTATTTTCATTCTCATTTTTATCTTCACATGATGCCATAATCACTTGGTCATTTGCAGCCTTATAACCATTATTCATACCAAACCCTGTGGATAGGGAATTCTGCATGTGCTCATTTCTCATTTTTTCTATATTTTCTACAAACTTTTATGCCATCTGCATACTTGTCATCTTGAATTCCCTCAACAATGCACTAGAGCCCTCCTCAAAAGCTTCAAAATATATGCCAACACAGGCTGAAATATCAGGTCTGAAGACTTCTGGGATTTGTAAAAGGCCTACTGCAAATCTATGACTGAAATCAAGACAGGGCTCTTTATCTTGTTTTCTGATTTCCATTAATCTTACAACAAGATCAACTGGTTCTCTTGCAAATTCTTCTTTGAAACAGTCAGCAAGTTCATCCCAACAGGGAAAGGATCTCTTTGGAAAGATCAAATACCAATCTCTAGCTTTTGCATCAAAGGATCTAACAAAAAACCTCATCCACATATCCTCATCTCTAAATGAGTGTCTCTCCATGAACCTATGAAAATTTTGGATATGTGCACCCCCATCACATACACTGTGACCACTAAATCTAGGCATCTGATTGTAAGTATTAGCAGGCATACTTTCAACTTGATAATCAACCCATGACAAATCTAATTGGTCATACAAAGGATCAAAAGGGCTGACAAGAGGTTTAGCTTTCTGACTGGTAGACACAACAGGGTTATTACTATTTAACTAGGCCTGCCTAGCCTCTAAGAGTATCAACCTATTTTTTATCTCTTCCATTCTTTTACTCAACATTTCATCCCCCTCTTGACTGAGTATGGGTGAATACAAATTTGGATTCATATAAATTTCATTCTTAGGCATCCTATATCTACCTAAGACCTAAGGCTTCCCCCTGGCATCTAACTTATGCAATAAAACAACAAATATAAGTGGGAAAAAGCTAGGTACCTTTTCTCATCTAGATGTTGAAGGCTTGAATAGAACATTCTTTTATCACATAACATACATCAACCTTTCATGTGCACTAAAACTTTTTTGCAGAGTCACCACCTCTCCAGAGAGGATAAAATTTTCAAACAGCCGAAAGCTCATCAAATATTTTTCTGAGTTCATTCCACCAGCAGAGCACCATATTCACATGAAAGATCTGGATATGCAGCAATGATTTCACACTATTTGACTCTTGTCCCCAGCAGAGTCGCCAAATCTGTTGGTTATTTTTCCTGAATCGGTAGAGGGTTTGCCAGTCCAATGCATAGGCAGATTCGGCCAATAGATACGGGAGGTTACGTGAGCTGCCTCCCCTTCACTTCTGGTTCTTCCACACCAAGGGGGGTGTCCCTATTTGATAAAGATGTAACATTTATTCTCCAAATGACAAAAAGATTTAACTTTGTAATAATAGGCAGAATACTCTCATGTGTGGACCAAGATTTGTGTGATAAATCACAAGGTTGGCAACGTTCTTGGACATATTTGTCTAGTCAGGTATGAGAGTATGCAAGGGTTCCTAATCCTACTCCTACAACTAATGGGTTGGAAATATGAAATGGTTGGTTTGATGGTTTGGATGCAAGACAGGGGTTTTTGGATCATAACTACTTCACAAGGGCAGACCGGTGCCTATCCCAAGGCAAGGAGTCAACTAGATGTATATAAGGGAGTGGCTTGCAACTGGCATTCAAGTTTCAAGGGGTTGGAACTAGTATCTGCCTTACAAATACCACCTAGGAATGGGTATTTAGCTGCCTATACTTACGGACATCCCAGCTAACATACATTCTTCTCCATACCTTAACCTAAAACAATTTAATCCACTCCTTGAATGGAAGTTAGAGATCAAGTATGTGATATAGCAATATTATACCCTAGAATCTGAGAAACCCTTAGCAACCAGATTCAAAAGAAGAAAATGCATGCAACAAGTGGAGACAGACAGGAAAACACATGCAAGAAGCATTTTTCATATAACATTAACACTAAAACTAAACATATGTGCAAGATACAACTCAGATGCAACACATAAACTCCAAAATGAGATACAACAGCCAGGAAAAATGCTCTGTCTTTCATTATTTTTCCCCCAAAATTGCCCAAGTCTTCCACCACCCTAGACTGAGTAACACAGTCTGCTTAATACAGCAAGAAAGTGTACTCCACATTAATTACATGGCACATCAAAAATCCGCCAGATACAATGCATGAGAAATGGCGCTAAAAAATGTTTAATGTTCCAGGCAGAGAGAAGGAAGGGAGCAGGTGAGATCGGGAACTAGGCCACTGATTGGAGATTTTCCTTACAAATCAGGTAGGTTGTCATCAATCATCGACCCATACCTCTGGGTTTTCACCATTAATGGCCAAACCTACCGTGGCCCTTTGGAAACGCAACACCTACGTGCCTCTAAAGTTTTCCCGCTTGAAAACAACTGCAGAAACAAAGAAATCGCCTCTGCTGAGCACTTGAAACATGGCCATAGATTTCCCCCTCCTATCGCTGAGATCCACGACCCCAAAATGCCTTGAAAAGTCGCCAACCAATTAGAATGTGCCACGTAGGCAACTTGTTGCTATCGCTGACCTTTTCATTCTCTTATTTTGCCCTTTTCGCCCTATATATGTATAAACATATGCATATACAAATTCACTTTTTAAATCTTTGTATATACAGGATGCATATACATACAACATTTCAACATACAAGGCGGACCCCAAACTGTTATAGAGCAAATTGGAATTTTCAATCAGGCCCACCCTGTATCTTCTTTCCTTGCATATCTCAATGTATATGTGCATGTACATTTGCCTCATACATACAAGGCGGATTTCAAATTTTAATGAGGCACGCTGAAGTTGCTTTGAAATCCAGCTTGCATCTTAACCCTTGTATCTTCTGAATGTACATAGGCACATACAAGCGCCCAATATACATGCTGCGGACCTAAAACATTATCCATTGCATTTGATTTCTCCTTCGAGTCTGGAATGCATATTTCTTCATTGTATGTTTCCTTGTATATCGCATTATACAAATACGATATACATACAACGGACCTCTGCTCCTTATCCATTGGGTTTGAAAAACCCCTGAAGTCTGGCATGTATCTCAACCTCTTGTATATTTGCTTGTATGTTGCATATACAATGCGAACATACAAGCCAAATATACAAACAACAGACCCCAAATTTTATATACTGCGATTGATTTCTTCCTCGGGTCCGAAATGTATATCTCCTTTGCACTGTTCACTTTGCATGTCGCGGGCCTTTGTATAATTTTCAATGTACATATAAATGCAATCTGATATATAAAGTGGGGATATTCTCGAGAATCTGCGAAAGATTCCTCCTTTGTATATGCACATTCTAGAGCATGATATGCATTTAGAAATGCATACAACTCATTTTTCACCATTTTTTGAAGGCCGATGGAGATTTTTGCAAGCCCGCCAATGCACATTCAACCTGCATGTATATACAAATGCCCTTGTACATACAAAGACATGCATTTCAACTAATTTTTTGCATTTTTTAGCACTGCAGAGGCCGAAAGACAGAATTTTTAGATTTCTGGGAAGGTGCCTGCATATCTAAATGCTTGAAACCTGAATACTTATGCAGGCACCACCAGGGATGATCTGAGGTGGATGAGATGAGGAGACAACTTGCCCCCAAGTGTAATGTACATAGACAATTGATTTACACATGATGCCCACAAATGGGTTTTCATCATGGTACTTATCCAAGGTGCCATGAAATAGTTTTCACCATTAGTTGAATGATTTCTCTTTACTATTTTTTATTTTTTATTTTTGTTATTTTCAAAGGGTCTTCACATGTCCCTATCTATTTAAGATAGTCGATGTAGATGCTCTTGTTATATAACATGCCAGTAGTAACCGGCCTCAAGTAATTGCTTCATTGGGATTAAAACACACTTATTGATGTTTGTGAGATCCTCATTGATAACAAATTTGACCTTATCCAAATGTTAACATCTTGATAGGTATTGTCATAGCCCTTATGATAAAGCATTGCTACCATAATGCGATAAATTTGGGATTTGGAGTTTTTGGTTTTGAAGCATGATTTTAGGTTTGGATGGGGGATGTTGGATGTGAAATCAAGTGATTGAAGTTTGTTGGGTTTAGGTGGATAAGTTGGAAATTTAGATTGGACTAGAGGATCTTTGACTCGCCATCCTTGATCTCCTCTTACATCTAAGGTTCCTCATACCTTTTGTGTATCAAGGGCTTATGGTATGAATCCCCCTCGTTCATCTAAGCAAGGTTGTACTATCTTGGGCATGTATGGGATCATCCTATTGTTTGCATGTCTAGTCCAGGAAATGGATGGATATACATCATCACCTTGGTCTTTTATACCTTGGTGAAAATATCTTCTTTGCTATAATAAAACTTAGGATTGCTCTAAAAACATATCAACAGAATACCCACCCCTAACCAATTCCTAAATCAATTTATCATCCGCTTAATCCCAACCATCCTTTCCCCTCTAAAAGTTTGTTCATCAAGCAAACTTTCCTCACCAACACAACAAATGCAAAACCAACCTGATCATGTCGCTCTTATAGAACTGATGTGACATTTTCCACCACTCACACCTAGCCATACATCACTCCACCGTTTCTTCTCCCCAGACCACAAATCATACCAATTTTCACTCATTTTTTCTTCCATTAACCCTGTTTCCCATCTTGAAACTCTTTTTCACCACCATTTCATTTTTTCTGAGTTCACCTGAAAAAAATATTTTTTCACCCAATCTCTCAAGGGGGCATCCCTCATCCATTTTCATTCCTCCCATCAGCCAGGGAAAAATTCTTTGACCTGATGCCATTCCCACTCGGTCACAATGCCACATCAAAGAGGGGCAAAATGTAGACACCTGAAAATGTCTTGACCTCACGAGCCACTTTCCCACATCCTTGCATTACCAATTCTCCTTTCCACCAATTAATTAAATAAAAATCAATTTGTTTAATTAATTTACCCTAAGCAACCAATCCATAGCCATTCATCCTAACTATCCATCCCTGGTAATAAATTAATTCAATTAATTTATTACTATACCTTAGAACATCATTCACAATTAATTGAATAAATATTCTAATATTTGTTCGGTTAAGTTTCCTCATTCCCTAACCTAGATTAATTAAATAAAAACATGCTTATTTGATTAATCCCCCAATCTATGACTTGAACCTAGCCTAACTAAATAAATACCAATTATTTAATTAGCTACTATAACCTACCTAGCTCCTAGACCTAAATTAATTAAGTAAACCCTTAATTTAGTTTAACCACTAATTAACCCCCTCACTAATTTCTAACAACTATATTAATTGAGTTAAACACTTAAATAATTGGGTCAAACCTTGATTAACCCATCTCCCCACACCCTTTGAATAAAAAACAATTTTTTATTCAAAGGGGTCAAATGACCCTTCCACCTCACCTTTCCTCATCCATGCAAGAGCTCTTTTTAATGCAAATAGCTCACACATGTCTTTTCCAAAAGAGAACATGTGTCATGTCATCCCATTCACCAATAAACCTCAATTTTTTATTCCATCTTCTCCAACAAAAACTTTTTTTTTCACTCACAATTCTTAATCCTCATTAATGCAAAGCCTTCCTAAGGTGAATTTAAAATTCACAAATAATCACAACCTTCCATTTTTGTTGATTAAATCATAGTCCTCAATCTCATCTCTCCATCTTCCACCATTAGATCTCAACTTTCAATCTCAACCATTGATCTCAAATCCTTTCCAAAATGCTTATAAATGTAAGCCTTCTCTAATCCATTTTCATCTCATCTCATTTACATCCACATTATGCCAAAATTGCTAGCCAAATCCTCCATTAAATCTATATTGAGTTGAATTTATAAGAGCAATCCGCATACACTTAGTTCAGATAAAGCTAGGAGTTGAATTGGGTGCATCAATCTCCTCCACCTTATCAAGGAGAAAGGGAGATTTGAGGAATTGTGAAGGTATAAATATTGTTATTTTGAGTTTCTTTCATGTTTATTTGTCTTCTAACTCTTCCTCATCTCCAGGACCCATCCTTCTTCTTAACAAAGATTATTGGTGCACCCCAAGGTGAGACGCTAGAACGGATGTGACCCTTCTCTGAAAGCTCCTTTAGTTGAATCTTGAGCTCACCAAGTGACAGGTTGTTGTAAGGTCTTAACACTTTAGTTGAAAATAAGTCATTTATGTTGACCGGGTAGTGTCCAAGACTGTATGCAATAGGGAGTATTTTTGGACATCTTGCTTAGTAACAATTTTTCTAAATTTTTGAAAAACTTAAAACAGAATCTAAACTAGAAAGCATAAAAACTTTAAACTAGAAACCACTTGAATTCTTAATCTAGAAAACATATAAACTAACTAGGAATCAACACTTGTATTTTAACTAGGAGTTTAAAAACAAAGGCATCTAACTATTAACTGAAAACACATTTGACATTTTGAACCAATAACTAACAACAGATTTATGAATGAAGTAGATGCTCTAGAAATTTCAAATGAATAGAATTTTAAAGATCGTTAAATTAAAGACCATGACCTGCAAGAACACATAAGAAAGATAAACATGAAGTGATATTGATCTAAATAGAACATTCACAAAACAGAAACAACAACACCAATTCATAATAATAAAAATACTTACTATTCTATAATCCCTCGAGTGGTTAGCTCTTGGGAGATCCTATTATCGATTCAAATCACATTCAGTACTTCAATAGCTCCAAAGTAAATTCCATTCATATTACTTCCATTTCTCAGAAAAGATTACTTAGAATAGAACTGACGATATTCATTCATAAAGTATCACAAAACATAACTATAGATTATCACTTCAAAAGAGATTGTCTTCTTTCATGACATAGCATAACATATATACTTGTTTTGAGCAACTACATATATAAATTGTACTACTCCAAAATCTTAAATTTTAGATGGCAAGTAAATGCCATTGAAGAAGTCTTTAAAGAAAAATAGAATTAAAAACTAACTGGATGACTATGAAATTAAACACATTAAAAGCTCTGAGTGGAGCCTTAAAGTCTTAAGTATGCCCAACAGAAAATAACAGAATTGCTAACAAAGTCTATGATTATGTATGCCTAAATTTCTGGCGCCCTCAAATTCTAGTGCTCTGACTTCAGTTGCTTTGAAGTTCACTCCTTCTATTAGGACATACATGAAACCTACATAATTACACAGCACTACACACAATTATGTCAACATTAGTGGCTAATTTCAACCAATTGGAAAATAAAGATTTATACATCATTTTATCAAAAATAGATAAATATTGCTTCTAAAAACAAACAAATTGGCATGGTTAGGGTGATTAGGCAAGACAAACAGGTTATGTGGCTTGTTATCAAAATGAGGTTGTTTATACCTCATCACTCTCCCCTCTCTAAGATGGAGCAGGTCCTCCTGCTCTCTACTAACCATGAGCTCTTTGCCTTTCTACATCCCTCTTATATTTAGTTCATCGTACTTTGAGCTGAGGTTATACATGTCCTCTGCTTCCTCATCTAAATGTCTGGGATACTTAAGAAAACCTTTATTCAATTTAATCCTCATCTACCTTCTATGTAAGTCCCTAGGATCTTGCTCTATAGTTACTAAAACTGTAGGGGCTGGCTGAAGGAGCAATGTAGGTCTATATCACATTCCTATCCACTTGGTCTTGAGCTGCTGTAGTATTTATGTCAAAACTTCTGCTCTTTTATAGGACCATCTGAGATTGGTTGGAGAAATCATCTCCCTTCATTTTAGATACATAGACAAGGGAGTATGTCATTCTTCATAGGCATTCCATGCTTTGTCTATTAATTGTGGCCCATTAATTTTGAAATCTTCAAAACAAATCATGATACTTTCATTATACTTTGTTTTCATAGCTTCATAACTCTTAATCCTTCAGAATTGAGATTTGAAAACAAAGGGCTTATGATTAGGGTATCTCATGTGGAGCCCTACAGTTATTTTTTCTTGAAGATACTCTCTGGTCCTATCCTGCCAATGGAGTTGATTTTGCAGATTAGACATGAAAGCTCTAAGTTGTACTTCTCCCAGAAAAATATTAATGAAGAAATCATTGTATTTTTCTAGAAATAGATTATGTATGAAAAAATCACATAGCAGATTCTATTGAATAGGGGGTGCCTCTTTGAATGCTTCTAGAAATTGTTTGTCATCTGGATCATGGGGCAAGTTGCAGGAAATTCTCAAAAGTTTTCATCTCAATAATTGTTCATTGAGGAGCATAGAATATAACCTAGATGGCTTCCTAAAGCTAATAACAACTCTCCAATTTTGCATGCATCAATTTTAGCTTGATAGAGTCTATCATAGGATTCCTTCAACAATACCATTTCCTTCTTAAGTCTGGCACTTTTTCCCCTAGCTTGTCTTAGGAAATATCACCTTTCCATCCACTTGGCCACCATGGGAGGAATGTGAACTTGAAACCACTTCATTTTGGTTGGTTCAGTTTGTATCTCTTTTGATTCCATGGTTTGCTTAACACTAATTTCCTGTAATTGCTATTCTAGCTCTATAGTTTTGCTAAGAGCTCTGTTAAGTTCTAATTTATGTTTCTCATGTTCCTCTACAAATGATTTAAGGAATTGCTCCAAATTGATTGTCAAATTTTTTATTTGTTCATCCTTTTCAAATAAACTAATTAAATGTTTCTTATTTTTCTCCTCAATTTGTTTCATTTGTGACTGTAATTCCTCAATGAATTTATCCTTTTGTTCCAATTGGGTCCCTAGAGTTATGATTCATTGATCTTTCTGCTACAAAAGTTATGTCTGTGTGTCTATTTCTTGTTGTTGTCTGGCTATTTGTTCCTCAGTTTGCTAGAGTTTATTTTTCAACTGTACAATTTCTGCTTTTAATTCTTTTAATTTCACCTTTATGTGATCACATTTTTCATTATCTGTATTATTGGAAAGAGGGGGAATAAAAATCTCTATATCATTGTCAAGTACATGTCCTTAATCATTCACTTCTAGTAGACCTTGTTCTATGTCATTGACAGTATTTAGAGGGGATGACTGTCCAATTTGAGAGACTATGTCAATTCTATGTTCATCTAATGGTTGTTGAGTGGGAGAAATTATTTCCACATGCTCATCCTTTTGAGCCTCTTCTTCTTCAACAAGTACATAATTTGGGACTTGTTCTCCTATTTCCTCTTAATCTTTCTCAGGTGGATCAATCTCCTCAAATTCAGGAGCATCATTACTTCCCAGGGTTTGATTTTCACTCGACTGGACTGGGTTTTCACTTGGCTACCTATCCTGTCTTTTCTTCTTAGGAATATGCGGTTGATCACAAGTCGCATCACAGTTGAAATCGGTAGCCAATCTTTTACTTCTTCTTAGAGGGGGAGGTCTCTGCAATTTCATTTTAGGTCTCTTTTCATTTTTTGGGGGTTGACTATTTTCATCCTCAGAGTCCACTAAGTCCACATTTTCTTTTTTTTTTGGAGTTTCTAGAACATTATGTGGTCTAGGTTGCTCTTCGGGTTCTGCAGGGTTTGAAAGACTTTTTGGTGCTTTGCCTTCGAAAGCTTCCCTGGCAAGTGAGGGTACAGGGGAAGGTTCCCTAGGGTTCTCCACCACCAAACCGGATGACTCACCTCTCTCAAAATATATTGAGGGTATTGGGGTTTTAAATTTCTTGAGAAAATTTTCCCATTTCTCATCTGTATTTCTCCTTTTGAGGAGTTGATGCTTGAAAATTCAAGAAATGAGGCCATGGTGTTTTAATGGCCCAGACCCAATTTTGAACCTTTCTATCATGTGGATAAGAGAGTCACTTAAGAAGGTGAGAAGATTAACCCTTAATTCAGGGTTTTCAGAGCCATAGCACAGGTGAATGAGCAAACAGAAGGGAGGACCGACTATGATAGCACATTGCCCCTCACATGTGAAGTACTTAATTATCCAGGCTACCTTTGTTCTCCACAGCTCTGCAATAGACATTCTTTGAAACCCTTTATTCTGCCCCTGGGTATTTACAACTAATAAAGGTTGAGGTTCCCCTTCCCTTAAGAAAAGCTCTATCAATTTCTAGTAGGAAATATTTGTAGTTTCTGATAGACTCAAGCCTTCATTCTTAATACCAGATAAGCTAGAAATAGTTCGGGGACTTACTTTAAAATTCGTTCCTCACACAATTGACTGTCCATCTGAGAAGTTCTCTACGAACTCTTTAACTAGCTATGTATTATGCCCCTCAAACTTTTTCATGAAATGTAGCCATCCCACCCTTTGAAATAGTTCTAAAATATTATTAAGTGCCAATAATTTGTCTATGGAAGTTGGCTCTGATTTACACTTTTCTCCTCCCATTTTATCCCCTGCTAGAAATTTTGTCAAGTGTCTACTAAACTTCATGGCACACTAAGGTGAGAACTATTTCAGACAATCTGATATGCAAATTAAGCAAAACTCAATCTTTATGGCCACTTGTACTTTGATAATGCTGCTAGGACATAGATTAATTCATGGCATTCAGCTTGTCTGTATCTAATTATTACCTTGCATGGAATGGAATGAATGACCTGCCACCTCTTCCAGTGAAGGTACAGTTCATATAATTTACTAAATTTGGAAAAGAGGGGGAATGTGCCAATTTATTTAATTTTATTCATAATAATTTACCTACTTAATACAAAAGATCTACATACCTTACGTTCTGTTATTGATTTGAAAGTCACCTCATTTATGCTGACATAATGACATCATAGATGATGGTGTTATTAGATTCATATGGCGTGGTAAAGGGGTGTAATGGATTTAATATTGATGAAGATGGGGTGGCTAAAAGTGTTCTAATTATTATGATGATAGATTGTCACAATAATATCATTTATTATGGTGATAGATGACAATATAAGGTGCAAATTTCTAAGGTGGCATTGGTATGGAAAAGTTTGGTGATGGCAATGGGTATGTTTTTGAGGATGTCGAAGCATTTACAAAGAAGGGGAATCACAAATCCAGAACATCAGAAAAAGATGCCCATGGAATGAGTATACAAAGTATGAAACAAGGTTCTGGAGCATTGCTGAAAGATGCGACCAAAATGCACGAACAAATTCTAGAGCATCGCTGAAAGATGCAACCAAAATGTAGGAAAAAAATTCTGGAGCATCATTGAAAGATGGAGCCAGAATGTAGGAATAAAATTCTGGAGCATCGCTGAAAGATACAGTTGGAATGTAGGAACAAAATTCTGGAGCATCGCTAAAAGATGCAGCTGGAATGTAGGAACAAAGTTCCAGAGCATCATTGAAAGATGCACTGGAATGCAGGAACAACACGAAGGAACAAGTTCTGAAGAATCATTGAAAGATGCACCGAAATGCATGAACAAAATTCTGGAGTATCGCTGAAAGATACAGTCGGAATACACAAACAACATGAAGGAACAAGTTTTAGAGCATCACTAAAAGATGCACCAGAATGCAAGAACAAAATTCTGGAGCATCGTTGAAAGATGCAGCCGGAATACAAGAACAAATTTTCAGAGCATCGCTGAAAGATGCAGCCAAAGTGCAGGAACAAAATTCTGGAGCATCGCTGAAAGATGCAGATGGAACATGAAAGAACAAAGTTCTGGAGCATCACTGAAAGATGCATCGAAATGCAGGAACAACATAAAGGAACAAGTTCCAGAGCACCACTAAAAGATGCACCAGAATGTAGGAACAACATGAAGGAACAAGTTTCAGAGCATTGTTGAAAGATCCACTGGAATGTAGGAACAAAATTCCAGAGCATTGCTCAAAGATGTAGTCAAAATATAAGAACAAAATTTCAGAGCATCACTGAAAGATACACTGGAATGCAGGAACAACATGAAGGAACAAGTTCTGGAGCATCAATAAAAGATGCACCAGAATGTAGGAACAAAATGTCAGAGCATCATTGAAAGATACGACGGAATGCAAGAACAAAATTCTAGAGCATCATTGAAATATGTAGCTAGAATACATGAACAAAATTCTGGAGCATCACTGAAAGATGTAGCTGGAATATAGGAACAAAATTTTGGAACATCACTGAAAGATGCAGCCAAAATATAGGAATAAAATTCTGTAGCATCGCTAAAAGATGCAACTAGAATAAAAGAACAAAGTTCCAGAGCATAGCTGAAAGATGCACCAGAATGTAGAAACAACATGCAGGAACAAGTTCTAGAGCATTGCTGAAAGATGCAACCGGAATGAAATAACAAAGTTCTGGAGCATCGCTAAAAGATGCGTCAGAATGTGGTACTTATTCAAAGATGAAGTCCTACAAAACAATAACGAAATTTAGACAAGTACAAAGATGAATATACAATAAGAATGCTCCAAAATAATCATGAATACATACACACACCATTTTTTTATTTACTCAAAATTATACTGTGTTTGCTAAAGCAGAGTCAATACAATGGGTTCCTCCTTGCATTTCTACCATTCACATAAATTTTTCTTTGTTAATAGGTTTGTGGTAGATTCGTAATCGATGACCATTGACTAAGAGAGTTTGAGTGTCACTGTCGATGGGTTTAAGCTACACTACTCCATTTGGAAATACTTCAGAAATATCATATGGACCCAACAAATGAGTTCTTAGTTTACCTTTCTGATCTTTATATCTGGAATCAGATAACAGTGTCCAATCCCCATTATGGAACTCTCTTTATTTTATATGTTTATCATGTTAGGCCTTTCGTTGTTGTTGAACTAACTCAGTCTGGTGAATGGCTTCTAGATAGAGTTCATCTAATTCACTAAGCTACTGGACTCTTTCAACCTGGGCTCGACCAAGGTCCAGGCCTACTTCCATTGTTGTTATAAGCATTTGAAGTTCAAATTCAATAGGTAGAAGTGGTTTCTTCCCAAAGACTAACTCATAAGGAGTAAGACCAGTAGTTGATTTCCAAGTTGTATTATAGGCCCAAACAACTTCAGGGAATTTTCTATCCAAGTCTCTTCTTTCTAATGAAACTATTTTTTGTCAAAATGTTTTCAAGCTCCCTATTAGTGACTTTCGCTTGACCATTTAATTGTGGGTAATAAGGAGATGACTTCTTATGGCTTACCTTGAAATGATTAGTAAAGGCTAGCAAAACTTTGGACATAAATTGGCATCCTTGATTTGTGACAATTGATCTAGGGGCTTCAAATCTAAGAAAAATCATGTTATACAAGCGGTCTGCAACTTGTTCTTCCCTAGCAACTCTCAGTGCTTGGACTTCTACCCACTTAGTCAAATAGTCAGTACATACTAGAATGTATTCTTTACCCTGTGAAGGAGGATCTATGGGACCGATGAAATCCAATCCCCACTTTTTAAATGGTTCAAAAACTACGGCATTTCATTGGATGTTGTGGGTCTTCCTACTCATTAGCATTCATCACGGCGGTGAACATAGTTTTTTACATCTTTATGCATAGAGGGCCAATAATATCCTGCACCTAATATTTTATGGGACATCATCTTGGCAGAGTAATGACCTCCAGAGGGATCATCATGACAAGCTCTGAGGATGTTGTATATTTCATTTGATCTGACACAATGTCATAAAACCAGATCAAGGCCACATGGAATAGCATACCATTAATCCATTTGAACTGAGCACTCTCTCAAATGAGGCATTTATTTTGTTTTGACGTAAAATTTGGTGGAAACTCAGAAGTGGCAAGACATTTGGTAATGTCTGCAAACCAGGGGGTTTTAATGGAGATGGAAAATAAATTTTCATCTAGGAATTCATCTTGTATAGGGGCACAATCTCCATTATCTTGTTTGATCCGGGATAAGAAGTCTACGACTACGTTGAACTTTCCAAGTTTATCAATGATGGTCACATTGAATTCTTGGAGAAGCAATAACCATCTGATTATTCTTCCATTTACTATAGGTTTGTTCATTAGGTATTTGATAGTTGAATGGTTTGTGAACACAGTTACTTTATACCCTGTAATGTAATGTCAAAATTTATTGATTGCATGAACCACAACTAAGAATTCTTTCTCCGTAGTGGTGTAATTTCATTATGTGGGGGTTAAATTCTTACTGATGAAATATATGGCATATTTCCCTCCATTCTCATCTTCCTAATCTATAACTGCTCCAATGACATCATTGGAAGCATCTACGTAAATATGGAAAGGAAGGTTCCAGTTAGGTCCACGTAGGACTAGAGAAGAAATGAGTTTCTCTTTAATGATCTCAAATGATGTTTGGCATTCTGCTATCCAAACAAAGTCTATATCCTTTTAGAGAAGGGAGAACATGGGGGCTGCAATCTTCTTGAAGTTTTCTATGAATATTCGGCAATATCTAGCATGTCCTAAGAAACTTCTAACATCAGTTTGGTTCTTTGGAGTCTCTAGTTGTATCACTTCAATTTTCTTAGAATCCACTTTTATCCCTTCAGCTGAGATGTGGTGTCCCAACACTATCCCTTGTTCTACCATTATTAAACATTTTTTGTGACTTAGGGATAGCTGATGGTCCTCACATCATTGCAACACCTTGTCCAAATTTTTAAGAGCTTCGTCAAAAGTGGAACCATACACTATGAAGTCATCCATATAGACTTCTACACAATCATTTACAAGCTCAACAAATATGGCTAGAACAGCTCTCTGAAATGTTGCAGGAGCGTTACATAGCCCGATGGGAAGAACTTGATATGCAAATGTTCCCCATGGATAGGTAAAAAAAATTTTGTCCTGGTCCTCTACTGCTACTTATATTTGGTTATATCCACTAAATCCGTCCAAAAATAAGAAATACTTCCTTCCTACTAGATTATCCAAGACCTGGTCTATGAAATGTAAAGGAAAGTAATCTCTATAGGTGGCTTTATTGAGCTCTCTATAATCAACGCACACTCTCCACTTCCATTTTTCATTGGGACTACTACCAGAGGTGAAACCCATTTGTTGTCAGAGAAGGGATAGATGAATTCTACTTGTAGGAGTTTTTCAATTTCTGTTTTAACAATGTCTTTGAGAGCAAGGTTGAGTCTTTGTTGTGGTTGATGAACATGTCTAACATCTTCAGTATAGATGTGATGGGTACAAACACTTGGGTGTATTCCTCTCATGTCTGTATACTCCCAACCAAAAGCTTTGGATCTATTTACCAAAACATCAAATAACTTGAGTTCATATGCCTCTGTCAACCAAATGTTAATATTTAAGGTCTTTCCTGGTAGTAACATGATAGTTTTGGTTATGAGGTAGTTGGAGTGATAGTATGAACTTCTCTCATTAAGGTGTTAAGAGGACAACTATGCAGTAAAATTCTATGGAATCTAGCAATATCTTCGAAGAAGTGATCTATTTTCAGAATGACATTAGCCAAAGGTCAAGGTAACGCTGTGAAGTTGGTGTAATTGTGTTTGATATCATCAGTGTGGATCGAGTGTCCTAAAATCTCTTCTACTTCTAAAATTTCTTCATCACCTGAATCTATGGTAAGATCTTGCATGTTGTTTTCTAATTCATCTTCCAATTCTTCACCGTATTGTTTGATGACTATCATAGCAAGTGAGGCTAGATTCTCTTGTTTGTCAAAACCATTCAGTTCGTCAACTCAAACTTATTTATGTGCAGCAGGTTGAGCAACGGGATACAAGACTAAGTGTTTGCTATCGGGGCCATTTGAAATGGTCATTCCTCCTACTCTGTAGTCAATTTTGGCTATAATTGTAGCCAACCAAGGTCTACCTAGTATTAATGGGTAACTGTCCTTGGGCATGAGGGACTAGATTACCTAGAAATCCACTGGGTATTCCCATTTATCAACCTTGATAGGAACATTTTCTAAGACACCTTTGGGAATAGCTATGGATTGGTTTCCCATTTGCAAGATGGTGGTTGTGGGACGTAGATCAGTGAGTCCCAGTTTTTCCATAACGTCCACTGTCATGACGTTAATGGTTTCTCCCAAGTCCATGAGTGCATTACGTATTCCTACCTCATTGATTGTCATTGTTATCAGTGGACTACCTGGGTCACCATATTTTGGGGTTGAGATTTTTCTAGCCAGAAGGTAAGCTAAGTATCCATTGATGTGCATAGTGTTAATCTGTTTCTTTTTCCTTCCTCGTGTTTTTAAGCACAATTGTTTGACTACCTGGTTTAATTCAGGAATTTTTTTAATTGCCTATAACAATGGAATCTCAATATGGAGTTGTTTAATTTCTTGTATTAACCTAGTTTCAGTGGGTAAGGTTAGTTTCAGAAGATTTTTCACAGGGGTCTCTTTGAGGCGATCTGGAAAAGGTGCTTGAGGTCTCTTTTTCAAGGTAGGATCCTTCTTCAGAAGATCTGCTGAACATTTGACAACTCCTTTCTGAGGTAACTCAAAAGTTTTAGGTGAGGATTGTTGAAGAAGCTTTTCCTGGTTACTCTCAGGGTTTTTATCTGAAGGTATGGAAGGTATCTTTGTTCCTTCAGCAGATTATGCATTTTGTTTATCAAGGATCTCAACTATGGTAGGTTATTGGAGTGTTTTTCCTAACCTCAACTGACAAGGATCATTGTAATTCTCTCCATTTAATTTATCAATCTGGGGTGGTGTCCAAAGGTTGTATGCATTAGGAACTTAAAGATTTTTTGCAAACAGTTCTTTCTAATAAAAATAGAAAAATAAATAAATTAATCTAATGAAATCATACATGCAAAATTTAAACACATTTGCATAGATTAAAACTATAAATTTAAAACATGTTTCCATGAATTAAAAATACAGAAATAAAATAGCTCTTGCACTAAAATCTAATTTAATACATTTAAATAAATAGAAATGCATAAAACTAAAATAATACAAACAATAAAATAAGTACCAAATGTTGTCCTTTTCCTCAGCATGAGCAGCTTGTTTGCCCCTCCCTTGGAATTGAGCCAAGATCATTCACCCAACTTTTTGCTCAATGCTCCATATATCTTATTTCTACAACAAAATATTACAAATTTACTTCTAAAACTGTTGTAGCTTTCTTATTCCAAAAATTTGCCAAAATAACAACTCCTTTCTTTAAAGTTGAGAGGTTTATTTATACATTGAAGATCTTACCCCAACTCCCTAAACTAGTGGAAAGCATAAATGCACTTGTCTTTCCCATTCCTATGATAAAGAAACAACTCCCTTTATTCTCTACACATATCTCTCCTACTCCTATGTTGAAGGAAACAAATTCCTTTATTCTCTCTACTATTCCTATGCTAAAGGAACAACATCCTTTATTCCCTCATTACAAAGTGACAACACATCCACATCCTTTTAAGGGAAAAAGGCTTTATTTTTGATACTTTATTATTTTCCCAAAATAATTTATCTTCAACTTTTTAGAAAATAAAAGGTTGAGCGAATATCAAATCCATGGTTCAAGCCAAATGAGTTGAAACATCTTTGGCTGAAATCAAGCTGGAATACTTTCAAAATTGGCTTCGGAAGTAATTTTAGAATGCTTCAATGTTGGCTAAAAGAGGCTAGAATATTTCAAAACTAATTCTGCATCATTTTAAAACATATAGCATTCTATTTTTTTTCCAATAAACATTAGAAAATGTTAGCAATTAAATTTCAATAGACTTCTAAGAAACAAACCAATATATATGTATATTCTATTTTAAATAAGCTAACAGTTCATAAAACTACATTTAAATCCACTTTTAATGCTAATTTCAAGAGAAAATGGAAATGAATTTAGATGAGACATTTCTACTCTCATCACTACAGGTTTCCGCAATAGATAGTGTTAACTCTAGCCATGTTTTCCAGCTCTATGGAATACACTAGTGTGTTTTGATGGTTATTCTTTGGATTAGAGATAGGTTGCATTGAGAATTGTGGTTGGTTGACCTACTCGTTTTGTTGAGTGTTTTGAGGTGCTGGTAAGAGGTTCTGCTATGGATTGGACATTCTCCTTGGTCCATGATAAAACTGATTTGGAGTCTGATTCGATTAAGGGGTAGGATTTTGAGGATAACATTGTTGTTGAGTCTGATTTGGCCATTGAGGATTTCTCTAGGACTGAGTTGCCCGTTCAGGTGGTCCCCAAGGGTAAGGTCCCAAATTAGGTGGTGTTGGAGGCCAAGGTACCACCCATTGACTATTATTCCAATTATTTGGAGGTCACCGGGAAGGTTTTGAATTCTGACCATAGGAGAAATTCCCTCTAGGTCTTTGACCCACAAAATTGATCTCTTCCTTAGTGTTAGATGACCTTTTCTTAGAATTTTTTATTGCATTCAAGATCTCACATTGGTCAATGGCATGACTCTTTTCACAAATTTGACAATTGTCAGCTTTGTCCAATGAACACTCTCTCAACCGATGTTTGTTTTGACACCTAAGATAGTAGATGGATAAGGTTTTAAGATTACGTGTTTTGGCCTATATTCCATCCAAAGTGGTGTTTAGCTAAACAAGAATGTCAATTTTCAAATTTGCTATTTCCACTCGCAGTTTACCAATTTCATTTGAGCCCCTCAAAAGACTAGATTTACAGATACCTCCACGAGTCCAGGAGAAATTTTTGCATAACTCAGCAATATCATTGAGTTCAAATTGGGACACATCTCCTTTCCCCATTAAATCTAGGCTTCTCCTAGCATCCTCATCAAGTCCCTTGAGAAATATGGTCTTCAGAATTTCTGGGTTTATGGCCTCTTCGCCACATCTTTTGGATAAGAAGATGAACCTATCAAGGTAATCTTCCAGGCTCTCATCTTCTTTTTGCCTTAGTTTGAACAACTCTTCTTTCTTATCTCTAACTCTATAGTAGCTCTAATATTTGTCTAAAAAGACAGTCTCCATGTCATCCCATGTGGTTATTGATCTTGAAACTAACCCCATGAATCAATGCATTGCAGAGTCTCTCAGAGTGGAGGGACGAGTTTAAGTTTCTGGTTATCATTTTTGTAGTCATATGTCTGACACAGGACTTGAAACTCAAAAAGAAACTGGTCAGGGTCTTTGGAGGATAACCCTCTAAAGGTTGGTAAGATGGAAGGTGAAACATTTTTCATGGGTGCATCGTCATCTTCATTGAGAGCAATAGGATAGGTAAATGTCCATGTTGCTCTTCGTGGGTTATCACCATCTCCTTGGTTTTCTCTCCTTCCATTAAAAGGGTTATCATTGTGATCATCTATGATGTTAAAAGGAATGCTTTCCTCCTCAAAGATTGGGTTTGATGGTTGGATGCTTTCCTCTTCAAAGGTTTGGTCTGATGGTTGAGCTTCTGGGGTATTTTGGGAGGTCTCAGGTTGACCCTGATCAATCAATTCATAACAAAGTTCTTCGGCTGAGACTTCTACCTCCCTGTTTATGGTTGGAACTACTATTGGGGGGGGGGCGGGGGGGGTTCTTGGTATGAATCTTCTATGCAAACATCATTTTTTGACCATGTATAAAAAGAAATTTGACAACTATTTTTTTTCTAAAAGAGGTATCCAAGCAATCCCCTATTAACACTAGAAAAGAAGGCTCCCCGACAATGGCACCAAAAAGTGATAGGCTATCGTAAGGTCCAAACACATTAGTTGAAAATAAGTTAGTTATGTTGACCAGGTAGTGTCCAAGACTGTATGCAATAGGGAGTATTTTTGGACATCTCACTTAGTAACAATTTTTCTAAATTTTTGAAAAGCTTAAAACAAAATCTAAACTAGAAAGCATAAAAACTTTAAACTAGAAAGCATTTGAATTCTTAATCTAGAAAACATATAAACTAACTAGGAATCAACACTTGCATTTTAACTAGGAGTTTAAAAACAAAGGCATCTAACTATTAATTGAAAACACATTTGACATTTTGAATCAATAACTAACAACAAATTTATGAATGAAGTGGATGCTCCAGAAATTTCAAATGAATAGAATTTGAAAGATCATTAACTTAAAGACCACAACCTAAAGGAACACATAACAAAGATAAACACAAAGTGATATTGATCTAAACAAAACATTCATGAAATAGAAACAAAAACACCAATTCATAATAATAAAATACTTATCTATTCTATAATCCCTTGAGTGGCCAACTCTTGGGAGATCATCGATTCAAATCACATTCAGTACTTCAACAACTCCAAAGTAAATTCCATTCATATTACTTCCATTGCTCAAAAAATATTACTCAGAATAGAACTGGCGATATTCATTCATAAAGTATCACAGAACATAACTACATATTATCACTTCAAAAGATATTGTCTTCATTCATAACACAATATAACATATATCCTTGTTTTGAGTAACTACATATATAAACTGTAATGCTCCAAAATCCTAAATTTCAAATGGCGGCTAAATGCCATTGAAGAAGTCTATAAAGAAAGACAGAATTAAAAACCAACTGGATGTCTATGAAATTAAACACATTAAAGGCTTTGAGTGGAGCTGTAAAGTCTTAAGTATGCCCAACAGAAAATAACAGAATTGCTAACAAAGTCTATGATTATGTATGCCTAAATTTCTGGTGCTCTCACTCTGACTTTAGTTGCTTTGAAGTCCACTCCTTCTGTTACGCCATACATGAAACCTATCATAATTACACAACTCTACACACAATTATGTCAACATTAGTGGCTAGTTTCAATCAATTGGAAAATAAAGATTTATACATCATTTTATCAAAAATAGGTAAATATTTCTTCTAAAAATAAACAAATTGGCATGGTTAGGGTGATTGGGCAAGATAAACAAGTTATATGTCTTGTTATCAAAATGAGGTTGTTTATACCTCATCTCCAAGCTCCTATGTCATCATCCTATAAGGTGTCTGAGAAACTAGTTGTGCCCCTGGTACCAAATCAATATAAAATTCCACCTCATGGCGGGGTGGCATCCCTGTCAACTCTGAAGGGAAAACATCTTCAAACTCCCTAATAAGAGGATGGTCATCCAAAGATATCTCTATCGAACCCTCTGATCTATCACTAATGGTGATGGTGAACATCTAACATCCCTTACGCATATTCCACTTCATTTGCATAGCAGATATCATATGAAGGGATACGGGTCTCTACAACCCTGATAAAACTACTTTTGTTCCATGGTCGTCGAGACACTCAATCACCTTAAATTGTTAATCAATCTTCGCTTCATGTGCATCAAGCCAGTCCATACCCAGAACTAAGTCATAAGACCCCAAGGGTGTAACTCGAAGATCCACTGATGTGGTAATAGTCCCAAAACCTAGCTGATAGTCTCTAACCACTGAATCCAAAACCACTTTAGCCCCTGAAGCTAACTCCACCTCCCACCTATCATCTTGTCTAGATGCCACTAGCCTGTAACAATCCACTATAGATGGAGATATAAAAGAATCGGATGCTCCAGAATCAAACAAGACACTAACTAAAACATCACCAATCATACCTAGGGCATCGATAATCATGGCTTGGTGGTCAACCTAGCAATTCTTGAGCACTGCAAAGACTTTGTGGAACCTACCCACATCTCTAGTTATCTTCTAGGAAGCCCCTGAACGGGGCCCACCTACTCCAAATCCTTGTGGGCACTCTCTAGCTAGCTGCCCTATACCTCCACACACAAAACAAGGTCTTCCCATCTACCCCTGTGTGGGCAGGGTCCTGCTAAACTAGGAAGACTCAGTCCTGCTAATGTTACTAGGTCCTCCCCTAAAGGATTGGTGATTTTGGGAGGGTCCTACATGTTGTCCCTGTAGTCTTTGATCTCTTGAGGTCCTTGTGACTGCCATGGTCTAGTGTGGCTACCATGTGGCTCTGCTATGGTCTAGGTCTCTGTCTCTGCTACTGTTACTGCTACTAAGGTGCTCTATGAGGTCCTAAGGAAGATCTGCATCCCCCCTTCAAAGGATGGGAAGACCAATGGAAAGCCTGATCTTATTGTCCCTGATTGCGGTATCAAAACAACTCCCATGACTACTGGGACTTCCCATGCACCTCCTCTACTATCAGGGTCTTCTCCACAGCACCCCTAAGGTCCTCTGGATCAACCATGCATACTGGTCTTGAGATGCTAGGGCTGAGGCCCCTAATGAAATAGTTGATGAGTAATTTCTCATTCTAAATATAGTCTACATACTGAAGGAGCTCTAAAACCTTCTCTCATACTGGGTCAGTGTAAGGTCTCTCTATTGTAAATCATGAAACTCATCAATGTGTCTCTACTGAAAGTGCTCTGAAATATATCGTGCTCTGAAGTGATCCAAAAGGATGTCCCATGAAAGAGTGTTCAATGAGATATGAAGCTTCCACTCCTCCTGGCACCACGAAAGAGTGTCCAATGAGATATGAAGCTTCCGCTCCTCCTGGCACCACCTAGTAGAAGCAAGAGTCAATGTCACTCATCCATGATGCATGAACCAGCACTCTAGGGACACCATGGGAATTTAATATAACCTTCAAACAAAACCCATAGAACTCAATTATATAAATGTCATTAGAGCATTCAAATTAAGCCCCTACAACTCGATGAAATATATTTCATTAGACTCTTCATGCAAAAGATATACAATCATAGTGATCAAGAATCAATATCACTCAACAATGATGCATAAACAAACACACCAAGCACACCATAGGAGTTTGTATAAACTATGGTATTAGAACCTTCAAACAAGGCCATAGAATTGTATAAACTATACGTCATTAGACCCTTCATGCACAATAGTTAATGTCAAGAAATCACGATGCATTAACAAGAATACAAGGCACACCATAGGAGTTTGATTGAACCTTCAAAGACAACTCAAACAACCATGCAAAAGCCATACATCATCATGATGCATGAATTCAATCATTAGACCCTTCACATGAAAGTTGTACAATAATTATGCACAAGAATCAATGTCACTCAACCATGATGCCTAAACAAGTACACCAGGCACACCACAGGAGTTTGATGCAACTTTAAAACAAAACTCATACACCTTGATGACATTTATGTCATTTGAACCTTTAAACAAAGAACATAGAACTCAAGGGCATATATTTCAATAGACCTTCATGCAAAATCCATAGAATTATTATGCACAAGAGATAATGTTACTTAACCATAATGTATGAACAAGCAAACTAGGCACAACATAGGAGTTTGATGCAACCTTAAAAGAAAACCTATACAAATAAATGACACATTCATTGTTAGATCATATATGTGCCATTAGAACCTTCAAACAAAGCCCATATAACTCAATTACATATACTTAATAGACCCTACACAAAAGTTGTGCAATCACCCTATGGAAGAGTCAATGTCACTCAACAATGATGCATGAACAAGCACACTAAGCACACCATATGAGTTTGGTACAACCTTAAGACAAAACCCATACAACTCAATGCCATTATGTGCTACTATAACATTCAAACAATGGTCGTAGAACTAAATGCCATATATATCATTGGACCCTTCATAGAAATGTAATAAAATCATCATGCACATGAGTTAATGTCACTCAACCATTATGCATTAACAAGCACCTTCAAACAAAGCACATACAACTCAATGATATATTTCATTAGAAGCTTCATGTAAAACCCATACAATCATCATGCAGAAGGGTCAATGTGACTCAATTGTGATGTATGATCAAGGACATGACACACACAATAGTTGTTTGGTGTAACCTTAAACAAACCAAATGTAACTCAATATAACCTTCAAAATATGCCCATGGAACTCAACATCATATATTGCATTAGACCCTTCATGCAAAAGCCTTATAGTCATCGTGCACAAGAGTTAATGTCACACAACCATGATGCATGAACAAGCAAACTAGGCACACAATAAGAGTTTAGTGTAACCTTCAAAAAAAAATTGTACAACCATGCAAAAACCATACAATTATCATGATGTATGAACTCAATCATATATATCTCATTAGATCCTTTACACAAAAGGCCTACAATAATAATGAACAAGAGCTAATTTCACTCAACCATGATGCATGATCAAGCACACTAGGGAGTTTGTGATATAACCTTAAAACAAAACCCATATAACTCAATGGCATTTATGCCATTAGAACCTTCAAGAAAAAGATGCATAGAGCTCAATGACATATTTCATTAGATTTTCATACAAAATCCATATAATTATCATACACATGAGTTAATGTCACTCAACCATAATGCATGAACAAGTACACTCAGCACAACGTAGGTGTTTGATGCAACTGTTGATGCTGAAAATGAAAAACTAATGAATCCCATGGAAATTTAAATAAATTGAATTATTTATTTAATTTAGAAGAAAGATTCTAGGGCAATTTTTTTGTGTCTACACCTTCAAATAATGCCCATTTAACACAATGATATATGTTATTACACCCTTCACATAAACACCATACAATCATCATGCACAAGAGTCAATATTACTAAACCATGATGCATGAACATGCACACTTGGCACAACAAAGCAGTTTGATGCATCCTTAGTGCCATATTCATCACTAGATCCATCACACAAAATTTATATAATTATCATGAATAAGAGTCAATGTCACTCAACCACACTAAGAACACCATAGGAGTTTGATGCAACCTTAAAAAAACCCATACAACTTAAGGACATATTAATTATTATACCCTTCACACAAAAGTCATGCAATCATCATGAAAAAGAGTCAATGTCACTCAACCACACTAGGAACACCATAAGAGTTTGATGCAACCTTCAAAGAAAACCCATACAATTTAGTGGCGCATTCATCATTAGACCCTTAACACAAAAGTCATACAATCATCATGAATAAGATTGTCGATGCCCCTCAATCATAATGCATGAACAAGCATGTTGGGAACAACATAGAAGCTTGAAGAACCTTCAAATAAAATCCATACAACTCAATGATATATATACCATTATACCCTTCACATGTGAAAGTCATGATCATCATGCACAAGAGTGAATGTCACTAACCATAATGCATACATAAGAACATTAGGAACATTATAGGAGTTTAATGAGTGAACAAACACACTAGGCACACCAAAGGAGTTTGATGCAACCTTCAAACAAAATCCATACAACTCAATGTCACAAATTATCCCCTTCTAGAAAAAGTCATACAAAGTTTATGATTTATGATCTCCATCACATGTATTTTATTAGACCCTTCACTCAAAAGGCATGCAATCATGATGTATAAGATTCAATCTCACTCAACCATGATGCATGAACAATCACACTAAGTGTCACATAGGAGTTTGATGCAACATTCAATAAAACCCATACAACTTAGTGGCATATTCATCATTAGACCCTTCACACAAAAGTCATACAATCATCATGAATAAGAGTCAATGTCACTCAGCCACAATGTATGAATAGGCACACTAGGCACACCATAAGAGTTTGATACAACCTTCAAAGAAAACCCATACAACTTAGTGGCATATTCATCATTAGACCCTTCAAAAAAAAGCTATAAATCATTGTGAATAAGAATCAACCTCACTCAACTATAATGTATAACAAGCACACTAGGCACACCATAGGAATTTAATCCAACCTTTAAAGAAAATCCATACAACTTAGTGACATATTTATCATTAGACCCTTCACACAAGAGTCATACAATCATCATGAATAAGAGTCAATGTTACTCAACCATAATGTATGAAGAAGCACACCATAAGAGTTTGATGCAACCATCAAAGAAAACCCATTCAACTTAGTCACATATTCATCATTAGACCCTGGCGGTGCCTGCATAAGTATTCAGGTTTCAAGCATTTAAATATGTAGGCACCTTCCTAGAAATCCAAAAATTCTATGTCTTTCAGCCCATGTAGTGCTAAAAAATGCAAAAAATCAGTTGAAATGCATGTCTTTGTATGTACGAGGGCGTTTATATATACATGCAAGTCGAATGTGCATTGGTGGGCTTGCAAAAATCTCCATCGGCCTTCAAAAAATGGTGAAAAATGAGTTGTATGCATTTCTGAATGCATATCGGGCTCTAGAATGTGCATATACAAAGGAGGAATCTTTCGCAGATTCCCAGGAATATCCCGACTTTGTATATCAGGTTGCATTTATATGTACATTGAAAATTATACAAAGGCCCGCGACATGCAAAGTAAACAGTGCAAAGGAGATATACATTTCAGACCCGAGGAAGAAATCAATCGCAGTATATAAAATTTGGGGTCCGTTGTTTGTATATTTGGCTTGTATGTTCGCATTGTATATGCGACATACAAGCAATTATACTAGAGGTTGAGATACATGCCAGACTTTAGGGGTTTTTCGAACCCAATGGATAAGGGGCAAAGGTCCGTTGTATGTATATTGTATTTGTATAATGCGATATACAAGGAAACATACAATGAAGAAATATGCATTCCGGACCCGAAGGAGAAATCAAATGCAGTGGATAATGTCTCAGGTCCGCAACATGTATATTGGGTGCTTGTATGTGCCTATGTACATTCAGAAGATATAAGGGTTAAGATGCAAGCCATATTTCAAAGCAACTTCAGCGTGCCTCATTAAAATTTGAAATCCGCCTTGTATGTATGAGGCAAATGTACATGCACATATACATTGAGATATGCAAGGAAAGAAGATACAGGGTGGACCCGATTGAAAATTCTAATTTGCTCTATAACAGTTTGGGGTCCGCCTTGTCTGTTGAACTATTGTATGTATATGCATCCTATATATACAAAGATTTAGAAAGTGAATTTGTATATGCATATGTTTATACATATACAGGGCGAAAAGGGCAAAATAAGAGAACGAAAAGGTCAATGATAGCAAAAGGCTGCCTACATGGCACATTCTAATTGGCTAGCGACTTTTCAAGGCATTTTGGGGTCGTGGATCTCAGTGATAGGAGAGGGAAATCTACGGCCATGTTTCAAGTGTTCAGCAGAGGCGATTTCTTTGTTTCTGCAGCTGTTTTTAGGCAGGAAAACTTTAGAGGCACGTAGGTGTTGCATTTCCAAAGGGTCGCAGTAGGTTTGTCCATTAATGGTGAAAACCCAAAGGTATGGGTTGATGATTGATGGCAACCTACCTGATTTGTAAGGAAAATCTCCAATCGGCGGCCCAATTCCTGATCTCACCTACTCCCTTCCTTCTCTCTGCCTGGAATATTGAACATTTTTTAGCACCATTTCTCATGCATTGTATCTAGCAGATTTTTGATGTGCCATGTAATTAATGCAGAGTACACTTTCTTGCTATATTAAGCAAACTGTGTTACTCAGTCTAGGGTGGTGGAAGACTTGGGCAATTTTGGGGGAAAAATAATGAAAGACAGAGCATTTTTCCTAGTTGTTGTATCTCATTTTGGAGTTTATGTGTTGCATCTGAGTTGTATCTTGCACATATGTTCAGTTTCAGTGTTAATGTTATATGAAAAATGCTTCTTGCATGTGTTTTCCTGTCTGTCTCCACTTGTTGCATGCATTTTCTTCTTTTGAATCTGGTTGCTAAGGGTTTCTCAGATTCTAGGGTATAGTCTTGCTATATCACATACTTGATCTCTAACTTCCATTCAAGGAGTGGATTAAATTGTTTTAGGTTAAGGTATGGAGAAGAATGTATGTCAGCTGGGATGTCCGGAAGTATAGGCAGCTAAATACCCATTCTTGGGTGGTATTTGTAATGCAGATACCAGTTCCAACCCCTTGAAACTCAAATGCTAGTTGCAAGCCACTCTCTTGTATACATCTAGCTAACTCCTTGCCCTGGGATAGGCACCGGTCTGCCCTTGTGAAGTAGTTATGATCCAAAAACCCATGTCTTGCATCCAAACCATCAAACCAACCATTTGATATTTCCAACCCGTTAGTTGTAGAAGTAGGATTAGGAACCCCTGCATACTCACATACCTGACCAGACAAATATGTCCAAGAACGTTGCCAACCTTGTGATTTATCACACAAATCTTGGTCCACACATGAGAGTATTCTGCCTATTATTACAAAGTTAAATCTTTCTGTCATTTGAAGAGTAAATGTTACATCTTTATCAAATAGGGACACCCCCCTTGGTGCGGCAAAACTAGAAGTGAAGGGGAGGCAGCTCACGCAACCTCCTGTATCTGTTGGTCGAATCTACCTGTACATTGGAGCTGGCAAACCCTCTGCCAATTCGGGAAAAATAACCAACAGACCCTTCACACAAAAGCCATATAATCGTCATCAATAAGAGTCAATCTCACTAAACCTTAATGGATGAAAAAGTACACCGGGCACACCATTGGAGTTTAATGCAACCTTCAAAGAAAACCCATACAACATAGTGATATATTCATCATCAAACCCTTGAAACAAAAGACTAAAGAATCATAAGAGACAATCTCACTCACCATAATGTATAAATAAGAACACTAGTCACACCATAGGAGTTTGATGCAACCTTCAAAGAAAATCCATACAACTTAGTGGCATATTCATCATTTGACCCTTCAAATAAAAGCCATATAATCACCATGAATAAGAGTCTATTCAACCACACCAAGCACACAATAGGAATTCGATACAACCTTCAAAGAAAGCCCATACAACTTAGTGACATATTCATCATTAGACCATTCACACAAAATCCATACAATTGTTATGAATAAGAATCAATGCCACTCAACCATAGTGTATGAACAAGCACATGAGAACACCATATGACTTTGATGCAAGCTTAAAAGAAAACCCATACCACTTAGTGACATATTCAACATTAGAACCTTCACACAAAATCCATACAATCATCATGAATAAGAGAGTCAGTGTCACTCAATCATAGTGCACACACAAGCACACTAGGTGCAACATATAAGTTTCAAGAACATTCAAATAAAACCCATATAACTCAATGACATATATACCATTATACCCTTCCCATGAAAGTCATGATCATCATGCACAAGAGTGAATGTCACTAACCTTAATGATTACATAAGAACATTAAGAGTACTATAAGAGTTTGATGCATGAACAAGCACACTAGGAAGAACAAAGGAGTTTGATGCAACCTTTAAAAAAAATTCATACAACGTAATGTCACATATCCATCATTATACCCTTCACACAATAGTCATACAATAATTTTTTTTAATAAAATGAGGGTAAAAAATTTATTGATTCAAGAAAACAGAACAAAGCCAGAAACTACAATCCCCCGCTAGGGGTCACTAGCTAGCAATAGAGACATCAAGCAACACCCAAAACACATCTAATATGTTTGATAACCAAGTTCTCAAGCTCCCAAGCAAGGCCCTTAGGGTGATAGCTCCAGTCATCCACTTTCCAATTTCCCATTTATTCAGAAGCCCATTTAGCCAAACCATCAGCCACCTTATTCCTCTCCCTACGGATATGGCAAAAGGTGATAGAATCCAGGACCTTACCTAGAGAGATAATTTTTCTAACCACCCCAGCCAATTGCCAATTTACATCTTCCAACTGTTGCTTATTCAGCAGATCTACCACAATCTAAGAATCTGACTCACAAATTATCCTCCTCCATCCAAAGGCACAAGCCCTTTTCAAATCCAAGAGAATAGCCAATGCCTCCATGAAATTGTTAGAGTGTTGGCCACGATACTCTGAAAAGAACACAACCACTCCTGAGCAGTCCCTACCAATGCCTCTAAGACCAGCGTGACCTGGATTGCCTTTAGAGGAACCATTAGTATTGATCTTCAGTACCTCCAAAGGTGGAGGTATCCAATGACCATCTCTTTGAACCTTCCCTTTAGCACCTCAACCTAAACTAGGCCCAATCCCCCCCTTGGCGCAAACAGAAATCCTAATACTCTAAACAATTCCCATATCTCCAAGGTCCACAAGGGCTGAGAGATCACACCTAGCCACTAAAGTCTCCTAAAGACCTCCCAAGATCCTCATCCAAACCTGCCACACCTGAGGTTTCTTATCCAGGAAAATCTTGTGATTACGCTCTAGCCAGATATGCCAAATGATGAAGTCGGGACCAATTGTCCAAGCAGTGTGGAGGAAGGAAGTCTTAGCTAGAGAACTCCCCAGCCTACTCTGGAAGTCCTCTAAAGAAGAGTCATGCCTACACAGTTGCCTCCAGACTTCCCACCAAAAATGTCAAATCACCCTAACAAAAGAGCATTGGAAGAAGAGATGAGAATTGTTCTCATCACTATTAGAGCACATTACACACAATGAGGGGCCCTAAAATCCCCACTTCCAAAGATTCTCCCATGTCAGGCATCTATTATAAATCACCAACCAGGAAAAGAAATTACACTTAGGCCAAGAGAATTTATTCCAGATCTGCTTCCACTAGGGGACCCCCATGCACCCAACCATCTGCTCATCCAGAACCTGATAAATAGAGGCAACAGTGAATTTGCCTTTCTAGTCACCTCCCCAGGCTAGAACATCCCTCTCCAATAAAGAGCTACAAACCCTACTAGCCAAAATGTCGGCTAGCTCCTGACAGTCCTCCACCGATCCCCCAGGTGGCCACTCGTGTGGGTCCTTCCACCTATACACCATAGCCTGACCCAGAATCTAAGGGGATTTAAAATCCATCACATAAGTCCAACCAGCTTCCAAAAAATGCCTACATAGGTCCTGCAAGTGAGGGTGTGTAGAAATAATAGGAGGATGCCCATCCCAAGAATCAAACTAGAAGAAAGCCTCTAAAACCCTGTTGCAAATCCAAAACAATCCTTGTTTAATCAACTAGGCTCCCCTCTTGAGAGTATTCCAAACCATAGATCCCTTACTCATTAGGCTGTATCTGGGCACATCCACACAATCCACATCCCCGAGGTATTTTGAGGTGAGGATCTTAGCCCAAGTCTGTTAATGTTGAGAACACCATCTCCAATAGAGTTTAGCTGCCAAAGCTTGCCCATTCAAATTGGCCCAACACAAACCAAGACCACCCTCCTTCGGTCAACACACAACATCCCACTTGACCAAACTCCATTTCCTCGAAAGTAGATTACAATACCACAGAAACTACTGACAAAGACTCTCAAAGTCTTTCACAAAGCTGGCAAGGGAAGATAACACAAAGCACTTGTACAACGAGAGGGCCTGAACCATAGACTTCAAAAGAGTCACTCTTCTTGTAGTAGAAAGCCACCTGCAAGTCCAATGACTTACCTTTTTTTGAAACTTCTCAATAACATCCTACCAGTACACATGAGGTAACGTGTGAGCAGCCATAGGAATGCCAAGGTAAACAAAAGGAAGAGAGCCAATCTGAAACTTGAGGATACCCGCAATTCATTGTTGAATAAGGTTAGGAGTATTAAAGAAATAAATAAAAGACATGCCTTCATTGATGCTTTGCCCTGAGCCAACCAAATAATAGTCTAGGGCCTTCCTTAGATTGACCACTTCATCCACTCTAGCGAGACCCATTAATGCCGTATCATCCACAAACTGAAGATGGGATTGGGGGGAATGTTATTGTCTCATCGCCAACCCTGTACAAGACCAAGCTCCACACAAGATTTCAAAAGTCTCCCAAGCCCTTTAGCCATCAAAATAAATAAATATGGGGATAAAGGATCCCCTTGTCGAAGGCCCCTAGAAGCCCCAAAGAGTTCAGAAAGCTCTCTATTGATGAGCACAGAAAAGGAGGTAGACGTGACACAGCTCATAACCCATTCAATCCAGGCACTGTCAAACCCAAAAGCTCTCAAAATCTTGGTTATAAAATCTCATTTGACACGGTCATAAGCTTTGGCCATATCCAACTTAATGAACATAGCCTCCTCCTTGGAGGAAGCCATAGAGTGAATAGTCTCAGCTGTAATAACTACACCATCCAGAATCTGCCTACCAGCCACAAATCCACCCTATTCCTTAGAAACCAATCTATTTAACCATGGCTTCAAGCATTCAGCAATCAGCTTGGTGATTATTTTGTACACTACATTACAAAGGGCAATAGGCCTAAAGAGATCCAATGAATTAGCCCCTCCCGCTTAGGGATGAGAGCCAAGAAGGTGGAATTCAAGGCTCTTAGCATTTGCTTATTCTTTTGAGATTTTTGAACAACCTCAAGAAGATCAAGCTTCAAAACCTCCCAAAACTCCTTAAAGAACTCAATCGGGAACCCATCAGGACTAGGAGCTTTACCTTTCCTCATCTGAAACACAATATTCTCCAACTCCAGCAGAGAGATCAACTTGAGAAGGGACTCATTCATTTCCCCAGTCACCAAGGGAGGAATGCAAGCCAAAATTTTAGCTTCTTCCTCACTGGCAGGAGGGGAATCATCAAAGAAGAGAGCAAAGATGAACTGAACGGACTCTTTCAAAATCTCACCAGAGGAAAGAAGAGAGTCACCATCCGAGGACTTGAGAGTCAAAATGATATTTCCCTACCTTCTATCCTTAACCGAATTGTGAAAGAAAGAAGTTTTCCTGTCCCCTTCCTGAAGCCAATCAATCCTTGATTTTTGCTTCTAGAAAATTTCTTCACGAAGCTCCCATTCCTCTACCTTCTTCACAGCCACAACTTCCAACATACTTAGCTCCTCAAATAACCCCTAAGCCTGGATCTACTGAGTAATGGTGTCCAAGTGCTCCTGTGCAACCCTTTTAGGCTAGAAAACATTGCCAAAATGGTGTCTATTCCATCGTTTCAGCATATATTTGACATACTGGAGTCTTTTAACAAAGGAGTACATAGTAGTGCCCAAAGTAGGCTTCCCAGCCCTCCACCATCCTAGGATCAAATCATGAAGAGACTCATCACAAAGCCACATAAGATGAATTTTAAAGGAATTTTTTTAGAGAATCTAGACAGGCAAGAGGAGAATTTGATCGGCTAGTGATCTGAGCCTCGCCAATCCAAAATCTTAGAGCTAGTCATCCATTTGACATGGACCCAAAAATTGAACACTAGAAACCTATCTAACCTTTCAGAAATAGCATCATCACTAGTCCTGCTATTGTTCTAGGTAAATACCCATTCACGGGTTTGATATCAACCAAATTAATACAAGCCACATTGTCCCTCAAGAGGATCTAGATAGGTAATCCCACCCCTTTTCTCTTCCAGAGATGAGACAACATTAAAATCATCTACAAGAATCCAAGGGAGAAAGGGCTCCAAAGAACAAAAGTATCTAATATGAGACCACAAATGAGCCTTACTAGGGAGATCCATAGGAGCATAAATATTAGAAAGAAGAAATCTCTCACTAGACTCCAAACTAGAAGCAACAAGAGATATAGAGCACCTTCTAGAAAGCCACCAGAGAGGAAAAACTTTGTGCAGATCCCATAAACAAGCAAGTCCCCCTAAGCTTCCCTGCACTCCCACACATTGACAGAGACCTCTACCCCAAATCTTAGGAGCCAAATTCAGCATACTTTCAATAGCTAACTTAGTCTCCTGAAGGAAAACCAAATCAGGAGAGTGAACACGAATCAACTCATGAATAGCCTTTTGTCTAGGGATGCTATTCATACCCCTAACATTTCAAGATATCACAATCATCGTTGGGGCTAAGAAAAGTGAGAATCAATAGTCCTCACTGAGCCAGACTCAACCAACGTCTCTCCAATCAGCTTTACCTTTTCTTCATCCTTCTTCCTACCTGCTTTAAGAGGCTTCTCAAGAGCCCCCTTTTTGGGGGGGGGGGTTTGCTAGAGGCCCAAAATAGGAGAAGGAGACTTGCCTTTACCAAAGTCCCCAACAACCTTCTCAATGATGATCCCTGAACCAGGGGGATCATGAACCATAATAGTGTCTGTCATCAAGCCAATTCCCCCAAGCTCAGGTCTTGAGGAAGGGATATCTTTGTCCATCTGAGCTAATTGACCCCGTGCTAGGGTCTGGTTGGAAAAAGTATCTAGCTGATCCACCAAGAACTTCTCAACAATAGTACTATCGACATCTTATATTTTGAAGGGAACACCTTCCTCTTGAACCAAGTCCTCTAACGCTTCAAACCTGTTGAGGGTTTCCTCTTCCTGCATGTCTCTAAGGGTCCTCTTTTGTCCTATATTCCTATTATGAGGCTTAATAGGCACAAAACCATCCTTATCCACCTCCACCCACTGGATGGGGGCCTTACCTTTGTCCACCTTTGAGGTAGACTAATGAGAAGCATTAGCCATACCACCAGTGGAAGCGGCTTTGGGGCACTTCTGCTGCAGGTGACCATATTCATGACATAACTGGCAACGAAAAGGTAATGCCTCATAATCTAATTGTTGGGTCCAAGAAGTTACCCCAATGCTTATTTCCACGAATTCTGGAAATGGGTTATTCAAGTCAATTTCTACACACACTTGAGCAAAGGAAAGAACCCTTTTATTCAAGATTTGTTGAGAGGGGCCGATAGGCTTACCGAGCAAGAGAGCAATCATCTATAATATATCACTTCGCCAGCATTCCAGGGGTAAGTGAGGGAAGCGTACCCAAACCAAAATCTAAGAAGGGAGCTCCTCAGTGGAGTTGAAACCCACATGCCAAGATTTAATGAATAGGCCCACCTAGTTGTAGAAAGACGGCCCACCTTCAAAAGCCCAATTTTTGTCAGCAATACAGGAAAAGTCCACCATGAAAAATTGTTGGCTGCCAACATAATATCAAAATCCCTGTCAGGGTTCCAGGTCTTGCGAACCCACGAATCAAGAAAGGGGAGCAAAGCCTACATCCCAATGAACTTGCAATTCAACACATGCTTGTTGTAGTACTCCATGTCTTCCACCACAGAGTCTGGTTGTATCACAAGTACCGGCTGTTCCTACGATCTTTGTAAACACCCATTTACTTTGTGTAGCTGGACACCACCATTCGTCGTCAAACCCTCACCAGGGTTACCCGAATTCGCAAAGCTCTGACTTCCTCCAGGAAGAGAAGAACATGGATTGAACTTGTCCACAGATATATGCAGCTCCATGAGAAAGAAAGAAAACCCCCATCCCAATATCACTGAGTGTAGCAAAAACAAACACTAAAGCAGCTCCATAGAAAAAGCAAAACCCAAAAGAAAAAAGAATCAACCCCCCCCCCCCAAAAGCATACAAGCACCCCCCACCAAAAATCTATGCCTCCGTATGTTGCCCCACACACATGCAAATGCAGCCGATTAGAAAAGGAAGAAGAAGAAGAAGTCGTGGTTTGTTACAGGCCATGGGCTTCCAAACCCTCGTAGCTCCTCTTACTTGACATCCTCCAATCCATCCAGTCATACAATAATTATAATTCATGAACTCTCACATATATTTTATTAGACCATTCATTGAGAAGACACACAATCATCGTGCATAAGATTCAGTGTCACTTAACCATAATGCATGAACAATCACACTAGACATGACGTAGGAGTTCGATGCAATATTAAAAACTCATACAATTGAGTGGCATTCATCATTAGACCCTTCACACACAATCCACATAATCATCATGAATAAGAAAGAGTTAATGTCACTCAACCACACTAGGCACACACCATAAGAGTTTGATGCAATCTTCAAAGAAAACCCATACAATTTGATGACATTTATCAATAGGCCCTTCACACAAAATCCATACAATCATCAGGGTAAGTGCAAGATGAGTTCACTTTTTGGCCAAAAAGCAGAAGTGTTTTTCCTGTTTTTCAAATTTTTTCGTACTTGGAGTGACAATTTGAAGCACTTGCACATAAAATATTAAGATGGTGTAAAAATAAGAAATATAGGATTTTGTTTCTAGTTTTCAAATATATAATTTTTTCTAATACCCAGATGATGCAAGTTGGTTTTTTATTGGATGTACAAAAAGTGGCTTTTTAAAAGTCCCCTGTTTTTTGCAAAAGCATGCATGTGTACGACCAAAATAATTTGACCTAAATTAATGTATTTTTCTAATTCTTTTTGTGGAAAGATTCTCAGGATGTTGAATTTTGGTCAGGATATTTTTTTGTAATTTTTTGATAAATATTTTTTTTATTAACTTTTTAATGGCCCTAATTAATGTTTTTTAAAACCTCTCGTGTACGGCCAACAAAATTTGAGCTAAACTAATCAATTCAATAAAAAAATTCATCATGTAGAGAATGATGTCTAGTTTGGTCAGACATAATTTTTTTTCAAGAAACTTTCAAAATCAAAAGTTATTAAAAAATAGTAACCTATGTTATTTCAATTTTATGAGTTAGTTTGTTTAGAAAATAATTAATAAATAGAAAATTATGTTCAATAGTAAAAAAAATTACATAATTGAATACTAGACTTTCAGATCTGCAATGGGGTTTAATTTTCTTAAAATATTCTAAAAAAAAAGTCGTCAGCCACAGTGGTGAAACTGGTTTTTTCTCCCATTGTTTTCATGGCTTCGTAGTTGTAGGCTGGTTGCAGGTCCAAGGCTTAGGCTCCGGTTTACAAGCCTTTACCAAGCCTAAAACCAATGCAAATTGGTGGGTGTCATATTTTAAAAAATAAGAAACGAGTACCCATTTATTTTTATTTTCTATAGAACGGGTACTCGTTTTAAAATGGGTACCCATTTCTTATTTTTTAGAACGGGTACAATGGGCACCCATTTCTATTTTAGCTGTTATTTATTTTTTTAATAAATTGGTAGTACGAATAAAACCTACAACATTCCCTTTTACCAGTATGACCGACAATGCAAGATTCTGCAATTTTTTTATGTCCAAAATGTCAATTCGAGCTCTCAACGGGGCATATCTTATGCAATTTTTACAGGGATTCAATCATAAGGAGAATTTTCAAATGGAATGAAGTAGAAAATCTATTTTTTACAGACATTCAATTTTCTGGAGAGACATTCATTTTTACCAATACACCGATAGTGAAGAATTCTGCAACTTTTTTATATGCAAAGTGTTAATTCGAGCTCTCAAGATAACATATTTTATGCAATTTTTATAGGGATTCAATCATAAGGAGAATTTTTAGATGGAATGAAGTAGGAAATCCATTTTTTAGAAGGATTCAATTTCTTGGAGAGATCAAACAAATATCAAGCAACTATCATATTGAACAAAGGATCTATTTCTACTTGTATTTCATACATTTTTTAAGAAGGGATCCAACACATTTTAGTTATCATGGGATCAAATAAACATCAACAAAAAAAGAAGAGGAAGGTCATGACAGTTGAAGAAATTGAAGCACATCGAGAGAAAGAGGCAAAACGACAAAGAAATAGGAGAGAGAGGATTAAAAAAATGAAGAATGATGTAGCATCCAATTCGATGACTATTGAAGAGGAGAACATTGAGGAGGAGAATATTGGAGAGACCAATTTGGATGAAGTGAATATAGAGTATGCAAATGTAAAAGAGGTCAAGAACATGGAAAATACAAATATAAGAATAAATCCAGGTATGTCTTCGAATCCATTGAATGATAATGAGATTAAAGATTTAAAGCAATCTGGATATAATATTTGATAAATGTTTCTACTACAAACAAGACAATAAAAAATGAAAATGAAAACCCTTGTATGCATGAAAATGAAAAAGTTTTTTTTTTTTTAAATTGAAAGTAATGTTTTGAATGATCTTCGTGGTAAGATATCTTGGAGACAAATTTGAACACATGCAAATAGATTGTACAAACAATTTTTTATAGAAAAACTCTTGGATTTCAATGCCAACTTGTATTACAATTGATGAAAATGTCAAAAATGAGAAAAGTAATGAAAAAATTAGGCATTTTTGTAAAACCCAAAAAGGTGGATGAATCAATGGAACAAATTATGTCTAGTGTTGCTAATGTCATTGGTTCTATAGGAAAAAATAGTCGATCTAAGGATAAGAATGCAACACGTCGAGCAGTAACAATTGTTTTAGTTAATAAATTAGTTGTGAGCAAAAGAATGATACGTAAAACAAGTGGATATTTAAATGTGCATGATATAACCTTAAGAAGAGAAGCAAAGAGAAGAGTAAGTATTGAAAAGGATCCGATCAACCAATGTTGGACTTTTAGTAGTAGACTCCCAAGGTCTGACATGAAATTAAACAATGAAATTAGGTCTTTGATTGAAAAATATTGGCATGATAATACAAGGGTTTCATCAAATGCTAGAGATGTTTTGAAATTAAGGGTGGGGTCAAAAAATCATGATCCTCATCCAAAACATCTTTTAGACATGACTCAAACAGAATTATATAGAAAATTTATAGATGATTCAGTTATAGAAAATTTTAGTATAAGTCAAAGATCATTTGAGAAATGCAAACCTTGGTATGTCAAGATTAATAAGCAACGAATCTCTTGTTGTTGTAAAACTCATGCAATTTTATTAATTTTATGATGTTTTTCGATATATACATTGTACTTTGCATGCTAACCAAATTATGTAGGAATTTGGTATTAATATGCCACCTACAACAGTTAAGGATTTTATAATAAGTATACTTTGTGAAACAACTGATGGGCAATTCTATTTTTCAAAACCATGTGTTTCTGGACAATGCAATAGATGTGGTTACCTTTCGTTGTTAGGAGAATGCATGCATGAAAGTAGTTCACATGATTTTGGACAATAGTTAGTGGATGTGAAGAGGTTCACCAATGTTCAATAGCCATTAAAAGATGGAAAAACTGGAAAATATTGTTAGTCACAAAACAAAGTAGTGTACATGCATTCATCACAGAGTTCAAGAATAAGATTGTATATAAATATGTGAAACATTCTCAATATGCTCGGTGGCTTGATGAACAATTTCATAGATGTAAGAACACATTTCCAATTGGAACTATACTTTCAGTGGTTGACTTTGTAGAAAACTATACACTTTCTCCACAAGAGGATATCCAATCACAATATTATAACTCAATACATGTGGCCATATTTGTTCATATTGTATACAGACATGCAGTTGACAATACAGAAGATGACAGGAAAATTTTGAGAGAGTACCATTTCTATGTGAGTGATAATCGGTTATATTCATCAGAGTTTGTGCAGTATTGTTTCAAAGTATTTAACGACAACTTAAAAGAAAGACAAATCTAGATGACACAACATTTCATATGGTCAGACAATTGTACAGGAAAATTTAAAAATTCTTGAATGTTTTTGTGGTTAATGTTGAGTTATTTGTAGCTTCGATCAGATAACGTATTTATTATGAATATATTAAGTATGAATATATAATTAATATTAAATATTACTTATATATTCATACTTAATATATAAGGTGTGATAAAATAAATATCAATAGCATGATCGAATGATACATTACCAAAGTATAAACATAGTCTACATTCTAAACAGCGATTAGTAATTGTTAACATCGGTGAAACCGACTTCATTAAACACGGTGACGAAGTCACACCTATGATAGGCGTGACTCCTTGAGGAGTCACGTCTATCACAAATGTGACTCCTACAATCACTAACATATATATATCAATGTCTTTGCCTAGCAATACTATGCATCGACACAAAAATCAGAAGTGTATGAGAAGTAGAAATTGCATCTGGAAAAACAAAAGACAGTAATAAATTAAACTCTGCAATACAAATATCCAACCTTCAAAAAATATCCAAATCAGATATTATAAGTTCGATTTGAATTTACATGGTATCAGAGCCAAGTTAAGCAAAATCTGGGCAGAAAAACGAACTTGAGAAATTCAGAGTTAATACATCTCATTTCTCAAATGACAGCAGCAATCTGATTCGAAGACAGATTGGAAGGAGGAAATAACTTCTCATCATGGAAATTCAGAATTATGATGATACTAAAAGAAAACAAAGTTGATTCATTTGTGAGAGAAAACAAAATGGAACTAGAGAATGATTCTGATAAAATGACATGGATTGAAGGAAATGATAAAGCCATGAAAATCATAGTTGATGGAGTTAGAGATCATATCGTGCCGATTCTGACAAAACATGAGACTGCATATCATATGTTTAAATCACTTGAAGGCAATTATGAAATTAATAACTCCAGCAGAACCTTGGCCCTAAAGAGAGAAATAAATCATATAAGTATGAACAAAGGAGAATCTATCAATGCATACTTTATGAGAATATCTGCACTAAGGGATCAACTATCAACACTTAGGTACCAAATTGAAAGCAAGGAATTAACACTTATTGCTCTAGATGGTCTCCCAAATTCCTGGGAGACGTTTGTTCAAGGCATTAGTGCAAGGTCTAAATTTCCAAAATTTGACCGCCTAAGATCAGACTGTCTTCAAGAAGAATCTAGACAGACAAAGAAAGGGTCAAAACAGAAAAATATAGATGAAGACCTTCATGTTCTAAATACAAACTCTCAAAAGAAAGAGAAGAAGAAACACTTCAAGAAGAGGAAAAATTATCATGGGAAAGGTTCATTCAAGAAAGACATTTCTCGCATCCAATGTTTCAGATGCGACCACTATGGACACTATGCAATCAGATGTCCTGACAGAACCAAACAACAAGCATCTTATGCCAAAATAAAGGAGCATGAATCTGAGAAATATGTATTCTACTCTACACTTTCAAACCAAGTATCAAATAAATCCAACACCTGGGTTATAGATAGTGGTTCATCAAGACACATCACAGGGTTCAGGGAACTACTATACACCATGGTAGAAGAGACTGACAAAGAAGTAACAATTGGAGATAACTCTATGCATCCAGTCAAGGGTGTTGGCACATGCACCGTCAAATTAAAGACTGGTATATCCATCCAACTTACTGGAGTATCGTTTGTCCCAGGCATCAAAAGAAACCTAGTCTCCATATCTGTACTTGAAGATAATGGATATAGGGTGACCTTTATGGATAGAAAAGTATTGGCATGGCCTAAGAATTCTACTATTAAGAAATCCAAAACCATAGGTCATAGACAAGGGTACTTGTACGAGTTATGTACGGAACCAAATCTAGCCCTAATTCATGAAATTGCAGACTCTAATGAAATATGGTATAGAAGACTAGGACACTTAAATTTCCGTGCCCTATCTTCCATGGAAAGACTAGTTACAGGGTTACCCAAACTCACACAATGTAATTTAGGGGTATGTAAGGGGTGTGCCTTAGGGAAAAATACAAAGGGGTCCTTTCAAAATAGTTCTAGCAAAACAAATAAAGTATTAGAACTAGTCCACTCAGATTTGTGTGGACCCGTGTTTGTACCCTCCTTAGGTGGGTTTCTATACTATGTAATCTTCGTTGATGACTTCTCCAGAAAGACATGGATCTATTTTCTTAAATGTAAAGAATCATAGGAAATCCTTAAAAGATTTAAGGAATTCAAATCCATTACTGAAAACTCTTCTGGGAGAAAAATCAAAACCTTAAGAATAGATAATGGGAGTGAATACACTTCAGACATTTTTAAAGACTTTTGTAAAAACACTAGGATTAAGAGGGAGTTCACTGTACCTTATAATCCTCAAAAAAATGGAGTTGCAGAAAGGAAAAATAGAACCATTGTAGAAGCTGCTAGGGCTATGCTACTTGATCAGAATATAGACACTTCTCTTTGGGCAAAAGCATCTAGTACTGCTGTCTATATACAGAACAGACATCCTCACTCTCATATTGATAACAAAACTCCTGAAGAAGCTTTCACTGGCACAAAACCAGACATTAGTCATTTAAGGATATTTGGTTGTCCTGTTTACATTCATGTGCCCAAAGAGAAAAGAACTAAGCTAGAACCTTCTGGGAGAAAAGGCATCTTTGTAGGCTATAGTGAAACATCAAAAGCTTATAGAATATATATACCTGGTCAAAGACAGATTGAACTAAGCAGAGATGTGATTTTTGAGGAAGACATAGCTTTCAAAAGAGCCAGAAATTATATTGAGTTAGAAATTCAAACTTCCAACTCAGGCATATAAGAGGATCCTACACCTGAGTTTCAGAGGGAGCATCCTGAGGAAGATGAAAACCATGAACAAATCACATCACTAGAAAATCCCAAGAAAAGACCACTCTGGGCCATCAAAACAATGGAAGAAGCTAAAAATTATGCCGCTCCATCAGGGACTTTTAGGGAAAGCACAAGACCTAAGAGATTCTCTAGTTATGTAGCTTTAATGAGTGAATCCATTAAATCAGAACCTTCTAGTGCTATAGAAGCTCTTAAGCACCAAGTATGGAAGGATGCCATGACAGAGGAGTATCAATCCATCCTGAAGAATGATGTATGGGATATAGTACTTAGACCAAAAGGGAAATCTGTTGTTTCTTCAAAATGGCTATTTAAAATCAAACATGTTGTAGATGGCAGTATAGGGAAATACAAATCAAGATTTGTGGCCAGAGGATTTTCACAAAAGGAAGGAATTGATTACGACGAAACCTTCGCTCCAGTTGCTCGATATACATCAGTCAGGGTAGTTCTAGCTATTGCAGCAGCCAAAGGGTGGAAAGTCCATCAAATGGACGTAAAAACTGCTTTCTTAAATGGAACCATTAAGGAAGAGGTTTACTTAGAGCAACCCGAAGGATTTGAGATTCACAATGCAGGATCCCATGTATGTAAATTAAAGAAAGCTCTATATGGACTTAAACAGGCACCCAGAGCCTGGTATGAAAGAATTGACAGTTACCTCTTGAGATTAGGCTTCTCAAAGAATGATGCAGATCCAAATCTCTACTTCAAACAAAGAAAAGGTGATATGTTAATATTGATATTATATGTTGATGATCAATTGATCACAGGAGAAGATCACCTTATTGATCAGTGTAAGAAAGATCTAGCTTCAGAATTTGACATGAAGGACTTAGGTCTATTACACTACTTCCTTGGACTGGAAGTATGGCAGAAATCAGACTGTATTATTCTAAACCAAGGGAAGTACACAATTGATATATTACAAAGGTTTGGTATGATGGAATGTAGACCTATGTCTTCCCCCATGGAAACAAATCTTAATAAATTGAAGGAAGCAGCAGTAGATTCTCCGTTGGCAGATCCCACTCTTTACAGACAGATAATTGGATTCTTGATGTATTTGGTCAATACCAGACCTGATATTTGCTATGTTGTAAATGCCTTAAGTCAATTTATGTGTGAGCCCAAGGAGATACATCTTGTGGCTGTGAAGCATATAATGAGATACCTTCAAGGTACTCTAAATTATGGCTTAAAATATGAAAAGGTTGACTTAGATCTACATGGATTCACAGATTCAGATTGGGCTGGAAGTGTAATTGATCGGAAGAGCACCTCCGGATGTTGCTTCAGTTTAGGGGCAGCAATGATATCGTGGATTCGCAGAAAATAGTCTTCAGTTGCTCAGAGTTCTACAAAAGCCGAATATATTGCAGCTTCTATGGCTGCTAGAGAGGCAGTATGGCTTAGAAAACTACTTGTGGTATTATTTGGTAAACCTCTAAAACCAACTATCATCCACTGCGACAATCAAAGCTGTATTAAGCTATCCATGAATCCAGTATTCCATGATAGATCTAAACATATTGAGATTCCTCATCACTATGTGTGTGATATGGTGGAAAGGAATGTGATTCAGTTGGAGTATATCAGTACAGGAGATCAAACTACAGATATTCTTACCAAACCATTCCTCAAGGTGAAAGTTGAATACTTTAGGAAAAATCTTGGTATGATTGAAATGTAAAATTCTAATTGATTTGTACTAATATATTAAAGATGTTTAATGTGTAAACATCTTGTGTCATATGTGTGACTCTATGACATTATGGGCCTTCCCATTTTGTGTTTATTTCTAAAAGGTGATGATCTTTTGGATAATCTACACTTGTACCTAACATTATGAGGTGACGATCTTATAATGTTCATTAGACTGATATCATGTGACTTGATATTGGTATGAATCATGGAGTTATCATGATTAAGTTATGGTAGACATTATGTGACTTAATGTCAGTGCACATACCATAACTAGGATATATAAGGAGAGTGTAATGTTCTCGAGTATAGTATATCCTTTAGTATCACAAGGTAGGTGATGCTACGTATCACGAGATAGGTGATACTATATATCATGAGTTATGTGATATTAAATTACTTTGAGTAATTCATTACAGATCAGATAATTGATATTCACAAAGATTATTGTGATATTGTTATCTTCCCGAGCTAAGAGGGAGTGTTGAGTTGTTTGTAGCTTCGATCAGATAATGTATTTATTATGATCATATTAAGTATGAATATATAAGTAATATTAAATATTAGTTATATATTCATACTTAATATATAAGGTGTGTTAAAATAAATATCAATAGCATGATCGAATGATACATTACCAAAGTATAAACATAGTCTGCATTCTAAACAGCGATTAGGAATTGTTAACATCGGTGAAACCAACTTCATTAGACACAGTGACAAAGTCACACCTGTGATAGGCGTGACTCCTTGAGGAGTCACGTCTATCACAGATGTGACTCCTACAGTCACTAACATATATATCAATGTCTTTGCCCAGCAATACTATGCATCGACACAAAAATTGGAAATGTATGAGAAGTAGAAATTGCATCTGGGAAAACAAAAGACAATAATAAATTAAACTCTGCAATACAAATATCCAACCTTCAGAAAATTTCCAAATCAGAGATTATAAGTTTGATTTGAATTTACAGTTAAGTAGGGTCCATAAACATAGTCTGCATTCTAAACAGTGATTAGTAATTGTTAACATCGGTGAAACCGACTTCATTAGACATGGTGACGAAGTCACACCTATGATAGGTGTGACTCCTTGAATTTACAGTTAAGTAGGGTCCATAAACATAGTCTGCATTCTAAACAGTGATTAGTAATTGTTAACATCGGTGAAACTGACTTCATTAGACATGGTGACGAAGTCACACCTGTGATAGGCGTGACTCCTTGAGGAGTCACGTCTATCACAGATGTGACTCCTATAGTCACTATCATATATATATATATCAATGTCTTTGCCCAGCAATACTATGCATCGACACAAAAATTGGAAGTGTATGAGAAGTAGAAATTACATCTAGGAAAACAAAAGACAGTAATAAATTAAACTCTGCAATACAAATATCCAACCTTTAGAAAATATCCAAATCAGAGATTATAAGTTTGATTTGAATTTACAGTTAAGTAGGGTCCATAAAGAAAACAATGTCCAACATATTTGGAGTTTCTTTGAAGATGGACATAGTAAAGGAGAACATGATGGAGCTGGAGCATGTGCGAAAAGGGTTCTTGCTAGGGAGCAACTAAAATTTCATGATGCAGCAAAGTTTCAAGATGCACATGCAATTGTGGATTGGTGTAATGCAAAATTGACTACAGGATCAAGTGAGAACTCTAAAGTTCAATGGTTTTTTTGGTTGGTTGAAGAAGAAAACATTCCTCCCTGATTTGATTGTGATACAATTAGTGGATCAGTAAAATGGCATTTATTTAAGAGTTCAAATGCAAGCACATGGACTCTATGGGCTAGGGAGATCACATGTTTTTGTCAGTTTTGTATCGTAGGTGAGTGGGAAGCATGTGAAAATATAGATTGGGTTGAAGAATCGCAACAAAAGTCCTTAACACCTCTACAAACACATGATCAAAATGAGATACATTTACAAGCATCGGATGACTATGAGCATATTTCAGACCTTGTACAAGAAGGTACATTCATTCAATATTTCTTTTCGATACATTTTTTTAGAAATATATATTTAATTATACATATGTATGTATGCATATTTTTGTGACTTATTGAATTTAATTTTTTTTTTGCAGGACATCTGTATGCTGATGTTGCACTCGAGGGTAATGAAGAGGAAACTAAGTATTGGTTGGCTCGGTGTGTTGAGGCAAAACAAAAGTTGTTACAACCTAGAGTAGATGATGATAACTTTGAGTATCCAACAGGTTCTGTGGTTGTTACTGGCACTTGGCTATGCAAATATTTGATAAGAAGGAATGGTATACCTACATTTGAAGATTATGAAAGACATAAGAAAATTTTGCACTACTCGCATCTGATTGTGGCAACAAATATACAATTAGTGAGATATAAAGGGAGACCTATCACAAAAGAATTATGGACACTTTCTATGGAAGAGCATGAGGCAATCATAGATGCAATACAAAAGAGAGAGGATGCAGATGGTATAATGGAGTAAATGTTTTAAATGATTAACAAATATGTAGAAATTTTTAAACTTTTAATCTTTGTCTAGGATGTGAGTTTATATTAATATGATTGATAACTTAACTAATTGATTGCATCTCCCCTTAAGCATCCTCTTAAGTCCCCTTAAGCCATCCCTTAGCTATGTTCCATAAGTTAGGTAAGTCATCTCCCCTAATTGATTGCATCTCCCCTTAAGCCATCCTCTTAACTCCCCTTAAGCCATCCCTTAGCTATGTTCAATAAGTTAGGTAAATTTAGGATTTAGTTTAATAACTTCAATATAGTTAATTGATATAGCTTAGCACACCCTTACCAAAATACTAGAGTTGATTCCATCTCCCCTTAAAACATTCTCTTAACTCCCCTTAACCCATCCCCTATCTAAATGATATAAGTTAGTGCATGTACCCTTACCAAAAATACTATAGTTGATTGGACCATCTCCCCTTAAAACATTCTCTTAACTTCTCTTAAGCCATCCCCTAGCTAAATGATATAAGTTAGTGCATGTACCCTTACCAAAAATAATATAGTTGATTGGACCATCTCCCCTTAAGACATCCTCTTAACTCCCCTTAAGTCATCCCCTAGCTAAATGATATAAGTTAGTGCATGTACCCTTACCATTTAAATACTACAATTGATTCCATCTCCCCTTAATCCATCCTCTTAACTCCCCTTTTAAGCCTTCTTCTTAACTCCCCTTAAGCCATCCCCTAGCTATGTTCCATATGTTAGGTAAACTGTCATCTCCCCTAATTGATTGCATCTCCCCTTAAGCCATCCTCTTAACTCCCCTTAAGCCTTCATATTAATATTCCTAATTCTCTTAAAGATCATGATGCATTCTAACTTTTTTACATTTCATTACATGGTACAGGGATGTTTTTTACAGTCATAACAGAGGCTAGAAACATAGGTGTTAAATTTCATTTACACTATATTTCAGGTATTTAATAGACCTATACTATTAATTATTTTAATTTATGCTTCAATAGTTCTTTCCTTTCATTATAATTTCAATGGAACTTCTTATCAAAATTCTGTCTTTAAATAAAATGATCTCTAGAGACCTTCTAAATTTTTATATACATTTCATCGTGGCCTGACCTCTAGATTTGTTTTTGCAATTTCACATGTAGTGTTGAAAGGATTCAAATCTATTGTTTCTTATTGGACAGGTATGATCTCTACAAATGTTTCATATCTAGAGTCTTCAACTTGTAGGTGTCAAGTATAAAATCTTAGATGATCTAGATGATGGTGACAGGTTGTCATTGATGTCAAAAGTGTGTTCAGTTGTTGATGATGCAGATTTGGCAGGATGTGTTTAACATTTGTTCAGGATGTGTTCTCATACTCAAGGATGTGTTTGGTGACATTTCAGGATGGATGGATATTGCTAGATATACTTATATCTGGATCAATTTGGTTACATATTGTTTCTTGCTCTTTGTCATGTTTGTTCATAGGTTGATCACTTGGGTCAAATTCAGAATGTCTTCAAGGGCTCATAAGCATCATGTGTGAGAAAAAGAAGTGTAATGTTGAAATCAAGTTGAATATCTTTCATTTGGTGTGGTGCTAGTTTATGCTTCAGATTTGGTTCTTCACATAGGATGTTGAGTTGTTTTTTTCAAATGATCGTTTGAGTTGGTTTATGTTATTCATGTATATCATAAATAAAATGTCAAAGGTGTGAGTGTGAAGTGATGTCATCGAGAATAATTAACAAGAAATGATCTTAGCAGGTTCATCATATTTGGGACATTGATCAGAGCAGAGAATTAAGAATTTGTATTGATGTGTTGAAGTAAGAGATCTCAAGTGCAATGTTGCTCTAAAGACTTTATGCCTTTCTATGTCCTAAAATTCTAAGTGCCTTCTATGTCTTCAAACTTTATTTCACTTGTCAAGAGTTAAGTCAATTTTTGTTCTATATTTAAATTGACTTATTATTGTAAGTCATATTACTTATATTTACCTCCTTAAGGGTCTTTGAGACATAATCTTTACCAATCCCTTCACCCATTTCTACCTTCTAAACCAGTTAATAAAGTCTTTGTCAAAAGGGCATGAATTGTTCATGTTTTAGAAAAACATCAAATGTTTTATAAGGGAATTAAAGTAAAGATCTTTGAAATTCTTGTGGAGAGCCCGATTTCCTTAAGGTTTTTTATGAGTTTAAAAAAAAAAAAAAACATTGAAGTTGCTTTATGTATTATGAAGGGCCTGATGCATTCTAAAAGGGGAGTTTTTTGTTTAAAGTTAGAAACTTTTAGTTGGCCTTCATGTCATATTTTTATGACAATTAAATAAGGTGATTTTTTATGCAAAGCCACCGAATTTGTATGGGTTTTAAAAAAAAGGAAAATATGTGGATTAGAAATTTTTAAAATTTCTATTTTATTTTTTTTTTTAAAAGGTATGAGATCTAAAATGGGAAGTATATGAGTCTTTTAAGGAGTTTTTCAAGGAGCTTTTAAAGGAAATAGTTGATGCCTTTTTAAAAGCAATTTTTTGGAAAATCTTTTTTATTTTTCCCATGCCATTGAAGATTTTAGTGAAGGTGAAAGGTTTTCTGAGGAAGATTGAAGGATTGAATGATGTGAGAAAATCAAGGATTTTATTGCAAAGAGAATATGAATTATTTTTTGTTTATACACAGATGTTTGCAGATTGAAGAGTCCTGAGGAATATGAAGGTTCATACATGAAGGCAGATTTATTGAAGACATTTTTAGAAAAGAATTTGAAGAAAATATTTCCAGAAAGATTTTTTTGAGAAGAAGAAGTTAAACGGATTTGAATGAAAAAGATTCAATGGATTAAATGAAGGAGTTTGTCTTCTTGCACATGGAGATCAAATTTGAAAGAGATTTTATTTTCTCTTTCAAGAGCAACTTATTTTTTATTTACAGAGAAGATCAAGAGTTTGGGAATGTGTTTTTGCAGAGAAGGAGAATGATTTTTGAAGGAATATGAAAAAACTTATGCAGAGAAATATTGATTTTATTTTTTTCTTGCAGGATGGAGAAGAAGAAAATGAATGGTTATGAGATTAAAGAAAAATTGATTTTATTTTTCTTTTTAGATTCTTCATAGATGAAGAAATACATGATGTTTTTATGCAGGCAATGTTGCAAAAGAGAGAATGTGAAAGGTCATTAAATTTGTATATAATGAAGTTTCAGGTATATTGGTTCATGTGTGAGTGATATTGTGCAGATGAATGATGAACTGACAAGATAAAAATCAAATACAGAGATTGACAAAATCATCAGAAAGACAATATACAATTGCAATGATAATCAGGTGCATGTATCATGAATTTGATTGAACAAAGACATTGAGACTAGTAAGACAGAGATGAAACATACAGAGTATGTAGTGTTGTTGAGTGTATCCGGATGTCAGATTATTTTTGAATAGAGTGGGCATTTGACAGATATATGTTTTGTATTGAATGGAACAGAGTATCCCTCTAATTTGTTAATTACATCTGTTGGTGATTTAGTTTGCCAATGAGGCATAGTATGCCAATGAGGCCTTGTATTAGCCAGTGAGGCTTGTTGGTCAGTGAGACCTATTTGTTTACCAGTAAGGTATATCAGTGTTGGAAGTGGGTGCTTCTGTTTGGTATTGGAGTTGGTGCTCCTAGATACATATTGTAGCCAGTGAGGCATGTTTTCCAGTTAAGCCAGTGAGGCAGTTTTGAGTGGTTTTTCTACCCAGAGAGGGTTTTCCACTCCAGTAATTCTTGTGTTAATGATATGCTTCTATGTGTGTTTTTGCTTCTATGTTAAGATTTATCTCTATGTGATCCTGCTCATAACTTTCATTATCAAACTTGTACATATATGTATAATAGTTCATTGATGACTTTCTCTTTCTGAGTCTTGTAAATTAAAAGTTATAATAAGTTGCAAAAATCTACACAACACTGATTCACCCCCCCTCTCAGTGTTGTCCAGACTCCTACAATTGGTATCAGAGCTAGTTTCCCTCTTGCAGCTTAATCAGCTTGGGTAGGTCCTGTGTGTGGAGTTCAATGGGTAAGTGTAGGAGAAATAAGAACATGAGAAATGTTAAGATTCATTTTGGTCAAAAGACACAAAAGACATCATTCATATCAAATCCAGATGTTAATAAAGATGTTCTCCATGTTGAGTCTGATATTATCTTAGAAGAAAAGGTTTCAGATGTTCCTCAGTTTGATGGTTCAAATTTTTCAGTTTGGTATGTTAGAATGCAAGTGTATTTATCCTCCTTATGATATGCTGTTTTAATGTCAGTTGAGAATTGTAATTCTACAAATAACAAAGAAGCTCTTGAATGTAATGATATTGCAAAGAAGGCTATATTATCTGCTCTGTCTAATGATGTTATTTGTAAAGTTATGGATTGTGTTACAGATCAGGATATGTGGAGGAGATTGAAAAGAATTTATCAAGATAATGATAAGGAAGGGGACACTCTGGTGTGTGAAGAAAGTAGCAATGATAAGAGACTTTCAAATGAAGGAGTTGAAGTTCAATCCCAATCAAATTCAGAAGAAGCTAGCATCACAAGTGATGATGATCAGGATTATAATGAACAAGATTGTGAGATTGATTTGGAAGAACTCATATATGCTTTGAGTGAGCTCAAGAATTATAAGAAGAAGAACAATAAATTAATGATGCAGTTGCAGCAAGAAAGAGAATCTAAAGATAATGTACTTTCAAAACTTGAAATTGTATCTACAGATCTTAAAGAGGCCAAATGTCAAATTATAACTTTAAAGACATATATTGATGATTCTAACAAACTAATTGCTAGATTGAAGACAGAGGTTGAGGAAGCTAAGAGAATAGCAAATGTAACAAAGTTAGAGTCAGAAGCTAAATCAATTGAATGTCAAAAACTTGAAAGAGAAATAGTTTCTTTGAAAAAAATCTTGAAGATGTTAAGAAGCAGTTAGAAAAGAATCTGAAATTTGAAGAAAGCACAAGCAAGCTACATAAGATGCTTGGTAAACAAAAACTATACGGAGACACTACTGGACTTGGTTTTGAAGAAGGAGAATGTTCCAAAGCCAGAGAGACTCCTAGAAGGAAAATTGATTTAAGTCATGTTGCCACAGAAGGAAAAATGAGAGATGAATTTGTGCAAAATCAAAGAAGAAATTTGAAAAAACCTGCATCTATAAGACAAGCTTACATGTACAGGTATAACTATTCATTTAATGGTTTTTGTTATGCTTGTAATCAATTTGGACACAAAGAAATTGTTTGCAAAAAGAATACTGGCATTATTTGTTACAAGTGCAATAATGTTGGACATATACAAAGAAATTGTAAAAGATATGATTTTGCATGGAAGTCTAGCATGAGTGCTCAAAGGTATTATCAGTCATTTGGTTATAATTATAACATAGTTTGTTATAATTGCAATTCTTTTGGTCATAAAGCTCATTGTTGCAGAAAAGCATCATCTAATTTGATAGGTTGGAAGTGGAAAGAGGCAGAAAAAGTTTGGAGAAAGAAAGAACCTGTAAAAGTGTGGAAGCAAAAACAGAATCATGAGAAGGAAAATCCTAAACTTGTGCATCCTGCACAAGTTACATCATCAGTTGAATAATAGATAGCATGATGTGAGGGGAGTTGTTCTTGTTCTATCTTTTATCCCCAAGAAGTTATAGGAGGAGATCAGTTGATCTTGTTTTGTTTGTCATGCTTGTCTGATAATATTTGAAATGAAGTTTCTGATGTTTTTGAGTTTCAGTGTATATCAGATATGTTAGGTGTTCATGATCAGTGACATGTTTATTGGATCATATTTGATATTTTTGACATATGCTTCAGTTAAGGTGTTCTCAAGGAAATCTCATCTGCATTTGGTGTTACAAGAAGTACTTGATGGTTAAATTAATTCATGTTGATTGCAATATATACCAAAATTGACATTGTTGTAAAGTGTTGTTACAGGAAGAGCTAAGTTGTGCAATCTTGATAAAACTAATTTGTATTATGGATCTTGAGTATTCTCAAGAAGTTCTCTTGAGATGTTAGTATGTGTTGGTTGAGGAAGTTGCAAATGAAAGAAGTCAATTAATTTGTTTTTGCAAAGATATTGATAATGGTTATGTCAGATTTGACAGTATGTTGTAAAAGGATGTGTAGGAATAACAGGATGGTCTTCATTCTTTTCATGTCAAAAAGGATGTGCAAGAATAGATTGGTTGCAGAATGAAAGTTTATTTAGAACTGATCATTGGTATATTAATTTGACATGTTCTTCCTCATTAATATGGTTCAGAAAGGTATGTGAAAATTGTGTGGCTCCAGTTTTGAAGTGGTATCAGGTATGTGCTTCAAGCTATACCAATCTAGAGTTTCTTCTGACATTGTTTAGTGAGTCTTGTATTTCATCATATCAGAGGCAAGTAAAGGTCTTATAAAATAGTCATCTTGGCATCTTATGTTGGGAACTGTGTGATAAGGAGTTTTCATGATTTTTGCCTGAGAGTATTGGTATGTTTATGATTTCTTTGCAAAAGTGTTCAGAAGGTTGAATATCAGTAAATGGATGGTATACTTCATGTTGATATGTTGCTTCAGGACTATTTTAGGAAATGGATCGGTGCTGAGTTGAGTTGAGTTATGTTGGTTATTCTTGTCAGTGATATTTATGAGCAGTGATTTGTTTGTGAACTTTATCATAGGGGAAGCAAATAGATTCATTGGAGATTTGTCGTGTGGGTCAAAAAGTGTTGATTGCAAAAGAATTGTTTATTTTGGAAGTTTGTTTTTCAATCACATGTGATGTCATCAGGAGTGTGTCAGTCTTCATCTTCATAGTGATATTGTAATTGTTATGATCATGCTATAACATCTTTTCAGTGGAGTTGTTCTCAGGGAGAGTTATTTTAGGCTTTGTCATCAGATGTCAAAAAGGGGGAGAAAGATAAATTGCATCAGGTGGTTTTTGCCATTAATGACAAAGGGGGAGATTGATGGTGACAGGTTGTCATTGATGTCAAAAGTGTGTTCAGTTGTTGATGATGCAGATTTGGCAGGATGTGTTTAACATTTGTTCAGGATGTGTTCTCATACTCAAGGATGTGTTTGGTGATGTTTCGAGATGGATGGATACTGCTAGATATACTTATATCTGGATCAATTTGGTTACATATTGTTTCTTGCTCTTTGTCATGTTTGTTCATAGGTTGATCACTTGGGTCAAATTCAGAATGTCTTCAAGGGCTCATAAGCATCATGTGTGAGAAAAAGAAGTGTAATGTTCAAATTAGGTTGAATATCTTTCATTTGGTGTGGTGCTAGTTTATGCTTCAGATTTGGTTCTTCACATAGGATGTTGAGTTGTTTTTTCAAATGATAGTTTGAGTTGGTTTATGTTATTCATGTATATCATAAATACAATGTCAAAGGTGTGAGTGTGAAGTGATATCATCGGGAGCAATTAACAAGAAATGATCTTAGCAGGTTCATCATATTTGGGACATCGATCAGAGCAGAGAATTAAGAATTTGTATTGATGTGTTGAAGTAAGAGATCTCAAGTGCAATGTTGCTCTAAAGACTTTATGCCTTTCTATGTCCTAAAATTCTAAGTGCCTTCTCTGTCTTCAAACCTTATTTCACTTGTCAAGAGTTAAGTCAATTTTTGTTCTATTTTTAAATTGACTTATTATTGTAAGTCATATTACTTATATTTACCTCCTTAAGGGTCTTTGAGACATAATCTTTACCAATCCCTTCACCTATTTCTACCTTCTAAACCGGTTAATAAAGTCTTTGTCAAAAGGGCACGAATTGTTCATGTTTTAGAAAAACATCAAATACTTTATAAGGGAATTAAAGTAAAGATCTTTGAAATTCTTGTGGAGAGCCCGATTTCCTTAAGGTTTTTTATGAGTTTAAAAAAAAAAAAACATTGAAGTTGCTTTATGTATTATGAAGGGCCCGATGCATTCTAAAAGGGGAGTTTTTTGTTTAAAGTTAGAAACTTTTAGTCGGCCTTCATGTCATATTTTTATGACAATTAAATAAGGTGATTTTTTATGCAAAGCCACCGAATTTGTATGGGTTTTAAAAAAAAGGAAAATATGTGGATTAGAAATTTTTAAAATTTCTATTTTATTTTTTTTTAAAAAGGTATGAGATCTAAAATGGGAAGTATATGAGTCTTTTAAGGAGTTTTTCAAGGAGCTTTTAAAGGAAATAGTTGATGCCTTTTTAAAAGCAATTTTTTGGAAAATCTTTTTTATTTTTCCCATGCCATTGAAGATTTTAGTGAAGGTGAAAGGTTTTCTGAGGAAGATTGAAGGATTGAATGATGTGAGAAAATCAAGGATTTTATTGCAAAGAGAATATGAATTATTTTTTGTTTATACACAGATGTTTGCAGATTGAAGAGTCCTGAGGAATATGAAGGTTCATACATGAAGGCAGATTTATTGAAGACATTTTTAGAAAAGAATTTGAAGAAAATATTTTCAGAAAGATTTTTTTGAGAAGAAGAAGAAGTTCAACGGATTTGAATGAAAAAGATTCAATGGATTAAATGAAGGAGTTTGTCTTCTTGCACATGGAGATCAGATTTGAAAGAGATTTTATTTTCTCTTTCAAGAGCAACTTATTTTTTATTTACAGAGAAGATCAAAAGTTTGGGAATGTGTTTTTGCAGAGAAGGAGAATGATTTTTGAAGGAATATGAAAAAACTTATGCAGAGAAATATTGATTTTATTTTTTTCTTGCAAGATGGAGAAGAAGAAAATGAATGGTTATGAGATTAAAGAAAAATTGATTTTATTTTTCTTTTTAGATTCTTCATAGATGAAGAAATACATGATGTTTTTATGCAGGCAATGTTGCAGAAGAGAGAATGTGAAAGGTCATTAAATTTGTATATAATGAAGTTTCAGGTATATTGGTTCGTGTATGAGTGATATTGTGCAGATGAATGATGAACTGACAGGATAAAAATCAAATACAGAGATTGACAAAATCATCAGAAAGACAATATACAATTGCAATGATAATCAAGTGCATGAATCATGAATTTGATTGAACAAAGACATTGAGACTAATAAGATAGAGATGAAACATACAAAGTATGCAGTGTTGTTGAGTGTATCCGGATGTCAGATTGTTTTTGAATAGAATGGGCATTTGACAGATATATGTTTTGTATTGAATGGAAACAGAGTATCCCTCTGATCTGTTAATTACATCTGTTGGTGATTTGGTTTGCCAATGAGGCACAATATGCCAGTGAGGCTTGTTGGTCAGTGAGACCTATTTGTTTACCAGTAAGGTATATCAGTGTTGGAAGTGGGTGCTTCTGTTTGGTATTGGATTTGGTGCTCCATAAGGAGTTGGTGCTCCTAGATACATATCGTAGCCAGTGAGGCATATTTTCCAATTAAGCCAGTGAGGTAGTTTTGAGTGGTTTTTCTACCCAAAGAGGGTTTTCCACTCCAATAATTCTTGTGTTAATGATATGCTTCTATGTGTGTTTTTGCTTCTATGTTAAGATTTATCTCTATGTGATCCTGCTCATAACTTTCATTATCAAACTTGTACATATATGTGTAATAGTTCATTGATGACTTTCTCTTTCTGAGTCTTGTAAATTAAAAGTTATAATAAGTTGCAAAAATCTACACAACGCTGATTCACCCCCCCTCTCAGTGTTGTCCGGACTCCTACACTAGACTTAGAGAATAACATTGTATAAAATCTAGGTGTCTCTAGGTGTCTTGGGTTCTAACTATATAATAGTTGTCGCTACCTGTGTCTTAGGTATTCTATATGTCAACTAGGTAGATAGAGACTAAAAAAAAGGCATTTAATCTAATTAATCTAGGTGTCTTAGGTAGATACTATATATCAACTCCCTGTCTAGAGATATAATATGGAATCTAGGCACGTCTTAGGTAGATACTATATATCAACTACTTGTCTAGAGACTAGAATAAGGTATAATTTAATCTAGGTGGCTTAGGTAGATACTAGATATGTCAACTAGGTCTACCATGTAATAAGGTGTCTAGAGCCTGTGTCTTAGGTAAAACTATAATCTAGGTGTCTAGGTGTCTCTACCTGTGTCTTAGGTATACTATATGTCAACTAGGTAGAACTATATAATATAGGTGTCTAGGTGACTTAGGTCTAGACTTTGATAAGGTATAAAGACTATATATGTCTATATATAATTTATCTAGATACATGCTATACAATATGTGTCTTAGGTGTCCTACATAGAACTAGAATACATGTGTCTTAGGTCTTAGGTGAGGCCACGTGAGCTTCCACCTTCACGTGGTTGGCCTTGTCAATATAGAATATTTATATTTCTTGAAGCTAAGGAAAGCTCTTTTTCTTGTACATAGAAGTTATGAAAAACCAACTAATGCATTGATTAAGTTATTATTTAGTGCTCTTGATGAAATTACATACAAAATGCTAATTTTATTATATTTTTTAGAAATTATAATTTTTAGTTTTTTACAAAATTCTAGAAGCAAATCTCAAAAGTTTTAGTAGATAGAACCAAGTATTGTTTATCAAATTTATATATATAACAATTTAGAGTTACAGGTATTTTTTCATTTTTCTTTTGATAGTTAGGTTACATGTAAATTTCTCTATTTTTCTTTTGATATAATTTAGGGTAGATTTAAATTTCTCTAATTTTCTAAATTTCTTAAATTGTAAATTTAAAGGGTACAGGTATTTCTCTAATTTTCATTAAATTCTTTTCGTAAATTTATAGGGAAGGTATTGATCTATGAAATGTTTAATCTAAATTTAAAAATAAATTGTTTAAACATGGTTACTAGATTGACAAATCTAATCAATAAATTTTTCCTAAATATTTAACTCAATTAAAATTTAACACAAGTGTCCCAACATTTGACTCATGTAAATCCAAACATATTCATTCTAGTTCAAGAAAGTTAATTTTCACTTTATTTTTTAAATTTATTTAGGGTAGGTATATTTAGTCTATATAACTATCCAACCTAGAGTTTGTATGTAATAAATGTTTAATAAATTAAATCAATTGGAATTTTTCTCTTATCTAATTAGAATTAGTATTTTACAATTTTATGTAATTAAACACATGATTTAATTTGAAGTGTTAAATATGAGATATATATGAAATTAAAGTTTTAATATAGATGCATATAGTGGAAATTCAATAAATAGCAAAATCTAGTCTAGATGAAATAGTCTATGAGATATAAATACTGACATAATAATAGTCCATGTAAAAATATTGAAATAGTCACAAAACATATATGTCTAGTCAATACTAAAATAGTCATAAAATCCTCATGAAATAAACAATCTAATACATCATCATCATGGCCATCCATCATCCATCCATCAATCTAAAACATGTGTGCACACTAAGTTTGATCATCATCCATTTTAAGCCGCCTTTTGGTCCCATGTGACTGAGAGGGCAACTCATGTTGTGTACAAGAAAAAGAAGCTTCAAATCAATTTTAATGTCAAAATTACATCCTAATTAAATGTTAAATCAAATATTTAAAAGCAAACCATCAAATTAATTTTTTAAATCTAAACTTTCAAAATGTCTAAGCATACCATAACAGGCTCATCATCTCTCCTGCCATGCTCCTGTGCAATAGATGGTGTCGATTCAGATGACAAATTAAATGTTTGTGTTGCCAATTCTTGTATTTCAATAAAACACATGAATTCTAGGCTCTAGAGTATAGATACAAAATGAAAGGTTGAATGATACAAAAGACTTTGAAATCACATAGGATTTAACTATAGGACCTAAAATATGAGAGATGACTCGTGCACTATGCAGGCTCATCAATGATAAGATTAATTGAGCCCGCACCTAAACTAATCTCATCCTGCATATATATGTGTACATGTATATATAAATTCAACTTTAAAGACATGAATTTAAAATCATGAAATTACACTGGAAATTCAAATTTAAACTAAAAATGTACAATTTTAAGATGCGAACCATGGCATATGAAGTAGGCTCCTCTATAAATGATGTTGCCACTAGTCCTGGATGACTAGGTGGGTTTGACACAAAAGTGTCAGGACCTCCCATCTGCTTTAAATTAAAATGTCACATTTCTATATTAAATTATATATTATTAAATTAGATATATCCAATTAAATAATCTTTAGAGGTCCTAATTTTTATACCTCGACCGTATAAGGTCTACCCAACTCTACTGTCGTTGACACTAAATGGTCCAGCCGTGATGAAGTGGCAACGGCTAATGGAGTCATCTATACCAATCAACATGAACATATATTTATTAATATATATTTTTAAAAATTTAAAAAGATTGATAATTGATAATTGTCTAAATCTATATTAATTTGTATTAATTTTAATTTTATTAAATGTGGCATACATACCAAGTCCATAGGAGCGAATAATGTAGCCAAAAAGGAATCCTCCTCTGAAGCAGATGTAGGACCAAAACATGGATGATGACAATTCTGAAAATAATGTGGTGTGGACCGCAATGGCATCAATCTAGGCAATGCATCAGGACCAACATCAGATGCTCCTTTAGGTTGTGCAGGCTCTCCATGATTGACTTCATCTGCCAAGTGAGTAGCTTGGTCAGTTAAGTTTCCTGAGAGTGACAATAACACTTCAAGTGCTAAGATGAATGTCCGCTGGTGAAAGGGCATAGGAACAGAGGGTGGAGAAGGGACAATAGGTGCAGGGGGCAAACGTTGATTTGGATCGACATGTGCCCCTGGTCTATGTTGTGGCATTCCACCACCCACACCCTGAAATGATCTCATATCAAAATAATTGGGCTTTTTGCCCATCTCAAACTCCACCCATAATTTTTTCAGAAAATAAAAGAGAACCTCAAAACTAGCATGAGGTGGATGGTCAAAGACCATCCACCATCACTCCCAAAAATTATCAGCTATATGTTGATGTGTGCACCATTTGATTGAAATTCTCTTTTTAGTTGGTGGTATTTGTTCACCTGTGGAGGGATCAATGAAATATGGGGCAAATTGTATTTTTGGTAATACGTAAATCATTGATCTCTTTATATGAGAGACCATCTGCATAAACCGCCTCCTCTCTTCCTGCCATGAGTGGAATGTGTCTAGATCCATGTGGATAGCTCTCACTGAATCAACAATAGTTTGCATCATAGATGCAAACCGTGAAATGTGTGAAGGGTTTTGCATTTGGCTTTGCAAGAAATTAATTTTTTCTTGCAATGTTTGTATATTTTCAACAATTGTTGCTCGCAAATGAGCCTCATCATGCAGTGGTGGTGGTGGTGGTGGGGGGTTGAGTTGGGGTGGGGGGTCATGGGCTAGATCGGCCATGTGTACGAATAAGGTCTACAAGTAGAGGTGCAATTACAAAAAACAATTAAAATCAAATTAGGAATTAAAAATATATATTAAATTGCATGCACAACATATGTTTAAATATACATATACATATAAATTGAAAACTTGGAAATATATAAATTTGTGTGGTTTAACCAATACATTAAACATTTAATTTAATATATACATGCATTCAAAATTTAAACTTGTTAGAAAATGTTTAAAATCAAAATTTATACATTTAAGAATCATGACATGAATAAAAATTTATGTCCTAGTATCTAGTCAACATTATTTTGTCTTTCAAGTCCTATAATGTTATTTTACTATACATGTATGTATGTATGTCTACACAATTTCAAATGATCTTAGTTAATATATCATTCCTAAAAGTTTAATATATAGCCTAAATGTCAATCCATCTAGAGCCATGTTACCATTTCCTAGATTTTGGTAAAATTTAAGTTGATTTTGTTTCCTGTAAATTTTTGCAATGTTCGTAGAAATCAAAATCCTAAAAATAATTAACTAGCTAGGCTATTGTTACTTAATATATTGCATGTCCACAAACCCTGAATATCAATAGAAGTCCTAATCCTAGAGGTTATGATTAATGAGTGGACAATTTAGTTAGAAATGTTTCCTTGAGGTTTTGAAAAGAAGACAATTAAAGAGAAAAATTCAATAACAACTAGGTTGTTTACAACCACACTCATGTATTACATTCAAACTCCTAAACATGTCACTAAGTTCATGTCGACCTATTGGCTACAACTACACCTACAAGACCCTAAATGTCATGTTTTTATTGTATATATCCTAAATGTCATTCCATCTAGCCATGTTACTATAAATCCTATTTTGTTCCTAATCCATGTTTATCCTTCCTAAGTGTCTCATTTTATTCAATCTTTAAACCCATCCTATGTACACTCAACATTATTTTAATTTTTTTCCATTGTTGTTGTCCCCTTTACCCCTTTGTTAAGCGTCAAATTGTCATAGATATATGGATATGTTTAAATTAAAGATTTAAACATAATAAAATGGCTTCTAAGTTTTAGGTTTAGGTTTAATAAGTCATTTAGGTTAGGTCTACAAAAAGATATTAGGGTCCTATCCTATCTAATTTATAGGTTTTTAGCTTCATGAAAAGAGTTTTACAAATGGTTAAATTAGGACTATGAGACTCATCAAGAACATTAAAAGCCATCAAGACTGAAGAATAAGCCTATAGCATGTATAACTAGTTCAAGGTCTAGATATAGGGGAAAAGAGCTAATAGGTGAGATAATATATGTGCATTTAATGCCCAATATTTTTAAAAGTTTAGTAGAGTAGTTCTGACTTTAAGCTTGTTAGTGTTGCACTATAACTACTAAAAATTTAATGACTAAATAACCAATCAAACATGATGTTGTATCAGCCCACCAACAAAACATGACTTAATGCACACCTATTGGTCCACCCTTTTTTTGGGGGAACTATTTGACACCTCAACAAAAAGCACTTAGTATTATCTTTACCCACTATAAGCTATAAAGTCTTAAAGGTCTTAATAGATGATTAAATTCAGAGTTCCTTTCGTTCCACAACATCAAAAAGACATGAAGTATTCTTCATATTGAAAGACTAGATAATGCTCTTGAGGTTAATAGTCTTGATATTTTAAGGAGGCCTACCTCTAAAGGGAAGAAATTTATTCCCGATCAAAAGGCCAAGAAAACATATAAGACTTGAAAACTATAGGAGCATAAGGAGATGTGAAGGAAGAAGAAATTCCCTTGAGGAAGAAGATGAGAGGGACAACCAAGCCACCTCTTTAGAAACCTTCCACTATTGAACTCCCATCCTCTCTTCCTATGCAAAAGGATCCAACCATGTAGCCCATTCTTCTTCAAGTTATTCCTATCTCCACTAAGGTTAGGATGCCAGTCTAGAAAGACTCTATTCCCAAAGCTTCCACATCTACTATTCCTATCCAATCTCATTCTTTTAGAATCATTCTTACACCTCCAATTGATTCAACCATGCCTATTCATTACAATTTCCATGCCTTCACCTAATAAGGAAGGAACTATAGAACTAGCTTCTCTAACTCCCTCTATTCCAAGGTCTATTCCCTCTTCCCCTCCTAACTCTCCACCCTCCCTGTCCAACATTGAAAAAGTTGTTAAGGATTTAATAGAAGAATAGTTTGAGAAGAAAGATAAGGAGCAAAGTGAAGCAACTAGCTTGCTTAAGGAGTAAGAGCAACATGAAGGAACAATTTTCATCTAAGGGATAACCAAGAAGAGGCCTGAGTTGAAAAGGAAAAAGTCAAAGGATCTCCCCATGAAAAGGATAAAGAGGAGAAAGCCAATGTTATCAATCCTCTCACCATAGAAGAAATAATTAAAGGAGAGAAGTTATTGGAGGAAATGGAGAAATTGCCTAATAGGTTGGATCTAGTAGAGCAACAAGAAGAACGGGCCTTCCCACCACCTCATGAAAAAAACTTATAGACCCATCTAATTCCTTGGTTCCAACCTAGCTTTATGTGAACATTCAAAGAAGAAAGTAGACCATAAAACAATTTTCAAAGGATATGTCTTCCATATTGGTGATGATTGAAGCTCCTTGGCCTGAGAAGACTAGAACTCTTTTGTCTATTAGATTGTATGCTTCTAGGTCTAGGATTACAAAGGTGGCAAGTCTAATGGTCAATAAAGATGACAAAGACATACTATCCTCAGACTATCAAATCATTGCTTATAATTTAGGGAAGTAGACTAGGGAAGAAGAGATACATGGAATGCAAACAATAGTATCTACTATAGTCTCCTAAATGGATGAGGACTAAAGGATGAAAAGGGATTAAAGATTGAATTTCATTAGCATAATAAAGGAAGTGAGCGTATCTTCATAGAGTTTAACAATTTTCTATTAATTATGGCATCACATTTCATCACACAATTCACTACACACCATGGAAGAATGGGGTCATAAATTGGAAGAATCGTGCCATTACATGTGGCATCGTATTTGATGATGTGGCCTTGAAACCTTATAAGCAGGGGCCTTGCCAAGTAAGCTACTGTAAATTTTTTGGAGTGATTTGAAATTGCCACGTATGGTTTTGAGAGGCGTGAAGTTAGGGTTCTCAACTACTGGGTCCTCTCCCCTAAACAATTTCAAATGATTTTGAAATATCATTCCTAAAGGTTTATTGTTAAGCCTATATGACAGAAACCCTATCTAAGTTCTATCGAACCAGGTAGTTCATGGAGGGATTGTCATGTGGCCATAACTATTTGTACAAATATTATATATATGTCTGTATGTTTAAATTAAAGATTTAAACATAATAAAGTGAAGTTTCTAGGTTTTAGGTTTAGGTTTAATAAGTCATTTAGGTTTTAAAGAATAGGTCAATTTAGTTTATGAAACCCTAGTTTATGAATTAGGGTTTAATGTTTATGAATTACGGTTTTATGTTTTATTGTTTATGAATTAGGGTTTAGTGTTTATGAATTATGGTTTAGTGTTTATGAATTAGGGTTTACGTTATACTATTTATGAAACCATTGTTTATGAATTAGGGTTTTCAGTTAATGAATTAGGGTTTACCATTTCTGAATTAAAGGTTTATAGTTTATGCATTAGAGTTTGCTTGTTTTCAATGTGTGGTTGAATATATACAATTTAACATTGCAAAAACAACAAAAAAAACAAAGCAAAAAACAATGAAAACTAGTAGAAATGGATGGGCAACCAACCTGGGGCACTGATTAATCAATTTGAGGAGGCAGGGACACTTTGGAGGTGGAAAATGGGGTCATCCAACGCGGGTACCCGCTCTTGGCATCGTTCTCCCTCATCTTCCGCAACCTGTAGCTATTAAAATGAAGCTACAGGCATGTTTTCTTAAAAAAAATATACTTTTCAAAACGGGTACCCATTCCATAACGAGTACCCGTTTTAGCTTAGAGTGCCCGATCGTAAACGGGAACCCATTTCGAAACGGGCACCCGTTTCGGCTCGGGCTCCCGTTCCAAGCGGCATTTTTCATCTGCGAAATATATACTCAACTTCTTGCTTTAACCCATCATGACTAAGTCAATGTCATTCGACCATAATGTATGAACAAGCACATTAGGGACATTGTAGAAGTTCGATGCAACCTTCAAAGAAACCCCACACAACTTAGTGACATAGTCATCATTATACTTTTAACACAAAAGTCATACAATCATCATGAACAAGAGTTAATCTCACTCAGCCATAATGTATGAACAAGCACACTAGGCATATCATAGGAGTTTTATGCAACCTTCAAAAAAAACCCATACAACTTATGACATATTCATCATTAGGCCCTTCACACAAAAGCCATACAATCATCATGAATAAATGTAAACGTCACTTATTCATAATGTAAAAACAAACACACTATAGGAGTTTAATGCAACCTTTAAAGAAACCCCATACAACTTAGTGAGATATTCATCATTAGACCCTTGAAATAAAAGCCAAAGAATCATAAGAGACAATCTCACTCAACCATAATGTATGAACAAGCACACCAAACCCACCATAGGAGTTTGATGCAACCTTCATAGAAACACATACAACTTAGTCACATATTCATCATAGACCCTTCACACAAAAGTCATACAATCATTATGAATAGCAATCAATCTCACTCAACCGTAATGTATGAACAAGCACACCAGGCACACTATACAAGTGATGCAACCTTCAAAGAAAACTCATACAACTTAGTCACATACTCATCATTAGACCCTTCACACAAAAACGATACAACCATCATGAACAAGATTCAATCTCACTCAACCATAATGTATGAACAAGCACACCAACCACACCAAAGGAGTTTGATGCAACCTTCAAAGAAAACCCACACAACTTAGTGACATATTCATCATTAGACCCTTCACGCAAAAGTCAAATAGTCATGAAAAATGAGAGTCAATGTCACTCAACCATAATGTACGAACAAGCATGCTAGGCACACCATAGAAGTTTGATTTAACCTTCAAAGAAAACCCATACCACTTAGTGACATATTCATCATAAGACCCTTCACACAAAACCATACAATCATCATGAATAAGAAAGAGTCGATGCCACTCAACCATAGAAGTTTGAAGAACCTTGAAATAAAATCCATACTTAATGACATATATGTCAGTATATCCTTCCCATGAAAGTCATGATCATGTCCAAGAGCGAATGTCACCAACCATAATGCATACATAAGAACACTAGGAACACTATAAGAGTTTGATGCATGAACAAGCACACTAGGCACACCATAGAAGTTTGAAGAACCTTGAAATAACATCCATACACTCAATGACATATATACCGTTATATCCTTCCCACTCAAGCACAAAGGGGTTTGATGCAACCTTAAAACAAAACCCATACAACGCAATGTCAAATATTCATCATTATAAATTCATACAATAATTATGATTCATGAACTCCATCACATATTCTATTGGACCCTTCACTCAAAAGGCATATAATCATCCTGCATAAGATTTAATGTCACTTGACCATGATGCATGAACAATCACACTAGGCATGAGTTTGTTGCAAGATTAAAATGCCCCATACAATTTAGTGACATATTCATCATTAGGAATATAAGTCTTCCTTTGAGCTTTATGTTTAAGTTCATACCACCCTACACATTGTACTTTTCACACCTAAAGTCTTCCTTTGAGTGACATTAAATCATCATGTTTACAAAGAATATAAGTCTACCTTTGAGCTTTATGTTTAAGTTCATACCACCCTACACATTGTACTTTTCACACCTAAAGTTAATAAAAATTCACATGAAAATCATCAAATGATGTGTATATTTATTATCCAAAAGCACTTCCCTTAACTCGCTATTTATATTTTTAGTAAGCTTTTACATTTTTGAGATCGACAAAAATCAAAAGAGAATTAATATCACCAGATAGCATACACAATCCAAATGAATCCTAAGCATTGTACATTTCACGCCTACCATCATTAAAACTTCAACATCAAAATCATCAAACAATGTATATTTACCATCTAAAACACTTCATTTAACTTGTTATTTATATTCTTATGGGAAGCTTTCACATTTGTGAGATGAATAAACATATATTTTAAAATAAAATCAACAATGAAATCAATAACATCATGAATACCTAATCATAACAAAATAGTTATAAGGATGCAAACTCATCCATTTTAAAGAAAAATAAAAAAGACCAAATATTTTTTCCAATAATAAGGTTAAATTACATACTAAGCCTAAAAACTAAAAATATTAAAATATATGCACGTGAAAGCCATTGAACAATGATTCACAATAAACACAACAATCACACTAAATATAGTTATTTAATTGTTTAATTACCAATAAATTAAAATATTTTATTTAATTAACATAACAATTTAATAACTTTAATGAAAATAGAAAAACTAAAAATATCATGAAAAAATTGGTAGAGACCTCTTCAAGGATGTCCATGGCCATCCTTAAAGAGTTTATGGAGGGATATTTCTATCCCTCCTCAAAAAATAATACATATTTTATTAATTATAATTGTTGAGCAATGTTTACAAAGAATATAAGTCTTCCTTTGAGCTTTATGTTTACACCACTATACAAAAGCATTTCCAACTAAAATATTGATATCTTTTAATTAGAATAAACTTCCCAAGAGTAAATTTACTTTGTGCAATCCAAGTGAACCTGCACATTGTACATTTCACAACTAAAATTAATCAAACTTCACATCAAAATTATCAAATGATGTGTACATTTACTATCCAAAAACACTACCTACCTTCATTTTACTATTTATATTTTTAGTAAACTTTTACATTGAGACCAACAAAAATCAATGATAGAATCCGTTTCATCAGTTTTAGTATAAGCATACACAATCCAAATGAATTATGGAGACTACATTTCACACATAACCTCAATAAAACTTCTACATTAAAAACACTTCTTTTAACTTGTTACTTATATTCTTATAGGAAACTTTTACATTTATGAGATCAATAAACATACATTTCAAAATAAAATCAATAACATCATGAATACCACAAACACACCAAATAGTTTTATAGGATACAAACTCCCCCATTTTAAAGAAAAACAAACAAAAACCACAATAGCTTCAATAAAAGCCTAAGAGAGAATTGCAAACATGACCTTACTGAATTGTCAATGTTCCGAGTTCAATCTCCCCTGCTTCAAATGAAAAGTCCACCTACAACAGTCCATCTACTTTTGTTAAATGAGGTAGAAATAGTGCAAATTCTATATGGCTACTTCTCCAAAGTAGAAATTGAAGTAGTCATAGCCTAGAAATAATCATAGTCTATGCTAGGCACAAAATCAGTCAAGAATGAATAAACTCAGTAACACAACCCAAATGCACTAGAAATTTAAAGATGAAAAAAAATTCCACACAGAAAAACACATTGGCATGGTAAGAAGGAATTAGATGCTATTTTTTCAAATTTGTAATGGTCCTATATGTGACATATTGACATCTATTTGGGGACACACCTTGACAACTTGCAATCAAATGTACTTACAGAATAAAGCAAATGATACTAATAAAACACAGGAATGAATTTTAACCTGGGGGTCTAATTTAAGTGGGAGCAGTTACAGTCGGACGTTTCCTTCAAGTTCTAACAGACCCACTCTGACGTTTGCTTCAAGTTCCATTCGAATTTAATCTGACTGGCGGTTTCATATTAAATTTCTGGGCGGTTACCTCTCCATTTAATTCCAGATTTCCTAGAATACAAAAGGCAAAGAATTATTCAGACAGAAACAGAAAAGCCAGTCAGTAGATGTAATGTTGTCAGATAATGCATTACCAGAATATCAATGCCGCCAAATTTTTCTTCAACCCATTTGGCAAACAGATTTACAGAATTTGTATCCACTATATCTAAAGATGCAACCACTTCCTGTCCTCTACCACTATCTCTTGAAGTGAGAACAACAGTCAGACCCTGCTTTGCAAGTTGTCGAACAATCTCAAATCCAATACCTCTATTACTTCCAGTTACTACTGTGCCAGTGTATCTGTAGACCACCATCTGCCACAAAATTAATTAGTTAGCATATAGCTGTAGCATCAATTGTTGGAGTAAAATTTGAGATACATACTCTCTAGTACTCTTCTGTTACATCCCATCCAAAACCAATAATAAATGCCTATTAAATCTATATGGCATTTGATCTCATTAACTATGGTTGGACGTTAATTATGCTAGACAAATTAACACAAGACAGCAACTGTTCAAGTAGCCAACTGTGAATATTACTTTTATATGTTATGTCCCAGACCATATTAGTCAAATGGATGATCGGAATCCATACATAGCAAACTTAAACCAAGACAAGAATCCCAAAATCAGGGTGAAGTCATGACGAGGAATATGTGCATTGTCATCATCCTCAGAAGTTACAATTTAAAGGAGCTTATTGACCTGTGGATAAATGTGATCCAAAAAAAGCTATAGACAGCCCTCCAACACCAGCATTTGCCATTCATCATCAGCATTGACATTTTTTTTGTTGTGCACTTTTATTCTCTACTCTTGTTCCACTGTGTCCTGCAATATCTTATAAATCCCAGAGGATGCATTCTAAGGATAGTGATATGTTCTGGGCAGGTGAGCTGGATAATTTATGATGTAAATAATAATAGTTTGGTGGCATGAAACACTAATATAACAAGAAGCCAATTTGCCGCTACCATTTGCTGCATGAACATCATATTCAGTGAATGCACAACAGTGTTTTAACTCCTAAGATTAGTGCCCTGGTCAAAGACCAAAGGAACCTGCATTGCACTGGAAATCCCATGGCAATCTTCAGGCTAAAAATCATATTTTTATATGCCTTTCTGAATCCAATCTTATCTCTACTTCATACTTATATGTATCATGTATATTGTTGATGAAAATTGAAATCCCTGCCAGGATTTATGACGAACTAACCAGTTTATGAATTATACATGGATATTGTGGAATGTATCCTGATTCGTTATCATAAAGCCATACCAGGAATATGATAGGCTGATGTGCTGAATTGGACAATAATGTAAGACATGACAACTCATAGTGGATATACATGTTTATTGTTATCACCTTAACTGATCTAGATCCCAGATGGTCCAGAAGACAAACCAATCTTGAGAAAGCGGGTTTACAGATTATGCGGAGGAAAACAAGAGACTAGTAAACAAACAATGAGATGTCCCCAATATGATTTTTTTATATTTTCTGACTTGTTTTTGTGTTTTCTAGATGTTATCAACTGAAATTATGCAAATATAGATAGCTACCCTAAATAATGCCACTAAACCCTAACCCCTAACCCCAAACCCTAAAACCCTAAACCCCTACCTCCATATCTCTCCCCTATCTTCCTATCTCTATCATCCCTCTACCTCTCAATCTCTCTCGCTATGTCTCTGGACATGTCTCTCACTCTCTATTTCCCTATCTCTCCCCTCTGTCTCGTTTATCTCTCCCAATCTTTATTGGTCCCCTCTCTCTATCAATTTCTAAACCCTAAACCCTAACCCCTTGTTGGCAAGAGACACTGCTACACATGACAAGAAAGCGGGTTTACAGATTATGCGGAGGCAAACAAGAGACTAGTAAACAAACAATGAGATTTTTTTTATATTTTCCGACTTTTTTTGTGTTTCTAGATGTTATCAACTGAAATTATGCAAATATAGATAGCTACAGCAAGTTATGATAACCTTGAATAGCAGCAAATAGAATGGAAATATCAATATAGGAATCCCAATTTTATTTTATTTGCCTGCAGCAATTGGAATGATAACAATTATGAATATGTTGAGCTGAAAATGTAAATTTCAGAATTACATATGATGATTGACATCAACTCACTGACACTGTAACATACAGCAGATTCTGAAATATTGGTTGATAGCTGGATAATGAGTGCTTGTAGATTGCTGTTAGACTCTACGGAATCTTCAAAACCCTTTGCTGTACCAAGGATGATCAGTGGATCTGCCTTTAGTCAATATTTATGATGCTGGCAGACACAGCAGACCTGGGGATAACCTCTGATAATCAGCAAATATAGAAATGAGCCTGGTAAAAGGGTTGCAGACTGCCTGGAGTGTGAATCGGTACCCTAGTCAAACTGTACACAGTTCAAATCTTCTTCGAGCAAGGTAAATGGTGCAGTTAGTGATCAGTACCACTATCATGTGTAGCCAAACCAGCAATGTACCTTCTAAATGGCACAATCTACCTGTGAATGCCAGCAATTAGCTCCTAACCATCCACAAAACCCTCAACAAATGGCGGTAGAGTATGGAACATGCTGTGATCCCCTCATATCAATTGCCACTCACAAAGTTGTGTGATAGGGTTGCTATGTTGCCGGTTCAGCTCATCAAACACTAACAACTCAGCAATATGTGTAATCAACTCTGAAATGCAGCAACAAACCCTCCAAAACTGCACCTAAACAATGATCCTTGAATATGCTGGTCGCTCCTCCAATTATGCTGAAATATCATACGACCACTCTAGGAAGGCCCTTAAATGGCGTGGAATTATGTCGAAGTGTAGGCACCCAGAAATGAGTAGAAATCAGCAACCTAAAATTTGTTGAAAGTCTAAAAATGCAGAAATGTGATCCCTTGATGGCAACAAACTATTTTATTGCAAATCTTGATTGCTCAACCTGAAAAATAAGCACAAAGTCTCCAAATCAGCTCACTATGCAACTCCCGTGCAGAATTGCCAATGCTAGAAGCAAGGGTTTTTGCCCTCACCTCCAAGATGGAAATCCAAGAGGGTTTTCATCCTCCAAGGGTTTTCGTCCTTGAATGCAAATTCGAAAACAAAGCTCACAGTAGAAAATGCCAAATGAAATCTTCATGCTGAAATGAAGCCAGGCGCCTCTTTGTTCTACCTTTCTAAATCATGCCCTTGAATTCAAATTTCCCTCCAGGTATTTAAAAATGCTTTTTATTTTATTTTAAATTTAAGTATTTAAAAATACTTTTTATTTAATACTAGTGTTTAAATACACATTTTATTTTAATTATAATAATATTATTAATTATTTTAGTCCAAAAAAGAGGACATGACAGTCCGCCCTTCCCAGAATTGCTTGTCCACAAGTAATTGCAAACCCAAATGCTCAAGCATTGTCGTGCCAATATGATGAATCATGCTATAATGTCTATAGAGTATAGACCCTATACCTATCAAATGAAACAACTTCTGCCAAAAAACACAATGCAAACTTGGACGCTCAAATACCATCGTACCAACACTATGAATCATAGTATAGCCTTTAAATCCCGTATCTGTCAAGTGGAGCAACTTGGGCCAACAAGTATATCTCCCAACTCCACTACCCACAACGATTGTATGCAACCCCTGCAACTTAGGACACAATTTGGCCAACAAGTGTGCATGATCCACAACACAAACCTCTAAAAATAGAAAACAAAGGAGGAGGAGTGTGATGGTCGCTTGCTGGGCGTATGGGACTGCATTAATAGTTTAGATAGTTTAGATAGTTTAGATAGGCATATTAATAGTTTCCAAAACATTTGGAGCAGTGACCAAGATTCAAGATTCTGATATTTTCTGTGTTTATTTAAAAGAACATAGACATGTATGAATTTACTGCATTATGTGTTTGGGCATGCTTCTATTGTATGGAGTTCTATTATGGGCTAAATTGTTTCTCATTCGAGTGCATCTTTAAAGTACGTTTGTCTAAGAAAAATTCCCATTTTTAAGGTCAGAAACCAGAATGGCGGGTTTTTTTGTGTGGGAAAATGCATAAGAAAATGGAAATTGAAGAACCACAATAGAGACTGACGGAAATCCAAAACCACCAATTACTTTCTGAAGTCCCTTTGTGGTTGTATAAGATGCAATGCTTTAGGGATTTTCTAAGGATGTTCTTAGAATATCATGAACGTTGCATGTGGTAACCTACATGTGTCTCAAGGTTACCAGATACAGCAATTTTTATTTATTTATATTGATTTGTTGAATAGGAGATGATTTATCTGCAGCTTTTCTTTTATACCATTGCAAGTCATAGTTTAGAGTCTGATATACCTCTTCTCATCATTGACTCATCTATGGACATTCAACATAATTGCTTTCTTTCATTCACTCTTCTACATTGTTATCAAATGGTTGAAGAGGTCTTCTAGGGTGACTTGCTTTACTTTCTTTTCCAACAGCTTATTATGAGCATCTGTGTTTTGCATTGCTGCTTTCATTCCTCCAATTCTTTGTTTCCAGACTCTATGGAACAACACTAAAGGGAAGATGCACTAAGAGGTTATGCTTGAGCAACATAGTTCAATGCTAGCAGGGAATGCTTTTATAGTTATTCAACATAATTTCTTTCTTTCATTCACTCTTCTACATTGTTATCAAATGGTTGAAGAGGTCTCCTAGGGTGACTTGCTTTACTTTCTTTTCCAACAGCTTATTATGAGCATCTGTGTTTTGCATTGCTGCTTTCATTCCTCCAATTCTTTGTTTCTAGACTCTATGGAACAACACTAAAGGGAAGATGCACTAAGAGGTTATGCTTGAGCAACATAGTTCAATGCTAGCAGGGAATGCTTTTATAGTTATTCATTATTTCTTGCTTATGCTATATAAGAGATACTAGTGCACAATCCATTTATAAATCCATGCTCTGTGGTTTTCTTTACTTTAGTGTGTTTCCTTTTCACGTGAATTTTCTCTAGTTTGCATACACCGTTGTAGTGATTCTAGTTATCGTATCTATTGCCATGATTTAGTTCTTTTACTTATGCATTTGTGAACAAATGTGTCATGGATGTACTTTCTTATTTATATTTGAGTACTGATAAGGACATCATTCTTCTTGCTGAAAGCACCCTTTGTACATTTTTTACTGGACACTTTTTGCAACTCACATATCTGTGCAACACTGTTGTCTTTTGCTAACCTAACAGCTATCTCATTTATGATATATTTTCATGTCTACTCAGATTCTTCGTACATACTTTCTGTATCCTTATTAGTTTTAGTTCTACCTGTGTCATTTGCAAGCCAATTCTCCTGGAATTTATAGAGGATTTTATATTAAAGACGTTCGTGACAAGAAATCATTTTGATTGAGGTTAATGTTTTTATAGCATTCCAAATCATTTGCTTGTTGCTTTACATTTTTATCCTCGAGACTTCCTTTGCCATTGAGATAGATTATTTTCAAAATGGAGCATCAGTTATTATGTTTGCTTTATCTGGTTTGTAGATGAGTTGTGTTTGAATCATCAGAGAATAAGGACCATTAATATTGCTTGTTGCTAGTTAACTCTGCTTTGAGCAAGAAATTTAGTAATGGATATTGATTGATATAGAATCTAGATTTAAGGCCATGTTCCCATTTTTTGATTGGATGAGCTCTTGCTAATAGCTCATGGTTAAAAGTGGGGAATCTCTACTTGCCATTTTTAATTTTCTAGTTCTGGATGCCTTCACTTTTACCATTTTCAAAGAACATTGCTCCTAATGAAATTTTCACTTGTGTGTCTGTGTATCATGAATGATCGAGAGAGCAACTCTAATTCCATGGCCGTCATCGACATTTGAAAACCTACTACTTACTACTTAGTTGTGATTTGCTCAACTCAGCATCAACTTCAGCGCCAACACCTATATTGACACTTTATGACACAAATGTTGGATCCTCCAGGCATCAACACCCTCACCACGCATGCTTCCTTCTCCCTTCCCTTGAGGGATGACAGCCTACTTATGAGTTAAGAGGCCAAAACTGACCTTGTCTACCTGACGACACTCCTAAAAGACAAACTGTCACATGGAAGACCGACTATTTCATCTTCCATAATCAGGTTACGGTTCTACATTGAAGTCATGTTCTCCTGTTTCCTGATGTTTGTCCATGTTTTGCTTTTGATGTAACCCATTAAATCCTACTTCTCAATGTTATCTTGAGATATCTCATAAGACAAAGATAAGTGGAAGGGCTAGTTGGTTCTACTAAAGTAATGACGGGATTCTCTAATGCTTTATAAGGGTGTAGAATGTTATTTGATATCTTTCTGTCCACTCGAATCTCTTGCTTTTCTTAGTAATTACTGTATTGTGAGGGCTATCGTAGAAGCCCAATGACAAATATCATATAAGACGTTTGCAAGTCCCAAAAAACTGTCCTAAGTGGTTGAGTTCATGTACATCCCTCGCAAACTGTCAGTCAGATTTTAGTCTGCTACAGTCATTTTTTAGTTTTCCCACTCTTAAATCACATAGTACAGATTTCCCATTTACTTTAATTGTAATCAGTTATACAGAGCTGTATAGATAAATATATATAATCAACAAAGTGTAGATAAGTACACAATCATTCACTGCTCAGAAATCATAGGTTTCACATTACAGTAGATATAATGCAGTCAGAGATTGTTTATCCCGCAGGTTGGGATGAGTGATTATAGGCAATTCCGCCCGAATTCGTCAGATGCAATCACTGGTTTGCAAGGTCCCTAAGTCGCCTACATGAAGATCGTGGCAAGCTAGCCTTTGATGTTGGAGAATAACCTGGAGAAATCGTAGGTCAGCCCTGATGATTGCTGGGTATATTACAGAATCCCTGAAGATCACAGATTCGTATATAGGCGTCCAAGGTGTCAGAGACACTCTGGAAGCATACCAGGACTGTCCATCATGAGATTTGGTAGTCGTATAAGGGCATCTGGGTGACTAAAGCTTCTCAAGAATTTCTGGAAACATTGACTTCCATGCATGCTTTTCGTATATGCCTGCATAATTTTTAGTTACTCTAGTTCCTAGTATTTCGCAAATGAAATTTGAATTTTAAGAGTGTATTTAACAGGTATAGAGAAACTGCATCAATGACTTTATACAACCAGTATCCATTTGGGTTTCAAGAGCCCCAGAAGTGTACGTATCAATTGGCTGTGTTTCTGTAGCGGGATATATGGAACCAGACTCAAATACTATTTTCTATGTGCATTCAGATCTTGTTGAAGACACTGTGTTTTGAAGATGTTCCATTATGGAATGCCCCAGGCATCTATCCATGGGTGTGCTACCTCTATCAAGTTCGTAGTGAGGCTTTACAATTTGTTGCTCTACGAGCCCAAGCGAGGAAGTGGTGCTCCGAGAGCATGGAAGAGGAGGGCCAGAACTGCTCATCACTCATCTCAAGCTGAACTCCAGTTCCAGTTAGAGGGATATGTTGATGAATGGGCTGGAAAGAGATAAGCATCTTGTTAATCACATCCATTACCATGTTGATGACACTAATAATGCCACCTCCTCTCGTCTAGGAACAACTTCCTTCAGTGTTCTCATAATGTCTGGGAGAGAAATGGAAGGGCTAGAATATAGTGTAGAAGTTGGGATTGGAACACCAGCTCTGAAACAACTGATGGGACGCTCAACTCCCTCCCAGTGCAAACTCTGCAAGGGTTGTAGCTCTAAAGTGAAGCTCACCATGTATGCACCCAAGCAATCATCCTCCCTTGGCTTGTAACTTCTTGAAATGTCCACTTTTGGGATCAGACCCCAAGGATTTCCAGTCAAAGTGTGACAACTGGGGTATCTGCACTTACAGAGATACTAATCGTCTTGCCCAAGTATGTGCTGGGAGAGTGTTCTTCAGCTGTAACTTTGATTCTGTGTTCGATTAGTTGTTGTAAATCTGAGTTAACTATTTAAGCCATTCACTGTATTTTCTGTTATCTCTTGCCGAGTTTTTGATACAGTATATAATTTCCAGAAAAGAAGATTGCCTTAGAATTTTACCCATGCAGGTCCAGATAAGTGTCTACATCAGCAGTGTATTCCTTTCCTTTTTTAATAAGGTTTTTATTCGATTTAATATATATAATATTGCTGATTTGAACAAGGTCTTTATTTTTTTATTGAGTGAAATAAAGAAAGAAAGTTCAAAAAATCTCTTCCATCCCTGTGATGGTAAAACCCCAACTCAATCTCTATCTTCATAAAAACATAGGCATCACTTCCTACATCCAAGTAGCTTCTCATTTTTCCTAACACTATTGCAGCCTATAATAAATTTGGATGTAAAATACTAAAATCAAATGCTAAAGCTTAAACTAACTTGTTGATTTGAGAGGAAATGAAACAAAACTGAGCAATGAGGAGACCCACCTAATTCAAGCTGAGGTCTGTGAATTGAACAAGGGTACATCTATTTTGATTGGGGGCAATCGACCCATTTAATTTTTTGGAAGAATAAGGGCTCAATCCCAGAGCAATGAGGATGTGGTATATCTGAAACTCCAGTAGCAACTCCACATTGAGAGAGTGAAGAGAGGGGTTCATGGGTGTTTACCCAGTAGTACTAAATGGCAGCAAACAAATGACATTATATTGAATATTCTACTACAATGGCAAAATAAATTTCGTATGAAAATGAAGATGAAAAAGGACTGTACATTACAGGGGAGCAGATTTAAGATACATAAAAACTTACCAAATTTTCTTCAAATGCAGTGCCTTCTCTTTTCTTCATTGGAAATTCTTCCTGCCAACACTTTTCTTTACCCTCCGCCAGAAATGGACACACAACCCAAAAATAAAGACACAAATTACAGGAATAAAAAAAACAAGGAATACAAAAAGAAACACTTAGAATACAAACACCACACAGAGAATACCAAAAACAAGTCAAGAACAGGACGAACAGACAAAACATAACAAACAAAGAGAATGAAATGGAGGACACTCAACAGAAGAAAACTTAAAACAAAACAAATAAAGGGAAAATGTGTGGAAATCGAATTTAACAATTTTAGTGGCCGTAATTTTAGTGCCGTTGGAAGGAGGTATAGTTGGCATTCGCCCGCTCCTTCCAACGGCACTAAAATTATAACCACAAAAGATCCGCCTTCTATCTCTGCTTTAAATCTCTGTTTTTCTCTTTCTATGCTGCTAGTTTCTGCTTAAATCTCTGTTTTTCTCTTTCTATGCTGCTGTGGATGACTGTAGAGAAGTGCCAATACTAGTAATTCTGTAATTTGTAATCCGTTTACTGCCAATACTAGTGCCGTTTATGTTCGGATAACTACAGTAGGAAGGCGTACCAAATTAAAATACTGTCACATCCATTTTAGACATCCATCAAAGCATTAATATGTTTTGATTTTAATTTAAAGTAATAATTATTAGTCCCTGGCTTTTAAGGCTGGAGACAAATGTTTTCGGTGGGTTCGTGCCTATTAACGTATTGGACGGAAATCATGCCACAAATATTGCTAATAGGACACTCAAAGTTAATCAATATAAAATAAAACCACCACACTAACTATTTTTTGCTAAAAAAAATTGGGTTAGGCACCTAAGGGGGAGGGGGGAAGCTTCAATCTATCAATATATCATTCAAAAAGGAGTATCTTAAATGGGGAGTGGGTACTCTTGCACCTCACATTATGATAATCTTCAACAAGGGTTCCCTAAAGATTGGACAACCAGCCTAGCTATACCGCTTTTTAAGAGTGGTGACGTCAATAACCCTTCAAATTACAGGACCATTATGATCAATCCTTTGTTTGCGAAATTGTTTGGTAGCATGGTGAAAAAAAAAAATCAGCAAGTGGGCAGAAGAAAAAGAAAAGCGTGCTAAAGGGCAAGCAGGTTTTAGGCCCAAACACTCCACGGTCGATCATGTTATCATGTTAAGGCACGTCATTGAAAAAGTTTGGGAGGAAAGGGGGGAAGCCTTCTATTGTTTTGTGGACTTCAAAAAGGCTTTTGACACGGTACCTAGAGATAAACTGTGGTGTAGGATGGAAGAACTTGGGATTCCGGCGCATCTTAGAGCGGCTGTCCATAGGATTTATGAAAAGGTGAGAGTCAAAATCAAAATTTCAGCAGGCATCTCAAAGAGTTTTAGGAGTGATATTGGGGTCAAGCAAGGTTGTCTGCTTTCCCCTCCTCTTTTTGGTTTATATATTGACAAGCCTGAAGAGTGGCTTAGCGTGCAAGGAGGAGATGGTGTCGTTTTGGGGGAATTTGTGATAAAACTACTTTTATACACCGACGACATTATCTTGATTGCTAAAACAGCCCAAGGTTTGCAAGAGCACTTATTTGTCTTGGAACACTTTTGTAGAACGGTGGGGATGCAAGTCAATACCAGTAAGACCAAGATCATGATCTTCTCCAACAAAAGAAAGAGGGAACAACATAAGTTCTACTTTGAAGGCAATATTCTGGAAGAAGTAATAGAGTTTAAATATCTTGGGTTTGACTTTAACAACAAGCTTAGTTGGGAGTGTTGCAGAAAGAAGAGAACTTTGGGAGGGTGGAAAGTGTTTTATGCTCTTTAGAATAGATGCAGAGAGGCAGAGTTATGGGATTTGAACACTACGCAAGTTCTTTTTGGTCTTTTGGTGATTCCGTTGGTTCTCTATGGTTGTGAATTGTGGGCTAGCAACATTTCAAATCCAAAGTGGAAACAAATTGAGAAAATTCAAAAGCGTTTGATTACAAGCAAGTTCAAAACAAAAGGTTCAGTTTCTTATGAGATAATGTTGTGTGAAATAGGGACAACTCCTATAGAAGCTATTGCTATGATGCGGCTAATAAGGTACTTGAAAAGAATTGAGCAAATGGAGGAAGGTAGGTGGCCTAAAGTTGTGTTTCATGACACCATAGGTGAAAGAAAGAAAACCTGGATGAGGCAAAACATCAATTGGATGAGCAAATGGAATATCTTTTTGAATGCTTGCCCCATTAATAGCAAAGAGCTTAAGACTTTTGTTATGGATAAGTTCCGCAAGCATCTTTGGGGGAAAGTGATTGGGAGGAAGAAGAAGTACTATATTGACGAATTCAACCCCACTTGTGATCATCAACAAAAAACGTATATTGGGGCTTGTATTTCGTGGAGAGCAAAGATGCTTATTGCTCAATTAAGAATTAACTCTCATCAACTCCGGTGTGAAACAGGGCAGTGGAAAAGGCATAAAGAAGCATGGGAAGAATGGACGTGTATTTTTTGCAATATCGGGGTAGTTGAATCAAAAAAGCACTTTATTATGGAGTGTGAGATTGTCAAGGACATCAGAGACAAGCATACTAGTAGTTTGGCAACTCTTTCTTGGCATAGCTTTTTTAGCAATGAGAATGTTGTGAAGTTTGGGGGGCTCATCCTCTCTTTGAATAGGAAAAGGACTGAAATGCAGAAGATTAAAACTGCAAAGTTGGTGGTCCCATAGGCTATTTTTAGCCTCGTGGACTTTAAAAGATATTCTTTCATTCATTATCAAATCTTTAGACAAAATTATCAAATTCACCCCTTTACAAATTCCAACCCACTTTTTTAGGGTTTCAAAATTCTCAATAATTATGCCACCAAATGAGACTAAAAATAGCTCTTTATTCATCTTCAATCCTCCAATGAATATGAACAATATTATATTACCAAATCTGAAAAATGTGAAATGTGATGGCTACAACAACGCAACAAAAAACAACCACTTGTAATGTATATTATATTATATTATAATATAAATTTTACATGTATCAGATGAGTGCCATGTTCTTGATTTTATCTTACACCACATTGGCACAAAATACATACCAAAGCCAAAAAACATTACTGAGCTTAGCATAATATTTAAAAAAGCTACAAACTATATACTTCCATTAGAGCTATATCTATCCTCAACAAGGGCTTGAACAAGTACTGGAATAGGAACCAAGATAGAGGCCATAGCTGAGGCAAAACGTTAGCAGACACTATAGGGGGAACATTACCCTTGGGAGCCTTGGGTACTTTCTTAGGTGGGGAGTTCTTGGAGGCATGGTACAACTATAGACAAAGAGCTTTAAACACCTATGTGGCTTTAGAAATCATCAACTCATCTAGTACATGGTGAATGTTTTTGGTTGATGCAAGATTGCTCTTGAACCAGGGATGCCCCTGCATCATGGGTTTTATGTTGACCATAAATGCCATCAAACTAGGGAGAAACAATAATCAGAGATTGATAAACATTCTCGAGATGGCTTGGAATTTGTTAGATGATTTTGAATATTATGAATGTGGCCATTATTACTGTGAATCCAATAAATTAGCATACAGGTTCCAAATTCAAATGGTAATTGAACATGGGGAAGAGTATATTGAAGGCAAAGAGTGGAAAAATTGGAAAGATAAGTTGTATGTGTTTCTATGAAGGTTGCATCAAACTCCTATGGTGGGTTTGGTGTGCTTGTTCATACATTATGGTTGAGTGAGATTGTCTCTTATGATTCTTTGGCTTTTATTTCAAGGGTCTAATGATGAATATCTCGCTAAGATGTATGGGTTTCTTTAAAGGTTGTATTAAACTCCTATAGTGCATTTGTTCATACATTATGAATAAGTGACATTTACATTTATTCATGATGATTGTATGGCTTTTTTGCGAGGGCCTAATGATGAATATGTCATAAGTTGTATGGGTTTTCTTTGAAGGTTGCATAAAACTCCTATGATATGCCTAGTGTGTTTGTTCATACATTATGGCTAAGTGAGATTAACTCTTGTTCATGATGATTGTATGACTTTTGTGTTAAAGGTATAATGATGACTATGTCACTAAGTTGTATGGGGTTTCTTCAAAGGTTGCATCGAACTTCTACAGTGTGCCTAGTGTGCTTGTTCATACATTATGGTTGAATGACATTGACTTAGTTAGGATGATTGTATGGATTTTGTGTGAAGGGCTTATTGATGAATGTCACTAAATTGTATGGGTTTTCTTTGAAGATTGCATCAAACTCTTATGGTGTGTGCCTAGTGTGGTTGAGTCACATTGACTCTTTCTTATTCATGATGATTATGTGGATTTTGTGTGAAGGGTCTAATTATGAATATGTCACTCAATTGTATGAGTTTTTAATATTGCATCAAACTCATATGTCGTGTCTGGTGTGATTGTTCATGCATTATGGTTGAGTGACACGGAATCTTATGCACGATGATTGTGTTCTTCTCGAGTGGTCTAATGAATTATAATTATTGTATGACTTTTGTGTGAAGGGTATAATGATGGATATGTGACATTAGGTTGTATGAATTTTGTTTGAAGGTTGCATCAAACTCCTTTGTTCTTTCTAGTGTGCTTGTTCATGCATCAAACTCTTATAGTACTCTTAATGTTCTTATGTAATCATTAAGGTTAGTGACATTCACTCTCGTGCATGATGATCATGACTTTCGTGGGAAGGGTATAATAGTATATATGTCATTGAGTTGTATGGGTTTTATTTAAAGCTTCTTCAAACTTATATGATACACCTAGTGTGCTTGTGTGTGCACTATGATTAAGCGACATTGACTCTCTCTTATTTATGATGATTGTATGGATTTTGTGTGAAGGTTCTAATGATGAATATGTCGCTATGTGGTATGGGTTTTCTTTTAAGCTTGCATCAAAGTCCTATGGTGTGCTCGTGTGCTTGTACATACACTATGGTTAAGTGGCATTGATTCTTATTCATGACAATTGTATGGATTTTGTGTGAAGGGTCTAATGATGAATATGTCACTAAGTTGTATGGGCTTTCTTTGAAGGTTGTATCAAATTCCTATGGTGTGCTTGGTGTGGTTGAATAGACTCTTATTCATGGCGATTATATGGCTTTGATGAATATACCACTAAGTTGTATGGGTTTTCTTTGAAGGTTGCATCAAACTCCTACAGCTTGCCTAGTGTTCTTGTTCATACATTATGGTGAGTGAGATTGTCTCGTATGATTCTTTAGTTTTTTTCAAGGGTTTGATGATGAATGTATCACTAAGTTGTATAGGTTTTCTTTGAAGGTTGCATCAATCTCCAATGGTGTGCTTGGTGTGCTTTTTCATCTGTTATGGTTGAGTGAGATTGACTCTTATTGATGATGATTATATGGCTTTTGTGTGAAGGGTCTAATGATTAATATGTGACTAAGTTGAATGGGTTTTCTTTGATGGTTGCATCAAACTCCTATGGTGTGCTAGGTGTGCTTCTTCATACATTATGGTTGAGTAACATTGACTCTTATTCATGATGATTGTATGACTCTTGTGTGAAGGGTCTAATGATAAATATGTCACTAAGTTGTATGGATTTTCTTTAAAGGTTGCATTAAATTCCTATGGTGTGCCTAGTGTGCTTGTTATACATTATAGTTGAGTGAGGTTGATTCTTATTCACAATGATTTATAGCTTTTTTTTGAAGGGTCTAATGATGAATATGCCACTAAGTTGTATGGGTTTTCTATGAAGGTTGTATCAAACTCTTATAGTGTGCCTAGTGTGCCTATTCATACATTGTGGCTGAGTGACATTGACTCTTATTCATGATGATTGTATGACTTTTATGTGAAGGGTCTAATGATGAATATGCCACTAAGTTGTATGGGTTTTATTGAATGTTGCATCAAACTCCTATGACACCCTTAGTGTGATTGTTCATGCATCATGGTTGAGTGAGATTGAATCTTATACATCATGATTGCATGCCTTTTGAGTGAAGGGTCTAATAAAATACATGTGATGGAGATCATGAATCATAAACTTTGTATGACTTTTGCGAGAATGGGATAATTTGTGACATTGAGTTGTATGGATTTTGTTTGAAGGTTGCATCAAACTCCTTTGGTGTGCCTAGTGTGTTTGTTCACTCATCGAACTCTTATAATGTTCCTAATGTTCTTATGTATGCATTATGGTTAGTGACATTCACTCTTGTGCATGATGATCATGACTTTCACATATGAAGGGTATAATGGCATATATATCATTGAGTTGTATGGGTTTTATACTTTTATTTGAAGGTTCTTCAAGCTTCTATGTTGTTCCCAATGTGCTTGTTCATGCATTATGATTGAGGGGCATAGACAATCTTATTCATGATGATTGTATGACTTTTGTGTTAAGGGTCTAATGATGAATGTGCCACTAAATTGTATGGTTTTCTTTGAAGGTTGCATCAAACTCTTATGGTGTTCCTAGAGTGGTTGAGTGACATTTATTCTTTTTCATGATGATTGTACGGCTTTTGTGTGAAGGGTATAATAATTAATATGTCCCTAAGTTGTATGGGTTTTTTTAATGTTGCATCAAACTCCTATGGTGTTCTTAGTGTGGTTGAGTGATATTGACTCTTATTCATGATAATTATATAAATTTTGTGTGATGGATCTAGTGATGAATATGACACTAAGGATGCATCAAACTACTTTGTTGTGCCTAGTGTGCATGTCCATGCATCATGGTTTAGTAATATTGACTCTTGTTCATGATGATTGTATGGCATTTATGTGAAGGGTGTAATAACATATATCATTGTGTTAAATGGGCATTATTTGAAGGTTGTAATGTGATGCAGTCAAGGTAGGAGGGTCCGGTGAGGGACTGTCCAGCCTTGCAGCCTAATCAACTAACACCATGATCATAATGGATATGCAACGGAAGCCAACAACTAATCAACAGAAAGATAACAGATATTCATGAACACATAACACAAGATGTATCCTGGGAAAACCCTAACAGGGAAAAACCCAAGCTTCAAAGCTCATTCCTCATATATTATACCTTTAAATCAAATTACACATGCGTTAAGGGCTTTCAAGTGCTAGGTCACATCTCAGGGATTACAAAAGATTCATACAACAATATTCTTCCATGATTTCTTTCTTCTACATCTCAATTCTCTACTCTGCAACTCCTTATGTTTCTTGCTCTGCCTTCTACTCTGTTCTGCTACTCATTCGGATCAAAACAACTTAAGATCTTGCTTCATATCTTCATGCTATCAATCACTTACTTGGAAACAATCCTTTATCTCTTATTTATATCCTCCAAAAGCTTTCCAAACATTAACAAGTCGACCTAATTGTAACGACTAGTATGAAATGTGTGTACATAGATAGGTCGGACCTAAACATAAGGTAATGCTCTGCTAGTTTGTAAAACTTCGCGCGGATCTCCATGAAGGTCAACCAGGTCCTATACTTCATTGAATAATGTTCCTTTAGGCTCTGTAAGTCACAGATTTTCTCTGCAAGCTGATTAGACTTCACTGAACACTGTTGGATCTGCTCTGTGAAAACAAGTAAAAACAAATAATCCTCTAATAGTGATATCTCTCTGGAATCAAATCCAAAAAATTTTAGATATGTTGTAGATAACTATGTCTAGATGCTAAGTCTGGCTTTGCAGCCTCTAATATGCAAATGTGGTATTCTCCAAGGTCACTCTCTCGGTACTCTGCAACTTCATTGTTAACTGTCTTGATTGTTCTGAATGCTTTCGGATGCTCCTGCATCATAATGTCATATGATGACATTGAGTTGTATGGGTTTTAATTTTAAGGTTGCACCAAACGCGTGTGGTGTGCTTAAAATACTTGTTCTTGTATCAGTTGAGTGATATCAAATCTTATGGTTGTTTGAAAGTTGCATGATGATTGTATGACTTGCATGAAGTGACTAATGAAATATATGTCATTGTGTGTTTATAGGCTTTATTTCAAGGCGATTGTTCATGCACATGCATCATGGATGAGTGACAATGACTCCTGTACATGATGATTGTATGGATTTTGCGTGAAGGGTCTAATGACATCTATGACATTAAGTTCTATGGGCATTATTTGAAGGTTATAATGACATGATGGCATTGAGTTGTATGGGTTTTGTATTAGGGTTTCAATGAACTCCTATAATATGTCTTGTGTACTTGTTCATCCATTATTGTTATGTGACATTAACTCATGTAGATGTTTATTATAAGACTTTTGCATGAAGGCTCTAATAAAATGTTTCATTGAGTTGTATGGGCATTGTTTGAAGGTTTGAATGACATATATAGTCTAATGGTAAATATATCATTAAGTATGGGTTTTATTTTAAGGTTGCATTTAACTCCTATAGTGTGCATAGTACAATTGTTCATGCATCATATTTAAGTCACATTATCTCTCGTGCATGATAACTATATGGATTCTATGTGAAGGTGTAAAGAAATATATGTCATTGAGATCTATGTTCTTTTTTGAAGGTTCAAATGACACATATATTATTGACTTGTATAGGTTTTGTATTAAGGTTGCATCAAATTGATTGGTGTGTCTAGTATGCTCATTCATGCATCATGGTTGCATGATGTTATCATGATGACATTTCTCATTAAGTTATATGGGATTTTTTTGAAGAAATTTGTATGTGTTTTGTTTAAGGCTGCATCAAACACCTACGTTGTGCTGAGTGTACTTGTTCATGTATTATGGTTGAGTGACATTGACTCATGTGTATGATAATTATATGGATTTTGCATGAAAATCTAATGAAATATGTCATTGAGCTCTATGCATCTTTTTCTTGAAGGTTCTAATGGCATAAATGCCATTGAGATATATGGGTTTTGTTTTAAGGTTACATCACAAACTCCCTAGTGTGCTTGATCATGCATCATGGTTGATTGAAATTGGCTCTTGTTCATTATTATTGTAGGCCTTTTGTGTACAGGGTCTAATGAGATATATATGATTGAGTTCATACATCATGATAATTGTATGGTTTTTGCATGGTTGTACAAATTTTGTTTGAAGGTTACACTAAACTCTTATGGTGTGCCTAGTTTGCTTGTTCATGCATCATGGTTGTGTGACATTAACTCTTGTGCATGATGAGTATAAGGCTTTTGCATGAAGGGTCTAATGCAATATATGATGTTGAGTTCCATGGGCATCTTTTGAAGGTTATATTGAGTTACATTTGGTTTGTTTAAGGTTACACCAAATAACTGTTGTGTGTGTCATGTCCTTGATCGTGCATCACAATTGAGTGACATTGACCCTTCTGCATGATGATTGTATGGATTTTGCATCAAGCTTCTAATGAAATATATCATTGAGTTGTATTTTCTTTGTTTGAAGGTGCATGTTCATGCATCATGGTTGAGTGACATTAACTCATTTGCATGATGATTTTATTACTTTTCTATGAAGGGTCCAATGATATATATGGCATTTAGTTCTATGACCATTGTTTGAATGTTATAGTAGCACATGATGGCATTGAGTTGTATGAGTTTTCTCTTAAGGTTGCACCAAACTCATATGGTGTGCTTAGTGTGCTTGTTCATGCATCATTGTTGAGTGACATTGACTCTTCTGTAGGGTGATTGCATGACTTTTGTGTAGGGTCTATTAAGTATATGTCATTGAGTTATATGGGCTTTGTTTGAATGTTCTAATGACACATATATATGCTCTAACGATGAACATGTAATTTATTTGTATAGGTTTTGTTTTAAGGTTGCATCAAACTCTTATGTTGTGCCTAGTGTGCTTGTTCATACATTATGGTTAAGTAACATTATCTCTTGTGCATAATAATTTTATGGATTTTGCATGAAGGTCTATTGAAATATATGCCCTTGAGTTCTATGTTCTTTGTTTAAAGATTCAAATGGCATAAATGTCATCAAGGTGTATGAATTTTGTTTTAAGGTTGCATCAAACTCCTGTTGTGTGCCTAGTGTGCTTGTTTAGGCATCATGGTTGAGTGACATTGATTCTTGTGCACAATTATTGTTCAAATTTCATGTGAAGGGTCTATTAATTGAATTCATGCATCAAGATAATTGTATGCATCATGATGATGTATGGTTTTTGCATGGTTGTTTGAGTTTTATTTGAAGGTTCAATCAAATTCCTATGGTGTGCCTTGTGTTCTTATTAATGCATCATGATTTCTTGACATTAACTATTGTGCATGAAGGGTCTAATGATGTATAGTTTATACAATTCTATGGCCATTGTTTAAAGGTTCTAATAGCATAGTTTATACAAACTCCTATGGTGTGCATGTTGTGTTTGTTTATGCATCATTGTTGAGTGATATTGAGTGATATTGATACTTGAACACTATGATTATATATCTTTTGCATGAAGAGTCTAATGAAATATATATCAGTGAGTTGTAGGGGATTTATTTGAATGTTCAAATGACATATATATAATCAAGTTCTATGGGTTTTGTTTGAAGGTTGTATTAAACTCCCATGGTGTCCCTAGAGTGCTTGTTCATGCATCATGGATGGGTGACATTGACTCTTACTTCTATCGGGTGGTGCCAGGAGGAGCAAAAGCTTCATATCTCATTGGACACGCTTTCATGGGACATCCTTTTGGAGTGCTTCAGAGCGCGATATATTCCAGAGCACTTTCGATAGAGACGCATTGATGAGTTTCATGATTTACAATAGAGAGACTTTACAGTGGCCCAATATGAGAGAAGGTTTTAGAGTTCCTTCAGTATGCAGACTATATTCAGGACAAGAAATTACTTGTCAACCATTTCATTAGGGGCCTCGGCCCTAACATATCAGGAACAGTACACATGGCCGACCTAGAGGACCTTATGGGTACTATGGAGAAGGCCCTAATAGTAGAGGAGGTGCATGGGAGGTCCCAGGAGTCGTGGGAGCTATTTCAAAACCACAATAAGGGACAATAGGATCAAGCTTTCCATCGGCCTTCCCATCCTTTGAAGGGGGGACTAAGATCTTCCTCAGGACCTCATAGAGCACCCCAATAGCAGCAACAGCAGCAGAGACAGAGACCTATACCGAAGCAAGGACCACAGGGTAGCCACACTAGACCATGGTAGTCACAAGGACCTCACAGAGGTTAGAGACTGCAGGGACAACATGTAGGACCCTCTCGGACTCACCAATCCTTTAGGGGAGGACCTAGTAACATTAGCAGGACTGAGTCTTTCCAATTTAGCAGGACCTTGCCCACACAGGGACAGATGGGAGGACCTTGTTTTGTGTGTGGAGGTACAGGGCACCTAGCTAGAGAGTGCCCACATGGATTTGGAGTAGGTGGGCCCCATTTGTGGGCTTCCTAGAAGACAACCAGAGATGTGGGTAGGTCCCACAAAGTCTTTGTAGCAGTCAAGAACTGCTAGGTTGAACACCAGGCCATGATTATCGATGCCTAGGTATGATTGGTGATGTTTCAGTTAGTGTCTTGTTTGATTCTGGAGCATCTGATTCTTTTATATCTCTATCTATAGCAGAGAGTTATAGGCTAGTGGCATCTAGACAAGATGATAGGTGGGAGGTGGAGTTAGCTTTAGGGGCTAAGGTGGGAGGCAGAGTTAGATTTAGGGGCTAAGGTGGTTGTGGATTTAGTGGTTGAGACTGTCAGCTAGGTTTTGGGACTATTACCACATCAGTGGATCTTCAGGTTACACCCTTGGGATCTTATGACTTAGTTTTGGGTATGGAATGGCTTGATGCACATCAAGCGAAGATTGATTACTAATATAAGGTGATTGAGTGTCTCGACGACCATGGAATAAAATTAGTTTTATCAGAATTGTAGAGACCCGTATCCCTTCATATGATATTCGCTATGCAAATGAAGCAGAGTATACGTAAGGAATGTCAGATGCTCACCATCACCATTAGTGACAGATCAGAGGATTCAACAGAGATATCTTTGGATGACCATCCTATTATCAAGGAGTTTGAAGATGTTTTCCCTTCAGAGTTGACAAGGATGCCACTACGCCATGAGGTGGAATTTCATATTGATTTGGTACCAGGGGCACAACCAATTTCTTAGACACCTTATAGGATGATGAAACAATAGCTTGGTGATCTCAAGATTCAACTAGAGGAGATTTTAGAGAAGGGCCACATCCATCCTAGCATCTCACCTTGGGGTGCACCAGTCATCTTTGTTAAGAAGAAGGATAGGTCTTGAAGATGAGGAAGAGTTAGAAGACAAATAAACATGAAAGAAACTCAAAATAACAATATTTATACCTTCACAAGTCCTCAAATCTCCCTTTCTCCTTGATAAGGTGGAGGAGATTGATGCACCCAATTCAACTCCTAGCTTTACCCAAAGTAAGTGTATGTGGATTGCTCTTATAAATTCAACTCAATATGGATTTAATGGAGGATTTGGCTAGCAATTTTGGCATAATGTGGATGTAAATAAGATGTGATGAAAATGGATTAGAGAGGGCTTGTATTTATAGGCATTTTGGAGAGGATTTGAGATCAATGGTTGAGATTGAAAGTTTAGATCTAATGGTGGAAGATGGAGAGATGAGATGGAGGACTATGATTTAATCAACAAAAATAGAGGGTTGTGATTATTTGTGAATTTTACATTCACCTTAGGAAGGCTTTGCATTAATGAGGATTAAGACTTGTAAGTGAATAAAAAATTAGTTTTGTGGGAGAAGATGGAATAAAAAATTGAGGTTTATTGGTGAATGGGATGACATGTGACACATGTTCTCTTTTGGCAAAGACATGTGTGAGCTATTTGCATTAAAAAGAGCTCTTGCATGGAAGAGGAAAGGTGAGGTGGAAGAGTCATTTGAACCCTTTGAAAAAAAAATGCTTTTTATTCAAAGGATGTGGGGAGATGGGTTAATCAAGGTTTGACCCAATTAATTAAGTGTTTAACTTAATTAATATAGTTGTTGGAAATTAGTAAGGGGGTTACTTAGTGGTTAAAATTAATTAAGGGTTTACTTAATTAATTTAGGTCTAGGAGCTAGGTAGGTTATAGTAGCCAATTAAATAATTGGTATTTATTTAATTAGGCTAGGTTTGGGTCATAGGTTGGGGGGATTAATCAAATAAGCATGTTTTATTTAATTAATCTAGGTTAGGGAATGAGGGAAATCAATCAAATAAATATTAGTATATTTATTTAATTAATTGTGAATGATGTTCTAAGGTATAGTAATAAATTAATTGAATTAATTTATTACAATGGATGGATAATTAAGATGAATGGCTATTGATTGGTGGTTTAGGGTAAATTAATTAAACAAATTGGTTTTTATTTAATTAATTGGTGCAAAGGAGAATTGGTAATGCAAGGATGCAGGAAAGTGGCTTGCGAGGTTAAGACATTTGCAGGTGTCTACATTTTTCCCCTCTTTGATGTGGCATCGTGACCGAGTGGGAATGGTGTCAGGTCAAAGAATTTTGCCCCAGCTGATGGGAGGAATGAAAATGTGATGCAAGAGCATCCAATGGTGTGAGGGCAATCTTGCATCACCCAAAAAAAGATGTGTTTCAAAATTGTTGATGTTCTTTCCATTTCTTTTCAAAATTTATGGTTCTGGTTCTGTTGGTGATTGTTTTCCCAAACTCGATGCTTATTCCCAATAATCCCTACAAGGTAGCCATCGTTGATCAACAGGATTCCCGAGCCAGGGGCCAACTATATAGGAGATAGACTCTATAAATATCTCCTCTTCTTCTTTAGGCTCTGCAGAACCAAGGGAGGTATTCCCTACTCAACATCCATGAAATATAACTATGAAAAGACTGGGATGTTGACACAAACAAGATTAATCCTCTATTATGCAGACCAAAACTGTGAGATAAGTGCAAAGGGGCTAGCTTTGGGCCTATATTCAGTTGTAGACAGAGGATTTTGGTCCTAAAACTACTTCTAATATCCTAAAGGTTTGTATGTGAAGTTTAAGTTTGATTTTGTTTGGATGCAAAACTAGGACCTTGGGTTGTAACCAAAAGAAACAAGACCAGATTGGTGCCTATCCAGGGCTCAGAGTCAATAGACATATATATGTGAATGTTTATTACAGACCTAAAACAACAATCAGATTTCAAGGGGATTATGCAATGTCTACCTTACAGACAATACCCAAGACAAAGTATTCAGTTATTTCTGCTTACAAATATCCTTACTGCAATATGTTCTTCCCAACACTCAACCTGAAACATTTAATCTACCCCTTGAGTAGAAGTAAAAGATCAAGCATTCAATATAGTAATCCCATATTCTAGAACCCTAAACACCCCTTAGCTGTTTAAAATTCAGAGGAAGAACACATTCAGTCTAGAGACAAATAACAAAATACATGTAGCAAAGCATTACTCATTTAAATCAACATGAAACTGATGAATTCTGTATATAAGACATTCAACATACAACTCATAAACTCACAAAAATACCCAGAATAGAGCCACCAATGAGATTGTATCCGATTACAGCACCAAAAGAAGTTGTCCAATTTCCAACAACCACAATGAGTAACACAGTTTGGCTTTTATACCAAGACTATGAACTCAGCAAAATTAATTACCAGGCAAGATCAAAATTTCTGCCAGATACAATGCATGAGAAATGGTGCTCAAAATAGTTAATACAGCAAAGAGACAAAGAGGAATGAGCAGGTGGAATCGGGATCTGCACCGCCACTTGAAGGTTTTCTTCATAAGCCTGGTAGTTCACCTGTCACCTCATCCATCGATGCCTCTGCATGACCGCCATTAAAGCCTCAACTACTCGCGGGATGCAACAACAGATACATCTAGAGATTTTCCCGCTCAAAAATGGTCGCACATGCTCAGGAAAAACCATTGCTGCATGTTCAAAACAAGGTCGTCAATCTACTCCTATCGCTGAGATCCACGACTCAAAATCGCACCGACTAGTCATCGGCCAGTGAAAACGTGCCACGTAGGCACCCCATGATTCTATCGCTGGCCTTTTCTCCTTTTATTTTGCCTTTACCGCCTCTGTGTATGCGAAAACATATGCATCTACAAAAGCCATTGTTCGCCTTTCAAAATCCCTTGTATATACAAAATGCATATACATGCAACAGTTCAATATACAAGGCGGACCCCATGATATTATGAAGCAGACTGGAAACTTATTCGGGTCTGGCTTGCATCTCTCACCTTTGTAAATCAGCGTGTATATTAGCATATACAAGCGCTTTATACAACCCACGGAACTCAAATTATTATTTGTCGTATTTGATTCCTCCTCCGCGTTCGGGTTGTATATCCTTGTTTTGTATATCGGGTTGTATGTTGCATATACAAACCCAATATACATGCAATCCATGGATTCCAAACCTTTATGAAGCATATACAATCGCCTTTGAAATCTGGCTTGCGTCTCCCTCTTTACACATTTCCTTGTATGTCGCATTATACAAATGTGATATACATGCAACACGGACCTCAAAGCATTATAAAACAAAGTGAAGATTAAAACAGGGCCGGGCTGTATCCTTCTCCTCATTATATATCCACGATATACAATGCACACAAACATACAAGCTGCGGACTTCAAATGGTTAATGCGGTGCTTTGAAATTTAGATCGGGTCCGGTATGCATTTTGCTTGCACATTTGATTGTATATCGGACATACATTCACCCTTTGTTTGTCCACGGGCCCCACCACATGCATCTCCCCGCTGCACTGTAGCGAAAGTATATTGGCACCTTTGTATGTCAAACATACAAACCTTCTCACATACAAACAGGGAATTTTCAAGGAATATTCCACCATTGTATATCTTTCCTTGTATCTTTCAAATGCATGCAGCCGATGGATATTGGGATGTGCAACAAAAGACATACAAGCGAACCCGATATACAACAGCGGCATATTTCTGGAATCTTGCAGAAGATTCCCCCAATGTACATGCATCCTTTTGAACCCGGTATGCATTTAAAAATGCATACAACTGCAGAATATTCTCAAGAATCTGCGAAAGATTCCCCCTTGTATATGCAAACTCGATATGCATTAAAAATGCATATAATTCCCTTTTTTCACTATATTTGGAAGCCGATTGAAAATTTGCAGGCCCGCCAACATACATCCGCAAATGCACATACAAAAACTTAGCATTTTCTCAAGTGCGATAGGAAAAAGTAGTAAAACAATACATGGGGGCTGAGGAAAACCTAAATTAAGGCACTGAGGGTTTTAAAGAATCAAAACATAAACCTGTAGAAACAACTCAAAACCCAAACCCTAGGTCAGCACCACCAGTGGCTCTGACTAGGGACATGCAGACGCCAGACTACAGCGAGAACCAAACAACTCCGAGGTAGACCAAACAAAACCCAAAACTCAAAACACGACCGACAATACAAGGCATGTACAAAATATTTACATCTAGTTTATAATGTGCACAGAAGTTACCCATTATGAGAAGTAGGGCTTCAGGAACTGACCATGCACAGGCAATTCCAACAATTCACCACTTAGGGCCTAGAGAAAATAAGAATCCTCTCCATGAGTGTCACTGATTTGATACAGGCCCATCCACAAGGGCTCAAATTTACCATGTTTGCCCTTATCCTGGTTTCTTGCATTCCAAACAAGGACCAAGTCATGTATTTGGAACCTTCTCTTTGTAGTTCTTTTATCAAACAGATATTTTACCTTTTGTTGTCTCCTGATGTTTGTTTTCTATGCCTCCCTCCTCATCTCATCTAGAGCGACCAGCTGATTTATTCTTTCAATCATTGAGTCCTCAACCTCTTCATTATTTTCTTGTACGAATTTGTACACTGGTAGGAGGTTGTTCACAGGCAAATCTAGCTGCTGCACCATATACTAATTCATAAGGTGACCTTCCAGTTGCTTTATTCACTGTCACCCTGTCAGCCCATAATGCCAACTTCAGCTTTGAATCCCAAGCCCTCTTGTTTTTATCTACCATCCTTTTGTAATTTTCATGAGGCTTTTATTGCTTGGCTCTACTTGACCATTTCCATGTGGATGGTATGGTGATGCATGTAACAAATTAATTCCATAAGTGTTGCAAAAATCAATAAATTCACCAGACCTGACGCACATTGCATTATTTGTGACTATTTTTACTGGTACTCCAAATCTAATAACAATACTTTCTAGAATGAAATCCATCACCACTTTGCTTGTAGCCTTTTTAGTCGGAATGGCCTCAATCCATTTAGTGAAATAATCAGTAGCAACCAAAATCCAACTGTGCCCTCCACTTGATTTTTTTGAGATTTCTCCTATAAAATCAATTCCCTATTGGTGAAATGGAGCTTCTATAGTTATAGTCCTAAGGGGCAATGCACCTTCATATTTTAGCTTCCCTGAGAACCTTTGGCAAGGATCACATTTTCTTACCATTCTGTGTGCATCTGAGAAAAGAGTTGGCCACCAATAGCCTGCTTTGAGAATTTTGTGGGCTGTTGTATGGGCAACATAGTGTCCACCACACATTCCATTGTGCATCTCACTTAGAATATCTCTGGCCTGATTTTCATCTACACATCTGAGTAGCATGCCATTAGAACTTTTCCAATACAACTCTCCTTGAACAATGATGTATTTAATAGTATGCAGCTTCAAGGTCCTCTTCTGATTATCACCGAGGTGGGAAGGACAGTTCAAATTTTGTAAATAATGTACTATGTCTTTATACCACTCAAATTCTGACATATTTATAATTTCATTATGCACTACATTCACTTGGCATGCCTCTAGATTTGACTGTGTCATCAATTTTGCTAAGCCTTGTCCTCTTACCAATTTTGTGATCTGTATTTCAATGTTGAACTCCTGCAATTTATTTATCCATCTGCATCTTCTTCTAGTTACCTCGTGTTGAGTAAATATATCTTTGACTGCTGCATGAGGCACATATGCAACTATGTGAGAGCCCACTAAATATGGCTTGAAGCTCTTGACTGCTCTAAATAGTGCATATGCCTGCTTCTCCATGATGTCATATTTCAATTTGGCAACCTGCAATGACCTGCTAAAGAAAGCTATAGGTTGTTCAAAACCTTCTGCATTTTTCTGCAATAAGCATGTAACAATAGTATGGAAAGAAGCAAATGAGAATAGCTGAAATGGCTTAGAAAAATTAGGAGATTTTAACACAAGAGCCATTTTTATAGCCTCTTTAATGCTCTGAAATGACTTAGTTGTTTCATCTTCCCATTTGATAATTGCACCTTTCTTCAACATCTTGGAGATATCTTTTGTGGTCTCTGTAAAATTGGGAACAAATCTCCTAACAAAATTAATTTGTCCAAAGAAGGACTGAACACCTTTCACTGTTTTAGGAATCTAAATTTTATCAATTGCAGCCACCCTCTCAAGATCAATCTTGACTCCATCCTTGGAAACAATGTGTCCAAGCAATTTTCCTTCAACTACCCCAAAGACACATTTCTTTGGGTTGAGTGAGATGCCATACTCCAGTGCTCTAATAAAAATCTGTTCTAAATGCATGCAATGTTGCTCCTCCTTTTTTGAATAAGCTGTCAAATCATCTTGATATATAGCCAAGATTGAGTCAACTAATCCTGCAAAAGAAACATCCATAGCCCTCTGAAATGTGGCACCTGCATTTGTCAGTCCAAATGGTATTCTCACATAAACATAGGTTCCCCATGGAGTGGTGAAAGCAATTTTGTATTGTTCTGATTCCTTTACTTTCACCTGATTGTACCCTAAAAATCCATCCATCATTGATAAAAGTTCACAACCAGTCACCTTCTGCAACATGGCTTCCATGTTTGGCAATGGGTAGTTGTCTTTCAAAGAAGATACATTTAGATTTCTAAAGTCCACACACAATCTTATGTCACCATTCTTTTTTCTGACTGGGACAAGGTTAGACACCCAAGTTGAGTGTCTGATAGGCATAATTATCACAGCCTCCCTGAGCTTAATAAGTTCTTCTTGCATTTTAGGAGCTAAAGTTGGGTTGATAGGTCTTTGTTTTTGTCTAAATGGTTTAGCTCCAGGCTTCAAAGGGATTTCATGCTGAAATAAATCCTCTCTGTAAGCTTTTAGGTCCTCATACGACCAGGCAAAAACATGCTTATATTTTTTTAGCAGTGCAATCAGCATAGCTCTGATATGTGGTTTGAGCTGTTTGCCAATATATACCTTTTTGGGGGCATGAGATGTCCCCAAGTTTATCTCCTCTAAATCATTCTTATTTGTTGGAGATGCCTTTGTAACAAATTGGTCCCTATTGTCAAAAGCTCTCTCTAAAGCAACTGGCCCTCTAGGGATTTTATTTGTCTTGAGTTGAATTACCTCCTTTCCTAAAAGAGTTTCTTTTCCATCTATAACCTCCACAAAGTTCTGAAAATCTATTTCCTGGTTCTCATACTCATCAATGCAATGTAGAAATCTTAGTAAATCCTTGTCATCATCAAACACTTGCCAGCTGCACACATTATCTGGCACTGCAGGTCTAAGTTTTACCTCAACATTTGTAATATCTGATAGAGTAACATCATCTGGCCTTATAGCTACATTAGCTAGAAAATATGCCCTGACATTTTTTGATCTCTCTACCCAGCTTATTGAAAATGCATCAAACAATTCAATTGTATCCCAAATAGCATGCTTATACTGTTTTAATCTTCTATTTTTTGAGGCATACTTATCTCTGACTTGGGAAACAACTAACTCTGAATCCCCAAATACTTTGAGCATCTTAATTCCATGCTTCAAAGCAACATTCAATCCTAGCAACAGTGCTTCATATTCTACAATATTATTTGTACAGGCAAACTTCAGCAAGAATGAGAATTTTAGAAGCTTACCAGTTGGAGACAGAAAAACAATTCCAACACCAAAGTCTTCCTTTGAACAAGCTCCATCAAAATACATGGTCCAAAGACCCTGTTGGTCAAGCTCGTGAATGCACATGTCTCTCCCTTCACCTTTCATCTGAGACAACTCTAAAATTTTCACAGTCAGTGTCCACAAAATATATATGCTCCTCTGACTTTTGATCCTCAACCGTGTCTAATGACCTTTCCTCTCTGATCAGTTTGACATCCTTGCCATTCATTGGGATCATGGCATATGACAAGTCTAATTGCATACTCCCACCAATCAATGCTGCCCATCTTCTTGAACACAACATGCCATATTGTGGCTTGATATTAACGACTGTTATGTTCATTTTGTACGTCTTTTCTAGATATACTGCCAGTTTGAAATCCATGTCTTTCATAATACCAATGACAGGTACCTCCCTAGCATCCATGGCATAGCACTTCCCACATGCCTTATCTATCTTTAACCCAGCTTGCTGCATGATAGCCAGAGGCATGATATTCGTTGATGCTCCTGAATCAAGCATACAATTCTTAATCACTTTTCCATTTATGACAAGGGAGACATAAAATGGTTCAACCTGTGAAGGACATTTTGTCATGGTCACCCCTAGATATACTTCAGGAATCTCATCTTCATCAATACACATAGCTTGTTTCCTACCCTGAGTCTCAATATTTTGATTAGCTTGATAGGGTACTCCTGAAATCAGGGATAATGTTCTATTTCTGAACTCCTCAACCTTCATCAGCTCCATCAATGGAACAAAGATCTTTACCTAGGACAAAACCTAAGTTATGTCGAATGGAGCATAATTTTGTATAACAGTTGTAGCCTAATCTACAGTTTTATTTTTATCTTGGTATGATCTAGCTTTGGTTTTCGTGGCTCTCTAACTGTCATCCTTGTTCTGAAAATTCTTATTTTGATCCTCAACCTGGGGAACTCTATTTTCTAGTCCTTGAGGACCATGACCTATTTTTTACATAGAATTTTGCTTATTATTGCTCCATTGTTTCATTTGTGGTTCAGTCCCTTTATGACTGTGCATAGGTTGGTTCACAAAAGTGTTCTCTGGTTGGTGTGAGTTGCTTATCTGAGCTTTACCCCTGAGATTGTAATTGATTTTGACTTGAGCTACTGCTGCAGCTGTGAAGGCCCTAATTTCTTCATCAAAAGACCTCCTCAAACTATTCAAAAAATTGTGAGTCCTGAGCATAAGCATAATTATCTTCATCATCTTCATCACAGGGAAACTGTTGGCAGACCTGAATCTCATTATTTATGTTTGCATCAACATCATGAGAAGGATATTCCTTTCTTGTAAACAATATATTTATATTATCATCTTCCATGCAATGCGGCTCATTGCATTCATCACAGGCCATGGCATTGTTATATAGAGACTGAGCAATCATACATTGTGACTATGAATGAGGCATCTGGCATATTATACACCACGGGGTGTCATTAACAATATTAACAACCTTCTTCAAAGGATCAGGTGTTTCCTTTGCATTCTGAGCTCTTTGATTTGTATTGTTGTGTGGGAGGATGGGTTTACCATTATGCCAATTGGTATTGTATGGCATGTCATGTAATGATGGTCTTCTTTCTTGCCTTTGGTAAACTTGTCTGTCAGGACCTATCCCCTTTTCATTTTTAGCCATTCTATAACTAAGGTCCTTGACAATAGTTGTTAATTTATCTAATTTATCCTCAGAAGTAGATGCATTGCCCTGAACACTCTGAGATTTAGTATTTGGATTTTGTAGAATTTTTACATCATCTCTCCTATTTGTCTTACTAGATGCTTTTCTGTTATTTTCAATATTTGTTGCAATTTTGAAAGCATCCCTGAGGCTGTGAGGGCCCTTATCCCTCAATCCATAGGTTGTTTTGGCATCAAAAGCATTTATGTATAACACTATGCACATAGGTTCATTAGGCCTCAGGTGGTGTGGCAGTTTGTTCAATACCTTTGTGAATCTAGCATTGAAATCAACAACCTGTTCATTGGATCCTTTGGTAATGCCAGTGAATTCATTTATGAAAAAACTAGGATCATTTTTGTCACCATATTGTTCTTTGAATATTCTCCTGAAGTCATCCCATGATGAAATACTCCTATCAGGCAGACCCTTATACCATTCTCTAGTCTCATCAACTAGGGATTGCATAAATAATTTCATGAAAACATCTTCATGCTCAACCTCGAAGTTGTCCATGATATTCTGAAAAGCTTTTAAGTGGTCTTCCCCTGACACAGTATTATTTCCTGAAAATTTAGGCACTTGCAGCCTCACATGTTTGTCAATAGGGTTAGGATAACCAGGAATGCCATCAAAAACTAACTGCCTGAATCTGTCTAGCTGCATAGGCTGTCTACCAAATTGATTAGTATTGGCATTTCTATTGACATTCTGATTCCTTACATTATTCAATGGTACTCTAGCATTATTTGCGTTCTGTCTCTGATCATCATGCTGATCCTGCACTTCATTTATGTGTTGATTTCTCATCACATTTGTATTTGCAAGGGTAGGAACTGAATCATTCTGAGCAGTTCTCAGAGCTTGCACTTTCTGTCTCATGTCATCTCTAATTTTCATGGCTTGTAAATATTCTAATTCTGCTCTTAGGCTCTTGATTTCTTCAGCCAATTGTTCTTCTTTGGGCATAGAGGAGGATGGTACCATTCCATTCTAGTCATTGTTATCTTCATCCCTTAGAGACTCAGCCTCTTCAAATCTATCACTGGGATCCAAAAAAGGGCATTCCTAAAAAACCTTTGACCTTATTCTTGAACTAGCACCCTGTTGTTTTTCATATACGTTCTAGATTTCAGCCTCAGTGTTTGAAAAATAAGGTATTGTCTGCTCTGAAGATCCAGGATTGTCCTGAATATTATCATTACTTCTGGGAGAACCCTCTTGACTGGCTTGAGTAGTCCCCTTTTTCCTGTACATCATTTTTCTAGGTAATTCTTTAGACAGAGAATTACGCAGGGATCTTCTCCCTTGCATACAAATTTTTACTTTACCAGTTGGGAGATTTGTTCGGAGTCGCCACCTATAAATAGGAATTATTTTCTTTTGAAATCAGGGTCCTTTCACAAATTCCCCAGTGAAGTCACCAAAATTTGTTGGTGATTATTTTCCCAGTTTGGATGCTTATTCCAAGTAATCCCTACAAGGTAGCCATCGTTGATCAACAGGATTCCCGGGCCAGGGGCCAACAGTATAGGAGATAGACTCTATAAATATCTCCTCTTCTTCTTTAGGCTCTGCAGAACCAAGGGGGTATTCCCTACTCAACATCCATGAAATATAACTGTGAAAAGACTGGGATGTTGACACAAAGTAGATTAATCCTCTATTATGTAGACCAAAACTGTGAGATAAGTGCAAAGGGGCTAGCTTTGGGCCTATATTCAGTTGTAGACAAAGGATTTTGGTCTTAAAACTACTTCTAATATCCTAAAGGTTTGTATGTGAAGTTTAAGTTTGATTTTATTTGGATGCAAAACTAGGACCTTGGGCTGTAACCAAAAGAAACAAGACCATATCGGTGCCTATCCAGGGCTCGGAGTCAATAGACATATATATGTGAACGTTTATTACAGACCTAAAACAATAATCAGATTTCAAGGGGATTATGCAATGTCTACCTTACAGACAATACCCAAGACAAAGTATTCAGTTATTTCTGCTTATAGATATCCTTACTGCAATATGTTCTTCCCAACACTCAACCTGAAACATTTAATCTACCCCTTGAGTAGAAGTAAAAGATCAAGCATTCAATATAGTAATTCCATATTCTAGAACCCTAAACACCCCTTAGTTGTTTAAAATTCAGAGGAAGAACACATTCAGTTTGGAGACAAATAACAAAATACATGCAACGAAGCATTACTCATTTAAATCAACATGAAACTGATGAATTTTGTATATAAGACATTCAACATACAACTCATAAACTCACAAAAATACCCAGAATAGAGCCACCAATGAGATTGTATCCGATTATAGCACCAAAAGAAGTTGTCCAGTTTTCAACAACCACAATGAGTAACATAGTTTGGCTTTTATACCAAGACTGTGAACTCAGCAAAATTAATTACCAGGCAAGATCAAAATTTATGCCAAATACAATGCATGAGAAATGGTGCTCAAAATAGTTAATGCAGCAGTGAGACAAAGAGGAATGAGTAGGTGGAATCAGGATCTGTACCGCCGCCTGAAGGTTTTCTTCATAAGCCTAGTAGTTCACCTGTCACCTCATCCATCGATGCCTCTGCACGACCACCATTAAAGCCTCAACTACTCGCGGGATGCAACAGCAGATACATCTGGAGATTTCCCTGCTCAAAAATGGTCGCACATGCTCAGGAAAAACCATCGCTACAGGTTCAAAACAAGGCCGTCGATCTACTCCTATCGCTGAGATCCACGACTCAAAATCGCACTGACTAGTCATCGGCCAGTGAAAACGTGCCAGGTAGGCACCCCATGATTCTATCGCTGGCCTGTTCTCCTTTTATTTTGCCTTTACCGCCTCTGTATATGCGAAAACATATGCATATACAAAAGCCACTATTTGCCTTTCAAAATCCCTTGTATATACAAAATGCATATACATGCAACAGTTCAATATACAAGGCAGACCCCATGATATCATGAAGCAGACTGGAAACTTATTCGAGTCTGGCTTGCATCTCTCACCTTTGTATATCGGCTTGTATATCAGCATATACAAGTGCTTTATACAACCCACGGACCTCAAATTATTATTTACCGCATTTGATTCCTCCTCCGTGTCTAAGTTGTATATCCTTGTTTTGTATATCGGGTTGTATGTTGCATATACAAACCCAATATGCATGCAATCCATGGATTCCAAACCTTTATGAAGCATATACAATCGCCTTTGAAATCCAGCTTACATCTCTCTCTTTGCACATTTCCTTGTATGTCACATTATACAAATGCGATATACATGCAACGCGGACCTCAAAGCATTATAAAACAAAGTGAAGATTAAAACAGGGTTGGGCTATATCCTTCTCCTCATTGTATATCCGCGATATACAATGCACACAAACATACAAGCTGTGGACTTCAAATGATTAATGCGGTGCTTTGAAATTTAGATCGGGTCTGGTATGCATTTTCTTACTTGTACATTTTGCTTGCACATTTGATTGTATATCGGACATACATTCACCCTTTGTTTGTCCATAGGCCCCACCACATGCATCTCCCCACTGTACTGTAGCGAAAGTATATTGGCACCTTTGTATGTCAAACATACAAACCTTCTCACATACAAACAGGGAATTTTCAAGGAATATTCCACCTTTGTATATCTTTCCTTGTATTTTTCAAATGCATGCAGCCGATGTATATTGGGATGTACAACAAAACACATACAAGTGAACTCGATATACAACAATGGCATATTTCTAGAATCTTGCGAAAGATTCCCCTAATGTACATGCATCCTTTTGAACCTGATATGCATTTGAAAATGCATACAACTGCAGAATATTCTTGGGAATCTGCGAAAGATTCCCCCTTGTATATGCAAACTCGATATGCATTAAAAATGCATATAATTCCCTTTTTTCACCATATTTGGAAGCTGATTGAAAATTTGCAGGCCCGCCAACATACATCCGCAAATGCACATACAAAAACTTAGCATTTTCTCAAGTGCGACAGGAAAAAGTAGTAAAACGATACATGGGGGCCGAGGAAAACCTAAATTAAGGCACTAAGGGTTTTAAAGAATAAAAACATAAATGTGTAGAAACAACTCAAAACCCAAACCCTAGGTGAGCACCACCAGGGTCCATAATCGCTTGAATAATGATGTAGAACTTTTAGTTTTTCTAAACTGCTAAAAATAGCAACCTGCTATTTTTAGAAAGTTTGCATTTGGGCACAGAATGAAGTGAAAATTTACAGGAAGCTACATAACTAAAAAATAAGACCTTTGGCGAAGGAATCACACAAAGATCATTTGCGAGCTGAAAGATATTAAAGTTTCTGTCTCCCAAGAAATGCCTGAAAATTATTCAAACTCAGGTTTGATGCACTAAATGGCCCCGTACGGGCCTGATAATGGCCAAAACTGGCAGAACAGGTTCTTAGCATGTAGAGCACTCCGCGAGCTTTCCGACGCATAAAATGATTCGTCAATCGGACACCCGGGTCAAAAGTTATGGCTCCTGGAAGTTGACCTATTTTTGGAGGGAGATGCAAATTTCAAAATTAGGTTGTTGACCGCCAAAAAGGGTATTAATAACCATTTTTGGGAACCTTGGGAAGTAGTAGAGTTAAGGGGGAAGTGTAGAGTCAAGAATAGGTAGGAAAACAGAAACCCTAGCTGATTTGGGGTTACATAAGGCAGATGATTCCAGAGTCTTGGGATAGGAAGCGGTAATGTGTTGCAGCGTGTGGAGGGTTGATTCTTCTGATTGTATTTGAGCTTCTGTAATGTAATAAGTTGTCCAAATCAATAAAGAAAGTTCTATTTTCTATGTGCAATCTCTGTTGTTGTGTGTTTTATGATTTACCCCCTTCATCAAAATGGATGAGAGATGCCCCCTTGAGAGATCTGGTGAAAAAAATATTTTTTTCAGGTGAACTCTTGAAAAAAATGAAATGGTGGTGAAAAAGAGGTTCAGGAAAGGAAATGGGGTTAATGGAAGAAAAAATGGGTATGATTTGTGGTATGGGGAGAAGAAACAATGGAGTGATGTATGTCTAGGTGTGAGTGGCAAAAAATGTCACATCAATTCCATAAGAGTGATATGACCAGATTGGTTTGGCATTTGTTGTGTTGGTGAGGAAAGTTTGCTTGATGAGAAAACTTTCAGAGGGGAAGGAATGGTTGGGATTGGGTGGATGATAAATTGATTTAGGAATTGGTTAGGGGTGGTATTGTGCTGATATATTTTTAGAGGAATCCTAAGTTTTATTATAGTAAAGAGGATATTTTCACCAAGGTATAAAAGACCAAGGTGGTGATGTATATCCATCCATTCCCTAGACTAGACACACAAACAATAGGATGATCCCATACATGCCCAAGATAGTACAACCTTGCTTAGACGAATGAGCGGGATTCATAGCATAAGCCATTAATACACAAAATGTATGAGGACCTTAGATGTAAGAGGAGATCAAGGATGGTGAGTCAAGGATCCTCCAGTCCAATCTAAATTTCCAACTTATCTACCTAAACCCAACAAACTTCAATCACTTGATTTCACATCCAATATCCCCCATCCAAACCCAAAATCATGCTTCAAATCCAAAAACTCCAAATCCCAAATTTATTGCATTGTGGTAGCAATGCTTTATCATAAGGGCTATGACAATACCTATCAAGATGTTAACATTTGGATAAGGTCAACTTTGTTATCAATGAGGATCTCACAAACATCAATGGATTGTATAAGTGTGTTTTAATCCCAATGAAGTGGTTACTTGAGGCAAGTCACTACTGGCATGTTATAAAACAAGAGCATCTACATCGACTATCTTAAATAGATAGGGACATGTGAAGACCCTTTGAAAATGATAAAATAAAAAATAAAAAAATAGTAAAGAGAAATCATTCATCTAATGGTGAAAACTATTTCATGGCACCTTGGATAAGTACCATGATGAAAACCCATTTGTGGGCATCATGTGCAAATCAATTGTGTATGTACCTTGCACTTGGGGGCAAGTTGTCTCATCATCCCATCCACCTAATATCATCCCAATCCATCATATCTATATATGATTCCATCATTGCCATTCATTATCTCTACTTTACTTTGATCTTGATAAGGACTAAGGTACAATTTTGAAAAATGCTTTGGCAATCTCTTGACACAACAAATCATTTTGTAAAAAATCCTCTGAACATCTTGTTATAGCTTATGTAGTCCACTATATCTCTTTAGTCTAGCATCTTGAATGACATCTGCAAAGTAGGGGCATGTTCTTTGTTTGAATCTTGAAAAAGAATATAACCCAGAATCAAATTGAAAGAGTTGGAATCAATAAATTGTAATGCAAAAGAAATGAACAACATAATAGTACTGTGAGAGAATAATGTAAATGCTCAAATGGCATAATAGCATTAAGAGTGAACTATAGCTCCAACCTTACAAAATGAAGAGACATGCCTTTCTTATAAAGACAAGGATGAGAGATAAGAAGTTGTAGTCATGTGACAAGTGTCATATTCCTATTACATGTGAAAACTAGAGGTCAAGATGCCAACTAGTTGATGTGTAGGATATGACAACTATAAGACAACTATCAACAACTAGAAACAACTAGAAACAACTAGAAATATCTAGAAATATTTAGAAGGCTCACTAAGTCAACTTAACATGTGAATGTGTGTGAATATTATTTAACTAATAAATAGTTAAATAATATGAATTATCCATAGAACAAGGGAAAAAACTAGTTAGGTAATATCTCTATTCACACTAACACCCCCGCTTAAGTGCAACATAGGGAGAAGCTGAATAAATAAAGAATGGAAGAATGGGTCATGACAATAAGGCCATATTAGGTACCCATGTACAAAAACACTCTCACAAATAGAGAAAAGGAAAAAACTCAGTGGGAAAAAACTCCTCCCCAAAAGAGAGAAAAGATACCCCCCAGAATAGAGAGAGTAAAGAGAAGGACTAAAAGACCCAACTTGAAGTGGACACCTACCGCACCCCCAACAAAGCTCGCAGATGAAGGAACAATACTTGAGATCAATGATCTACTCATGAATCAGCTCCCGAATGAAGTGCATGTGAATCTCAATGTGTTTGGTCCGCTGATGATGGACCAAATTACGAGATATCTGAATCGCACTTTAGTTGTCACAAAATATGATTGTAGGCTTCTGGAAGGGAATACCAAACTCAGTGAGAATATTTTTAAGCCAAATGGCCTCAATAGTATCATTAACTACTCCTCGATACTCAGCCTCTGTGGATGAAAGAGTAATAGCAGACTGCTTCTTGCTCAAGCAAGAAATTGGACCAAAACCAAGAGAGAAGAAATACCGTGAAGTAGACTTGTGATCCTGAGAATCACCTACCCAATCTGAATCTGTGTGTCCCACCAAGTCAATATATATGCTCGCTGCATAATGAATCCCATAACTGTGAGTGACCTAAATATTGATGTAGAGAAGCTTTCCAGTCAAACCTGGGTCATTGAGGATGCAAGCCTAGCATTGGCACTCTTACACTAGATTACAAGTTCTTTTATTATTTTATAGATTAGAAATAGTAATTAGAAAACACCTTTGCCCTTGAGAAGAAAAACTTGTCTTTTATTTTCTCTTGGCTTATTGCTTTTCTAGATCTAGTTTTCCAATTCATTGCATTATTAAAATAGCTACAAGTTTTATTTACTAGAATAGCTTAATCTCATGAATCAATCTTGAAAAAACCAAAAACATAGACAAATTATATTAAGGAAAATCTATTTGGATTTGCACTACATATAGAAAGTAGTAATTAAATCATACTTAAAATCTCTAAAATACAAAAAAGATAGTTGCGTGTACATTTAGAAGTAAAATTGTATTAGAAACTCATTTAAACATGAAAACAACAATAAAGAAAACTTTTCATTCTATCACAAGGTATATAGCTTTCAATGTTCAAACAAACCCTTTATTTCATCATTACGTATAAAGCTTTCAACAAAATAAGCAAAAATAGAACATCCCTCTTCCTTCACTCAATGCACACACTCAATGTGCCCAGGTGTGAAAGAAGATTGGATTAAATCAATCTTAGATGAAATTAGAGAAAATCTCCCCATCCAAGGAAACCCTATTGAGGAAGAAGCCCAAGAACAAGTAGAAATTTTGAGCAAATTGAACTAGGTAATGGAAAAAGCCACTGAGAGGAGATTTTAGCAAGATAATTTAGACTCCTCAAGGAATTAATTGACTTAGAACAAAGAAGACTAGATGCATTTTTTTACTTTACAACAAATGAATTAAACATAGTCCAATAAAATGACCCTCCAAGTCACGTTAGAATAACAACAATAACACCCATCTCGAGTTTTCATCAACAACATCAAATGATTCCATGAAACAATCAAAACAATCATCTAATGCAATCCATATTCAAAACCTCACCAGTAACCCAACTTCCATCCACAACATTTTACTTCCCCACAAATAAAACAACTCCTCAATTCCACCACTACTCAACTAGATTTTTCCATGAGAGTAGGAGTGACTGAGTAGGAACCTTTAGCAAGGATACATTTCATGTGCTACATCAGAGTTTGACTTATCTACAAAGTGTTTGAGTCAATTTCAAACAACACAACACTAGAATGTTATTTTTGGCTTCCTTCATAATGTAAAAAATGTGTGAGATTATCTAAACTATTTTGCATTCTTTTGTATTTGTAGGATAACTTTATAGAACTTGTTTGATGTAGTTAGTTGCAAGTTCAAGAATGATTGAGCCATCTTGTAGTAGGGTACCATCTCCTTTATAAATTCTATAGACCTCAGATATAAGTAGTTCATCAATGATCATGTCTTGGATTTAATACTTAACCTTCCCTCAAAATGGGTTTGTTTATGCCTTGCATGAACTTCAATAATTTAAGCAAAATCAAAGAACCCCTTTTATGTTTGTGCCTTCTTTGTTACTTTCTCCTTTCTTATCCCATTATTGATATCCAATCAAAGATTTTCTTAGTGGGCCCCCCTTGATCAAATTCATGCTTGGTGTCTTGCTTTCCCTTGCTCTCATGCCATTGTCATTTGTCCATAGCATAAAAATCCTAAGAAATCTCTAAGTATGAGGTTGTTTGAGATTATTTTAAGCCTTGGGTGAGTTTTGAAAAATGTCTCTACTATCATGTTTTTCCTTCATTCCCCAAAACCTTGTGCTTCTATATTTTCCTTAAGGATTTTTCTTTCAAGTTTTTAGGATTTTTCATGCTCAAATACTCAATCATGAAGTTTCTTGAAACCCAGACCCTCACTCTATCTTCTTCACTGATATTGTAGGTTTCTACTTGCCATCATCCCTTTCTTACAATCCCTGGGGTAGTCCATTATAAGGTATCCCCAATCTTTAGAACTTGCTTTCCTCAGTTGCATTCAAGTCTGAGCCTTTGAGAATTTGAATAATTATTTAATTATGCAAGTGATCTTCATAAACCCCAAATAATAACATCTTTCTACCTCTTCCTTTGTTGATTGATCAGTCTTTTCTTCACCTTGATACCTAGGACTAGATTTTCCAAAGGCCTAAACCTTGCTATTTGGTATGCATCTAGAAATTTTATTGCTACTTGACTTTAAGGTAGGAAGTATCTTGGATCCCTGATCCTTGACCCCCATGCTATCTCACTTCTTTATTCTAGTGAAATTTTAAAGTTTTTTTCCATCCTTGCCTTCCTATATCAAGTACACAATACTCTCAATCCCTAATACCCAATCCTTGGTCACCTTTTGGCATAGAGTATTCAACAATCTTAATCCCCACTTCTTCAAGTATCCCATACTCCTAATCCTCAATCCCCAAGTCCCATCTTAAGAATTTCGAGTTTTCACATGTTAGATTCCCCTTTTGATGGAGCTTATTTCTCTAGGTATCTTGGCCTTTTGAGACCTAATTTCCACACTTTTATCCTTCCTTCCCTTTGCCACTTTTAGATCTTCAAAAATTTTCTTACTGGTCTCCCTCAACATCCTAGTAGCAAAACATTCACTTCCTCTGACCGTTACATCCTCCCACCATTAAAATTCCCAATCCACCCTTTGCTAGTCATATTCCCTTGCCCAATCACATCTTGCCATTTGTCCCTTCAAGCATTTAATTGCTTACATTTGATAGTAAAATAGGTTTTTATGATTTTAAATTTGACAGTTTGAGCAATAAAGATGTTGCAAGTATGTGCTTATCGATGTTGTCATTGATGTCAACAAGTTTGTGTGGTCATTGATATCAACTGTGTCTTCTGATGAGGTTGTTTTTTTATTAAGTTGTCTTGCTAAAAGTGATTTGGTTTCTTTGTAGAGGTGTTGAAGTTGTTGAGGATATGCTTTTGTTGTTGGGTTTCCAAGTGCTTTTGAGAAAATTTGATTAATATTGGAAATAGTGTGTTGAAGAAGTCTTCTGGCTTACAGATTGCTGTTCAAATGTTTGCTTCGCATTTCTTTTGTGTTGGAGATCTGAGTGTGCAGTTTGGATATGTAGTTTAGAAGTGTTTGAAGATGTTATATCTAGAATTTGGTTCTTCAGATCATTGTGCAGTAAAAGTTGTGTTCATCAGTTTGAGAATAGTGTTTGACAGTGTGTCTGGGATAAAATATTTTGCTCCGCATTTCTCTGCAGAATGGTTTCAAGTGTTATAGTTCTGGATGTGTGCTTACAAAGTCTATATCTTCCTTTAGTTCAAGTGGTTCATGATTTCATGCTCCTCAAGTACATTTCTTAAGTTGCAGATGATGACAGAGCATGATATACCTAGTTAAGTACTCCGGTGTGAAGTTTCTTCAGGCGAAAGATGTTGCGAAGGAACTTGTTGGTTTTCAAGTGCTTGTGGATGTTTCTAGATCATGTTCAAGCTTCATGTGTGGTCCACATGTCATATTTTGGTCTTGAGGAAGTGTGCACTTAAAAGTTCATAGTGTTAACACAAGATTGGTCGACTTGGTTGTTTACACTAATTGTGGTTGTGCTTCATTGATTGTTAAAGCATGTTAGAGTGGATTTAGGTCCATGATAAGGCATGATGTGGTATGCATTCATTCCTTTCCTCCGCGGCAATGTTTAGGTCTAGACCTAATTTGAATTTTATAGGTTAAGTCATGTTTCTAACATTGGAGAATGTTTTCATGATTGATGATGGTATAAATATGTGTCAAGGAGTCATGGATCTCGATATATGTGAGGGATATGATGTTTATGATGTGAATTTGATCAGGGCAGCAAGAGCTTTCATGTGTTGGGCTACTCGATGCAGTGAGCAGAAGGTGTCTACTATTTTTAGTGTTGCTGCGACGGTGTTGTTTGTGTTATGATGGATATTGAGCTTCATTGAAAATGAACTCCATGCATAGGTTAGATGCAATTATATCAGTTCAAAGCCTGGTAGTGATCCATTCTTCTCTTCTCTCTTCTCTTCTCTCTTTCTTTCTCAGTGGGTAGTGAGTCCACCTATAGTGAACATTCTCTTTTTTGGGTAGTGAGCCCTCTGGCAGTGAGTCTCTTGTAATTCGGTATTGTTACTACTTTATATTGTGAGCTAATCCTCACCGTGGTTTTTCCCTTCTTGGGTTTTCCACATAAAATCTGGTGTTGTCTTATGTTTGGTTCTGTTATGTTTTAGTTTCTATTATTTGTGATTCATGTCTAATCATCATAAAAGTTTAAAGGTTAATGTGGATTTGAATGTTTGTGAGGGTTTGAAATTTTGATACAACTAATTCACCTCCCCTCTCAGTTGTCTTGTGCATTCAACAAAAGAAACATCATTGTTGCGCCTATCTAGGGTACTACAAAAGACAAAGTCACCTATCTAGGCCCCTGTTTGACATACCTCACATACAATCTCAACCTTTGACACATGAAGACCTTGTTGCGAATTAACTCAAGCCTTTTAAATGACTTTTATGCTTTCTAAATTCATTTTAATTTAGGTTTAAACACTGACTACATGGTTTTGACCCTCCAATTGTTGTTTACGCAAGATTTAATTGCATAATTATTTTAAGAATGCAAATGGATGATTTGGCAAAGGAAGAAGTAAATGCAAACATGGTTCATGATGCTCTAGGTATCTCTGATCCAAGAAAAGAGGAATGTTGTTGTTGACTCAAATCAAAATATTCCCATGATAAATTCTCCTTAAAGATCTAGTAAGATGAATGACCTTGGATGATTCCATGATGTGAATTAATGTCCAAATTTTTAAATCTTTAAATATCACGGCATAGCAATAATCATGTGAAATTTATACTATGTTAACTCATGGGGAATAGAATGGGTGGGAGCTAAAAAAATTGAACTTAAATTTTTAAAATTTGGGGGTTAGATCCATAGGAGCAGGATCAATCCTGCACCTATGGTATTGACCTACAATGATAAAATCGTAATACTTGTGGGGAATGAATTTCCATACATGGGGATGCAATAAACATAAAATGTATGGTAGAATGTGTTTAAATAGATAAGGTATGATCAGATGTGAGAATGTATGTAAATGGGATGGGTGAAGGATTAATGAAGAAGCCCAACTTCACACAAGATTAGGCCATTTATCAATATATGTCACATCTCATTTTTGGACTTTATTATAAATTAAATCTTTGAACATTTTACCATGACTAATTTACTATGAGTGATTCCACGTGTGAAAGTAACTATCGTGAAAGTTATAAATGCATAATTTTTAAGTCGATTTAATAATAATATATTATTGGTACGATTACAGATTTACATTTCATTTTGCTTTAGCTATGATTTTTGGGAACTAACCTATTAATAAAAATCTAAGTGCGACTTAGTGCAGGGAAATGTTGAAGACGAGAACATGGTTGAGGTAGAGATGTTCTAGCCACTTGGCAAGAACTGTTTGGGATGGATAACCCTGATGCACTCACACACTCACATAGTCTCATGGCATATTGCATTTTCTGAATGATCTTTTTTAATTAGTTGATAAATGTGATTGATGATTTGGGAGTAGATAAATATGTGTTTTAATTGCTACGATAAATCCATTTCGAATGCATGATTTAGTTATAAATATTAATGTTCTTTTGATTTATATTTAAATGATGTAATTTATATTTAAATGGTGTATTTTATATTTAAAAATGGTGTATATTATATTATTTAATAATAAATTATAATAAGTGTTTTCCTATTTTATAAATTTTATTATTTGAAAAAAAATATCTAATTTAGACTTAAAACAATTATGTTTAATTACAATAGTTATATATAATTTGCAAATACTACTTGTTTGATTAAAAAAATGATTATGCTTTATTAAAAATAGATATATTTTATTATTATTGCAAATACTTCTTGTTGATTTGAGCAATTATGTATTATTTAAAACAAATAGACTATATTAATAATATTACTATTATATTTAGAATCTAATTAAAAGAATTAAAAGTAGTTACTTCATGTAAGTGATAGAAATTTAAATAAGTTATTTATTCTATTTTAAAAAGAAATTTGAGAGCCTTTTAAAAAGCAAAATCTTATGCAAAACTAGAAGTAATGATCAATTATCAAAAATTAGTTCAAAACCTAAAAATAATGAACGCCAAGATTAGGAGATTGGAATAAAAAGGAAGAAAAGGCAGTTTTTCACCAGCAGAAAGGGGATTATTATTTTATTTTTCTGAGCATCGACACAATGGGGAGCAGTAGAAAGGAGAACGTCATTCTTTCTGGAGCAAGGAATGGAGGTAGCAGTGAAAGGGCAACATCAGAGGCAGAATCAACCTCTCTTTCTCAGTTAACAAACTAGGTACTCTCCTTGTTTTTAATTATAATAAATTTTTGTTGAATGTGACTATTAAAACATAGTAATTATGGCATGTATCATGATAGTTTCTGGTGTGTGTTACAACTATGGTGGCCAGTATTTTTATGTTTCCTTTTTTATGATTTAAAATCTTCCTATCATGAACTATTAAGAACTGAATAAAACTTCCTATCACAAGCTCCTGTCATTCCTCTTGCGACCTCTTATTGAGCTTGTTATTCCTATCACAGCTTCCTGTTGATCTTGTCGTTCCTATCAATCCTGCGTTATTCTTGTCACAACACCTTGTGTTTTTCCTATTGTAGCTTACTTCTGATTATTCTCTATTGCAACTTCTTTCTAACCTGTACCACGATCTATAAATTCTTCTTATTGCTGCATAAATCTATTCCAGCACAACAACTTTTGAATTACCTTGGAGTTTTAACTACTATCCTCATTAGTGTTTTAAGATAGTCTTTCGCAGAGTAAGCTCTAGTTTTCTAGCTATCGATTAATTATCTATTTGGGATCAGCCTTCTCTTAAAACCTTGGTCTATTAAGTAGCTGTTATGACCTCTGCGATTGGTGTGATATTGGCTTGTATATATTGGCATCGCCGCTAGTTTTGGGTCTATTAAAGTTCCTCTCATTTGTTGGCTGCCTTATTCTTGTCTCTTCTAGATTCTTTGTTTTCATGATTTTATGTGAAGTGAAGCTCCCTCTTTTCTTGATCTTGATGCAACTATTGAAACCGTAGTTACCAGTTATCCAGATGTTGATAAATTATTCTCTAGAAAATTTAAAGACTTAAAAGTTGTTATCTTTCTTGTTTTGTTGTTAGAAATCAGTCTTTTGATTAGAAATTGGCCTTTACCTATTTTTCAAACTATGTGAAATTAAATCTTAATTTAAGGTGACAATGTTAGAATCTTGTAGCAGCCTTGTGTGTATCAGAGGTTTCTTGTAAGTTGTTTTTCTATTTATTTTAATACTATTTTATACCTATTTTAGTTACTATCATCTGTGTGATAGTAAGACTATTGTGAACTCTATTACTCTTATTTTTAACTCACGGTCACAGTTATGACAGTAAGATTGTTGAATGACTTAGAATACTTATCACATTATGAATATTTGATTGAAATATATACTAGGAAATAAAATCAGTTTAATAGTTCTATAGATGTAATTGCATGATTAAATGATGTCTCTTGATGGATTACTTGCTTGAAAGTGTACTCTCATTGGTTGAGCAAACAAAGGAATTAATAAACTGCATTTAGGTAAAAGATTATGTTATTGACTTAGATATGAAATCTTAGATCAAACCTTTGAAATCATTGAGCATAATTACTATTTGGATATCTATGTAAACGCCATCTTAAATATTACTAGCATCTATTTTTGTATGAATCATGAAATAGATAGCAAGACCGAGGAAAGATAATAATAATATTTGAAATAAGTATGGATGAAATCACATTGTTGGAGTGGAGTTGGCATACATCATTATTGATTTTATTGCTTTTATGATGTTCTTCTTTACTGCTTGTTCGAAAGTGTGTTTTCTTGATTGATGCTTTGGAAAGGGATTAGAGGTGGTTATAGGCAATTTTAGGTTTATTTATTTATTTATTTATTGAATTATTTTGAAGAAAGTTGATTTTCTTTGCTATGTGTGTTTGGGTGGCTTTTGGGCTAGGATGCCAAATGTGGATTATTAGAGATGGCTTTTCCTCTTTTCAGGAATTGAACTAGTAACTATTTTTATAAGGCTTAGATCTAAGTGAGCAGTCATTGAAAAAGATAAATATTTTGTCTAGCAAAATTTTATTGATATATATCTCTGCCACATCCTGTTGTGAGACAATTTGTATTTCGTTATTTAGAATTGCACCTTAGACATAAGGTTGCATTGGGTGTTCCCTCATGCCGGTTGTTTCGAGGTAGCTAGACATTTCGTGCAGGGCTCGGTTTCCTTCGTGTCATGAAAGGGTCTGGGGAAGCGTAATTGCATCATGGTTGGGTGGAAAAGTGCTTGAGCCATGTTCCCGTCTCTCGGCTCGTAGGAGAACCACATGGTGGTTTCATGGCGACTGGAGAGTATGTTTGATTTATTATACTTGTACATATTATTTATCACTTGTGATTGGATGGATTATGGCATGAAAGCCAATTGGACTTTGTATATTATTTCATAGTGCTATCACCTAGATTAAGCACGTGATTTTGTAAGATTTATTGACTTTTATTGATTCATTTTTATGAGATTTATCTTTTACTTAAGATGTTGTATTTAAGTGGATTATTTACTTCATTTAACTTTTGTGATGGAATGCGTACCTTACATTTAGTATTAGAGCATAGTTCTAGCATTGGGAGCTCTGGGGTGTGTGTTGCTCGGTTTGAGCAAGCATGTGTGGGTCGTTGTGTGTGTTGACCTGTTGTGAATAACATGTGCCTTCTTTTACGGGGTTAGATAGACCCTGGTGATTGTTGAGAAGTTGCTTATGTGTGTTTACCTTCTCGATGTCCCAAAGTCTTGTCATGAGCCTTTGCAGTGTTTGAGCGTACTTGAGTGACCTTTGTAGGGTCATGTTCGTGCTTATATGACCATTTGACTTTGGAAATTTCTCTTAACGTTATAAGGACCAACATTGAAATTTTATTCTTGTTTATGAAAAATATAGCCATCAAAATTTGATATTTACTTATCTTGTGACCTTAATGGTCATGTTGGATTTTCTATTGAAATTGTGCACTTTTTTTGCCTTATTGTTGGAATTGACTTTCTCTTTTCTTTAGAATTTATTTATTTATTTATTATTGGTGGCTATGTTTTAATGTTTTAAATTGTTGGTCATGTATCATGTTATGTTTTCTTTCATGGGCCTCTGATAGGTTGTATAAGGGAGTAGGATGCGGAGAATATACTGTTTCATAGCATGTGTGATACTAAGAGTTTTGCTAGATTGAATTCTATAATTGTTGTTCGATGCAATGAACATTATTTGAAGTGTTGAGGAAGTTCTAAAATGGATTTTGGTGTCACTATGGATCACTTGAAGTAAGTTGAAATTTTGTTTGAAGTTAAAGGTTTATGGGGTGAAAAGGAAATTTTGAAAGAAGAATTGGAAAAAGTTAATAAAGAATTGATGAATGTAAAAAAGAGTAATATAGAATATATTGAAAGAATAAAGGAGTTAGGAAAGGAAAAGTATGAAAATTTATGTCAAAATGATCTTTTGGAAAAAGAATTGGTGAAAGTTCAAGAGAAAAATGAAGAATTAGAAGAAGAGATGAAAGTTCAAAAGAAAAATGAAGAATTAGAAGAAGAGTTGAAGTTGTTTGATAATGTTAAAGAAAAAAGAATGAAGATTTGCAAGAAAAGATGAAGAAGCTAGAAGAAGAAAATTCAAAATTGAAAGATCAAAATGATGAGTTAAAACAATTGTTTGCAGCATGCCAAAAAGAAAATGAATGTTGAAATCAAGCCATCAGTTTGTGAAGTCTCATGTGACATAGATGATTTGTGTTCTTTAGATGATTTTACAATTGTTCCCATTGTGATAGATAAGGGCACAAAAAAGAAAAATATTGGAATTTACATCCTTGCAAAGTTTGTGGTTTGAAAAAAATCATAGTGAAAAGACATGTTGGAATAGAGAGTTGAAAAAAAAATGAATCTATGACAAGTTGTTTTAAAATGAATTATGGTTGGATAAATGTATTTGATTGGCAAAAGATCACAGGTATGTTTAGAATGTTTTATAGACATAAGTCTTCTCATGTTGAGAAAAAGGAAAAAAGAATTAAATAGAAACAAAACAACCAAAAATAGTGAACAACGAAGTGTAGAGAATAGTAAAGAAATAGAAGAAATTGAATTGTTTTAGCATTGTGTAAAAGCATGAGGAAGACAAGGAAGAGATTTTCTATAAATTTTGAATTGTAGATCAGGTTGAAGATAAAGTTTGGTTGCAAGTAATGAAAGAGGAAATGGATTCCATTGATAGGAATGATATGAGTGGTATAGTTTCAGAGGAGTAGTTTGCACAATGGTTGGATAGGACCTAGTTGGTGCATCTTTGGAGTTTTGTCTTGTTGTTGGAGATCTCAACCAATGTTAGTTTGGAGGACTGATCTTTGGATATTATATTGTGTTACCATGAGATTGCATGTGCATTGTGAAGATTGATTCATGCTTGCATGCGTCTATGACCAATTGATTTATGCCTCATTGGTATGCATTAAAGATGTGATTGTTATTCTTATGCTAGAATGAATGTAAATGAGTGGTAGTTGGATTAGATACATTGAATTAGCAGTTGTGCACGGTGAATTGATTGACTAATCATATACTTGGATTTATTTGATGGACGCAATGTTAAGTGCGAAATTGAGATATTATTTTGTATAATGTTGAGTAGGACCAATAGTTTTGTGGATGGTGCCACATGGGAGGATGTAAAGGGCATTCATAAAGATGTTTTGTTTGATTTGATGATACTTTGATTGATATAAGTGGTATACTTCTATTATTTTAGTAGGTGTGTGATAAGACATCAGGATGATGTCTCTTCCTAGTGGGGAAGGATGTCACATCTCGTTTTTAGACTTTATTATAAATTAGATCTTTGAATATTTTACCATGACTAATTTACTATGAGTGATTCCACGAGTGAAAGTAACTATCGTGAAAGTTATAAATGCATAATTTTTAAAAGTCAATTTAATAATAATATATTATTGGTACGATTACAGATGTACATTTCATTTTTCTTCAACTGTGATTTTTGGAAACTAACTTATTAATAAAATTCTAATTGCGACTGAGTGCAGGAAAATGTCAAAGATGAGAACATGGTTGAGGTAGAGATGTTCTAGCCACTTGGCAAGAACTGTTTGGGATGGATAACCCTGATGCACTCACACACTCACATAGTCTCATGGCATATTGCATTTTTTTTAAAAAATTATTTTTAGAGAAAGGTGGTAAACCACCCATACCAGAAATTATATTAGAGAAATAATCAGTTACATGAGAAAGGGAGGCAAAAAGCCTCAACCCCAAAAATTATACAAGTCGTCTCAGCACAGCAAAGCCGCTAACACTAGTCATGTCTCATAAAGGATCTGCCAACGGACATAAAAGCTACACCAAATCCTTCAAGCATCCACCCGTTAAAAACACGGAAATTCATGAATGTGCCCAAGACAACTGTTGAAGGAAGCGCAGGAGTAACACATATTTAAAGCAGGAATTTGAATTCAAGTTTTCACCTACTCCTGAAGCTATCCCAAAAAGCCCATATAATAAGCAAAATACCATGAGAGGATAGAGCACCAACCAAAACAAGTGCTCACACTGATAATAGAGAACACAACATATCACCACTCAAATAAACAAGAGATTAGAATCTAAAAGCAGCTTGTATGTGTCGATACACTCGATTTCGATGTGACCACTCCCTTCGGTGAACTCTTTATTTATCCTTTCGATATGCCGATGACAAACATCGTCGGTGTAACTCCAACGTCGGCAAGGCCTTAAATCCATTCACCGATATACCGATGTGCTATGTGACTTCGGTGAGACTTAAACCGTTCTCCACCGATGCGCCTTCTGTCGGTTTGACACCGTTGATCGGTGTAACTTCACAAAGCTTCCTCGAGGGTTGTTTCACACCGATGACACTTTGGACTCAATAGAATATGCATGGAATCCTCCAGATTCTTAGGTCTTGAGGTGCTTCTGCACCACCTTAAACACCCCAAAAAGCTACAGAGAAAACTCAGATCCACAAACAAAGAAACCAATACCACCCTGGATCATCGCCCCCATATTCCATCCCCACATTCTTAGCTCCTGTTGGGGCATGATAAGGGCACTTTGCCCTTAATAGTCAGAGGAGAAGCTATCATTTTTCAGGGGAGAGAAATCCCCCCTCTTTGCTCTCAAGCCTTCCATATCATATTTCAGAGTGTTCACTAGCTGACATGGCAAATCTCGTTGACGTGGAAAGAAGACCTCCGTGTCCGATAATTGATCAATAGCCAAATTTGCTAAGGTGTCTGCCACCTGATTTTTCTCTCTGTAAGTATGTGAAATAAGGTAGTTATCAAAAGTTGCTAAGGAAGAGACAGCATCTTGCAGCATGTAATTGACTTTCCAATTATCAGAACCCTTGGACTTCAAAGCATTTATAATTATTAGTGAGTCGCCCTCGATCCAGACGTCTTTAATATCTAAAGCAATGGCCAGATGAATATCGTGAACAAGAGCCTAGACTTTAGCTTCATTGTTTGTTCCTTTGTTTATTTTCGATGTCGTCGCTGCCACTAGGGAGCCATCCTCCTGCCTGATGACACAACCTGTCCCAAAGGGGTTGGGTTGCCTCTACTTGTCCCATCAAAATTTAACTTAAAGGAGTGGTAGGTAGGGGGGATCCATTTGATGAGGTTTCTGTCCGGAGGTCTATCCTTTTTGAAGCCTTTAACTCTATCTCTGATCAATTTGAGGGAACTCCAATTCCTTGTCACCTCGTCATCCCATTTAGACCAGCCGTCCATCTTAGTAGATTTCTTAGAAATCTTGGCCTTGGCAACTTCTACAATGGCTTCCTCTAATTTGATAGACACTTCACTACAAGAAAGAGCCTACTTCTTAAAAATTCTAAAAATCCTCTCTCTCCATAGATGCCAAACTATTAGAGAGGGTCCAATCTCCCAAACGCATGCAGAGTAGGAATCTGGAAAAAGAATAGGCCAGCTAGTAAACATGGACAACAGTGTTTCAGGCAAAGGAGAGAACCAATTCAGTTTTTGCATGAACCACATCCAACAATTTTTGCTAAAATTACAATGGAGGAGGAGATGATCCACATATTCTTCACTCTCACCACAAAGGACACAAGAGACATTCACTCCCAGACCCAATCTCCTCAATCTGTCCCTCGTTAAAATTTTCCTGTGTAGCGCTAGCCAAGAGAAGGCTCCCGCTTTGGGAAGAACCGCATCACTCCAACATAAGATAGACGACCATCATGTCTTCCTCTTTTGAAATACAGCATCATAACCTTCTTTAACTGTATACCTACCAGACTTTGAGCCTATCCAGATAAGTTCATCCTCCCGATTAGAGTAAACAACCATTCTCCTAGCAAGGAGTTTTTTTAATAAAATTTTCTGAGCCTGAGGAATGTCACAGTCCTTAGTACTTCGCCATGAAAAAAAGGGGTAATTAGATCTCTCTATCCAGCACCAGTAATCCTTTACCTTGCATCCCCAATGCTCTTTTAGGTAAGACTTGGCTTCTCTCAACTTGACCCAATCAGAGAGCTTTGGCTGACCACACCACGAGTCCTCCCAAAAGTCAGCCTTTTCTCCATTATGAATAAGCCAAGACAACTTGGGTAAGATGAAATCTCTACTCCTCAAAATGAAGTTCCAGATTGTAGATCCCCTTGGGGGGTTTTTAATAGTGAAGATTCTCTATTTTTCAGCTGAATCCAAGTATTTATATCTCATCATTCTGACCCATTTAGCTTCCAATTTTTTGTACATTCCCCATACTAACTTGGCTTCCAAAGCTTGATTGTGAATATTTAAGTCAAGCACACCAGTTCCTCCCATTTCTTTAGGCTTACACACTTTATCCCAGGCCATGAGATGTATTTTCTTTCCTTCAGATGAGCCTTGCCAAAGAAACTCCTTACAAATTTTCTCAAACTCCAGAGACACCCCTTTAGGCATTTGCATTTTTTGAATGATTTTTTTTAATTAGTTGATAAATGTGATTGATGATTTGGGAGTAGATAAATATGTGTTTTAATTGCTACAATAAGTCCATTTCGAATGCATGATTTAGTTATAAATATTAATGTTCTTTTGATTTATATTTAAATGATGTATTTTATATTTAAATGGTGTGTTTTATATTTAAATGGTGTGTTCTATATTTAAAATGGTGTATTTTATATTTAAAAATGGTGTATATGATATTATTTAATAATAAATTATAATTAGTGTTTTCCTATTTTATAAATATTATTGTTTGAAAAATAATATCTAATTTAGAATTAAAACAATTATGTTTAATTACTATATATATATATATATATATATATATTTGCAAATACTACTTGTTTGATTAAAAAAATGATTATGCTTTATTAAAAATAGATATATTTTATTATTATTGCAAATACTTCTTGTTGATTTGAGCAATTATGTATTATTTAAAATAAATAGATTATATTAATAATATTACTATTATATTTAGAATCTAATTAGAAGAATTAAAAGTAGTTACTGTCATGTAAGTGATATAAATTTAAATAAGTTATTTATTCTTTTTTTTTTTTAAATGAGAGCCTTTTAAAAAGCAAAATCTCATGCAAAACTGGAAGTAATGACTAGTTATCAAAAATCAGTTCAAAACCTATAAATAATGAACTCCAAGATTAGGGGATTGGAATAAAAGGGAAGAAAAGGCAGTTTTTCACTAGCAGAAAGGGGATTATTATTTTATTTTTCTGAGCATTGACACAATGGGGAGCAACAAAAAGGAGAAAGTCATTCTTTCTGGAGCAGTAAATGGAGGGAGCAGTGAAAGGGCAACATCAAAGGCAAAATTGACCTCTCTTTCCTAGTTAACAAACCATGTACTCTCCTTGTTTTTAGTTACAATAAATTTTGGTTGAATGTGACTATTAAAACGTAGTAATTCTGGCCTATATCATGATAGTTTATGGTCCGTGTTACAACTATGGCGGCTAGTATTTTTATGTTTCCTTGTTTATAATTTAAAATCTTCCTGTCGCGTTCCTGTCACGAACTGTTAAGGACTGAATAAAACTTCCTGTCACAGCCTCCTGTCATTCCTGTCATTCCTGTCGAGACCTCCTGTCGATCTTGTCATTCATATCGTAGCTTCCTGTTGATCCTGTCATCCTATCATTCCTATCATTCCTGTCATTCATGTCGATCCTGTGTTATTCCTGTCACAACAGCTTGTGTTTTTCCTATCATAGCTTCCTTCTGATTATTCTCTATTGCAGCTTCTTTCTAACATGTACCTCGATCTATAATTTCTTCTTACTGCTGCATAAATCTATTCTGACACAACAACTTTTGAATTACCTTGGAGTTTTAACTATTCTCCTCATTAGCATTTTAAGATAGCCTTTTGCAGAGTAAGCTCTAGTTTTCTAGCTATCAATTAATTATCGGTTTGGGATCAACCTTCTCTTTAAACCTTGGTCTATTAAGTAGCTGTTATGACCTCTGCAATTGGTGTGATATTGGCCTAGCCACCAATTTTATGTCTATTAAAGTTCATGTCATCTGTTGACTGTCTTATTCTTGTCTCTTCTAGATTCTTTGTTTTCATGATTTTATGTGAAGTGAAGCGCCCTCTTTTCTTGATCTTGATGTAACTGTTGAAACCGTAGTACCAGTTATCTAGATGTCGATAAATTATTCTCTGGCAAACTTAAAGACTTAAAAGCTATTATCTTTCTTGTTTTGTTGTTAGAAATCAGTCTTTTGATTATAAATCGACCTTTACCTATTGATCAAACTATGTGAAATTAACTCTTAATTTTAGGTGACAATGTTAGAATCTTGTAGTAGCCTTGTGTGTGTATCAGAGGTTTCTTGTAAGTTGTCTTTCTATTTATTTTAATATTGTTTTATACCTATTTTATTTACTATCATCTGTGTGACAACAAGACTGTTGTGAACTCTATTACTCTTATTTTTAACTTACTGTCACAGCTGCGACAGTAAGGTTGAGTAAATGATTTAGAAAACTTATTGCATTATGTATATTGAATGAAATAGTTCCTATCACAGTTATGACAGTAAGATTGTTGAATGACTTAGAATACTTATCACGTTATGAATATTTGATTGAACTATAGACTAGGAAATAAAATCAATTTAATAGTTCTATAGATGCAATTGCATGATTAAATGATATCTCTTGATGGATTACTTGCTTGAAAGTGTACTCTCATTGGTTGAGCAAACAAAGGAATTAATAAACTGCATTTAGGTAAAGGATTATGTTATTGACTTTGATATGAAATCTTAGATCAAACCTTTAAAATCATCGAGCATAATTACTATTTGGATATCTATGTAAACGCCATCTTAAATATTACTGGCATCGATTTTTGTATGAATCATGAAATAGATAGCAAGATTGAGGAAAGATAATAATAATATTAGAAATAAATATGCATAAAATCACATTGTTGAAGTGGAGTTTGTTGGTGTAATTAAATATTTAATTACGCTTTAATAAGTTTACTTAGGGCTTATTTTTAGTCTTGGGTTATTATTAAGTCATATTGGGGTTTTATTTAACTTGCAAATATAAAAGCAAGTTGTCACATGTAATTCTTGAATCCATTTCATTAATTGCATCCTTATCATTTAAATTCATCCTCTTTGCTTTTTTCTCTTGTGGAAGGTAAATCTTAGGTTTTGTAGTGATCTTTGTGGCTTGAGTTAATTATCAACTTCAACATGGTATCAGAGCGGATCTGTAAGCCCCTTCTTAGATTTGGAGAAAAATTTAAACAAGTCATTTTCTTGGTGTGTTTTTGTGTAAAATGGAGTAATCCATTGAATTCAGAGCAGCTGGAAAAGGCAGATTTGTCTTTTGTTTGGTTGAATTTGGTCTCGGGAGGGCAGATCTATGAAGGTTTTAGCGGGTGTTTTTTTGGGGGATTTGGAGGAAAGTTTTTTTCAGAGCATTTTGGGCCCAAATGGACCTCACCATCGCGCTCAGAAGGGCCAAAAACCCTAGAATCGCCTGTTAATTCACAAAAATCAAAGACTGGAAAAAATCTTTATGATTTTTTGAGGGTGCGTCCTTTTATCCAGCACTCCGAAGGGTGCTTCTGCAGGGTGCATCATTTTTTCTAGCGGTCTGAAGGGTGCATCATTTTATCCAGTGGTTCGAAGGGTACTTTCTGTAAGGTGCATCATTTTATCCAACGGTCTGAAAGGTGCTTCCACATCCTTTTATCTAGCAATCTGAAGGGTGCTTCCGCAGGGTGCATCATTTTATCTATTGGGCTGAAGGGTGCTTCCGTAGGGTGCATCATTTTATCCAACAATCCTCCATCCTGCCCTCTTCTACATGCCCTAATGGAGCACTTTCACGAAAAATGTCATAACTTTCACATCCGGAGTCAATTTTTCACAAACAAATATTGCCGAAAAGCTGGTTTTACACACTTTCTAATGGTATGATCAGTTTTTTCTAATTTTATGTTTTGGCACCTATTTTTTCTGTTTGAAGTCAAGGCATCTTTTTTGGCTTCAAGGTCTGTTCTTGTGCCCAGAATCTTTGTTTTTCAAAAACGAATAGGTGTTGGAAATGTATCATCGAGCTCTACACAACCACCTATATTTTTTTTTCAGATTCAGCCTCAGGTATCTTTTAATCAGTTTGTCGATTTTATGGCTTCTGTTGGATATCCTAGACATGCTACCTCTTGGAAAGGTTTTGTTTGCTTTGATAGGCTTCTGTTATCAGCATAAATCTATTTGCATGTTTTGATCTCTAATCATCTAAGGAGATGGGATTCTACCATCAACATAAATCTAATTGTAGATATTGTGGAAGTAAGCAACATGAGAAAGAGATGTGTCCTCATTTCTCACATCATCTTTTTGAAATGCTTGCTTCGATCACTTCTCTTCTTGATGAGATCATTGCTCCACCATCACCTATTGCTACTTTAGAGTTCAGTGTTGCATCGTCATTGGCTTCTAACAATTCTGTGTAGCAGGTCAATATTAGTCTTCCTGATTCACCTCATTAGGATTCCTATCTTGCAAACATATCATCTCTGTTTGTGGAGTCTCATATTGTTGTTTTGGAGGACACATTTAAGGGTTTATCTCTCTTTTTTGATGCTATCTCAAGTGGCTTTGCATCACCACCTTCATCTTCTATGTTTCCAGATGCAGTTCATATCATATCCTCTCCTGGTTCTTTTTCTCTGATTGGGCAGACAATTTCTATTTTGGAGAAGATAGATTTTCCCTGTATTAGGTTACTTGAGTTGCATTTAGAGGCACACATTTTGATATGGATTCCCTATTCATCTAAGATGTGGGAATGGCTTCTACATTCACCAGTGCATCTATTTCTTCCAAAAGGGAGAAATGTTGTTTGCAGGCAGTGGATTGGATTTTGTCTTCAATATCTCTTCATTGGTTCTGGAGCTTCTTCTTAGAGGGGATTCATATTCTCTTTTTGCTCTCTCTTATGGGGGGCATTCATGATTGTACTTTTGTGATGAATTCAGTTATTGGGGGGTCTTATTATTAGTCCTTCTTCCATCACATGTTCATGTACTTATTTTTTCTCTCTTTTGGAGAGGGGTTTTTTTCCCACAGGGTTTTTCTCCTTTTCTCCACCTTATGAGAGATTCTTATTTTTCATGGGTGCCTAACATGGCCTTGTAGCCGGGAACCATTCTTGCATTAGTTGCATGCTTTTCATTTCTCCCTAAGTTGCACTTATGGGGGGGGTGTTGGTGTAAATAAATATTTAATTACACTTTAATAAGTTTACTTAGGGCTTATTTTTAGTCTTAGGTTATTATTAAGTCATATTAGGGTTTTAGTTAACTTGCAAATATAAAAGCAAGTTGTCACATGTAATTTTTGAATCCATTTCATTAATTCATCCTTATTATGCAAATTCATCCTCTTTACTTTTTTCTCTTGTTGAAGGTAAATATTAGGTTTTGCAGTGATCTTTGTGGCTTGAGTCAATTATCAACTTCAACAGAGTTGGCATACATCATTATTAATTTTATTGCTTTTATGATGTTCTCCTTTACTGTTTGTTTAAAAGTGTGTTTTCTTGATTGATGCTTTAAAAAGGGATTAGAGGTGTTTATAGGTGATTTTGGGTTTATTTATTGATTTATTGATTGATTTATTTATTTATTTTGAAGAAAGTTGATTTTTTTTGCTATGTGTGTTTGGGGTGGCTTTTGGGCTAGGATGACAAATGTAGATTATTAGAGATGGCTTTTTCTCTTTTCGGGAATTGAACCGGTAACTATTTTTATAAGGCTTAGATCTAAGTGAGAAGTCATTGAAAAAGTTGAATATTTTGTCTAGCAAAACTTTATTGATATATATATATATATATCTGCCACATCCTGTTGTGAGACAATCTGTATTTTATTATTTAGAATTGCACATTAGACATCAGGTTGCATTAGGTGTTCCCTCTTGCCAGTTGTTTCCAGGTAGCTAGACATTTCATGCAGGGCTAGGTTTCCTTCATGTCATGAAGGGGTCTAGGGAAGTGTAATTACATCATGGTTGGGTCGAAAAGTGCATGTCGGCTCACAGGAGAACCACATGGTGGGTTTGTGGTGACTGGAGAGTGTGTTTGATTTATTATACTTGTTGTACATATTTTTTGTCATTTGTGACTGGATGGATTATGGCATGAAAGCCTATTGGACTTTTTATATTATTTTATAGTGCTAGCACCTGGATTAAGCACGTGATTTTGTAAGATTTATTGACTTTTATTGATTCATATTTATGAGATTTATCTTTTACTTGAGATGTTGTATTTAAGTGGATTATTTACTTCATGTAACTTTTGTGATGGAATGAGTACCTTATAATAAATGTAATTACATTAAGACATTCTCTTAGAGTAGGCCAATAACTAAATGGAAATTGACATGGGTATGTAAATTTTATCATTACACTTTGATTCTACAGTATTAGTTTTATATATTTATTTCAATTTTAGTTTGAAAAGTGGCTATTCTCCCTACAAGATGCACTTATACCCATCCATTATAAAGCTATAGCCATCCATTGGCATGGCCTATGCATGTCAATGGAAAGTGATACAACATAGACTAATGACTATTCCTCCTAAATATAATCACAAGGAAATAAGAAAAAATCATAGTTAAAAACTTGGAATACATGGTAAATATAAATGCTCTAACATTTTAACACAATTAAACAACAATACTTTTTTAAACATATCCTGGAAAAGATTAAAGTTGCATAAATTTCGTTGCTAGAAATATTGTATGGGATGGTGTACATGCACTTTGATCTCTATGGGATATACTTGAAAATGTCTTTGGATTGAATATTCACCTTTCATGTTTGGGAATTTGTTAACTTTATTTTTATAAATGTTTCTAAGTTGATTTTTATAAACAAATCTTAAATTGGAGAGAGCAATTTCTAAAATTGTGATGTCATATGTCTTCAAGAAAGTTTAGAATATTAATAAATTCTCATGTTGGGACAATAAATTATTTAAAACTTGGCCACTACTAAAACCACCACTAGTTCATGGATCAGTTAAAGGCATCATTACTAAACCCAATTGGTCATTGATAAAATGGCTAGCTCCATTGACATCTCTTTTCAAAAATAACTTTGATGGAGCCTCTCATGGGACTCTTCGGCTCTTAGGTATAGGATGTGTTCTAAGGGACAAAGAAGGAAGAGTTATACTAGCTACTTCCACAAAGCTTACATTGGGATCTAATAATGAGGTAGAAGTCCAAGCATTGATATTGCGATTAGCAATTGCTTGAAAAGAAAATATAAAGAGATTTTTTTATAGAGGTGGGTTGGTACAGTCACAGTTAGGAGGGTCCACAAAGTGAACTATCCAATCCGTGTAGCTAGAGTAAACACAACAGAAACAACTCAAAGATATGAAACAAATGTAGATTCAGTCATTCACTATATCATAGAATTCATATACAAATTGGCTGGCAAAATGCGGGCTTACAATTAGGGATCACAGGCCTGATTACAAAATATCAGAATATGCACAAGATATAGCTTTGTAGCTCCTTCGCACAAAATTCAAACTATCAACTTGTAAACTATCTATCACTTCATTCCTAGGCATCTATTACATCATTATATATTATCTCTGAAACAATAGATTCCTCCATGTCAGCCAAGGAAGATCACAAACTCCAATGAAGAGCTGTAATGTGTGTACACAGATAGGTCGGACCTAGTTGAATAGAGTTCCTCCGCAAATGAATGGAATGGTGCGCGGATCTCAAAGAAGGTCGGCCAAGAACCAAAAACATTGGATGATGTGTAATTTAGCTTCGTAAATTGTGAAATGCTCCATATGTCTTCTCCTTTAGTCGATTATCTGAGACTGTCAGGATGCTCTGCTATGATAAAATAATTGATCTTTTGATAGCGATAACTTTCCAGCACTTGATCCAAATGCTCTGAGTTTTAGATATGATGTGCATGAATGAATCTAGATACTAAGTCTAGCTCCATAAGATGCAATTGCGGTAGAGTTTGGACCAAACTACAGAAACTGCTACTAACTGAACTAACTATACTAAACTGGAAAATGAAAAGAAACAAACTGAACTGCAAACAAAATGAAATGCAAATACTTTTGGTTGATACAAGATTGCTCTTGAACCAGGGATGCTCTTACTCAGACATCTGGGGTTATTGAAAAGGTGAGTCCCTCACTTTGCTGGGGCTAGAGGAAAACTAAGACGGTCCACCTTAGCCTGAGAAATCCAAGATGAATCTTCTTCTAGTCTGCCTTTTCACTTCACAAGATATTCTTTGTATTGCCTTCCTCTGGCGTGGTGCCCAACTCTGATGTCCAAAATGTCTTCAATATGTGCTAGTGCTTGTTGTGGTAACTGCTTCTTCAAGTCTTCTTCAATGTTGTCATTGAACTCTGCTTTGTGATACTGATATAGGTCTGCAATGTTGAAAATAGGTGATATACCCAATGTCTCTGATGACTCTACTTCATATGCATTTCCTAAATCAGTATACCATCACTTCATCTCCAACTTCAAATTCCTTGTGTCTTCTCTTCTCATCTGCTTGCTCTTTGTATTTGTTGTTCATCTCTTTCAAATGTTTCTTAACTTGATTATGCACTAACTCCATATGTCTTGCAAATTCTTCTGCTTCTGCACTTCTCTTGTCTTCCATATTGATATCTCTCAACTCTGCTACTCCTCTAGGGTTTACTCTGGTAACAATCTCAAAAGGTGTTCTTTCAGTACTACTATTCACTAAATTATTATAGGCAAACTCTGCTTGTAAAAGAATCAAATCCCAACTTCCTGTCTTCTCTCCAACCAAACATCTCAACAAGTTTCCCAAACTCCTATTCACTATCTCTATCTGTCCATCAGTCTATGGGTGAAATGTTGAACTGGACTTCAAATCTATCTTCAACTTCTTCCAAAGTGTCTTCCAAAAGTATCCAAAAAATCTTGTGTCTCTGTCTGAAATTATGCTCTTAGATAATCCATGCAATCTCACAATCTCCTTAAAAAATAGGTCAACTACATGTACAACATCAGTTGTCTTCTTACAAGGTATGAAATGTGCCATCTTTGAAAATCTGTCTTCTACTACAAATATTGAATCATGTCCTCTCTGTGTCTTCGGCAATCCCATTATGAAATCCATGCTTATGTCTTCCCAAGGTCTCTCCGATACTGTCAAAGGTTTATACAATCTAGTGTTCTGACTACTCCCTTTTGCAACTTGACAAACTCTACAAATCTGCACAAATTTCCTAACGTCCTTATGTATCTGAGGCCAAAAGTAATTTTCACTTACCAAAGCCACTGTTTTGTCAATGTCAAAGTGTCCTGCCAATCCACCACTTTGTTTCTCCTTGATCAAATTATCTCTCATTGAAATCCTAGGTATGCATAATTGATTTTCTTTGAACAACATATCTTCCTGAATGAAATAGTCCAACCACTTACTCCTATCTATCACAACAGGTTCCTTACATGCTTTCCAAGGTTCTACAAAATCAAAATCTTCTTAATACATGTTCTTCAATTCATGAAATCTTAACACTTCAACTCTCATCTCTGTCAACAAGTTTCTTCTCCTACTCAATGCATCTACAACTTTGTTTGATTTTCAACTCCTATGCACTTCAACACAAATGTATAACTCTGCATGAACTCTACCCATCTCATATGTCTTTGATTCAACTTTCCTTGACTATTTAAATATTACAAAGCTTGATGATCTATATACAACGCAAACTCCTTAGACAATAAGTAATGTCTCCACTTCTTCAAGGCTTGAATTATGGCATAGAACTCTTGATCATAAACTAAATATCTTCTCCTTGCATCATTCAATTTCTCACTGAAATATGCTACAGGTCTACCTTCTTGACTTAACATTGCTCCTATTGCATTTCCACTTGCATCACAATCCACTTGAAATGCCTTATTGAAATCTGGTAATGCTAACATAGGTTGCTCTATCACCTTATGCTTTAACAAATCAAAACTTTTGTCTACTCTTGATGTCCACTTGAAATCTTTTCTGTCGCCTCTCATAGTCTCTGTCATAGGGTTACAAACTAAATTAAACTTTCTGATGAACTTCCGGTGGAAACTAGCCAATCCATGAAATGATTTGACTTCTCCAATGCTCTCCATTGTAAGCCATTCAATAATTGCTCTTACTTTCTCAGGGTCCATCTTCAATCCTTCTGCAGAAATCACAAATCCCAAGTATACTAATTCTTCCTTCATGAAACTACACTTCTTGATATTTATCAGCAACTTCTCTAAGTCTCTGCAATACTTGTCTCAGGGGCAACAAATGTTCTTCATTTGTCTTACTAAAAATAAGAATATCATCCAAATATATAATAATAAAATTACCCAAGAATTTATTCAAAACTTCATTCATCAATCTCCTGAAAGTACTTGGTGCATTTGTCAATCCAAAAGGTATCACTAACCAGTCATACAATCCTTCATTTGTCTCAAAAGCAGTCTTCCATTCATCTCCTTCTCTAATTCTAATATGATGGTATCCACTCTTCAAGTCTATCTTTGTAAAATATTTTGCTCCACTCAAACAATCCATGATATCATCCATCCTAGGTAAAGGAAAACTATACTTAACTATGATCTTGTTGATTGATCTTTAGTCTGTACACATTCTCCATTCTCCATCCTTCTTAGGTGCTAATACTACAGGTATTGTACAAGGACTCAAACTTTCTTTGATTAAACCTTTCCTCAACAACTCTTGTATCTGTCTATTTAGTTCTTCATTCTCTACTGGTGTTATTTTGTGTGCTACTTTGTTAGGCAAACTAGCTATAGGTATAAGATCCATGTGATGATTGATACTCTTGATTGGTGGCAATCCTTCATGTACATTGTCTGATATGATGTCTTCCTACTCTATCAGCAATTTAGTTATCTCCTCTGGTTGTGATTCTTCAGTCTCCTTCAATGTTTCAGGCTTCTTAGGAATCAAAGCATAACACATTCTCATGTCTCAAACCATCCAAAATTTTTCTTCCATCTACCAAACAGATTCTAGCATTTCCACATACTTCACTCTTAGGATCATCTTCCAAAGGAATCAAAATAATTCTCTTTCCATTTGATGTTATAGTGTATGTATTCTTTCTCCCATCATGTATGGCTTTTCTATCATACTGCCAAGGTCTACCCAACAAAATATGACATACATCCATAGGCATAATATCACACAAAACTTCATCATGATAAGATCCAATATGAAATTTCACCAAACATTGTTCACTCACCAGTACCTTATGATCATCCTGAATCCATGCTATTTGGTAGGGCTTAGGGTGTTTCAATCTTTCCAACTTCAACTTAGTCACCATCTGTTATGAAACTAGGTTATCAGAACTACCACTATCAAATACAACTTTACAACATTTACCTCCTAATTTGCATCTGGTTCTGAACAAACTTTTCCTCTGCGATGGTTCCTCATTTGTCTCTGCTTGAAATAGTGCTCTCCTCATGGCAAGGGATTCTCCTTTCTTAAGTTTACCAACTGAACTAGGTGATCCAACAGGTTCTTCTTCCACATAGGCTACTCTCCCACTGTTATCTATTTTATTGCTTGTTCTCCCCTGATTACATTCAAATGCTCTATGTCCTTCACCTCCACACTTGAAATAAGTTCCTCTGAATGTTCTCCTATTAGGTCCTCTTCCTTCTCTTCTGTATCCTTCATTTTGGTATGGACTAGGGTTTCCTCTGCAGTAGAAATTTCTATCATCCCTCTGATATGCATTGTTATCTATGTCCTCCTTGAATGTGTTCTCTTGTCTGTTCTGCTTCGCATATGATTTCTCTCCTCCAAAAAATGTTCCACCTCTTTGAAATTTACCTCCTTTGCCTCTTTGTTTCTGATCATGCCTCTTACTCAACTTTTCTTCAACCTCCAGGGCAAACTGATATGCTTTTTCCAATGTTGTCATCCTTACCAAACTCAATTCTTCTTGAATGTTCAATCTCAATCCATTGATGTATCTAGCCACTTTCTCCTTGCTTGCTTCACTATATCCTATCCTAATGATCATCTTGTGAAATTCTTTAGTATACTCCACAAATTTCTCCTTTTTGTCTCAAGTTTTGCAATCTCTTCAACAGTTCCAACTCATAGTCAATAGGGACAAACTGATTCTTTAATTTTGTCACCATCCTGTCCCACTTTGTAATCTTTTCTTTTCCTCTTCTATTTCTATCCAACTGAACTTGTTTCCACCATATAGTAGCATTTCCTTTCAACTTTGTTTTTGCAAATTTCACCTTCTCCGGATCTTCAATTTCTTCATACTCAAAGTATTCTTCCATATCATTTATCCAGTCAATCAACTCCTCAGGATTCAAGTTAGCAGTATAGTTAGGGACATCAACTCTAGCTCTTTTTCCAATCTTTGAAATAGCTCGCAACATGTTGACTTGATTTGATTCTTCTTCTTCCTCACCTCCTAGGGTTTCTTCAGTTTGATTCGCAGATTGAAATTCTTCATCATCACTCTCAATATCAATTCTAGGGCTTAGTCCTTTTCTTCTATCTTCTTCAATAGCATCTAGTCTAATTCGCATTGTTTTCATCATCTCCATCATCTCGTCGATCATACCAACGATTGTTCCAACAACATGGATTCTCCTCAGTGGCATCTTCCTAGGATCAAGTGCAAACTAACTCAATTCAACGATCAGGCTACAAGGTAACAACTGCCTCACAATTGACGATTGATTGCGACACAAGTAACCTGCCTCAGATTCAGTGATCTATTCATAGCAGATCTTATGGAATTCCTTTGCCAACTTCGTTCTGATACCACTTGGTGCAGTCACGGTTAGGAGGGTCCACAAAGTGAACTATTTAGGCTGTGCAGCTAGAGTAAACACAATGGAAACAACTCAAAGATATGAAGCAAATACAGATTCAGTCATTCAGTATATCATAGAATTCAAATACAAATTGGTTGGCAACATGCAAGCTTACAATTAGGGCTCATAGACCTAATTATAGAATATTAGAATATGCACAAGATATAGCTTTGTAGCTCCTTCGCACAAAATTCAAACTATCAACTTATAAACTATCACTGCTTTCCTAGGCATCTATTACATCATTATATATTATCTCTGGAACAATAGATTCCTCCGCGTCAACCAAGGAAGATCACAAACTCCAATGAAGAGCTGTAACATGTGTACACAGATAGGTTGGACCTAATTGAATAGAGTTCCTCCGCAAATGAATGGAATGGTGTGCGGATCTCAAGGAAGGTCAGCCACAAACCAAACAACATTGGATGATGTATAATTTAGCTCCGTAAGTTATGAAATGCTCCACATGTCTTCTCCTTTAGCTGATTATTTGAGACTATCAGGATGCTCTGTTCTGATAAAACAATTGATCTTCTGATAGGGATAACTTTCTGGTACTTGATCCAAATACGCTGAGTTTTGGATATGATGTGCATAAATGAATCTAGATGCCAAGTCCAACTCTGCAAGGTTTGAAATGCAACTGCGGTAGAGTACGGACAAAACTACAGAAATCACTACTGACCGAACTGACTATACTGAACTGGAAAATGAAAAGAAACAAACTAAACTGCAAACAAACTGAAATGCAAATGTTTTTGGTTGATGCAAGATTGCTCTTGAACCAGGGATGCTCCTACATCATGGGTTTAATGTTGACCATAAATGCCATCAAACTAGGGAGAAACAATAATCAGAGGTTGATAAACATTCTCGAGATGGCTTGGAATTTGTTAGATGATTTTGAATATTATAAATGTGGCCATTATTACTGTGAATCCAATAAATTAGCATACAGGTTCCAAATTCAAATGGTAATTAAACATGGGGAAGAGTATATTGAAGGTAAAGAGTGGAAAAATTAGAAAGATAAAGATTTATTGTTTGTAGAATCAAGGGATAGAAGAGCCATCATGATTTCATCAGCCTCCCAACTAGGGGATAACCAATAAATTTTATTATTTTATCTAACCATTATTGTGAGTGCACTTATATATGTACCTGAAGTATTAATGACCATATAGATGAGCTAGCAATGATTTTATAAATGACATAAGGGATTACTTATTTCAAACAAAGGGCGGTCCACTTCTAGATTATGAAAGAATTTAAAATTCATCTTGCACAAGTGAAATCCTTGATCACATCTTGCAAAAAGGTGACATTAAGGTGGATGGTTTTTTGAATGAGTGAGGATTGTTGAACATAATGAATACTGAGAGGGGGGGTGAATCAGTATTCCACAAAACCACTTCTTCACATCATCTATAATCCAATTGCCAAATTTAATAACATGAAAGCAGAATAAATATAAGAACAACCATAAAGTCATAACACATAGACACTAGGATTTTTAAATGGAAAACCCCAAAAGGGAAAAACCACGGTGAGTGTTAGCTCGCAATATATTATAATAATAATATTGAATTACATGAAGGCTCACTGCCTTAGGGCTCACTACCCGAGGACTCACTGTCGAAGAAGTGCTCACTACAAAATGGCTCACTACCAAGAAGATAGAAAAGAAGATAGAAGAATGCTTGGCTCATTGCAAGAGATGACTGCTATAAATGCATCTACAGAATGCCGAGGTGCAATTCCATTTCCCGCTCACTATACAGATTCAGATGTCTTCATAATGTCTGCTCTGCTTTTTGTATTCTACTTCACATATGCTCTGCTTTTCTACCCTTACTATCCTTTTCTGTACCACAAACTACCTTAGATCATGCACATATCGAATTCGTACACTATTCACAAATATCCATACCTCCAACATTGAAATCCATCGAGTATATATATTCGCAACAAGATTCATCTCACAATTAGGTCGGTAAGCCAGACATGAAACATGTATAGAAGTGTTATACCTTGTCGGCTTGATCTTGTGCACAAACATGAATACGGACCCAAACAAACATACAATAGTCTTCATATAGGTCGGCATCAGTCATTCAACCACTTGGATTAATTCTGTAAACTATATTCTCACCGCATATAGATCTAACTTGCCTGTCAGTTTATTCCTTAAGTACATATCTGACCAATTCAATTGTTACATCGTAACTTCCATTGTGGACCATATGAGACTCTAATAATCATATCCAACATTCATCATTGACCTCTTAACATACCTTCAAAACTATAGGACATAATAGTCTTATATAGAAAAATGCGGATCTTGGAATTGTTGCTCTGTCACAGTGAAATACTGTCAAACTGGAAGCTGATATAGAACAACTTGTAGAATATGATCAAAGGAACTTCAGAGGCTATAACTCTAGAATTAGATAGTTGTGATATGTATCTTTGTTGCCTTAGAACCACAAGACAAAATATGCCACATCGAAGGAATGCGGACCCTTTTTCTTTGGTACTGTGCACTGTCCCTAACTTGACCATTTACACTCCTTATAGTATTTTCAATTATGTCACTATCAAATAGAAAGACATGAGCTAGTTTTAAAACCAAGTCATAACAACCAACTTCTATAGGTTCCCACTTATAGGTATGAATGTACACTCGCATGTTAATAGGAAAGGACTCCATTCTTAGCAAATATAAGTTCTTCAACTATAGATTTGAATGAGGATTGAAGTGTTTATAAATAGGCCCTTCATATAGGGGACACCTATCATTTCCACATGTAGATGGCATAGAAATTAGAGCATCTCATTTGCAATAGTGATTATTTCCCACATGAACAAATCCTAAAAGAAAATCAAGAAAAGGACTAATTTTTGCATCACCAAGGCTTGGATTTGGTTTAACCACTCATTTCCTAGTAATTTGATATCCCCTCATACATGTTGATAATAGATACTTATCCTCACTCATTCAAAAAACCATCCACGTTAATGTCACCTTTTTGCAAGATGTGATCAAGGATTTCACTTGTGCAAGATGAATTTTAAATCATTTCACAATCTAGAAGTGGACCACCCTTTGTTTGAAATAAGTAATCCCTTATGTCATTTATAAAATCATTGCTAGCTCATCATATGGTCATTAATACTTCAGGTACATGTACAAGTGCACTCACAATAATGGTTAGATAAAATAACAAAATTTATTGGTTATCCCCTAGTTGAGAGGCTGATGACATCATGATGGCTCTTCTATCCCTTGATTCTACAAACAATAAATCCTTACCTTTCCAAAATTTTCCACTCTTTGCCTTCAATATACTCTTCCCCATGTTCAATTACCATTTGAATTTGGAACCTGTATGCTAATTTATTGGATTCACAGTAATAATGGCCACATTCATAATATTCAAAATCATCTAACAAATTCCAAGCCATCTCGAGAATGTTTATCAACCTCTGATTATTGTTTCTCCCTAGTTTGATGGCATTTATGGTCAACATTAAACCCATGATGCAGGAGCATCCCTGGTTCAAGAGCAATCTTGCATCAACCAAAAACATTCACCATGTACTAGGTGAGTCAATGATTTCTAAAGCCACATAGGTGTTTAAAGCTCTTTGTCTATAGTTGTACCATGCCTCCAAGAACTCCCCACCTAAGAAAGTACCCAAGGCCCCCAAGGGTAATGTTCCCTCTATAGTGTCTGCTAACGTTTTGCCTCAGCTATGGCCTCTATCTTGGTTCCTATTCCAATACTTGTTCAAGCCCTTGTTGAGGATAGATATAGCTCTAATGGAAGTATATAGTTTGTAGCTTTTTTAAATATTATGCTAAGCTCAGTAATGTTTTTTGGCTTTGGTATGTATTTTGTGCCAATGTGGTGTAAGATAAAATCAAGAACATGGCACTCATCTGATACATGTAAATTTTTTATTATAATATAATATAATATACATTACAAGTGGTTGTTTTTTGTTGCGTTGTTGTAGCCATCACATTTCACATTTTTCACATTTGGTAATATACTATTGTTCATATTGATTGGAGGATTGAAGATGAATAAAGAACTATTTTTAGTCTCATTTGGTGGCATAATTATTGAGAATTTTGAAACCCTAAAAAAGTGGGTTGGAATTTGTAAAGGGGTGAATTTGATAATTTTGTCTAAAGATTTGATAATGAATGAATGAATAGCTTTTAAAGTCCACGAGGCTAAAAATAGCCTATGGGACCACCAACTTTGCAGTTTTAATCTTCTGCATTTCAGTCCTTTTCCTATTCAAAGAGAGGATGAGCCCCCCAAACTTCACAACATTCTCATTGCTAAAAAAGCTATGCCAAGAAAGAGTTGCCAAACTACTAGTATGCTTGTCTCTGATGTCCTTGACAATCTCACACTCCATAATAAAGTGCTTTTTTGATTCAACTACCCCGATATTGCAAAAAATACACGTCCATTCTTCCCATGCTTCTTTAGGCCTTTTCCACTGCCCTGTTTCACATCGGAGTTGATGAGAGTTAGTTCTTAATTGAGCAATAAGCATCTTTGCTCTCCACGAAATACAAGCCCCAATATACGTTTTTTGTTGATGATCACAAGTGGGGTTGAATTCGTCAATATAGTACTTCTTCTTCCTCCCAATCACTTTCCCCCAAAGATGCTTGCGGAACTTATCCATAACAAAAGTCTTAAGCTCTTTGCTATTAATGGGGCAAGCATTCAAAAAGATATTCCATTTGCTCATCCAATTGATGTTTTGCCTCATCCAGGTTTTCTTTCTTTCACCTATGGTGTCATGAAACACAACTTTAGGCCACCTACCTTCCTCCATTTGATCAATTCTTTTCAAGTACCTTATTAGCCGCATCATAGCAATAGCTTCTATAGGAGTTGTCCCTATTTCACACAACATTATCTCATAAGAAACTGAACCTTTTGTTTTGAACTTGCTTGTAATCAAACGCTTTTGAATTTTCTCAATTTGTTTCCACTTTGGATTTGAAATGTTGCTAGCCCACAATTCACAACCATAGAGAACCAACGGAATCACCAAAAGACCAAAAAGAACTTGCGTAGTGTTCAAATCCCATAACTCTGCCTCTCTACATCTATTCTAAAGAGCATAAAACACTTTCCACCCTCCCAAAGTTCTCTTCTTTCTGCAACACTCCCAACTAAGCTTGTTGTTAAAGTCAAACCCAAGATATTTAAACTCTATTACTTCTTCCAGAATATTGCCTTCAAAGTAGAACTTATGTTGTTCCCTCTTTCTTTTGTTGGAGAAGATCATGATCTTGGTCTTACTGGTATTGACTTGCATCCCCACCGTTCTACAAAAGTGTTCCAAGACAAATAAGTGCTCTTGCAAACCTTGGGCTGTTTTAGCAATCAAGATAATGTCGTCGGTGTATAAAAGTAGTTTTATCACAAATTCCCCCAAAACGACACCATCTCCTCCTTGCACGCTAAGCCACTCTTCAGGCTTGTCAATATATAAACCAAAAAGAGGAGGGGAAAGCAGACAACCTTGCTTGACCCCAATATCACTCCTAAAACTCTTTGAGATGCCTGCTGAAATTTTGATTTTGACTCTCACCTTTTCATAAATCCTATGGACAGCCGCTCTAAGATGCGCCGGAATCCCAAGTTCTTCCATCCTACACCACAGTTTATCTCTAGGTACCGTGTCAAAAGCCTTTTTGAAGTCCACAAAACAATAGAAGGCTTCCCCCCTTTCCTCCCAAACTTTTTCAATGACGTGCCTTAACATGATAACATGATCGACCGTGGAGTGTTTGGGCCTAAAACCTGCTTGCCCTTTAGCACGCTTTTCTTTTTCTTCTGCCCACTTGCTGATTTTTTTTTTCACCATGCTACCAAACAATTTCGCAAACAAAGGATTGATCATAATGGTCCTGTAATTTGAAGGGTTATTGACGTCACCACTCTTAAAAAGCAGTATAGCTAGGCTTGTTGTCCAATCTTTAGGGAACCCTTGTTGAAGATTATCATAATGTGAGGTGCAAGAGTACCCACTCCCCATTTAAGATACTCCTTTTTGAATGATATATTGATAGATTGAAGCTTCCCCCCTCCCCCTTAGGTGCCTAACCCAATTTTTTTTAGCAAAAAATAGTTAGTGTGGTGGTTTTATTTTATATTGATTAACTTTGAGTGTCCTATTAGCAATATTTGTGGCATGATTTCCGTCCAATACGTTAATAGGCACGAACCCACCGAAAACATTTGTCTCCAGCCTTAAAAGCCAGGGACTAATAATTATTACTTTAAATTAAAATCAAAACATATTAATGCTTTGATGGATGTCTAAAATGGATGTGACAGTATTTTAATTTGGTACGCCTTCCTACTGTAGTTATCCGAACATAAACGGCACTAGTATTGGCAGTAAACGGATTACAAATTACAGAATTACTAGTATTGGCACTTCTCTACAGTCATCCACAGCAGCATAGAAAGAGAAAAACAGAGATTTAAGCAGAAACTAGCAGCATAGAAAGAGAAAAACAGAGATTTAAAGCAGAGATAGAAGGCGGATCTTTTGTGGTTATAATTTTAGTGCCGTTGGAAGGAGCGGGCGAATGCCAACTATACCTCCTTCCAACGGCACTAAAATTACGGCCACTAAAATTGTTAAATTCGATTTCCACACATTTTCCCTTTATTTGTTTTGTTTTAAGTTTTCTTCTGTTGAGTGTCCTCCATTTCATTCTCTTTGTTTGTTATGTTTTGTCTGTTCGTCCTGTTCTTGACTTGTTTTTGGTATTCTCTGTGTGGTGTTTGTATTCTAAGTGTTTCTTTTTGTATTCCTTGTTTTTTTTATTCCTGTAATTTGTGTCTTTATTTTTGGGTTGTGTGTCCATTTCTGGCGGAGGGTAAAGAAAAGTGTTGGCAGGAAGAATTTCCAATGAAGAAAAGAGAAGGCACTGCATTTGAAGAAAATTTGGTAAGTTTTTATGTATCTTAAATCTGCTCCCCTGTAATGTACAGTCCTTTTTCATCTTCATTTTCATACGAAATTTATTTTGCCATTGTAGTAGAATATTCAATATAATGTCATTTGTTTGCTGCCATTTAGTACTACTGGGTAAACACCCATGAACCCCTCTCTTCACTCTCTCAATGTGGAGTTGCTACTGGAGTTTCAGATATACCACATCCTCATTGCTCTGGGATTGAGCCCTTATTCTTCCAAAAAATTAAATGGGTCGATTGCCCCCAATCAAAATAGATGTACCCTTGTTCAATTCACAGACCTCAGCTTGAATTAGGTGGGTCTCCTCATTGCTCAGTTTTGTTTCATTTCCTCTCAAATCAACAAGTTAGTTTAAGCTTTAGCATTTGATTTTAGTATTTTACATCCAAATTTATTATAGGCTGCAATAGTGTTAGGAAAAATGAGAAGCTACTTGGATGTAGGAAGTGATGCCTATGTTTTTATGAAGATAGAGATTGAGTTGGGGTTTTACCATCACAGGGATGGAAGAGATTTTTTGAACTTTCTTTCTTTATTTCACTCAATAAAAAAATAAAGACCTTGTTCAAATCAGCAATATTATATATATTAAATCGAATAAAAACCTTATTAAAAAAGGAAAGGAATACACTGCTGATGTAGACACTTATCTGGACCTGCATGGGTAAAATTCTAAGGCAATCTTCTTTTCTGGAAATTATATACTGTATCAAAAACTCGGCAAGAGATAACAGAAAATACAGTGAATGGCTTAAATAGTTAACTCAGATTTACAACAACTAATCGAACACAGAATCAAAGTTACAGCTGAAGAACACTCTCCCAGCACATACTTGGGCAAGACGATTAGTATCTCTGTAAGTGCAGATACCCCAGTTGTCACACTTTGACTGGAAATCCTTGGGGTCTGATCCCAAAAGTGGACATTTCAAGAAGTTACAAGCCAAGGGAGGATGATTGCTTGGGTGCATACATGGTGAGCTTCACTTTAGAGCTACAACCCTTGCAGAGTTTGCACTGGGAGGGAGTTGAGCGTCCCATCAGTTGTTTCAGAGCTGGTGTTCCAATCCCAACTTCTACACTATATTCTAGCCCTTCCATTTCTCTCCCAGACATTATGAGAACACTGAAGGAAGTTGTTCCTAGACGAGAGGAGGTGGCATTATTAGTGTCATCAACATGGTAATGGATGTGATTAACAAGATGCTTATCTCTTTCCAGCCCATTCATCAACATATCCCTCTAACTGGAACTGGAGTTCAGCTTGAGATGAGTGATGAGCAGTTCTGGCCCTCCTCTTCCATGCTCTCGGAGCACCACTTCCTCGCTTGGGCTCGTAGAGCAACAAATTGTAAAGCCTCACTACGAACTTGATAGAGGTAGCACACCCATGGATAGATGCCTGGGGCATTCCATAATGGAACATCTTCAAAACACAGTGTCTTCAACAAGATCTGAATGCACATAGAAAATAGTATTTGAGTCTGGTTCCATATATCCCGCTACAGAAACACAGCCAATTGATACGTACACTTCTGGGGCTCTTGAAACCCAAATGGATACTGGTTGTATAAAGTCATTGATGCAGTTTCTCTATACCTGTTAAATACACTCTTAAAATTCAAATTTCATTTGCGAAATACTAGGAACTAGAGTAACTAAAAATTATGCAGGCATATACGAAAAGCATGCATGGAAGTCAATGTTTCCAGAAATTCTTGAGAAGCTTTAGTCACCCAGATGCCCTTATACGACTACCAAATCTCATGATGGACAGTCCTGGTATGCTTCCAGAGTGTCTCTGACACCTTGGACGCCTATATACGAATCTGTGATCTTCAGGGATTCTGTAATATACCCAGCAATCATCAGGGCTGACCTACGATTTCTCCAGGTTATTCTCCAACATCAAAGGCTAGCTTGCCACGATCTTCATGTAGGCGACTTAGGGACCTTGCAAACCAGTGATTGCATCTGACGAATTCGGGCGGAATTGCCTATAATCACTCATCCCAACCTGCGGGATAAACAATCTCTGACTGCATTATATCTACTGTAATGTGAAACCTATGATTTCTGAGCAGTGAATGATTGTGTACTTATCTACACTTTGTTGATTATATATATTTATCTATACAGCTCTGTATAACTGATTACAATTAAAGTAAATGGGAAATCTGTACTATGTGATTTAAGAGTGGGAAAACTAAAAAATGACTGTAGCAGACTAAAATCTGACTGACAGTTTGCGAGGGATGTACATGAACTCAACCACTTAGGACAGTTTTTTGGGACTTGCAAACGTCTTATATGATATTTGTCATTGGGCTTCTACGATAGCCCTCACAATACAGTAATTACTAAGAAAAGCAAGAGATTCGAGTGGACAGAAAGATATCAAATAACATTCTACACCCTTATAAAGCATTAGAGAATCCCGTCATTACTTTAGTAGAACCAACTAGCCCTTCCACTTATCTTTGTCTTATGAGATATCTCAAGATAACATTGAGAAGTAGGATTTAATGGGTTACATCAAAAGCAAAACATGGACAAACATCAGGAAACAGGAGAACATGACTTCAATGTAGAACCGTAACCTGATTATGGAAGATGAAATAGTCGGTCTTCCATGTGACAGTTTGTCTTTTAGGAGTGTCGTCAGGTAGACAAGGTCAGTTTTGGCCTCTTAACTCATAAGTAGGCTGTCATCCCTCAAGGGAAGGGAGAAGGAAGCATGCGTGGTGAGGGTGTTGATGCCTGGAGGATCCAACATTTGTGTCATAAAGTGTCAATATAGGTGTTGGCGCTGAAGTTGATGCTGAGTTGAGCAAATCACAACTAAGTAGTAAGTAGTAGGTTTTCAAATGTCGATGACGGCCATGGAATTAGAGTTGCTCTCTCGATCATTCATGATACACAGACACACAAGTGAAAATTTCATTAGGAGCAATGTTCTTTGAAAATGGTAAAAGTGAAGGCATCCAGAACTAGAAAATTAAAAATGGCAAGTAGAGATTCCCCACTTTTAACCATGAGCTATTAGCAAGAGCTCATCCAATCAAAAAATGGGAACATGGCCTTAAATCTAGATTCTATATCAATCAATATCCATTACTAAATTTCTTGCTCAAAGCAGAGTTAACTAGCAACAAGCAATATTAATGGTCCTTATTCTCTGATGATTCAAACACAACTCATCTACAAACCAGATAAAGCAAACATAATAACTGATGCTCCATTTTGAAAATAATCTATCTCAATGGCAAAGGAAGTCTCGAGGATAAAAATGTAAAGCAACAAGCAAATGATTTGGAATGCTATAAAAACATTAACCTCAATCAAAATGATTTCTTGTCACGAACGTCTTTAATATAAAATCCTCTATAAATTCCAGGAGAATTGGCTTGCAAATGACACAGGTAGAACTAAAACTAATAAGGATACAGAAAGTATGTACGAAGAATCTGAGTAGACATGAAAATATATCATAAATGAGATAGCTGTTAGGTTAGCAAAAGACAACAGTGTTGCACAGATATGTGAGTTGCAAAAAGTGTCCAGTAAAAAATGTACAAAGGGTGCTTTCAGCAAGAAGAATGATGTCCTTATCAGTACTCAAATATAAATAAGAAAGTACATCCATGACACATTTGTTCACAAATGCATAAGTAAAAGAACTAAATCATGGCAATAGATACGATAACTAGAATCACTACAACGGTGTATGCAAACTAGAGAAAATTCACGTGAAAAGGAAACACACTAAAGTAAAGAAAACCACAGAGCATGGATTTATAAATGGATTGTGCACTAGTATCTCTTATATAGCATAAGCAAGAAATAATGAATAACTATAAAAGCATTCCCTGCTAGCATTGAACTATGTTGCTCAAGCATAACCTCTTAGTGCATCTTCCCTTTAGTGTTGTTCCATAGAGTCTAGAAACAAAGAATTGGAGGAATGAAAGCAGCAATGCAAAACACAGATGCTCATAATAAGCTGTTGGAAAAGAAAGTAAAGCAAGTCACCCTAGGAGACCTCTTCAACCATTTGATAACAATGTAGAAGAGTGAATGAAAGAAAGAAATTATGTTGAATAACTATAAAAGCATTCCCTGCTAGCATTGAACTATGTTGCTCAAGCATAACCTCTTAGTGCATCTTCCCTTTAGTGTTGTTCCATAGAGTCTGGAAACAAAGAATTGGAGGAATGAAAGCAGCAATGCAAAACACAGATGCTCATAATAAGCTGTTGGAAAAGAAAGTAAAGCAAGTCACCCTAGAAGACCTCTTCAACCATTTGATAACAATGTAGAAGAGTGAATGAAAGAAAGCAATTATGTTGAATGTCCATAGATGAGTCAATGATGAGAAGAGGTATATCAGACTCTAAACTATGACTTGCAATGGTATAAAAGAAAAGCTGCAGATAAATCATCTCCTATTCAACAAATCAATATAAATAAATAAAAATTGCTGTATCTGGTAACCTTGAGACACATGTAGGTTACCACATGCAACGTTCATGATATTCTAAGAACATCCTTAGAAAATCCCTAAAGCATTGCATCTTATACAACCACAAAGGGACTTCAGAAAGTAATTGGTGGTTTTGGATTTCCGTCAGTCTCTATTGTGGTTCTTCAATTTCCATTTTCTTATGCATTTTCCCACACAAAAAAACCCGCCATTCTGGTTTCTGACCTTAAAAATGGGAATTTTTCTTAGACAAACGTACTTTAAAGATGCACTCGAATGAGAAACAATTTAGCCCATAATAGAACTCCATACAATAGAAGCATGCCCAAACACATAATGCAGTAAATTCATACATGTCTATGTTCTTTTAAATAAACACAGAAAATATCAGAATCTTGAATCTTGGTCACTGCTCCAAATGTTTTGGAAACTATTAATATGCCTATCTAAACTATCTAAACTATCTAAACTATTAATGCAGTCCCATACGCCCAGCAAGCGACCATCACACTCCTCCTCCTTTGTTTTCTATTTTTAGAGGTTTGTGTTGTGGATCATGCACACTTGTTGGCCAAATTGTGTCCTAAGTTGCAGGGGTTGCATACAATCGTTGTGGGTAGTGGAGTTGGGAGATATACTTGTTGGCCCAAGTTGCTCCACTTGACAGATACGGGATTTAAAGGCTATACTATGATTCATAGTGTTGGTACGATGGTATTTGAGCGTCCAAGTTTGCATTGTGTTTTTTGGCAGAAGTTGTTTCATTTGATAGGTATAGGGTCTATACTCTATAGACATTATAGCATGATTCATCATATTGGCACGACAATGCTTGAGCATTTGGGTTTGCAATTACTTGTGGACAAGCAATTCTGGGAAGGGCGGACTGTCATGTCCTCTTTTTTGGACTAAAATAATTAATAATATTATTATAATTAAAATAAAATGTGTATTTAAACACTAGTATTAAATAAAAAGTATTTTTAAATACTTAAATTTAAAATAAAATAAAAAGCATTTTTAAATACCTGGAGGGAAATTTGAATTCAAGGGCATGATTTAGAAAGGTAGAACAAAGAGGCGCCTGGCTTCATTTCAGCATGAAGATTTCATTTGGCATTTTCTACTGTGAGCTTTGTTTTCGAATTTGCATTCAAGGACGAAAACCCTTGGAGGATGAAAACCCTCTTGGATTTCCATCTTGGAGGTGAGGGCAAAAACCCTTGCTTCTAGCATTGGCAATTCTGCACGGGAGTTGCATAGTGAGCTGATTTGGAGACTTTGTGCTTATTTTTCAGGTTGAGCAATCAAGATTTGCAATAAAATAGTTTGTTGCCATCAAGGGATCACATTTCTGCATTTTTAGACTTTCAACAAATTTTAGGTTGCTGATTTCTACTCATTTCTGGGTGCCTACACTTCGACATAATTCCACGCCATTTAAGGGCCTTCCTAGAGTGGTCGTATGATATTTCAGCATAATTGGAGGAGCGACCAGCATATTCAAGGATCATTGTTTAGGTGCAGTTTTGGAGGGTTTGTTGCTGCATTTCAGAGTTGATTACACATATTGCTGAGTTGTTAGTGTTTGATGAGCTGAACCGGCAACATAGCAACCCTATCACACAACTTTGTGAGTGGCAATTGATATGAGGGGATCACAGCATGTTCCATACTCTACCGCCATTTGTTGAGGGTTTTGTGGATGGTTAGGAGCTAATTGCTGGCATTCACAGGTAGATTGTGCCATTTAGAAGGTACATTGCTGGTTTGGCTACACATGATAGTGGTACTGATCACTAACTGCACCATTTACCTTGCTCGAAGAAGATTTGAACTGTGTACAGTTTGACTAGGGTACCGATTCACACTCCAGGCAGTCTGCAACCCTTTTACCAGGCTCATTTCTATATTTGCTGATTATCAGAGGTTACCCCCAGGTCTGCTGTGTCTGCCAGCATCATAAATATTGACTAAAGGCAGATCCACTGATCATCCTTGGTACAGCAAAGGGTTTTGAAGATTCCGTAGAGTCTAACAGCAATCTACAAGCACTCATTATCCAGCTATCAACCAATATTTCAGAATCTGCTGTATGTTACAGTGTCAGTGAGTTGATGTCAATCATCATATGTAATTCTGAAATTTACATTTTCAGCTCAACATATTCATAATTGTTATCATTCCAATTGCTGCAGGCAAATAAAATAAAATTGGGATTCCTATATTGATATTTCCATTCTATTTGCTGCTATTCAAGGTTATCATAACTTGCTGTAGCTATCTATATTTGCATAATTTCAGTTGATAACATCTAGAAACACAAAAAAAGTCGGAAAATATAAAAAAAATCTCATTGTTTGTTTACTAGTCTCTTGTTTGCCTCCGCATAATCTGTAAACCCGCTTTCTTGTCATGTGTAGCAGTGTCTCTTGCCAACAAGGGGTTAGGGTTTAGGGTTTAGAAATTGATAGAGAGAGGGGACCAATAAAGATTGGGAGAGATAAACGAGACAGAGGGGAGAGATAGGGAAATAGAGAGTGAGAGACATGTCCAGAGACATAGCGAGAGAGATTGAGAGGTAGAGGGATGATAGAGATAGGAAGATAGGGGAGAGATATGGAGGTAGGGGTTTAGGGTTTTAGGGTTTGGGGTTAGGGGTTAGGGTTTAGTGGCATTATTTAGGGTAGCTATCTATATTTGCATAATTTCAGTTGATAACATCTAGAAAACACAAAAACAAGTCAGAAAATATAAAAAAATCATATTGGGGACATCTCATTGTTTGTTTACTAGTCTCTTGTTTTCCTCCGCATAATCTGTAAACCCGCTTTCTCAAGATTGGTTTGTCTTCTGGACCATCTGGGATCTAGATCAGTTAAGGTGATAACAATAAACATGTATATCCACTATGAGTTGTCATGTCTTACATTATTGTCCAATTCAGCACATCAGCCTATCATATTCCTGGTATGGCTTTATGATAACGAATCAGGATACATTCCACAATATCCATGTATAATTCATAAACTGGTTAGTTCGTCATAAATCCTGGCAGGGATTTCAATTTTCATCAACAATATACATGATACATATAAGTATGAAGTAGAGATAAGATTGGATTCAGAAAGGCATATAAAAATATGATTTTTAGCCTGAAGATTGCCATGGGATTTCCAGTGCAATGCAGGTTCCTTTGGTCTTTGACCAGGGCACTAATCTTAGGAGTTAAAACACTGTTGTGCATTCACTGAATATGATGTTCATGCAGCAAATGGTAGCGGCAAATTGGCTTCTTGTTATATTAGTGTTTCATGCCACCAAACTATTATTATTTACATCATAAATTATCCAGCTCACCTGCCCAGAACATATCACTATCCTTAGAATGCATCCTCTGGGATTTATAAGATATTGCAGGACACAGTGGAACAAGAGTAGAGAATAAAAGTGCACAACAAAAAAAATGTCAATGCTGATGATGAATGGCAAATGCTGGTGTTGGAGGGCTGTCTATAGCTTTTTTTGGATCACATTTATCCACAGGTCAATAAGCTCCTTTAAATTGTAACTTCTGAGGATGATGACAATGCACATATTCCTCGTCATGACTTCACCCTGATTTTGGGATTCTTGTCTTGGTTTAAGTTTGCTATGTATGGATTCCGATCATCCATTTGACTAATATGGTCTGGGACATAACATATAAAAGTAATATTCACAGTTGGCTACTTGAACAGTTGCTGTTTTGTGTTAATTTGTCTAGCATAATTAACGTCCAACCATAGTTAATGAGATCAAATGCCATATAGATTTAATAGGCATTTATTATTGGTTTTGGATGGGATGTAACAGAAGAGTACTAGAGAGTATGTATCTCAAATTTTACTCCAACAATTGATGCTACAGCTATATGCTAACTAATTAATTTTGTGGCAGATGGTGGTCTACAGATACACTGGCACAGTAGTAACTGGAAGTAATAGAGGTATTGGATTTGAGATTGTTCGACAACTTGCAAAGCAGGGTCTGACTGTTGTTCTCACTTCAAGAGATAGTGGTAGAGGACAGGAAGTGGTTGCATCTTTAGATATAGTGGATACAAATTCTGTAAATCTGTTTGCCAAATGGGTTGAAGAAAAATTTGGCGGCATTGATATTCTGGTAATGCATTATCTGACAACATTACATCTACTGACTGGCTTTTCTGTTTCTGTCTGAATAATTCTTTGCCTTTTGTATTCTAGGAAATCTGGAATTAAATGGAGAGGTAACCGCCCAGAAATTTAATATGAAACCGCCAGTCAGATTAAATTCGAATGGAACTTGAAGCAAACGTCAGAGTGGGTCTGTTAGAACTTGAAGGAAACGTCCGACTGTAACTGCTCCCACTTAAATTAGACCCCCAGGTTAAAATTCATTCCTGTGTTTTATTAGTATCATTTGCTTTATTCTGTAAGTACATTTGATTGCAAGTTGTCAAGGTGTGTCCCCAAATAGATGTCAATATGTCACATATAGGACCATTACAAATTTGGAAAAATAGCATCTAATTCCTTCTTACCATGCCAATGTGTTTTTCTGTGTGGAATTTTTTTTCATCTTTAAATTTCTAGTGCATTTGGGTTGTGTTACTGAGTTTATTCATTCTTGACTGATTTTGTGCCTAGCATAGACTATGATTATTTCTAGGCTATGACTATTTCAATTTCTACTTTGGAGAAGTAGCCATATAGAATTTGCACTATTTCTACCTCATTTAACAAAAGTAGATGGACTGTTGTAGGTGGACTTTTCATTTGAAGCAGGGGAGATTGAACTCGGAACATTGACAATTCAGTAAGGTCATGTTTGCAATTCTCTCTTAGGCTTTTATTGAAGCTATTGTGGTTTTTTTTTGTTTTTCTTTAAAATGGGGGAGTTTGTATCCTATAAAACTATTTGGTGTGTTTATGCTATTCATGATGTTATTGATTTTATTTTGAAATGTATTTTTATTGATCTCATAAATGTAAAAGTTTCCTATAAGAATATAAGTAACAAGTTAAAAAAAGTGTTTTTAATGTCGAAGTTTTATTGAGGTTATGTGTGAAATGTAGTCTCGATAATTCATTTGGATTGTGTATGCTTATACTAAAACTGATGAAACGGATTCTATCATTGATTTTTGTTGGTCTCAATGTAAAAGTTTACTAAAAATATAAATAGTAAAATGAGGGTAGGTAGTGTTTTTGGATAGTAAATGTACACATCATTTGATAATTTTGATGTGAAGTTTGATTAATTGTAGTTGTGAAATGTACAATGTGCAGGTTCACTTGGATTGCACAAAGTAAATTTACTCTTGGGAAGTTTATTCTAATTAAAAGATATCAATATCTTAGTTGGAAATGCTTTTGTATAGTGGTAGAAACTATGCTTTTGTATAGTGGTATGAACTTAAACATAAAGCTCAAAGGAAGACTTATTATCTTTGTAAACATTGCTCAACAATTATAATTAATAAAATATGTATTATTTTTTGAGGAGGGATAGAAATATCCCTCCATAAACTCTTTAAGGATGGCCATGTACATCCTTGAAGAGGTCTCTACCAATTTTTTCATGATATTTTTAGTTTTTCTATTTTCATTGAAGTTATTAAATTGTTATGTTAATCAAATAAAATATTTTAATTTATTGGTAATTAAACAATTAAATAACTATATTTAGTGTGATTATTGTGTTTATCGTGAATCATTGTTTAATGGCTTTCACGTGCATATATTTTAATATTTTTAGTTTTTAGGCTTCGTATGTAATTTAACCTTATTATTGGAAAAAATATTTGGTCTTTTTTATTTTTCTTTAAAATGGATGAGTTTGCATCCTTATAACTATTTTGTTATGATTAGGTATTCATGATGTTATTGATTTCATTGTTGATTTTATTTTAAAATATATGTTTATTCATCTCACAAATGTGAAAGCTTCCCATAAGAATATAAATAACAAGTTAAATGAAGTGTTTTAGATAGTAAATTTACATTGTTTGATGATTTTGATGTTGAAGTTTTAATGATGGTAGGTGTGAAATGTACAATGCTTAGGATTCATTTGGATTGTGTATGCTATCTGGTGATATTAATTCTCTTTTGATTTTTGTCGATCTCAAAAATGTAAAAGCTTACTAAAAATATAAATAGCAAGTTAAGGGAAGTGTTTTTGGATAATAAATATACACATCATTTGATGATTTTCATGTGAATTTTTATTAACTTTAGGTGTGAAAAGTACAATGTGTAGGGTGCAATTGGATTGCAATAAAAAAAATCTACACTTTGAAAGTTTATTCTAATTGAAAGATATCAATATCTTAGTTGGAAATGCTTTTGTGTGAAGACTTAAATTCCTTGTATTTACATTACTCAACTTGTACAATTTATTAAATTTGTATTATTTTTTGAGAAGTGGTAGAAATATCCCTCCATAAACTCTTAAAGTATGGCCATGGACATCCTTGAAGAGGTCTCATTCTGTTTATGCTATTTTTAGTTTTTATATTTTTGTAGTTGTTATGTTAAACAAATAAATGTTCTAGATGTAGTTTGTTTTTTGATAATTAAACAATTACATTACTATATTTAGTGTGCATATTGTGTTTACCCATGAATAATTATTAGTCACATTAACTTTGGTGTGATGGTTTTAATGAAATATGGCAAAAATTGTGTGTATAAGGGTTAGCGACATAGTATCATATCAGTGTCATGGCTTTTGTGTGAAGCATGCATCATGACTAGTGTGCATCAAACTCCTATAACTTGTCCCTAATGTTCTATTTATGCAATGTGGTTAGTGGCATTCACTCTAATGCATGATGATCATGACTTTCGTGTGAAGGGTATAATGGCAAAAATGTCATTGATTTGTATGGGTTTCATTTGAAATTTCTTCAAACTTGTATGGTGTGCCTAGTGTTCTTGTTATGCATTATGGTTGAATGGCATTGACTCTCTTAGTCATGATGATTATATGGCTTTTTATGTGAAGAGTCTAATGATGAATATGACATTAAATTGTATGGGTTTTTTTGGAGATTGCATCAAACTCCTATGGTGTTCCTAGTGTGGTTGAGTGACATGGACTGTTATTAATGATGCTTTTGTGTGAAGGGTCTAATGATGAATATGTCACTAAATTGTATGGGGCAAGCATTTTAATCTTGCAACAAAATCCTATGGCGTGCCTAGTGTGATTGTGTTCATGCATCATGGTTGAGTGACATTAAATCTTATGCACGATGATTATATGCCTTCTGAGCGAATGGTCCAATAAAATATGTGATGGAGTTCATGAATCATAATTATTGTATGAATTTATAATCAAATAAAATATTTTAATTTATTGGTAATTAAACAAATAAATAACTATATTTAGTGTGATTATTGTGTTTATCGTGCATCATTGTTTAATGGCATTCACGTGCAAATATTTTAATATTTTTAGTATTTTTAGGCTTTGTATGTAATTTAACCTTGTTATTGGAAAAAATATTTGGTCTTTTTTATTTTTCTTTAAAATGGATGAGTTTTCATCCTTATAACTATTTGTTATGCTTAGGTATTCATGATGTTATTGATTTCATTGTTGATTTTATTTTAAAATATTTGTTTATTCATCTCATAAATGTGAAAGCTTCCCATAAGAATATAAATAACAAGTTAAATAAAGTGTTTTAGATGGTAAATATACATTGTTTAATGATTTTGATGTTGAAGTTTTATTGATGGCAGGTGTGAAATGTACAATGCTTAGGATTCATTTGGATTGTGTATGCTATTTGGTGATGTTAATTCTCTTTTGATTTTTGTAGATCTCAAAAATGTAAAAGCTTACTAAAAATATAAATAGCAAGTCGAGGGAAGTGCTTTTGGATAATAAATATACACATCATTTGATGATTTTCATGTGAATTTTTATTAACTTTAGGTGTGAAAAGTACAATGTGTAGGGTGCAATTGGATTGCAATAAAAAAAATCTACACTTTGAAAGTTTATTCTAATTGAAAGATATCAATATCTTAGTTGGAAATGCTTTTGTGTGAAGACTTAAATTCCTTGTATTTACATTACTCAACTTGTACAATTTATTAAATTTGTATTATTTTTTGAGAAGTGGTAGAAATATCCCTCCATAAACTCTTAAAGTATGGTCTCATTCTTTTTATGCTATTTTTAGTTTTTATATTTTTGTAGTTGTTATGTTAAACAAATAAATGTTCTAGATGTAGTTTATTTTTTGATAATTAAACAATTACATTATATTTAGTGTGCATATTGTGTTTACCCATGAATCATTATTAGTCACATTAACTTTGGTGTGATGGTTTTAATGGAATATGGCAAAAATTGTGTGTATAAGGGTTCGCGAAATAGTATCATATGAGTGTCATGGCTTTTGTGTGAAGCATGCATCATGACTAGTGTGCATCAAACTCTTATAACTTGTCCCTAATGTTCTTATGTATGCAATGTGGTTAGTGGCATTCACTCTTATGCACAATGATCATGACTTTCGTGTGAAGGGTATAATGGCAAAAATGTCATTGATTTGTATGGGTTTCATTTGAAATTTCTTCAAACTTGTATGGTGTGCCTAGTGTGCTTGTTATGCATTATGGTTGAGTGGCATTGACTCTCTTAGTCATGATGATTATATGACTTTTTGTGTGAAGAGTCTAATGATGAATATGACATTAAATTGTACGGGTTTTTCTGAAGATTGCATCAAACTCCTATGGTGTTCCTAGTGTGGTTGAGTGACATGGACTCTTATTCATGATGCTTTTGTGTGAAGGGTCTAATGATGAATGTCACTAAATTGTATGGGGCATTTTAATCTTGCAACAAACTGCTATGGCGTGCCTAGTGTGATTGTTCATGCATCATGGTTGAGTGACATTAAATCTTATGCACGATGATTATATGCCTTTTGAGCGAAGGGTCCAATAAAATATGTGATGGAGTTCGTGAATCATAATTATTGTATGAATTTATAATGATGAATATTTGACATTGTGTTGTATGAGTTTTGTTTTAAGGTTGCATCAAACCCCTTTGTGCTTGAGTGGGAAGGATATAATGGCATATATGTCATTGAGTGTATGGATGTTATTTCAAGGTTCTTCAAACTTCTATGGTGTGCCTAGTGTGCTTGTTCATGCATCAAACGCTTATAGTGTTCATAATGTTCTTATGTATGCATTATGGTTGGTGACATTCACTCTTGTACATGTTGATCATGACTTTCATGGGAAGGATATAATGACATATATGTCATTGAGTATGGATTTTATTTCAAGGTTCTTCAAACTTCTATGGTTGAGTGGCATTGAGTCTTTCTTATTCATGATGATTGTATGGTTTTGTGTGAAGGGTCCTATGATGAATATGTCACTAAGTGGTATGGGTTTTCTTTGAAGGTTATATCAAACTTCTATGGTGTGCCTAGCATGCTTGTTCGTACATTATGGTTGAGTGACATTGACTCTCATTATTGATGATTTTATGACTTTTGTGTGAAGGGTCTAATGATGAATATGTCACTAAGTTGTATGGGTTTTCTTTGAAGGTTGCATCAAACTCCTTTGGTGTGGCTAGTGTGCTTGTTCATACGTTATGGTTGAGTGAGATTGACTCTTGTTCATGATGGTTGTATCGTTTTTGTGTGAAGGGTCTAATGATGAGTATGTGACTAAGTTGTATGAGTTTTCTTTGAAGGTTGCATCAAACTTCTATAGTGTGCCTGGTGTGCTTGTTCATACATTACAGTTGAGTGAGATTGACTGTTATTCATAATGATTATATGACTTTTGCGTGAAGGGTCTATGATGAATATGTGACTAAGTTGTATGTGTTTCTATGAAGGTTGCATCAAACTTCTATGGTGGGTTTCGTGTGCTTGTTCATACATTATGGTTGAGTGAGATTGTCTCTTATGATTCTTTGGCTTTTATTTCAAGGGTCTAATGATGAATATCTCACTAAGTTGTATGGGGTTTCTTTAATGGTTGCATTAAACTTGTATAGTGTGTTTGTTCATACATTATGAATAAGTGAAATCTACATTTACTCATGATGATTGTATGGCTTTTGTGTGAATGGCCTAATGATGAATATGTCGTAAGTTGTATGGGTTTTCTTTGAATGTTGCCTAAAACTCTTATGATATGCCTAGTGTGCTTGTTCATACATTATGGCTGAGTGAGATTAACTCTTGTTCATGATGATTGTATGACTTTTGTGTTAAAGGTATATAATGATGACTATGTCACTAAGTTGTATGGGGTTTCTTTGAAGGTTGCATCGAACTTCTACAATGTGCCTAATGTGCTTGTTCATACATTATGGTTGAATGACATTGACTTAGTCCTGATGATTGTATGGATTTTGTGTGAAGGGCCTATTGATGAATGCCACTAAATTGTATGGGTTTTCTTTGAAGATTACATCAAACTCTTATGGTGTGTGCCTAGTGTGGTTGAGTCACGTTAACTCTTTCTCATTCATGATGATTATGTGGATTTTGTGTGAAGAGTCTAATGATGAGTATGTCACTCAATTGTATGAGTTTTTAATATTGCATCAAACTCATATGTCGTGTCTAGTGTGATTGTTCATGCATTATAGTTGAGTGACATTGAATCTTATGCACGATTATTGTGTGTCTTCTCAGTGAATGGTTTAATAAAATATATGTGAGTTTATGAATTATAATTATTGTATGACTTTTGTGTGAAGGGTATAATGATGGATATGTGACATTACGTTGTATGAATTTTTTTGAAGGTTGTATCAGACTCCTTTGTTCTTTCTAGTGTGTTTGTTCATGCATCAAACTCTTATAGTACTCTTAATGTTCTTATGTAATCATTAATTTTCTTTCTAGCGTGCTTAAATTGGTATCAGAGCCAATCTGTTTCTTTGTTCTTTGATTTGTCTTTATGAAATATCTGTTCTAAACACTTTACCTGTAGTGTGAGTAGTGGAAGTTGCAGCCGTAAGTCCCATACTAAAGGCCAGGAGAGTCATGTGAAGGGCATCAGTAAGTCGACCAAAGTAGCCGGGAATATCGAGACTGTAAATCAATAAGTTCTTATTTCTCATTATGGCCAGTAGAATCTACATTGTCTGAAGTTTTGCATAATTACTTTCAAGATAATGATGAACATGTTGTAGATGAGAAGGGTAACTTCAAATTCCCTGACATTAACATCTCTACACTATACCCTGAAAAAGGAGTCAAAGCCAAAATTTGTGATTCTGTCCATCAGTTTGAAATAAATCTGTTGGTCTGTGGATAAGGAATTTGTCTGATTTATCTCCCTTTCTTACTTTCGTCTGATGTCTCTCGCTGGAGAGAGAAGGGATATTTTCATGTCCACTTTCCTTATGTTGATTTGATTGTCCACCCCCATTTCAACTATGATATTGGTGCTTAGTTTTTTGCCACTCTCATCGCTACACGCTGTAGAATTTGGGAACAAGCTGTTATAGCCTAGTTCTGTGGTGTCCTCTGTACTAAGAAAGGGCATTGCATGATCTCTGTCTATCCAAATTTCACCCTTTCGCTATCTGATAAATTCATTTCTTCTGCATTTTGCCTTCTGCAATTTGCCTTCTTCTGCAAGCAAAGGGTGTGTCTCTCATGCTAGGATTCGTGTATGCCACTATTGGAGGACGTTGTGTTTACAGAATAATGAATACTGTGTCACCTCCAGTTTCTTTGCCCACAGGGGTAGGTTTTCCGCAAGGATCTTCAAACCTGCTAGATTATGGTATAATCATTGACCATACTGGGTTTGACATAGGATTTCCTATTATTGAACAACTCCTGAACCAACAAAAACCCCAGTTTCGAGACCTTCCTATGTAGAAAAATAGATTTTCTAATAGGCCCTTATTCTAGACTAGGCGAGTAGCCAACGTTACACTCCAATCTGTCCCAGATCAGACCATCATGGAACAACCTTTGGTGGATGAAAAGATGGCTAGACTGCAACCTTTAAGGCGAAGTTTATCTATGGCTCATTCATTCCCCAGTTCTGATAATAAGCCATATATGGATTATAACCTCGAGGAATGTTCTACATCCTCTAGCCATTCTATTTCCAAACCTTCTAGACCTCGCATGTCTGTCAATCCTTATCGTTTCAGAAAATCATTTGCATCAACCTCTGACTTGAGTAATGATCCAGTCTCAATGATTAAATTAGTAAAGCAAATAAGCTGTAGGCTTCACCTGACCCCAAAAGATGAGGAAGACAAAAAAACAAAGGGAATTAAGATACTCAAGATGGATGAACCCTCCTGTATGACAAGAGAATCATTGCCTAGATATAATGGTGAAAAGAAGGTTAAATATCAAATCCAAATGGATCCAAATACTTCAATTGAAGTCACTAGTTATGAACCAGGTAGATGGCCAACCCTTCAATCCTTTACCATAGTAAACACTGATAAAAGCTATGGGGTAGATATGAGTCAAGACTTCATACTAAAGCAGGGGCTCAGCAAAAAAATTCAGAAGCTCAGAGGAACTGGCAAGCCTAGTGGATGAAATTTGCTCAAGAGAATTTGGATGATATGGCACTTGATGTTAAGCAAGCTGCAACGAATTCTACTTCTGCTTATGGAACTTTGTTGAATGTAGAAAATACTATAATTAGAATGGAATTAAATATTATGAAATTAGAAAAACAATCAACATCTCTTCTGAATGATACTCCAGGAATCTCATACCAAGTCAGGAATATTCATAATTCTATCACAACCATTCAATCCCTGACTCAAAGAACTGACACATTTGTCACCAAGATTTCTAATGATTTAGCCACTTCTGATGCTAGAAGATATAGTAAGGCCCAGAAAACAAAGCATTATTAGAACATGCGGCCATAAATTTAAAAAAAAATAGAAGATATACAAAGAAAATTAGAGTTTCCCAAAAAGGAAAAGATAGTTCTGAGGAAGAAATTGAAGAAGCCAAATCACACTACTCAGAACCTCTATAAAAACAAAGAGTTAAGGTTCAGAGGAGAAAATGTATTTTAATTGTTGATGGACCTGATGAAGAAGAACAAGTAGCACACCCTCTAGAACCAAAACAACCCCTAGGCCTACAAAATTAATTTTCCCTAAACAAAAGGAACATGCCATGCATCATACAAAAGAAATGAAAGATAGGTTACAAGAACTTCAAATTGAGGATAATGAACCAATCTATATGGATGAACTTGCTATAGCACATATGGATGTTTCTCTTTCTAATGAAGAAATATTCTTGGATGGAGAATCATCCCAAGCATCTAAAAATGAAGAACCAACACTGGTTAATGAAGAATTTGTTTTGGAACAATTGAATGATGTTGAAGAATGGGAAAATTTCATGGGCAGCCATGAATCAATAGGCAGTAATATAGATATTGAAATGAGGGATGATGTTACAGAAAACTCTAGACCAGAACAAATGAGAGCTTATGCCACCTTCGAGTATATTTTGAATATTGACAAAATTGTTGACCCATACGATGCTATTTGCACCTGCTGTGATACACTAGAAAATTTCTATGACACTAGAGGTTCTGTCTGGTCTGAATCTAATAAAGTTTTGTATGCTGTTAGATTGATGTCTGGTAAACTTAGTGATTGGTGGAATGGTTTACCTAACAATGGTGTTATTTCCCAAGATCCAGTATCAGGAGAAGAGTATGTCAAAGAAATGGATATGGGTAGAAATGATATATTTGCTAAAGGATTTTCAATGTTAAAACTCATGCTCATTGGTCTATTATGTGGTAATAGGAAAAATGATGTACTTGAAGTTGAGAAAATTTTGTATTCACTACAGCTCAAAAATTTAGGTAAATTGCACAAATACAACTTATATTCGAAAAATATATGATTGCAGCTAACAAGCTCCATGATCCTACTACCAAAAAATATTATCTCAATTCACTTCCTTGTGGGTTAGGAGAATGGGCAGAAGACTATTTGAAGGATAGAAAAATGACTAAGGTGGAAAAATGTACATTTTCTGAGCTGAAAACTTTAGTCACCTATAAGTTGGATAAACAATGTCTACTCAAAGCTTTGAATGACAATAGAGAATAGTTTAATTCTTCATGCAACTTGAGAGAATACTGTAATTTGCCTCCAATCAACTAGCTTAAGGACTTCAAGCAAGTAAGAAAATTCCATAAAAGGTCTTGTGGAAAGTATTGTAAATGCAGAAAGTGTAGTAAAAGAGCCTATGATGATAATATGGAAATATCTTTTCATCCCAAGCACATAAGCCACAAAAGAGGTATTGATTTGCTCCTGTACATAAGAATTCTTTTAAAAATAGAAATCCTCCTAAATATTTGTTCAAGAAGAATAAGAATCCAGGAAAGGGACCAGTAAAATGTTTCATTTGTAAGGGTCCCCATTATGCCACAAATTGTCCTAGAAAGCTAAATCTTGGAACAAAGGTTTATGCTCTTTTTCAAGAACAAGATGTATAGAATAATTAGTAGATTGTAGATACTTTTGATGCTTTTGCTTAGTTTTCAAATGACTAGTTTTTTGAGTTAGTTGAAATTTTGCCTGAACATTTCTCTATGGGAAAAGAAAAGTCTAGAAAAGTTTGTGAATCCACTTCGGATGAAGAAAGTAATTCAGACTCCTCGAGTTCATCTGACTCACCCTTTGTAGTGACAAAAGTTGTGAAGCAAGCCATTAAGGATCTCACCTTCAAAATTGACATGGCCAAGGCCAAAGATCCTTATAGAATGGCTAGGACAAAAGAAGAAAGAAGGATTGCTATCAAAAAACAACTCAAAGATATCAAGACTTGGGAAGAAGAAGGTGACTCTCTTCAAAAGCAGCTTAGAAGCTCAAGACCCTCTACTTCCCATGGATACATATATCCCAAATGGAAGAAAAAGCTAGCTTCACCTGTTCCTCTTCTCCACCTCCTCTTAAGAAAAAATTGTCTTCCAAAAAATTTGCCTTTAACCAGCTTGATGTTGTATGCTCCAAATTGGATCATCTTACAGAGGATATTCAAAACCTTGTACGCCAAGTTTATTTGCAAAAAAAGGAAATTACTACACTCACTTCTGCCATGGGGGAGATTAGAGAAATTTTGTTCAAAGATGATAACAAGGATGGCGACTCTCTAAGCAGCAGCTCTGATTCTGACCTTGAAGAACTAGTAAATGCACTATATCTTGCTGAAAATTACACATATATTCGTATAAATTTCTATTTTCCTAGTTACAAACACATTCCCATGGATGCCTTTGTAGATTCTGGCTCTTCCAGAAGTTTTGCAAAGACTAATGCAATCCCTCCAGAATTTTGGAAACCCAGACCAGAACTCCCAACAGGTTATGCAATCAATGGGGAACAAATCCAGATGGGTAGATATGCACAAGATGTTACTATTGAGATTCAGGGAAAGAAATTTGTAACTGATTTCATTGAGTATAATGCTTTAAGAGGTGATGTTTTCTTATGATTTCTATTCTTGACTAAATATCAACCTTTTGTTCTTAGAACTCATGAAATATCTCTCAGACATGAAGATGGCCCAATAAAGATTCCTGCTTTAAAAGTAGTCAATTACAAGTTTGACAAAAAAACTACTAAACCAGGAAGAAAAGAAAATGACAATCTTCAAGCCCAAAAATTGCCACTATTGCTCGAACCAATCAAGGCTAAATTTGGACAAGAATGCTGCAGTCTCAATCCTCTGCAGTTTTGGTCAAAGGAACATGAATAATGTGAAATCAAGATCAAGCTAGAATGCCAATCAGTAATCCCATTTGAGCCAACATATCTGATGAGTCCAATAGAAGTCAAGGAGATGGATGAACATTTGGAAGAATTGCTTCAAGGCCACTTCATTCGAGAAAGCAAGAGTCCTTTCAGTTGTCCAGCGTTCTTGGTAAATAAGCAAGCAGAAAAGGCAAGAGGTAAAAAGAGATTCTGTATCAATTACAAACCTCTTAATGATATAATTCTTCCATTCAATTATCCAATACCATTCAGTACTGACTTGATTATGAGAGCAACCTCCAAAAGGATATTTTCTATGTTTGACTACAAGTCAAGATTTTCACAAGTAAAGGTAAAAGAAGATAGGTATAAAATTGCCTTTTTTGTTCCTCAAGGGTTATATGAATGGAATTTAATGCAATTTGGTTTAAAAATTGCTCCTACTTATTTTCAAAGAAGGATGGACAAGGCTCTCAAAACATTGAAAGATTTTCTGCGGTATATATTGATGACATTATTGTCTTTTCAAATGATTCTTCATAACATTTAGAACATTTGCAACATTTGTATAATGCAATAAAAGAACATGGAATATGTCTATCTACTAAAAATATGGTAATTGGGCAAGAAGAAATTGACTTCCTTGGATTAATTCTTTCTGAAGGGAAAGTCAAACTACAACCTCATATTCTGAAACATAAATGAATTTCTTGATGTGTTAATTGGGAAAAAGCAAATTCAGAGGTTTTTGGATTGTCTTAATTATGTTTTTCCCTTTTATAATGGCTTGGCCAAAGACAGAGCAAATAGTCGAGGACAATTAAAAGACAAAGCACAAGGATGGACTGAAGAATTGATTGAGATAGTCAGAAAAATCAAAGGAAAATGTCAGCATCTTCCCACTTTGCATATGCCAAAGGATGGCTACCAATTGATTTTATATACTGATGCTTCTGATAATGTGTGGAGTGTTGTTTTGTTATAGGAAATTCCTTTAAAAGAGGCACAGATCTGTGGTTACAGATCAAGAACTTTTACTAATATAGAATGCAAGTATACAATATATGAAAAGGAGATTTTGAATGTTAAGAAGGGTATTCAGAAATTCAAAATATTCTTGAAACCTGAACACTTCATAGTAAAAACAAACATCCAGCCTATGAGGTCTCTCTTAAAAAAGAAACCAGATAAAGATTTGGCTTATGGTAGAATTGCACGGTGGTACTTAGATTTTATAAGTTATGATTTTGATATTGAATGGATAGGAGATAACAATCCACTAGTTGACAGTCTAACCAGAGAGATGTCAAAATTGGCTGAGACTACATTTATGATGATTGAACCTGCTAAAACTTTCTTAAGAGAAGATGGGATGGAAGTCTATGAGATGAAAGATGAAGAAGGTAATAAAATGATGGTTCCCTAATTACTACAAAAATCCTTGAACCTATTCTTCAAGTTTATTTTCTTAACAAATGGCTCCAAGGTTTAAGAAATCAAATTTCATAATATTTTGAACAAGGAGTTCTTGAACTAGATGAGCAGGTTGCATTTTTAGAACACTTTGGGTTAGAAGAAGCCAGTATAGCCTATTCAATCAAGAATGGATTTTCTTTTAACATTTGTATGACTTCTTTGATACCTATGAATTGGGATATAAAGATAAAAAAATCCATTAAAATGTGCTAAGTATGGCTTCATTAATAGCATCACCATACTCCAAACCAAGTTTGAAGATTTTGCTGATATCTTTGCTAGTCATAACAATTTTGTCTTACCACCCAATATGATATAATTTTTTTATTACATCCAAGGAAACTTTTCATGGGCAATTGAAGAAGGAATGATTAGTTATTTGACTAATCCAAGTTGTTATCACCTACCTAGAGTAGATTATTATCTTGTGTTTCATAATTGGTTTTCAAAGGTTGTGATTGATGACATGGAACCTGCTCTCCACCCAACCTTGGTAGCAGTACACACAAAATTAGATTTGGTGTATCCTGAAGAAATAACGCGCATAGTTTATGCTTTTAGAAGGAGAAATGATGATTTGGACACTGCTTTTGAACCAATTCCTAGTAATCTTCTTCCACCAACCATATTTGGATAAACTAGCACTTGGGTTTCTTTGTGTCATGACATCAACCATGTTATGATCTGACAACAGGATGCAACCCTATTAGAAAAAACAAGATCTCCATATTTGCTTTTGGGTGTAAAGTGGGCCATCCATGCTTACGGTGTATTCAAAGTGATTGTCTTTTTCACTACTGTTGTTAATGTTTACGGATAAGACTGCTTAACAACTATCCACTTCTACAATAGTTGCTACGTGTCAATTTGGTATGGTAAGATTTCTAGGATAGCTTAATACGTTTTGAGGTTCGTAGGCTATAAAAAGAAGACTCCACCTCATTCATGGGCATTCGGAGTTTAATTCAGGATCTGATAGAGTTCTAGGCTAAGTCTTAGTATCACAAGAGTATGCTCTTGTTCTACGCTTAGAGCGATCTGAACAATCAAAAATTGTGTAGAGAATTTGTAATGTGTTAACCTATATCAATTAACACATATTTATCTGCAAATTGTAATTCTAAAATTTCTCAATAAAGATTCTTCTGATTAAATTGGTATCAGAACCTCTCTAAAAATAAAGAGTTAAGGTTCAGAGGAGAAAAGGTATTTTAATTGTTGATGAACCTGATGAAGAACAACAAGTAGCACTCTCTAGAACCAAAACAGTCACTAGGCCTACAAAATTAATATTCCCTAAACAAAAGGAACATGTCATGCAACATACAGAAGAAATGAAATATTGGTTACTGTTGGCAAGAGACACTGCTATGCATAGTAGGTGTTGTCATTGATGGCAACTAAGTCTATCCTACACATTTGCATTACATGATTTGTTCATACTGGAAGTCAGAGTGAGGATTTGTCTAAGTCTGGATGTCAGAACTAGAGCATGTGATAGGGTCTGGTATCTTGGTCCGGATCTCTCCGGTGGTAAATCACAGTGTACTGCGGATCTAAAGGAGTGATAAGGATTGTCAGGACTATCTAAATCCAGAATCTTAACCTCTGGTGATGAAGGATTCAAAAGATATAAGCATCTGAGTATCAGGGTCCAGTTAGTCATCGCAGTCAAAAGAAGAATAGGCCGACCTAGTATTTGATCTTGGTCCAGATACAGAAAAGTTGTTGGATAAGCAATTAGTGACAATCAGTGGTATTGGCCGACATGATCGATGATTTGAGAACACAAGTTTTTGGTCCGTGTTATTATTTGTGCATGGATTTAGCCGATAGAGTAGACTTTTAATAAAAGTTCTAAGTTTTCTTCAAGCCGACTACAGTTGATTGAATTTCTTGATGCGGATATATATAGTCAATGGATTCGAGTGTTTTGGTGTGGGTATGTGTTGTGATGATGGAGTAAGTGCAAAAAGGTAGAAAGAAGAGTAAAAGAGAAGGGAACTAAGGTCTGAATCATGGCAGAACAGTAAACAGGGCAGAGTAAGAATGAAGTGTGTAAGATCAGTATTCTATACTTAACTGAAACTGAACTCTTGCATTGGTAGATCCTATTCGTCAGTTCAAACATTCTGTAATCTTCTCATAATCATTCCTGTAGGCAGTGAGCCTCCTTGAGCAGTGAGCTCTAGGCAGTAAGCCCGAAGGCATGTGCCTTCCCCATTTGTAATACTTTTAACAGAGTATAATTTTTTGTGGGTTAACTGCCACTGGGTTTTTCCCTCAATTGGGTTTCCACGTAAAAATCCTGGTGTTCATGTGTTATGATCTTGTTGTTTCTATTCTTATGTTTATAGTTCTTTCTTTTGAATGTATGTGACAAATAAATTAAGGAACAATCTAAGAAGTTTTGTAGAACACTGTTTCGCCCCCCCTCTCAATGTTCCCTAATTCCAACAATTGGCATCAGAGCAAGGTTCCTTGAAAGAAGTTTAACAACTTAAGGAAGATCTGGGAAGGTATTAAAATGGATTCATACAACCTTCAGGAACAACTTAAACTTGCTTTAGAAGATCTTGATCAGTCCAGAGATGATGTCAAAGAAATGCAAGAAAACCTTAAAGAAGCGGAAGACTTCATTGAGACCTTAAAAGAAAAATTGAGCAAATCTGATGAAAAGAGAAAGGAGCTACTTCCTCAACTAGAAAATCAGAATGTAGACAATGACATGGATGAGGCTCTAAAGAAGAAGACAAAGGAATGTGAGAAGCTGGCAAAAGAAGTTTCTATTCTAAAACATGAAATGGAATCTAGGGTGATGAGGTTAACCAAAGAAATTGAGGAAAGAAAGAAGACTGAATAAGACCTGAAACAAACTCTGAAAGAAAGAACAAAAGAATAGTGCAAATTGGATGGAATTGCTGGCCATCTAGAGTATGATCTACATGAAAGCAGAGACAACGAAAAAGAACTTGAAAGGCAAATTGTCATTCTCAAACATGTCCTAGAAGTTGCTAATGAATATAAAGAGAAATTCAAGATAAGCTCAGCTAAACTTGAAGTGCTGCTTGACAATCAGAAGAAGGCAGAGGATAAGCATGGTCTAGGATTTGAGAAAGGTGAAAGCTCTGGATCCGGTCAAAGAAATCTTGATACAAGAAATCAAAGAAGGAATCCTAGAAGACCTCCAGTAAGACAACCCAATGCTCAAAGGTATCCATCTTTCAATGACAATTGTTTCAAGTGCAATAAATTTGGTCATAGAGCTACTCAATGCAGAAGCAGAGTGAATCAAAGTAGTCCATCCTTCTCCAGTCAATGCTTCAATTGTAAGAGGTATGGTCATAGATCCAATGAATGCAAAAGCATGATAATGAATAACTTTAACAATAGAGGAAATGGCAATTCCTTTAATGGCAATTGTTTTGCATGTAATGGATTTGGACACATGGCCAATCAGTGCAAATAAAGAGGGAATCAAGTAAATAAGCAAAGAAATGTTGTGTGCTTTAATTGCAATAGATCTGGTCATATTGCAAGATTCTGTAGAAGTATGAATAATAGAAAAGGTCTGGTAAACAGAAACCAAAACATGCAGAGACAAGACAAAGGAAAGGATAAAGTTGATGTGAATGAGCTCCAGAATGAAATGAGAAAAACCTGGGTAAAGAAAGGTGAAATGAATGTTGATAATGAATCCGCACTAGAATCCAGTGCTGATAATTCCTCTGAGAATTGAATTAGGAGCTTGGGCTCAGGGGGAGCTGCTTTGAAAATCTACTTCCCCCAGCCAGTAAGTGGGTGCCTGAATCTGGCACAATGAATGAAGTTAAAGAAACCTGTTGTAGATATATTGAAGCTAATTCCGGAAGAAAAGAAGCTAATGTGACTAATTGCGGAGCAATTGAAGATCGACTGTATGCAAAAATAGTGTAGCTGGATGTGTTAGGGCAGAGCATTTATTACAATGAAGAATTAGGTTTTGTGGAGGATAAAAGGTCATTCATTCAAGCATTTGGATCACTTTGCATTCGAAGAAAGCAAGTAGAAGAGCACTTGAGCTAAGATTTCAAGGATTTGAAGTGCAACCGGTGAATTCATCCGCTAACCCTAACTCCGTGAAGAAAAAGGTATTTTCTGTGTAACTTTAAACTTGTGATCTTTTGCAATGGCTACACTATTGGTTGTTGATATTACTGAAAGACCCAGACCCAAATTCAAGAAGCATCCACACAAATCAGTAGAAATCGACCCGTTAGGTGCATTTTCAAGTGTTCCGTATGGCATATTACATGTTGAGGATTTAGGGCCTACATTCATGCCAGCATAGGTGAATTTGGAGACTCAAGGTTTGTAGATTTGTTTAAGAATCATCTGAGAGATGAAATTCACGGTCTTAAACCTGAGTATATGGCACTGCACGATAAACAATTCATTCAGGTTATAGGGTTTCCATGCTTCGATGAAGATGAATAGGTCCAGTATGTTTTAAGCCGTATGCATGATGAGTTTATGTGGGTCACACAAACCTTTCAAAATCACCAAGGACACCATCAAGGCCGTGACATAGTTAAACTCATCCAGTGGACTGCCAATGTTGAAGGCTATAAAAAATCAAACTATGACTGATGTTATCGGTTCAAAGTTTGACAAAAGGGCAATGACTATCAATGACATTATTGATCCGGATGTTAAGTTTGCTTCAATGGTGATTGGATACAAGATTTATCATTCCAACAGGGAAAATTCTGTATCCAGTACGGCTATCTATGCAGCTTATCAGACGTTGAGAGAGAATGTTGATTATGACTTGTGCGAGTTGTTGCAGAACCAGCTGATGGAAAATTTGAATAAGGTAAACAAGGATAAGAACACCTTCAAATATGGTACACTAGTCTTATGATTGTTCTTCTATTTCATGAACGAGTTACCCGGCAATAAAAGCATGTGTTGGACTAGTAATAAACCTGTTGCTATTCAGATAAGAGAGCACTTGAATAGTATTGGAGATGCCAATGCCCAAAGGATAGCTCTCTGGGGATTTTTCAAGAATTTTCAGAGCATGATGCATTCAAGGGAGAGAATTCCCTCTTCTATAGTTGAAAAATACAAGGAGACAGTATGTTTTGTGGTAGATACAGATCAGTGCTTAATGGAAGCTGTTGAACCAAGAACGATGTGGATTATGCCTATGGGTTATGAAGTTGATGAGCAAGTATTAGACATGTATGCTCAACACCTTTTAAGCAAGCCAAAGGATACCATAGTTGAAATATTTGGAACATATAAGGAGCTAAGTATGAAATTGCATGTTGAGTTTAGAAAACCAGAAATCAAAAGGGAAGTTCAGAAGCAAGTAGAGATGTAAGCTGAAAGTATTGGCATAACTAAGGAAGCTATGAAGTAGAATAGAGGAAGGACAGAAAAAGCTGAGAAGGAGAAGCATGATAAAATAGGGAAGTGCTCCGAAGTCTCCTCCAACCAACCTAGAAAAACTAGAAGCTCTGTTGCTGCCCCTGTTCCCCCAAAACCTACCAAACCTGAGAAACTAAAAAGCAAATCATCCATAAAAAGAAGCGAAAAAGGTGAAAACTAAGGCATCCTAGACATATAAAAGCATGAAGAATGATGAAGAAGAAACAAATTTTGATGTTGAAGTCAAAAATTAAAGGCATCAGGTACAAAAGCAGCCAAGGTGTCTAAGGAGAAGCCCTCTGAAAGTAAAATAGCAAGCAAGAGGCAAAAGACTGAAACATATGTTGAAAAGCCTACTCTCTCTATGGATGACATCATCAAATCAGTCATTGTAGATGGTAACTTAAGGCCAATGACTGAATTCTTTGATCATTACAGTTGTGCTGATAAGAGGGTTCTAGAAGAAGCAACCGTCAAATATTTAAACATCTACAATAAGGCTTTGATTGAAATAACTTCTGAAATCCCAAAAAGTCTTGTAGATATTCTGGAGTTAAGAAATGAAAATGCAAAGGTAAAGACATTGAAATTAGGGAGCATCTATTGATAAATTTGTGCCCTCAGATTACTCCAGATCAGATGAACATGATATTCAAAGAAGTGAAGGATGACTTCAGGAGTAAGAAGAGAATGAATAAACTCATGCTTGGTGAAACAGATGAGATAGTCAAAGATACTCAGGAGATTCTTCTGAATGCATTGAAAAGACATAATCTTCCTATTGTTGAAAAAGAGATTGATGTTGGGATTGACTCCTCAATTTTGGATGTTGAAGAATTGAAGATCAATGAGTAGCAAACTGAGTTAGATGACTCCTCTGTTCCGAAAGAGGAAGCAATAAACAAGGAATATGTAAAGATGACAGATGAAACTGATGATATAGGAGGTATTCAAACTCCTCTGGATCAATCTTGCAAAGAAGATGCAGAGATGAATGTTGAAGCAGATGATCAAATTGAAGATGATTCATTGAAGAATAAAGACCATGAATTAGAAGAAGGCGAGGACCAAGAAGTAGAAAAGGCCAAGGAGAAAAATGAAAATGAAGAAGAAATTGCAAAGATTGATGGAGAGCCTAAGCGGGATAATTCGGTCGATAGTACCGATAAGGATCAAATAGATACATCATCATTTTGAGCAAGAGACATTGTAGAAGCAGTGAAGGAAATTCTAGAAAGAGACAAACAAATTGAAGAAGATCAGGACATAATTCAAGGTCCAATAAATTTTGATACCTTATCTCAAGTACATAAGATAAAGTTGGCTTCTATAGCTCAAGCCAAAGCAAGAGAAGATATATTGAAGTCTCATATAGAAAATAGTGAGCTACTTGGTCTGGCATCAGGAATCTTGGAGAAGATCATGCCCACTTTTCAGAAGGATTGTTCAGCATCCCCCTCCGGACATTTAAAGAACTTGATAAACTCTGTAAGTACCCATTTTGAATCTCTTGAAAAATCTACAGAAGTCAAGGTTCAAAAGGAATTCAATGATAAAAGATTTGATGCTTTAAAGGGGTTGATTGGAGTAGATAGAATGGTGCTAGATGCAAGTGTAAAGAGTATTCAAAATGCTCTTACAGAAGGAGGAAACATATATAAATTTTTCTTATCCTATCCTAAACTTATAGAGGATATTAAAGATAAAATAAAAGTGTCTAAGCAAAAACTATCTAGTGTATCCAAATCTTTTGATCCTGTGACAACATCAGTGACAAGCAAGGAGAGTCAGGCAATCAACTTGATTGAAGATATAAAGAAATTAACAAAAGAAAATGAGAGCATCGAGGCAAGGATGAGTGAGCTCCGGGGACTAATTTCCCCCAAAATGAAAGCAATGTTCAATGTCCTGACCGAAGCCCAAGCTGTAGCCCAGTCAAGTGACCCCATTGATCTGCAGATGATAGAATCACAGGCATTCCTATTCAGTGATCACATCTCAATTTTGAACACTATGAAGAAGAGCTGGGATAGTGAGCTGGCATGATTGCAGAACATTTTTGGTGATGTACTTAAGTTTATGTAAATAAGACTTAAGGATTGTTTGTACATATGAGGTCTGGTATGTAGAATTTTTATGTAATTTTTGGTTTACGGATCCCACCCTTTGCCATTGATGTCAAAGGGGGAGTGAAGAGCAGTGAAAAATGAGGAATCTAGCAAAGGGGGAGCATTGGAGAATAGTGAAAAGCATAAGTATACTTAGTAAGGGGGAGTTGTTCCGACACTTAGTCATTTTTCACTAAGTGTTGCCATCAATGCCAAAGGGGGAGATTGTTGGCAAGAGACACTGCTACGCATGATAGGTGTTGTCATTGATGGCAACTAAGTCTATCCTACACATCCACATTACATGATTTGTTCATACTGGAAGTCAGAGTGAGGATTTGTCTAAGTCCAGATGTCAGAAACAGAGCATGTGACAAGGTCCAGTATCTTGGTCCAGATTTCTCCGGTGGTAAATCACAGTGTGCTGCAGATCTAAGAGAGTGATAAGGATTGTCAGGACTATCTAAATCTAGAATCTTAACCTCTGGTGATGAAGGATTCAAAAGATATAAGCATCTGAGTATTAGGGTCTAGTTAGTCAGCACAGTCAAAAGAAGAATAGGTTGACCTAGTATTTGATCTTGGTCTAGATACAGAAAAGTTGTTGGATAAACAATTAGTGACAATCAGTGGTATTGGCCAACTTGATCGATGATTTGAGAACACAAGTTTTTGGTCTGCGTTATTATTTGTGCATGGATTCAGGTGACAGAGCAGACTTTTAATAAAAGTTCTAAGTTTTTTTCAAGTCGACTACAGTTGATTGAATTTCTTGATGTGAATATATATAGTCGATGGATTTGAGTGTTTTGGTGTGTGTGTGTGTGTTGTGATGATGGAGTAAGTGTGAAAAGGTAGAAAGAAGAGTAAAAGAGAAGGGATCTAAGGTCCGGATCATGACAGAACAATAAACAAGGTAGAGTAAGAATGAAGTGTGTAAGATCAATATTCTGTACTTAACGGGAACTGAACTCTTGCATTGGCAGATGTAATTCATCAGTTCAAACATTATGTAATTTTCTCATAATCATTCCTGTAGGCAGTGAGCCTCCTTGAGTAGTGAGCTTTGGGCAGTGAGCCCGAAGGCATGTGCCTTCCCCATTTGTAATACTTTTAACAGAGTATAATTTCTTGTGGGTTAACCCCCACCGTGGTTTTTCCCTCAACTAGGTTTCCATGTAAAAATCCTAGTGTTCACGTGTTATGATCTTGTTGTTTCTGTTCTTATGTTTATAGTTCTTTCTTTTGAATGTATGTGACAAATAAATTAAGGAACAATCTAAGAAGTTTTGTAGAACACTGATTCACCCCCCTCTCAATGTACCGTAATTCCAACAATTGGTATTAGAGAAAGGTTCCCTCAAAGAAGTTTAACAGCTTAAGGAAGATCTGGGAAGGTATTAAAATGGATTCATACAACCTTCAAGAACAACTTAAACTTGCTTTAGAAGATCTTGATCAGTCTAGAGCTGATGTCAAAGAATTTCAAGAAAATCTTAAAGATGTTGAAGACATAATTGAGACCTTAAAAGAAAAATTGAGCAAATCTAATGAAAAGAGAAAGGAGCTACTTCTTCAACTAGGAAATCAGAATGTAGACAATGACATGGATAAGGCTCTAAAGAAGAAAAAGGAATGTGAGAAGCTGGAAAAAGAAGTTTCTATTCTAAAACATGAAATGGAATCTGGGGTGATGAGCTTAACCAAAGAAATTGAGGAAAGAAAGAAGACTGAAGAAGACCTGAAACAAACTCTGAAAGAAAGAACAGAAGAATACTGCAAATTGGATGAAATTTCTGGCCATCTAGAGTCTGATCTACATGAAAGCAGAGACAACGAAAAATAACTTGAAAGGCAAATTGTCATTCTCAAATATCACCTAGAAGTTGCTAATGAATATAAAGAGAAATTCAAGATAAGATAAGCTAAACTTGAAGTGTTGCTTGACAATCAGAAGAAGGCAGATGATAAGCATGGTCTAGGATTTGAGAAAGGTGAAAGCTCTGGATCTGGTCAAAGAAATCCTGATACAAGAAATCAAAGAAGGGATCCTAGAAGACCTTCGGTAAGACAACCCAATGCTCAAAGGTATCCATCTTTCAATGGCAATTATTTCAAGTGCAATAAATTTGGTCATACAGCTACTCAATGCAAAAGTAGAGTGAATCAAAGTAGTCCATCCTTCTTCTGTCAATGCTTCAATTGTAAGAGGTATGGTCATAGATCCAATGAATGCAAAAGTATGATAATGAATAACTCTAACAATAGAGGAAATGGCAATTCCTTTAATGGCTACTGTTTTGCATGCAATGGATTTGGACACATGGCCAATCAGTGCAGATCAAGAGGGAATCAAGTAAATAAGCAAAGAAATGTTGTGTGCTTTAATTGCAATAGATTTGATCATATTGCAAGATTTTGTAGAAGCAAGAATAATAGAAAAGGTTCGGTAAATAGAAACTAAAACATGTAGAGATAAGACAAAGGCAAGGATAAAGTTGATGTGAATGAGGTCTAGAATGAAATGAGCAAAACCTAGGTAAAGAAAGGTAAAGGATAATGACATATATAGTCTAATGATAAATTTATCATTAAGTATGGGTTTTGTTTTAAGGTTGCATTAAACTCCTATAGTGTGCATAGTACAATTGTTCATGCATCATATTTAAGTGTTATTATCTCTCGTGCATGATAACTATATGGATTTTCTGTGAAGGTGTAAAGAAATATATGTCATTGACATCTATGTTATTTTTTGAAGGTTCTAATGATACATATATTATTGACTTGTATGGGTTTTGTATTAAGGTTGCATCAAATTGATTGGTGTGTCTAGTATGCTCATTCATGTATCATGGTTGTATGACATTATCATGATGACATTGCTCATTGAGTTATATGGGATTTGTTTGAAGGAATATGTATGTGTTTTGTTTAAGGTTGCATCAAACACCTACGTTGTGTTGAGTGTACTTGTTCATGTATTATGGTTGAGTGCCATTGACTCATGTGTATGATAATTATATGGATATTGCATGAAAATCTAATGAAATATGTCATTGAGCTCTATGCATATTTTTATTAAAGGTTATAATGGCATAAATGCCATTGAGTTATATGGGTTTTGTTTTAAGGTTACATCACAAATTCCCTAGTGTGCTTGATCATGCATCATGGTTGAGTGAAATTGGCTCTTGTTCATTATTATTGTAGGCCTTTTGTGTAAAGAGTCTAATGAAATATATATGATTGAGTTCATAGATCATGATAATTGTATGGTTTTTGCAGGGTTGTACAAATTTTGTTTGAAGGTTACACTAAACTCTTATGGTGTGCCTAGTTTGCTTGTTCATGTATCATAGTTGTGTGGCATTAATTCTTGTGCACGATGACTATAAGGCTTTTGCATCAAGGGTCTAATGCAATATATGATGTTAAGTTCCATGGGCATCGTTTGAAGGTTATATTGAGTTACATTTGCTTTGTTTAAGGTTACACCAAACAACTGTTGTGTGTGTCAAGTCCTTGATCATGCATCACAATTGAGTGACATTGATCCTTCAACATGATGATTGTATGAATTTTGCATGAAGCTTCTAATGAAATATATTAGAGTTGTATGTGCTTTGTTTGAAGGTGCTTGTTCATAAATCATGGTTGAGTGACATTAACTAATGTGCATGATGATTTTATTACTTTTCTATGAAGGGTCTAATGATATATATGGCATTTAGTTCTATGACCATTGTTTGAATGCTATAGTAGCACATGATGGCATTGAGTTGTATGAGTTTTCTCTTAAGGTTGCACCAAATGCATATGGTGTGCTTAGTGTGCTTGTTCATGCATCATTATTGAGTGACATTGACTCTTCCATAGGGTGATTGCAAGACTTTGTGTAGGGTCTATTAAGTATATTCCATTGAGTTATATGGGCTTTGTTTGAAGGTTCTAATGGCACATATATATTCTCTAACAATGAACATGTCATTTATTTGTATAGGTTTTGTTTTAAGGTTGCATCAAACTCCTATGTTGTGCCTAGTGTGCTTGTTCATACATTATGGTTAAGTAACATTATCTCTTGTGCATAATAATTATATGGATTTTTTATGAAGGTATATTGAAATATATGCCCTTGAGTTCTATGTTCTTTGTTTAAAGGTTCAAATGACATAAATTTCATTAAGGTGTATGAGTTTTGTTTTAAGGTTGCATCAAACTCATGTGGTGTGCCTAGTGTGCTTGTTTACACATCATGGTTGAGTGACATTGATTCATGTGCATAATTATTGTACAACTTTCATGTGAAGGGTCTAACAATTGAATTCATGCATCATGATGATGAATGGCTTTTGCATGGTTGTTTGAGTTTTCTTTGAAGGTTCAATCAAATTCCTCTAGTGTGCCTTGTGTTCTTGTTAATGCATCACGATTGCTTGACATTAACTATTTTGCATGAAGGGTCTAATGACGTATAGTTTATACAATTCTATGGCCATTGTTTAAAGGTTCTAATAGCATAGTTTATACAAACTCCTATGGTGTGCCTGGTGTGTTTGTTTATGCATCATTGTTGAGTGATATTGATACTTGAGCACTATGATTGTATATCTTTTGCATGAAGAGTCTAATGAAATATATGTCATTGAGTTGTAAGGGCTTTATTTGAATGTTCTAATAACACATATATAATCGAGTTCTATGGATTTTGTTTGAAGGTTGTATTAAACTCCCATTGTGTCCCTAGAGTGCTTGTTCATGCATCATGGATAAGTGACATTGACTCTTGCTTCTACCAGGTGGTTCCAAGAAGAGTGAAAGATTCATATCTCATTGGACACACTTTTATGGGACATCATTCTGGAGCGCTTTAGAGTGTGACATATTTCAAAGCACTTTCAGTAGAGATGCATTCGTGAGTTTCATGATTTATGATAGAGATACCTTACAACGGCTCAGTATGAGAGAAGGTTTTAGAGCTCCTTCAGTATGTAGACTATATTTAGGATGAGAAATTACTTGTCAACTATTTCATTAGGGGCCTCATCCCTAGCATCTCAGGACCAATATGCATGGCCGACCCAGAGGACCTTATGGGTGCTGTGGAGAAGGCCTTGATAGTAGAGGAGGTACATGGGAGGTCCCAAGAGTCATGGGAGCTATTTCAAAACCACAATTAGGGACAACAAGATCAGGCTTTCCATTGGTCTTCCAACCCTTTGAAGGGGGGATTAAGATCTTCCTCATGACCTCATAGAGAACCCCAATAGCAGCAGCAACAGCAGAGATAGAGACCTAGACCATAGCAGGGACCACGAGGTAGCCACACTAGACCATGGTAGCCACAGGGACCTCACAGAGATCAGCGACCATAGGGACAACATGTAGGACCCTCCTGAACTCACCAATCCTTTAGGGGAGGACCTAGTAAAATTAGCTAGACTGAGTCTTCCCAGTTTAGCAGGACCTTGCCCACACAGGGATAGATGGGAGGACCTTGTTTTGTGTGTGGAGGTATAGGGCACCTAGCTAGAGAGTGCCCACATGGATTTGGAGTAGTTGGGCCCCATTTGGGGGCCTCCTAGAAGACAACCAGAGATTTGGGTAGGTGCCACAAAGTCTTTGCAGCAGTTAAGAACTGCTAGGTTGACCACCAAGCCATGATTATCGATGCCTTAGGTATGATTGGTGATGTTTCAATTAGTGTCTTGTTTGATTTTGGAGCATCTGATTCTTTTATATCTCCATCTATAGTGGATCATTATAGGCTAGTTGCATCTAGACAAGATGATTGGTGGGAGGTGGAGTTAGCTTCAGGGGCTAATGTGGTTGTGGATTCAGTGGTCAGAGACTGTCAGCTAGGTTTTGGGACTATTACCACATCAGTGGATCTTTGGGTTACACCCTTGGGGTCTTATGATTTAGTTCTGGGTATGGACTGGCTTGATGCACATTAAGTGAAGATTGATTAATGATATAAGGTGATTGAGTGTCTCGACAACCATGGAACAAAAGTAGTTTTATCAGGGTTGCAGAGACCCGTATCCCTTCGTATGATATCTGCTATGCAAATGAAGTAGGGTATGCATAAGGGACGTCAGATGCTCACCATCACCATTAGTGACAGATCAGAGGATTCGATAGAGATATCTTTGGATGACCATCCTATTATTAGGGAGTTTGAAGATGTTTTCCCTTCAGAGTTGACAGGATGCTGCCCTGCCATGAGGTGGAATTTCATATTGATTTGGTACCAAGGGCACAACAAGTTTCTCAGACACCTTATAGGATGATGAGATAGGAGCTTTGTAGGCTCAAGATTCAACTAGAGGAGCTTTTAGAGAAGGGCCACATCTATCCTAGCATCTCACCTTGGGGTACACCAGTCATCTTTGTTAAGAAGAAGGATAGGTCTTGAAGATGAGGAAGAGTTAGAAGACAAATAAACGTGAAAGAAACTCATAATAACAATATTTATACCTTCACAAGTCCTCAAATCTCCCTTTCTCCTTGATAAGGTGGAGGAGATTGATGCACCCAATTCAACTCCTAGCTTTACCCAAACTAAATGTGTGTGGATTGCTCTTATAAATTCAACTCAATATAGATTTAATGGAGGATTTGGCTAGCATTGTTAGCATAATGTGGATGTAAATTAGATGATATGAAAATGGATTAGAGAAGGCTTGTATTTATAGGCATTTTGGAGAGGATTTGAGATCAATGGTTGAGATTGAAAGTTGAGATCTAATGGTGGAATATGGAGAGATGAGATGGAGGACTATGATTTAATCAACAAAAATGGAGGGTTGTGAATATTTGTGAATTTTAAATTCACTTTAGGAAGGCTTTGTAGTAATGAGGATTAAGACTTGTGAGTGAATACAAATTAGTTTTTGTGGGAGAAGATGGAGTAAAAAATTAAGGCTTATTGGTGAATGGGATGACATGTGACACATGTTCTCTTTTGGCAAAGACATGTTTGAGCTATTTGCATTAAAAAGAGCTCTTGCATGGAAGAGGAAAGGTGAGGTGGAAGAGTCATTTGACCCCTTTGAATAAAAAGTGAATGGGATGACATGTGACACATGTTTTCTTTTGGAAAAGACATGTTTCAGCGATTTGCATTAAAAAGAGCTCTTGCATGGAAGAGGAAAGGTGAGGTGGAATAGTCATTTGACCCCTTTGAATAAAAAATTGTTTTTTATTCAAAGGGTGTGGGGAGATGGGTTAATCAAGGTTTGAGCCATTTAATTAAGTGCTTAACTTAATTAATATACTTGTTGGAAATTAGTGAGAGAGTTAATTAGTGGTTAAAATTAATTAAGGGTTTACTTAATTAATTTAGGTCTAGGAGCTAGGTAGGTTATAGTAGCTAATTAAATAATTGGTATTTATTTAATTAGGCTAGGTTTAGGTCATAGGCTAAGGGGATTAATCAAATAAGCATGTTTTATTTAATTAATATAGGTTAGGGAATGAGGGAAATTAATCAAATAAATATTAGAATATTTATTTAATTAATTTTGAATGATGTTCTAAGGTATAGTAATAAATTAAATGAATTATTACGAGGGATGGATAATTAGGATGAATGGCTATGGATTGGTGGTTTAGGTTAAATTAATTAAACAAATTGATTTTTATTTAATTAATTGGTGGAAAGGAGAATTGGTAATGCAAGGATGTGGGAAAGTGGCTTGCGAGGTCAAGACATTTTCAGGTGTCTACATTTTTCCGTTCTTTGATGTGGCATCGTGACCAAGTGGAAATGGCGTCAGGTCAAAGAATTTTTCCCCAGCTAATGGGAGGAATGAAAATGAATGAGGGATGCCCCCTTGAGAGATCGGGTGAAAAAAAATATTTTTTTCAAGTGAACTCTCAAAAAAATGAAATGGCGGTGAAAAAGAGGTTTAGGACAAGAAGCGAGGTTAATGGAAGAAAAAACAGGTGAAAATGGGTAAGATTTGTGGTATGGGGAGAAGAAATGATGGAGTGATGTATGGCTAGGTGTGAGTGGTGGAAAATGTCACATCAGTTCTAAAGGAGTGACATGATTGAGTTGGTTATTTGTTAGGTTGGTGAGGAAAGTTTGCTTGATGAGAAAACTTTTAGCGGGGAAGGGATGGTTGGGATTGGGTGGATTATAAATTGATTTAGGAATTGGTAAGGGGTGGGTATTGTGCTGATATATTTTTAGAGCAATCCTAAGTTTTATTATAGCAAAGAGGATATTTTCACCAAGGTATAAAAGACCAAGGTGGTGATGTATATCCATCCATTGCCTAGACTAGACATGCAAACAATAGGATGATCCCATACATGCCCAAGATAGTAAAACCTTGCTTAAACAAATGAGGGGGATTCATAGCATAAGCCCTTAATACACAAAATGTATGAGGAACCTTAGATGTAAGAGGAGATCAAGGATGGTGAGTCAAGGATCCTCCAGTCCAATCTAAATTTCCAACTTATCTACCTAAACCCAACAAACTTCAATCACTTGATTTCACATCCAATATCCCCCATCCAAACCCAAAATCATGCTTCAAATCCAAAATTTATCGCATTGTGGTAGCAATGCTCTATCATAAGGGCTATGACAATACCTATCAAGATGTTAACATTCATATAAGGTCAACTTTGTTATCAATGGGGATCTCACAAACATCAATGGATTGTATAAGTGTCTTTTAATCCCAATGAAGCAGTTACTTGAGGTAGGTCACTACTGGCATGTTATATAACAAGAGCATCTACATCGAGTATCTTAAATAGATAGGGACATGTGAAGACGCTTTGAAAATAATAAAATAAAAAAATAAAAAATAGTTAAGAGAAATCATTCATCTAATGATGAAAACTATTTCATGGCACCTTGGATAAGTACCATGATGAAAACCTATTTGTGGGCATCATGTGTAAATCAATTGTCTATGTACCTTGCACTTGGGGACAAGTTGTCTCATCATCGCATCCACCTCATATCATCCCAATCCAACATATCTATATATGATTTCCATCATTTCCATTCATCATCTCTACTTGACTTTGATCTGGATAAGGACTAAGGTACAATTTTGAAACATGCTTTGGCAATCTCTTGACATAACAAATCCTTTTGTAAAAAATCCTGTAAACATCTTGTAATAGCTTATGTAGTAGGGGCATGTTCTTTGTTAGAATTTTGAAAAAGAATATAACTCAGAATCAAATTGAAAGAGTTAGAATCAATAAGTTGTACTGCAAAAGAAATGAACATAATAGTACTATGAGAGAATAATGTAAATGCTCAAATGGCATAATAGCATTAAGAGTGAACTATAGCTCCAACCTTACAAAATGAAGAGACATACCTTGCTTATAAAGGCAAGGATGAGACATAAGAAATTGTAGTCATGTGACAAGTGTCATATTCCTATTACATGTGACAACTAGAGGTCAAGATGCCAACTAGTTGATGTGTAGGATATGACAACTATAAGACAACTATCAACAACTAGAAACAACTAGAAAAATCTAGAAATATCTTGAAGGATCACTAAGTCAACTTAACATGTGAATGTGTGTGAATATTATTTAACTAATAAATAGTTAAATAATATGAATTATCCACAAAACAAGGGAAAAAATAGTTAGGTAATATCCCTATTCACACTAACACCCCCCTTAAGTGCAACTTAGGGGGAAGCTGACTAAAGAAAGAATGCAGTAATGGGTCCTAACAACAAGGCAATATTAGGTACCCATGTACAAAAAATCTCTCAGAAATGGAGAAAAGGAGAAAACCAAGTGGGAAAAAACTCCTCCTCAAAAGAGAGAAAAGATACCCCCAGAATAGTGAGAGTAAAGAGGACTAAAAGACCCACCCTGAAGTGGACACCTACCGCACCCCCAACAAAGCTCGCAGATGAAGGAACTTGCTTTCAGTGAAGGGTTTGGTGAAGATATCAGTAGATATGTTTTGATGTTGAACAATACCTGAGATCAATGATCTGCTCATGAATCAACTCTTGAATGAAGTGCATGTGAATCTCAATGTGTTTGGTTGGCTAATGATGGACCAGATTATGAGATATCTGAATCACACTTTGGTTGTCACAAAATATGACTGTAGGCTTCCAGAAGGGAATACCAAACTTAGTGAGAATATTTTAAAGCCAAATAGCCTCAATAGTAGCATTAACTGCTCCTCCATACTCAGCCTCTGTGGATGAAAGAGCAATAGAAAACTGCTTCTTGCTCAACCAAGAAACTGGACTAGAACCAAGAGAGAAACACTACCCTAAAGTAGACTTGTGATCCTTAGAATCACCTACCCAATCTGAATCTATATGTCCCACCAAGTCAATATCAATGCTTGCTACATAATAATCCCATAACTGTGAGTGACCTGAATACTGATGTAGAGAAGTTTACCAATTAAAACAGGGTCATTAAGGATGCAAGCCTAGCATTGGCACTCTTACATTGGATTACTAGTTCTTTTATTATTTTTAGATTAGAAATAGTAATTAGAAAACACCCTTGCCCTTGAGAAGCAAAACTTGTAGATGTGCTGAAGTTGTTGAGGATATGCTTTTGTTGTTGGGTTTCCAAGTACTTTTGAGAAAATTTGATTAATATTGGAAACAATGTGTTGAAGAAGTCTTCTGGCTTACAGATTGTTGTTCAAGTTTTTGCTTTGCATTTCTTTTGTGTTGGAGATATGAGTGTGTGGATTGGATATGTTGTTTAGAAGTGTTTGAAGATGCTATATCTAGAATTTGGTGCTTCAGATCATTGTACAGTAAAAGTTGTGTTCACCAATTTGGAATAGTGTTTGAGAGTGTTTGTAGTGTGTCTGGGAGAAAGTATTTTGCTCCACATTTCTCCACATAATGGTTTCAAGTGTTACAGTTTTGGATCTATTCTTACAAAGTCTATATCTTCCTTTAGTTCAAGTGGTTTGTGGTTTGGTGCTCCTCAAGTACATTTCTTAAGTTACAGATAATGACAAGCATGATATACCTGGTTAAGTACTCTGGTGTGAAGTTTCTTCAGGTGAAAGATATTGCAAAGGAACTTGTTGGTTTTCAGGTGCTTGTGGATGTTTCTAGATTATGTTCAAACTTGGTGCATGGTCTGAATGTCATCTTTTGGTCTTGAGGAAGCGTACACTTAAAAGTTCATAGTGTTAACAGAAGATTAGTCGACTTGGTTGTTTACACTAATTGCGGCTGTGCTTCGTTGATTGTGAAAGCATGTTGAAGCATGTTAGAGTGGATTTAGGTCTGTGCTAAGGCATTATGTGGTCTGCATTCATTCCTTTCCTATGCGGGAATGTTTAGGTCTAGACCTAATTTGATTTTTATGGGTTAAGTCATGTTGCCGATCTTGGAGAATGTTTTCATGGTTGATGATGGTATAAATAAGTGTCAAGGAGTCGTGGATGTTGATATATGTGAGGACAATGATGTTTATGATGTGAATTTGATCAGAGCAATAAGAGATTTCATGTGTTAGGCTACTGGATGCAGTAAGCAGAAGCTGTCTACTATTTTCAGTGTTGCTACGAAGGTGTTGTTTGTGTTATGATGGATATTGAGCTTCATTAGAACTGAACTCCATGCATATGTTAGATGCAATTATATCAGTTCAAAGCCTAGTAGTGAGCCATTCTTCTCTTCTCTCTTTCTTTCTCAATGGCCAGTGAATCCACTTGGATAATGAGTCCATCTACAGTGACCATTCTCTCTTTTGGGTAGTGAGCCCTCTGGCAGTGAGCTTGTAATTTAGTATTGCTACTACTTTATATTGTGAGGTAATCCTCACCATGGTTTTTCCCTTCTTGGGTTTTCCACATAAAATCTGGTGTTGTATTGTGTTTGGTGTTGTTATGTTTCAGTTTCAATTATTTGTGATTCATGCTTAATCATCATAAAAGTTTAAAGGTTAATGTAGATCTGAATGTCTGTGAGGGTTTGAAATTTTGATACAATAGATTCACCCCCCCCCCTCTCAGTTGTCTTGTGCATTCAATAAAAGAAAAATCATTGTTGTGCTTGTCTAGGGTACTACAAAGACAAAGTCACCTATCTAGGCTCCTGTTTGACATACCTCACATACAATCTCAACCTTTGACACATGAAGACCTTGTTTTGAATTAACTTAAGTCTTTTTAATGACTTTTATGCTTTCTAAATGCATTTTAATTTAGGTTTAAACATTGACTATGTTACTGCCTGCATAAACATTGAAGTTTTAAGAAATAAATTCTGCAGGCACCTTCCCAAAAAATCCAAAAGTTCTAAGTCTTTGGACCTCCTCAACATATTTCAATTGTGACATGTTTTTCCGGGGGGGTCATCATATTTCTGTCACCCCGATATTCAGCGGGGGATGATATTTCAAATATCAGGTGATCTTACGAATATCACCTTATGCAAACATGACGATGACGTCATCTAAGTCCGATGGGGTCATATTCCAAGTTTTCAATCCAGCCTGATTTTCCAAATGAGGAGGGGGGTCATATTTCTAACATCGGTCATCTTACAAAGATCACCATGATATTGCAATATGATGGTGACATCATCAGGATATCAGTGGACATGATCAGGTGGATCATCGATAAGATGTATGGTATCGGCAAAGCAGGAGGATTTTCCTCTAATGCATCAGGTTGCACCGATCAAGGTGATTTTTCCTGACAGGTGATATTTTATATCAGGTGATGTAGTTCGGTGATATTTCCGATAAGAGTGATATTTCACATTGGGGTGATGTGAAATATCGGGGTGATATTTCATATCGGGATATCATGCAGGAGGTTTGCCAATGGCGCAGGTCATGATGATGGGGTCTTGGTGGATGGTTCATTGGTTGCGCAAGGTAAAATTACATGACATCATATGTGCTCATGACCTTGTTTATAAAGTGTTGAGGAGGTCGCTGTGGGATGAATGTGGGATAATCTGTTCTCACATGATTTGAAAAATCAAGGTCATATTTCTTGGTGGGAAAAGTTACAAAACACACAGTCCACTGCATTCCCAAGGCCGCGGGTTGGTACGCTATTAATGGCGGATGTTATAGGGTATGAGCGAAGGCATGGACGGATCAGGTACCTGATGGAAGATGTGAATCCCAAAGCAACAGCGTTGGGCTTGAGATCAACCACTCCCTGTCTCCTCCTCTACTTGCTGCATTCAATGTTTGAGTGCCATTTTCTCTTGATCCACTGTATCTGGTGAATTTTGAATTGCCATGTGTTTAATGTTGAGTAGCTTCCTGTTGTATATCGCAGGCTGTGTTGTTCATTTGTTAGGTGTTGAAGACTTGGGCAATTTTTTGTTTGAATAACAAAAAAATAGGGCATCACCTTGCTGTTGTATCTCATTTTTTGGAGTTTATGAGTTGCATCTGAATGTGTATTGCAAATATTTTTCAGTTTCATGTCATTTTATATAAAAAATGCTCTTATGCATGTGTTTATCTGCTTGTCCCCATGTGTTGCATGCATCTCCTTCTTTTGAATCTGGTTGCTAAGGGTTTCTTAGGTTCTAGGGTATAGATCTTTGTATCACATGCTGGATCTCTAACTTCCATTCAAGGAGTGGATTAAACTATTTTAGGTTGAGCATGGAGAAGGTTGTATGTCAGCTGGGATGTCAGTAAGTAGAGGTGGCTAAATACTTATCCTTGGGTGATGTTTGTAAGGCAAGCATCAGTCTAACCCCTTGAAACTTAAATCCAAACTGTAATCCATCCTCTTGTATACGTCTAGTTGATTCCTACCTTGAGATAGGCACTGGTTTGCACCTGGGTTAGTAGTTATGATCCAAACCCCCTTGTCTTGCATCCATATAATATCCACCCATTTCATAACTTCCATCCTGTTAGTTTGTAGGAGTAGGATTAGGACCCCTGCATACTCTCATACCCAACCAGACACATATGCCCAAGAATGTTGCCAACCTTGTGATCTATCACACAGATCTGGGTCCATACATGAGAGTATTCTGCCTGTTGTTGTCAAGCTAAATCATTCTGTCATTCAGCTAGTCAATGTTACATCTTTAGATATAGGGATACCCCCCTTGGTGTGGTAGAACCAGAAGTGAAGGGGAGGCAGCTCACGCAACCTCCCGTATCTGTTGGCTGAATCTGCCTGTGCATTGGAGCTGGCAAACCCTCTGCCAATTCGGGCACCAATAGATTTGGCGACTCCACTGGGGAGTCTTTCATGTGAATATGGTGCTCTGCTGGTGGAATGAACCTGGAAAAATATTTGATGAGCTTTCAGTGATTTGAAAATTTTGTCCTCTCTGGAGAGGTGGCGACTCTGCAAAAAAGATTCAAGTGCACATGAAAGGTAGATGTATGTTGTTGAGAATGTTTTGTTCAAGACTTCAGCATCCAGATGAGAAAAGGTACCTAGCTTCTTCCCACTTGTATTTGTTGTTTTACTGCATAAGTTAGATGACAACGGGAAGCCTTACGTCTTAGGCAGACATAGGATGTCTAAGAGTAAAATTTATATGAATCCAAATATGTGTTCACCCATACTCAGTCAAGAGGGGGATGAAACGTTAAGTAAAAGAATTGAAGAGATAAAGAATAGGTTGATATCCGTAAAGGCTAGGTAGGCTTAGTTAAATAATAACCCTGTTGTGTCTGCCAATCAAAATGCTAAACCTCTTGTCAGCCCTTCTAATCCTTTGTATGACCAATTAGATTTGTCATGGGTTGATTATGAAGTTGAAAGTATGCATGCTCAAATTTATAATTAGTTGCCTAGATTTAGTGGACACAGTGTGTGTGATGGGGGTGCACATATCCAAGATTTTCATAGTTTTATGGAAAGACACTCATTTAGAGATGAGGATATGTGGATGAGGTTTTTTGTTGGATCCTTTGGTGCAAAAGCTAGAGATTGGTATTTGAGCTTTCCAAAGAGATCCTTTGCCTATTGGGATGAACTTGTTGACTGTTTTAGAGAAGAATTTGCAAGAGAACCTGTTGATCTTGTTGCAAGATTAATGGAAATTAGAAAACAAGATGAAGAGCCCTGTACTAATTTTAGTCATAGATTTGCAGTAGCCCTTTCACAAATCCCTGAAGACTTCAGACCTGATATTTCAGCTTGTGTTGGCATATACTTTGAAGCTTTTGAGGAGGGCTCTAGTGCATTATTGAGGGAATTCAAGATAATAAGTATGCAGATGGCATACGAGTTTTTAGAAAATATAGAAAAAATGATAAATAAGCAAATGCAGAATTCCCTATCCACAAGCTTTGGTATGAATAACAGTTGTATAGTTGCAAATGACCAAGAGATTATGGCATCATTTGAAGATAAATGTGAAAATGAAAGCATAAAGGTTGAGACTGTTGTGTTTGAACATAATGCTAGCAGCAGTGCTCAACTGGATTGTTCACCAGTTGAGGATGCCAATGAAAGGATCAATGATGACTCCCATTGCAAGATTGAGGCATGTGGTTCTGAGAACAATGATGAGGTTATGGACAGCAATGAATACTTCTTTGAGTGGATTTGTGGAGATAATTGTGAGTATTGTGCTCAGGATAGAGAAGAAGTAAGCAAACAGGGGAACAGTTCCATGTTTAAATCATTGCCTTTTAGTCAGACACATGGAGATGATGAAGAGAAACCAGGGATTGAAACAAGTGCTAGTGATGAGCATGATTGTTCTTTGTTTGATTATAGTTTTGCTTATGACATACAGGCTGATACTCCTCCACAGAGAGAATTTATTGGTAATGAAAATGCATGTTCTGCTGCCCATGAACCAGGGGCATAACATAATGAAGATGAAACACTTGGGTCAACCTTCTTTGATACATATGTTGAGGAGGATCTATTTGAGTATGGTGAAAATCAAGGCATTACTATTGATGAGGATTTTTTTTTTCATCCTGGTGAAAGAGAAATCAACATATGTAATAAAAGTTATTGCAAAGACATGCTTGAGTCTGATCCTTTCCAGTTTGATGCAGCTGATGACTGTGTGCATGAAATGCACAATTGTGGATTTGAGAGCTTTATCTTTGATATGCCAGCTTATGATAAAATGAGGCCTGATGCTCCTAGCTTTGTGGTGGACTTTGAGTGCTTTCAGTTTTCAGTCCAGCTAGGAGACCATTTTACAATGCATATTGCTGATGTAGATGATGATAAGCTTTATATGCCATATGAATATGCATTGCTTGATGAATATGGCATCCACATGTTGCCTAATGCTGAAGGTTGTTTGCATAAGGATGGTAGTGACAAGCTAAATAAGATGGTTGAACATGCAAATGACAAGGGTTGCTTGTGGGTAAATCATGGTAGTATCTCCAGGCTTGATCCAGTGATATCTGATGAAAACAGGATATTTGACAAAGGAAAATTCTGGTTTTTCCTTTTTGGTGGCCCTGGGCTGCCATGTTTATTTTAAAATAATGTGTTTGTGATGCAGGTTGGTGCAGTATTTGACTCTGTGCCCAATGGACATGGGACCGGTCTGCATCCCAGAGATCTATGGTTCTCGCCATGCCTGCAAGAGACATGAGTCCCCAGACAGAGCCACTATTACTGCCTACATAAACATTAAAGTTTTAAGCAATAAATTCTGCAGGCACCTTCCCAAAAAATCCAAAAATTCTAAGTCTTTGGACCTCCTCAACATATTTCAATTATGACCTTTTTTTTCTGGGGGTGTCATCATATTTCTGTCACCCCGATATTCAGCAGGGGTGATATTTCAAATATCACATCTTACAAATATCACCTTATGCAAACATGATGATGACATCATCTAAGTCCGATGGGGTCATATTCCAAGTTTTCAATCCCGCCTAATTTTCCAAATGAGGGGGGTCATATTTCTAACATCGGTCATCTTACAAAGATCACCTTGATAATGCAATATGATGGTGATGTCATCAGGATATCAGTGGACATGATCAGGTGGATCATCGGTAAGACGTATGGTATTGGCAAAGCAGGAGGATTTTCCTCTGATACATCAGGGTGCACCGATCAGGGTGATTTTTCCCAGCGGGTGATATTTTATATTAGGTGATGCAATCCAGTAATATTTCTTATCAGGGTGATATTTCTGATAAGGGTGATATTTCACATTGGGGTGATGTGAAATATCGGGGTGATATTTCATATCAGGATATCATGTAGGAGGTTCGCCAATGGCGCAGGTCATGATGATGGGGTCTTGGTGGATGGTTCATTAGTCGTGCAAGGTAAAATTGCGCGACATCATATGTGCTCATGACCTTGTTTATAAAGTGTTGAGTAGGTCGCTACGGGATGAATGTGGGATAATCTGTTCTCACATGATTTGAAAAATCAAGGTCATATTTCTTAGTGGGAAAAGTTGCAAAACGCACAATCCACTGCATTCCCAAGGCCGCGGATTAGTACGCCATTAATGGCAGATGTTACAGGGTATGGGCGAAGGCATGGATAGATTAGGTACCTAATTAAAGATGTGAATCCCCAGGCAGCGGCGCTGGGCTCGAGATCAACCACTCCCTATCTCCTCCTCTACCTACTGCATTCAATGTTTGAGCGCCATTTTCTCTTGATCCACTATATCTGGCAAATTTTGAATTGCCATGTGTTTAATGCTGAGTACCTTCCTACTGTATATAGTAGGCTGTGTTGCTCATTTGTTAGGGGTTGAAGACTTGGGTAATTTTTTGTGTGAATAACGAAAAAATAGTGCATCACCTTGCTGTTGTATCTCAATTTTTGGGGTTTATGAGTTGCATCTGAATGTGTATTGAAAATATTTTCAGTTTCATGTCATTTTATATGAAAAATGATCTTATGCATGTGTTTATCTGCTTGTCTCCATGTGTTGCATGCATCTCCTTCTTTTGAATCTAGTTGCTAAGGGTTTCTTAGGTTCTAGGGTATAAATCTCTGTATCACATGCTAGATCTCTAACTTCCATTCAAGGAGTGGATTAACCTATTTTAGGTTGAGCATGGAGAAGGTTGCATGTCAGCTGGGATGTCAGTAAGTAGAGGCAGCTAAATACTTATCCTTGGGTGATGTTTGTAAGGCAAGCATCAGTCCGACCCCTTGAAACTTGAATCCAAACTGCAATCCATCCTCTTGTATACGTCTAGTTGATTCCTGCCCTGAGATAGGTACTAGTCTGCACCTGGGTTAGTAGTTATGATCCAAACCCCCTTGTATTGCATCCATATAATATCCACCCATTTCATAACTTCCATCTTTTTAGTTTGTAGGAGTAGGATTAGGACCCCTGCATACTCTCATACCCAACTAGACACATATGCCCAAGAATGTTGCCAACCTTGTGATCTATCACACAGATCTGGGTCCATACATGAGAGTATTTTGCCTGTTGTTGTCAAGCTAAATCATTCTTTCATTGGGCTAGTCAATGTTACATCTTTAGATATAGGGATACCCCCCTTGGTGCGGCAGAACCATAAGTGAAGGGGAGGCAGCTCACGCAACCTCCCATAGCTGTTGGCCGAATCTGCCTGTGCATTGGAGCTAGCAAACCCTCTACTGATTCGGGCACCAACAGACTACATGGTTTTGACCCTCTAATTGTTGTTTATGCAAGATTTAATTGCATAATTGTTTCAAGAATGCGAATGGATGATTTAGCAAATGAAGAAGTAAATGCAAACATGGTTCATGATGCTCTAGGGATCTCTAATCCAAGAAAAGAGGAATGTTTTTGTTGACTCAAATCAAAATATTCCCATGATAAATACTCCTTAAAGATCTAGTAAGATGAATGACCTTGGATGATTCCCTGATGTGAATTAATGTCCAAATGTTCAAGTATTTAAATATCACTGCATAGCAATAATCATGTGAAATTTATACTACGTTAACTCATGGTGGGAATAGAATGGGTGGGAGATAAAAAAAATTCAACTTAAATTTTTTAAATTTGGGGGTTAGATCCATAGGAGCAGGAACAATCCTGCACCTATGGTATTGACCTACAATGATAAAATCGTAATATTTGTGGGAAGTGAATTTCCATACATGGGGATGCAATAAACATAAAATGTATGGTAGAATGTGTTTAAATAGATAAGGTATGATTAGATGTGAGAATATATGTAAATGGAATGGGTGAAGGATTAATGAAGAAGCCCAAATTCACACAAGATTAGGCCATTTATTAATATATGTCACATCTCATTTTTGGACTTCATTATAAATTATTTTAACTTGACTAATTTACTATGAGTGATTCCACGTGTGAAAGTAACTATCGTGAAAGTTATAAATGCATAATTTTAAAAAGTTGATTTAATAATAATATATTATTGGTATGATTACGAAAGTACATTTCATTTTGCTTTGGCTATGATTTTTGGGAACTAACCTATTAATGAAAATCTAAGTGTGACTGAGTGCAGGGAAATGTTGAAGACAAGAACATGGTTGAGGTAGAGATGTTCTAGCCACTTGACAAGAACTGTTGGGGATGGATAACCCTGATGCACTCACACACTCACATAGTCTCATAAATATGTGTTTTAATTGCTACAATAAATCCATTTCAAATGCATGATTTAGTTATAAATATTAATGCTCTTTTGATTTATATTTAAATGATGTATTTTATATTTAAATGGTGTATTTTATATTTAAATGGTGTGTTCTATATTTAAAATGGTGTATTTTATATTTAAAAATGGTGTATATTATATTATTTAATAATAAATTATAATAAGTGTTTTCCTATTTTATAAATATTATTGGTTGAAAAATAATATCTAATTTAGACTTAAAATAATTATGTTCAATTACACTATATATATATAATTTGCAAACACTACCTGTTTGATTAAAAAAATGATTATGCTTTATTAGAAATAGATATATTTTATTATTATTGCAAATACTTGTTGATTTAAGCAATTATGTATTATTTATAATAAATAGATTATAGTAATAATATTACTATTATATTTAGAATCTAATTAAAAGAATTAAAAGTAGTTACTTCATGTAAGTGACAGAAATTTAAATAAGTTATCTATTCTATTTTAAAAAGAAATTTGAGAGCCTTTTAAAAAGCAAAATCTCATGTAAAACTGAAAGTAATGATCAGTTATCAAAAATTAGTTCAAAACCTAAAAATAATGAATGTCAAGATTAGTTGATTGGAATAAAAAGGAATAAAAGGCACTTTTTCACCAGCAGAAAGGGGATTATTATTTTATTTTTCTGAGCATCGACACAATGGGGAGCAGTAGAAAGGAGAACATCATTCTTTCTGGAGTAGCGAATGGAGGCAGCAGTGAAAGGGCAGCATCAAAGACAAAATCGACCTCTCTTTCCTAGTTAACAAACTGGGTACTCTCATTTTTAATTACAATAAATTTTGGTTGAATGTGACTATTAAAACGTAGTAATTCTGGCTTGTATCATGATAGTTTCTGGTGTGTGTTACAACTATGGTGGCCAGTATTTTTATGTTTCCTTGTTTATGATTTAACATCCTCCTGTCACGAACTATTAAGAACTGAATAAAACTTCCTGTTGTGGCCTCCTGTCATTCCTGTCGTGACTTCTTATTGTCATTCTTGTTGATCTTGTCATTCCTATCATTCCTGTCAATCTTGTCGATCCTGTGTTATTCTTGTCACAACTTGTGTTTTTCCTATCGTAGCTTACTTCTGATTATTCTCTATTGCAACTTCTTTCTAACCTATACCACGATCTATAAATTCTTCTTACTGCTGCATAAATCTATTTCGACACAACTTTTGAATTACCTTGGAGTTTTAACTACTATCCTCATTAGCGTTTTAAGATAGTCTTTCATAGAGTAAGCTCTAGTTTTATAGCTATCGATTAATTATCTATTTGGGATCAGCCTTCTCTTCAAACGTTGGTCTATTAAGTAGTTGTTATGACCTCTGCGATTGGTGTGATATTGGCCTATACATATTGGCTTGGCCGCTAGTTTTGGGTCTATTAAAGTTCTTGTCATCTGCCAACTACCTTATTCTTGTCTCTTCTAGATTCTTTGTTTTCATGATTTTATACGATGTGAAGCACCCTCTTTCCTTGATCTTGATGCAACTGTTGAAACCATAGTTACCAATTATCTGGATGTTGATAAACTATTCTTTGGCAAACTTAAAGACTTAAAAGCTATTATTTTTCTTGTTTTGTTGTTAGAAATTAGTCTTTTGATTAGAAATTGGCCTTTACCTATTGATCGAACTATGTGAAATTAACTCTTAATTTTAGGTGACAACATTAGAATCTTGTAGCAGCCTTGCGTGTGTATTAGAGGTTTCTTGTAAGATGTCTTTATATTTATTTTAATACTATTTTATACCTATTTTAGTTACAGTTGTCTATGTGACAGTAAGACTATTATGAACGCTATTGCTCTTATTTTTAACTCATTGTCACAGTTATGACAGTAAGATTGTTAAATGACTTAGAATACTTATCACATTATGAATATTTGATTGAAATATAGAATAGGAAATAAAATTAGTTTAATAGTTCTATATATGCAATTGCATGATTAAATGATGTCTCTTGATGGATTACTTGCTTGAAAGTGTACTCTCATTGGTTGAGAAAATAAATGAATTAATAAACTATATTTAGGTAAAAGATTATGTTATTGACTTAGATATGAAATCTTAGATCGAACCTTTGAAATCATTGAGCATGATTATGATGAAGGGGGTGAATCATAAAACACACAATAACAAAAATTGTACACAAAAAATAGAATGATATTTTATTAATATAGGAAAAACATTACATTACAAAAGCTCAAATACAATCAGAGGATGAATCCCCTACACGCTGCAACACATTACAGCTCCCTCTCTCAAGACTCTAGAATCTTCAGCCTTCTGTAACCCCAAATCAACTAGGGTTTCTATTTTCCCACCCTTTTCTTGACTCTACACCTTCCCCCTTAATTCCCCTACCCAAGGGTTCCCAAAAATGGTCATATATAGCCCTTTTTGGCGGCCACTAGCTTAATTTCAAAATTTGCATCTCCCTTCAAAAACAGGTCAAATTCGCAGGGCCATAACTTTCAATCCGACCATTGGATTTTCAATTATAATACCTTTTCGAAAAGCTCTTGAAAAGACAATGGTGGACAAGTAGTACGAAAAATTAGACTGCTTGGGTTTCCTACCAAATTTCAGGCCCATCCGGAGCCTCTAAGTGCCTCAAATTTGACTTTGAATATTTCAATAGGATTTTTGGAATTTGAAATTTTAATATCTCACAAATGACAAATGATATTGAAGTGATTTCTTCACCATTAGCTTCAATTCACCATTCTAGAGGTCTGTGTAAGATTTTGTAGCCAACCATGCACAAATGCAAACTTACTAAAAATAGTAACCCTGCCAAATTTAGCCCTTATTGAAAAGAAACAATATTTTTCTTTTTGGTTGATATAAGATTGCTCTTACACCCTGGATGCTCCTGCATCAGATTACTATTAGAATATCTATGTAAACACCATCTTAAATATTACTGGCATCTATTTTTGTATGAATCATGAAATAGATAACAAGATTGAGGAAAGATAATAATAATACTTGAAATAAGTATGCATGAAATCACATTGTTGAAGTGGAGTTGGCATACATCATTATTGATTTTATTTCTTTTATGATGTTCTTTTTTACTGCTTGTTCAAAAGTGTGTTTTCTTGATTGATGCTTTGGAAAGGGATTAGATGTGGTTATAGGTAATTTTGGGTTTATTTATTTATTTATTTTGAAGAAAGTTGATTTTCTTTGCTATGTGTGTTTAGGGTGGCTTTTGGGCTAGGATGCCAAATGTGGATTATCATAGATGACTTTTCCTCTTTTTGGGAATTAAACCGGTAACTATTTTTATAAGGCTTAGATCTAAGTGAGCAGTCATTAAAAAAATGAATATTTTGTCTAGAAAAACTTTATTGATATATATCTCTACCACATCCTGTTGTGAGACAATTTACATTTCATTATATAGAATTGCACATTAGACATCAGGTTGCACCAAGTGTTCCCTCGTGCCAATTATTTCCAGGTAGCTACACATTTCATGCAAGGTTGGTTTTCCTTTGTGTTATGAAGGGGTCTAGGGTATCAGAGCACAGTTCTAGCATTGGGAGCTCTGGGGTGTGTGTTGGTTGGTTTGAGCAAGCATGTGTGGGTCCTTGTGTGTGTTGGCATGTTGTGAATAGCATGTGCCTTCTTTTACGGGGTTATATAAACCTTGGTGATTGTTGAGAAGTTGCTTATGTGTGTTTACCTTCTTGTTGTCCCAAAGGCTTGTCATAAGCCTTTGCAATGTTTGAGCGTACTTGAGTGACCTTTGTAGGGTCATGCTCATGCTTATATGACTATTTGACTTTGAAAATTTCTCTTAACATTGTAAGGACCAACATTGAAATTTTATTCTTGTTTATGAAAAGTATAGCCATCAAAATTTGATATTTACTTATCTTGTGACCTTGATGGTCATGTTGGATTTTATGTTGAAATTGTGCACATTTTATGCCTTATTGTTGGAATTGACTTTCTCTTTTCTTTAGAATTTATTTATTTATTTATTATTGGTGGCTATGCTTGAATGTTTTAAATTGTTGGTCATGTATCATGTTATGTTTTCTTTCATGGGCCTCTAATAGGTTGTATAAGGGAGTAGGATGTGGAGAATATACTGTTTTGTAGCATGTGTGTTACTAAGAGTTTTGGTAGATTGAATTCTATAATTGTTGTTAGATGCAGTGAATATTATTTGAAGTGTTGAGGAAGTTATGAAATGGATTTTGGTGTCACTATGGATCACTTGAAGCAAGTTGAAATTTTATTTGAAGTTAAAGGTTTATGGGGTGAAAAGGAAATTTTGAAAGAAGAATTGGAAAAAGTTAATAAAGAATTGGTGAATGTTAAAAAGAGTAATATAGAATATATGGAAAGAATAAAGGAGTTAGGAAAGAAAAAGTATGAAAATTTATGTGAAAATGATCTTCTGAAAAAAAAATTGGTGAAAGTTCAAGAGAAATATGAATAATTAGAAGAAGAGTTGAAAGTTCAAAAGAAAAATGAAGAATTAGAAGAAGATTTGAAGTTGTTTCATAAGGTTAAAGAAAAAAAGAATGAAGATTTGCAAGAAAAGAAGAAGCTAGAAGAAGAAAATTCAAAATCAAAAGATCAAAATGATGAGTTAAAACAATTGTTTGCACCATGCCAAAAAGAAAATGAATGTTGAAATCAAGCCGTTAGTTTGTGAAGTCTCATGTGACATAGATGATTTGTGTTCTTTAGAGGATTTTAAAATTGTTCCCATTGTGATAGAGAAGGGCACAAAAAAGAAAAATATTAGAATTTACATTCTTGCAAAATTTGTGGTTTGAAAAAAATCATAGTGAAAAGACATGTTGGAATAAAGAGTTGGAAAAAAAATGAATCTATGATATAAGTTCTTTTAAAATGAATTGTGGTTGGATAAATGTATTTGATTGGCAGAAGATCATAGGTATGTTTAGAATGTTTTATAGACATAGGTCTTCTCATGTTGAGAAAAAGGAAAAAAGAATTGAACAGAAACAAAACAACCAAAAATAGTGAACAGCCAAGTGCAAAGAATAGTAAAGAAATTGAAGAAAATGAATTGTTTTAGCATTGTGTAAAAGCACGAGGAAGAAAAGGAAGAGCTTTTTCTAGAAATTTTGAATTATAGATCAGGTTGAAGATAAAGTTTGGTTGCAAGTAAAGAAAGAGGAAATGGATTCCATTGATAGGAATGATATGAGCGGTATAGTTTCAAAGGAGTTGTTTGCATAATGGTTGGATAGGACCTAGTTGGTGCATCTTTGGAGTTTTGTCTTGTTGTTAGAGATCTCAACCAATGTTAGTTTGGAGGACTGATCTTTGGATATTATATTGTGTTACCATGAGATTGCATGTGCATTGTGAAGATTCATTCATGCTTGCATGCGTCTCTAACTAATTGATTTATGCCTCATTGGTGTGTATTAAAGATGCGATTGTTATTCTTATGCTAGAATGAATGTAAATGAGTGATAGTTGTGCCATGTGTTGGATTAGATACATTGAATTGGCATTTGTGCACAGTGAATTGATTGACTGATCATATTCTTGGATTTATTTGATGGACATAATGTTAAGTGTGAAATTGAGATATTGTTTTGTATAATGTTGAGTAGGACCAATAGTTTTGTGGATGGTGCCACATGAGAGGATGTAAAGGGCATTCATAAATATGCTTTGTTTGATTTGATGATACTTTGATTGATACAAGTGGTATACTTCTATTATTTTAGTAGGTGTGTGATAAGACATCAAGATGGTGTCTCTTCCTAGTGGGAAAGGATGTCACATCTCATTTTTGGACTTTATTATAAATTAGATCTTTGAATATTTTACCATGACCAATTTTACTATGAGTGATTCCATGTGTGAAAGTAACTATCATGAAAGTTATAAATGCATAATTTTTAAAAGTTGATTTAATAATAATATAATATTGGTATGATTACAGATGTACATGTCATTTTATAGGATTAACAAAATAAGGAATACAAATAAAAAACATAGAATACAAATAGCACACACAGAATACCAAAAATAAGTCAAGAATAGGATGAACAGAAAAAATGTAACAAACAAAAAGAATGGAGCACATTCAATAGAACAAAACAAAACAAATAAAGGGAAAATGTCATCTGTATAAGTGGAAATCGAATTTAACATATGATCGAATGGCTATAATTTTAGTGCCGCTGGAAGGAGGTATTGTTGGCATTCGCCCTCTCCTTCCGATGACACTAAAATTATAATCACAAAAGATCCGCCTTCTAGTTTAAATCTTTATTTTTCTCCTTGTATGTTGTTGTGGATGACTATACAGAACTGCTCTTTTATTGTTCCAGTAATTTGTAATCCGTTTATGACAATTTAGACATCCATCAATAGGTTTTGATTTTTATTGAATGCTATAATCATTGTTTATAGCTTTGATATTGTGTAAGGTTCAAGTTCAATGGATTTGGTGTTCCAAGTTAAAAAGCTTTAGAGTTGGGGACTTCAAGTTTAGGGTTTTATGTTCTAGGATAAAGTTGGCGTTGGGAGTTTAGAGTTAAATGTTTTAGGTTTCAAAATAGGAATTTGTGAATATAGTAATTTATTTATTTGTAAACATACATCAATATTATTTGTTCATAATATTAAGAGTATCTTAGTTTATCTTCATAATATTAAAAAAACATCTTTGATCTATTTCAAATGCAGTGTGCTATCACATTTTAGTTGTCAATAGTAATGAGAATTAAAATTATTGGAGGAACTTGTCAAAATAGTAAATAATTTTGTAATGAAAATTAATTTCTTTGTGATTTATCATAGCCAATTAGTTAACTAGAATTTTTAGAGAGCTTCTAGTAAAACATTGAGTATGGATTTTTGCATAAAAAATTCATACACAATTTTTATCCAATATCTCTCTAAGACATAACTAATTAGCTTAGTGCTACTTGATTGCCTTGTAATAGTGTAATTATTAATACTATTATTCTAATAGGACATTGAAAGTTAAGCAATATAAAATAAAACTGCCACACTAACTATTTTTTGCTAAAAGAATTGGGTTAGGCACCTAATGGGGGAGGGGGAAGCTTCAATCTGTCCATATATCAAATCTTTAGACAAAATTATCCAATTCACCCCTTTACAAATTCCAACCCACTTTTTTAGGGTTTCAAAGTTCTCTATAATTATGCCACCAAATGAGACTAAAAATAGCTCTTTATTCACCTTCAATCCTCCAATTAATATGAACAATATTATATTACCAAAAATGAAAAATGTGAAATGTGATGGCTAAATAACGCAACAAAAAACAACCACCTGTAATGTATATTATATTATATTATAATAAATTTTTTACATGTATCAGTTGAGTGCCATGTTCTTGATTTTATCTTACACCACATTGGCACAAAATACATACCAAAGCCAAAAAATATAGTCCTAGGTATCAAGGTGAAGAAAAGTCTGATCAATCAACAAAGGAAGAGGTAGAAAGATGTTAGGATTTGGGGTTTAGGAAGATCACTTGCATAATTAAATAATTATTCAAATTATCAAGGGCTCAGACTTGAATGCAACTAAGGAAAACAAGTTCCAAAGATTTGATGCAGGGGGATCTTGCCTCTTTCAAGTTTTTGGTTTTATTTGGCTTTAATATTTTGGTTTTTCTTTTGTGAATAAACCAAGAATCTCTTTCTGCAATTTTGGTGTGCTTGGAGCTCCTGTCGCTTTGCCCTTGAACCTCCTATTGCCTATGTGATAGAATATTGCTTGGCTCTTCTGTTTTCCCTCTGTCGACCATTTCTTAAGCAATTAAATTTCTATTATTTTCTGGAGGTCCTGGCTAACAGTTATCTTAAATTTTAAAGATTAAAAGCCTCAAATCATGCATAAAAAGTATGGACCAGATGGCAAGGTAATTCAAGGATTCGATATGATTTTTCTTTCCTTCTTGTGGATCGGCCAAAGTTAGAAACAACAGTTATTCTTCATTAAATGGCGATCGTGCTTCATGGCATTAAGTTTTCCTTTCTCTTGTAGTCGATGGCGTGCATGGTTGTGTGGCTATCTTACATCTACGATTCCATTTTTGGAATCCTCTACAAGTTGTGGGCGTCGTGGGGTATGTTGGTACTTGAATATGTATATGCAGGCACCTTCCCAAAAAATCCAAAAAATTCTAAGTCTTTGGGCCTCCTCAACATGTTTCAATGTCAGCATCATTTTTTCTTCCGAGGAGGTCATCATCATCATATTTCTGGTTATCACCCTAATGTTGCTTATGAGGGTCATCATATTTTCTTCCTGCATGATCTTTCACCGGGGTGATATTTTAACATCGGGTGATCTTAGTTAAGATCATCCTGATGATGTTGCTGCAAGGTTCTAAGTATAACCCGATATTCATCAGGGTCATCATATTTAAACATCAGGTGATCTTGGTTAAGATCATCCTGATGTTACTTTATCACTTCATGTTCTTTGATCGCCCAGTGCCGATATATGAATGTGATGGTGATGGCATCAAGGTCTGGGGGTCATATTTTAACATCAGTCATTTTATGGAGATTCCCTGATGTTGCGAATATGACGTTGACGTCATCCGGATATGTGGAGATGCGCGGTATGCAGATATGATGCTGACGTCAGGGTGATATTTTCATCAGGTGATGCAGACAGATATACTTTCCTGCGGGTGATATTACACATCGGGGTGATGTGAAATATCAGCGTGATATTTTGCATACTGAAGGATGTATGCAAGGAAGGTCGTCGGCATGACTTTGGTCATCGGCGTATTCGAAATGTTTTCTTCCGATGTGTTGGGTCTTCCTGATGAAGGTTTGGATGATGGGGGTAATATCTCTCCAGTGGCGTGATATGTGATGTCGGGAGGACAAAGATGAGGTTTGCCGATGAGGAGGATCTGGCCGATGGGAATTATCATGCAGGAGGATGATGATGAAATTTTATACTGGTGCTGTCGGGAGCAAAATCACCAACATCATATATGCTCGTGGCCCAGTATATAAAGTGTTGAGGAGGTCACCGTGGGGTGCATGTGGGATAATTAGTTCCCACATGATTTGAAATATCAGGGTGATAAATCTTGGCGGGAAACGGTTGCGATGCACAGTATGATGTTTTCCCCAAGGCTGCGAGTAGGTGGCCATTAATGGTAGATGTTATAGGGTATGGCGAAGACGTGGACAGATCAGGTACCTGATTGAAGTTGTGCATCCACGGGTGGCGGCGCAAGGCTCGAGACCTTTCCCTATCTCCTCTTCCACCTACTGCATTGAATGTTTAAGCGCCATTTCCTCATAATGAACTGTATTTGGCAAACTTTTGAGTCACCCAGTGATTAATGCTAAGTACCTACCTTGCTGTATATAGCAAGCTGTGTTGCTCATTTGTTGGTTGTTGAAGGCCTGGGGCATTTTTGTGTAAATAACGAAGAACAGGACATGACTCTGGTTGTTCTATCCCATTTTGGAGTTTATGACTTGCACCATGAATGTATTTTGCACATATGTTTAGTTTCAATGTTAATTTTATATGAGAAATGCTTCATTGCATGTGTTTATTTGCTTGTCTCCATTTGCTGCATGTTATTCTCCTTCTTCTGAATCTGGTTGCTAAGGGTTTCTCAGGTTCTAGGGTATGGTTTTCTGTATCACATGTTTGATCTCTAACTTCCATTCAAGGAGTGGATTAAATTGTTTTAGGTTGAGCACGGGGAAGGTTACATGTCAGCAGGGATATCTGTAAGTAGAGGCAGCTAAATACCCATCCTTGGGTGATGTTTGTAAGGCAAGTATCAAGCTCAACCCATTGAAACTTGAATGACAAGTTGCAAACCATCTGTTGTATATGTCTAGTTGACTCCTTGCCCAATGGATAGGCACCAGTCTACTCCTAGGTCAGTAGTTATGAGCCAAAACCCCTTGTCTTGCATCCAGGACTTTATGTCAACCCATTTCATCACTTCAACCTGTTAGTTGTAGGAGTAGGATTAGGACCCCTACATACTCTCATACCCAACCAGACACATATGTCCAAGAATGTTGCCAACCTTGTGATCTGTCATGTAGATCTTGGTCCATACATGAGAGTATTCTATCTGTTGTTGTAAAATTAGATCTTTCTATCATTGAGCTAGTTAAGGTTACATCTTTAGCTATAGGGATACCCCCTTGGTACGGCATAACCAGAAGTGAAGGGGAGGAGCTCACGCAACCTCCTGTATTAGTTGGTTGAATCTGCACGTGCATAGGAATTGGCAAACCCTGATGTTGATTCAGAAGAAAAACCAACAGGGTAGTCTCTTTTTAGCAGCGACTGTTATACATTTATCTTATCCTAAAGACCCCAAGGAAGCTGGTCGTGGTCGGCGTAGATATTCCTCTAGTGGCAACTAAGTTATGTAGTTTCAATTCTTTTTGCAAATGGTGGGGAAGATATATTTATATGATTGGTCCGCTTCAAGGAGAGTGGTTGGAAAAGATAGAAAAGAAGGCAATTAGGAGAGGGGCTGATGGTATGAAATAGGCCAGCTGATTGTTTTGATTGACAAGGTGAAGATCTGATTGAGGAGCAGATAGAGTAGAAGGCCAAAAGTCTGAGAAAGATGCTTTGCATTTGTTGAGTCTCTGTATGGGTGAGGTTGAATGTATGGCCAATATTTTGGTTATGTAATAAACTGCAATATCAATTAATAAAGCATATCTCTTTTCATTATTTCCTGTCGCTTCTATATTATATTTCCTATCATTTTTTTGCAATTGTCATTGTGGTTGATTTCTGTAAGTGGGTTTGTCGACGGTGATTGGCAAGGTGTGCCATCAGTTTGGTATCAGAATGAAGGTTGAGATAGGGTATTTTTAAGTGGTCAATATGCCTCCAAGAAGGATGGGCAGAGGCCGAGGCCAAGGCCGAAGAGACCACGGTGACACTGACTTGATGTAGAATCTGATTGAAAGGTTAGATGCTCTTGATATTGAAGATTTAAGTGATAAGGAAGAAGAACCACAAAGAGAAGGAAATGAGGAAGGACAAGCAAATCCAGGCGATGAATTTGGTGAAAGACTGATAAGGTCAGTCATGAGTTTGGATTCCAAACCTAAGATTGATGTACCAACTTATGCTGGAAGCCTAAATGGTGAAGACTTGATCGATTGAATCAATGACTTGGATAAATATTTTGAATATGAGGGTGTAGCGGAAGAGAAAAGAGTAAAGTTTGCATGCACAAGATTGAAAGGTCATGCTTCCATGTGGTGGGATTTTGTCCAAACTAAAAGAAGAAAGAGAAATAAGGAAAAGATAAACTCATGGGATAGGATGGTGGCTAAGTTGAAGGCCAAATTTCTTCCCGGTGATTATCAAGCAAATTTCTTTAAGAGATTACAAAATTTGAAGCAAAAGGATATGTCTATGAAAGATTATACAGAATAGTTTTACAATCTTATAATCAGATCTAGGCATGCTAAAGAAGATGTGGAGAAGATAGCCCATTATGCGAATGGTCTAAGATACAGTCTATAAGATGAAATGAGTCTTTTGTCTCCTAGAAGCCTAGAAGAGGCTTACCAACTTGCCTTAAAGGTAGAAGAGAAGCTGCAAAGAAAGCAAATTCAGCAAGAGAAGAAGAGAGGAAGAGGTTTTAGAGGAAGGGGACAACAAACAAGTAGGGGACAACAACACCATCAAAGTGAAGAAGCTGGAAGTTCTAGTGGAACAGTCAACAATGAGAGAGGTGGTTTTCAAAATAGAGGAGGAAGATCTTATGGAAGAGGTGGTTCACAAGGCAGAGGAAGAGGATATGCTATAAATGCTACAAGTGCAATCAATTTGGGCATAAGAGTTGGGACTATACTGAATCATCATAAGGAAGACACTCAAAATTTGAAAGAAGCAATCAAATTGTTCAGGCTGACCAAGAAAGTGTGGGATCTCCAGTACATCACAAGGATGGAGCAGAATCAGGAGAGTCCTTGATGCTTATAAGGGCATTGTTAAAGCCACAGAAGGAAAGTCAATAGCCAATTCAAAGGAGAGCACTGTTCAGAACAAAGTGTAATTCACATGGTAAATGTTGTAAGCTTATTATAGATAGTGGAAGCACTGATAATATTGTTGCCATTGAAATGGTAGAAAAGTTGAATCTTAAAAGAATTAAGCACCCACCTCCATATAAAGTAACTTGGTTACAAAAAGGCCATCAAATATTGGTTAGTGAGCAGGCCTATGTTGATTTTCAGATTGGTAGTTATAAAGATTATGTTTTGTGTGATATAATGCCCATGGATGTGTGCCATGTTTTGCTTGGAAGACTATGGCAATTTGTTAGAAATTCAGTCCATGATGGAAAGTAGAATACATATATCATTATGAAGGATGGAGTGAACCATACCTTACTGCCCATAAAGGAGAAAGAAGAGAACAATGACAACAGTAATCAGGTAATGATGGTAAGTGGTAAAGAATTTTTTAAAGATTTGAAGAATGAAGAAATTGGTTTTGCTTTGGTTCCTCAACCACAATATGTAATGACTTCTACAAAGTTGGAGGATTTGCCAATTGAGATACAAGATATGTTGAATGAGAATATGGATATTGTTGCAACTGATTTGCCTAATGAATTGTCTCCTATTAGAAGCATAAGTCATCATATGGATTTGATTCTAGGTGCTAGCCTTCCAAATAAGGTTGCATACATATTAACACCTATGGAGAATGAAGAGATAAGGAAGCAAGTGAGGGAACTTTTGGAGAAAGGATTGATAAGAGAAAGCCTAAGCCCTTGTGTTATTCTTGCAGTGTTGGTACCAAAGAAAGGAGGAGAATGGCGTATGTGTATTGATTCAAGGGCAATAAATAAAATTACCATAAGATATAGGTTTCCCATACTTAGGATTGAAGATTTAATGGATTGTTTAAGTTGTTCAATGTATTTTTCCAAGATAGATTTGAAAAGTGGTTATCACCAAATTAGAATCAGACCAGGGGATGAGTGGAAAATAGCCTTTAAGACTAGTGATGGGTTGTATGAATGGTTGGTTATGCCTTTTGGGTTGTCTAATGCTCCTAGTACTTTTATGCGGTTAATGTATAAGATTTTGAAACCATTTATTAGTAAATTTGGATGACATTTTGGTGTTTAGTAGGTCAAAAGAGGAGCACCTTAAGCATCTGAGGTAGGTTATGAAGAGACCATAGGAAGAAAAGTTGCATATTAACTTGAACAAATGTGTGTTTTTGCAGACTAAACTAGTTTACTTGGGCTTTGTGGTATCAAAGGATGGATTGAAGATGGATAAGGAGAAGGTTTAGGCTATACTTGATTAGAGAAGGTTCAAGAGTTTCATGGAGGTAAGAAGTTTTCATTGTCTTTCTAGTTTTTACAGAAAGTTTAGAAATTTCAGTCATGTGGTAGCACCTATATTGGAGACTATTAAGGGAAGTAAAAGACCATTTGTGTGGACTAAAGAGGCTGAAGAAAAAAATTAGATTTCTCAAAAAGAAGGTGAGTGAACAACCCATACTTGCTTTGCCAGATTTTGATAAAGTGTTTCAAGTAGAATGTGATGCTAGTGGTTTGGCTATTGGAGCAGTTTTAAGTCAAGAGGGAAAGCTAGTTGCTTATTTTAGTGAGAAATTAAATGATGCAAAAAGAAAGTATTCTTCTTATGATTTGGAATTTTATGCTTTGGTTCAGTCCCTCAAGAAATGGAGACATTATCTTTTGCCCAAAGAATTCATTGTGTACATAGATAATCATGCTTTTTAGTTCATTAATAGCCAACATAAATTGAATCAGAGGCATGCTAAATGGGTTGAGTATATTCAGAGTTATAATTTTGTTTTGAAGCATAAAAGTGGTCAAATGAATAAAGTTGTTGATGCTTTAAGTAGGAAGAATTTGTTGTTATGTGAGATAAAAACTAACAGTGTGGGATTTGAAAGCTTGAAAGAGTTGTATGCAGAAGATGTAGATTTTGGAGAAGCATTTGTAGCTTGCAGTGATCCTATTTACCGGAATAAAGAACCATAGATTGATTATATGATACAAGAAGGTTTGTTGTTTACGGAAAATAAGTTATGTATTCCTAGAGGCTCCATGAGAGATAATTTGTTGCAAGAAAAACATAGTGGTAGTCTTGCTGGTTACTTTGGATAGGATAAGACTTTTCAGCAACTGAGCACTCATTATTATTGGCCAAGGATGAAGGCAGATGCGAAGAGGTATGTGGAAAGGTGCAGAATTTGTCAACATGCTAAAGGAAGAAGTCAAAATGTTGGACTATATCAGCCATTACCGGTTCCAACCAGGCCTTGGGATTCTGTGAGTATAGACTTTGTTTTTGGTTTACCTCGCACACAAAGGGGTAATGATTCAATCTTTGTTATAGTTGATAGATTTTCAAAAATGGTGCATTTTATACCATGTAAGAAGACTAGTGATGCCACTAACATTGCAAATTTGTTCTTTAAACAAGATGTAAGGTTGCATGGTATTCCAAGAAGTATAATTTTTGACAGGGATACAAAATTTGTAGGCCATTTCTGGAGGACTCTATGGAAGAAATTAGGGACAAATCTGAATTTTAGCTCTACTTATCATCCTCAGACGGATAGGCAGACCGAGGTTGTCAATAGAAGCCTTGGAAATTTATTGAGATGTCTTGTTGGTAGTTCAACTGGAAGTTGGGATCTTATGTTAGCACAAGCTGAATTTCCATATAATGATTCCCCAAACAAAAGCACAGGTTTCAGTCCTTTCTATGTGGTGTATGGTATGCATCCAGGAGGTGTGTTTGAACTTTGTGATCTTGCTAGAATGGAGAAAAGGAGTGCAGATGGGGAAGAATTTGCTCAATTCTTTCATGACATTCAAGAGAAGGTGAAGAATAACATTGAAGATAGCAATCTGTAGTATAAAAGGCATGCTGATCAGAAGAAAAGAGAGTAGTAGTTTCAAATTGGAGACCTTGTATTAGCACATCTCCAAAAGGATAGATTTCCTACATGAACTTACAATAAACTTAAGATGAAGAAGATTGGTCCTTGTAAAATCATTAGGAAGTTTTCATCCAATGCTTATGAGATATCACTGCCTGAAGAGCTGAATATATCTTCCATTTAATGTAGCAGATTTATATCCATACAAGGGGGATAATGAGACATATGAAGTTGAAGCAGTTGATTCATCTCATGAAGAACAAGCTGGGACAGTCACTGTTCCACAACAGATAGAATGCATTCTAGATATTACTGAAGAAGACCCGTAAGCATGAATACTTCAAGTATTTAGTCAAATGGTACAATCATCCCATTGAAGATGCTTCATGGCTTACTAAAGAAGAGATTATTAAGTTGGGTCATTTAGTTGCAGACCTCATGAGCCAGAGCTCGTGATCTCTTTCTACCTAGGAGTTTGATGCAGGGGCATCTTGCCTCTTTCAAGTTTTTGGTTTTATTTGGCTTTAATATTTTGGTTTTTCTCTTGTGAATAAAGCAGGAATCTCTTTCTACGATTTTGGTGTGCTTAAAGCTCCTGTCGCTTTGCCCTTGAACCTCTTGTCTCTTGTGTGACAGAATATTGCTGGGCTCTTCTATTTTCTCTTTGTCGACCGTTTCTTAAGCAATTAAATTTCTATTATTTTCTGGAGGTCGTGGCTGACAGTTATCTTCAATTTTAAAGATTAAAAGCCTCAAATCGTGCATAAAAAGTATGGATTAACTAGCAAGGCAATTCAAGGATTCGATATGATTTTTCTTTCCTTCTTGTGGATCGGCCAAAGTTAGAATCAACACTTATTCTTCATTAAATGGAGACTGTGCTTCATGTCATTAAGTTTTCCTTTCTCTTGCAGTTGATGGTGTGCATGGTTGTGTGGTTATCTTACATCTATGATTCCATTTTTGGAATCCTCTGCAAGTTGTGGGCATCGTGGGGTAGTCTCTTTCTAGCAGTAACTGTTATACATTTATCTTCTACTAAAGATGCCAAGAAAGTTGGTCATGGTCGACATAGATATTCCTCTAGTGACAGTGAAGTTATGTAGTTTCAATTCTTTCTGCAAATGGTGGGGAAGATATATTTATATGGTTGGTCTGTTTCGAGGACAGTGGTTGGAGAAGATAGAAAAGAAGGTAGTTAGGAGAGGGGCTGACGGTCTGAAATAGGCCAATTGTTTTGATTGACAAGGTGAAGATTTGATTGAGGAGCAGATAGAGTAGAAGGCCGAAAGTCTGAGAAAGATAGATGCTTTGCATTTGTTGAGTCTTTGTACAAGTGAGGCTGAATGTATGGCCAATATTGTGGTTATGTAATAAACTACAATATCAATTAATAAAGCATATCTCTTTTCATTATTTCCTATTGCTTCTATATTGTATTTCCTGTCATTTTTCTGCAATTGTTACTGGGGTTGATTTATGTAAGTGGGTTTATGGACGGTGACTGGCAGGGTGTGCCATCAAGATTGGGGATACCTTATAATGGACTAACCCAGGGATTGTAAGAAAGGGATGATGGCAAGTAGAAACCTACAATATCAGTGAAGAAGATAGAGTGAGGGTCTAGGGTTCAATAAACTTCATGATTGAGTCTTTGAGCATGAAAAATCCTAAAAACTTGAAAGAAAAATCCTTAAGGAAAATCTAGAAGCACAAGGTTTTGGGGAATGAAGGAAAAGCATGATAGTAGAGACATTTTTGAAAACTCGCCCAAGGCTTAAAATAATCTCAAATAACCTCATACTTAGAGATTTCTTAGGATTTTTATGATATGGACAAATAACTATGGCATGAGGGAAAGAGAAAGCAAGACACTAAGCATGAATTTGACCAAGGGAGGCCCACTAAGAAAATCTTTGATTGGATATCAATAATGGGATAAGTAGGGTGAAAGCAAAAAAGAAGGCACAAACATAAAAGGGGTTCTTTGATTTTACTTAAAATTATTGAAGTTCATGCAAGGCATAAAAAAACTTATTTTGAGGGAAGGTTAAGTATTAAATCCAAGACATGATTGATGAGGTATAAATAATCTCATTTCTTTGATGGAACAAATATCCCTTTTTGCATTATCCAATTCCCTAGCCTTGCTAATTTATTTATTTTTATAAGCAATATTTATCTATTTTAATAAAATATTGTACAAATTATTATTTCCTAAATTGATTGAAATTAGCTTTTAAATGTTGATTTAATGGCATGAAAAGTTGGCTAATTGTGCAGGTTAATGCATTACCTATAAAAGAAGTGGACATCCTGTAGCTGTGGATGAATGCACCGGAAGTTGAAGGCGCAAGAAATTTTAGGCGTGCATTAAATAAAGACCTTGTTTAAATCCTATTATTTTGGTAGTTACCCAAAAGACATTATGGCTCCACTCGAAGTCCTTTTTATGTTCAAAAAGACAGCAATAGTAAAGATTCTATTTTTTAGTTATAAGACTTCTTCAAATGGTATTTTCCCGCTATCTGAAATTTACAAATTTTGAAGTAGTTCAGTTTTAGTTGTTTCTTGAAACATGGATATAAATATATACTATGGATGACTGAAAGACAATCCCTTAGTTTTTCAAAATCATTAGAGTTGTGTACTTGCAATTTTTGGTGAATGCAAACGATGTTGTTCTGAGTTTTAATTCTTTAGAAATATGAAGTTTTGAATGGAGTTATTATGTGTTGTGAAAGTGATTGAATGTGACCTGAGTTAAGACAAGCTTCTCCCATGAGCTGGTCACTCATGGGACTAAAGTATAGATAAGTATTTTCATTTCTGTGGATGTTTTTATTTAGTTGAAGATAGTTTATGTGTAGTTTCTGTCGTTAACCTGCAGGGTGTGTTGTTTAAAAGATAAACTGTTGTTTGAAACTTTCTGTGTTGATTAGAAGTTTTCTGACGCATCTGCCTTAGTTAGAATTACTATTTTTTGATGGTTAGAATTTGGAGTGCTTGCAACATAGCAAATTGCATTTGTGAATTGTTAGCATAGAATTTATCTGTTGTCTAGTGTAGAATTTATCTACTTTCTAAGTGTAGATTTTATATGCTTTCTAGTCTAGAGTTTTCATGCTTCTTAGTATAGAATTTGAATGCTTTCTGTAGAAGGATATAATTACTGTTTCATTTCATGTACTATTTCAACTTTTTTAACAAAACTAGAAAACTATTTCTCAATGAAATATCCAAACTCCCTATTGCAGACAACCTTGGACACTACACTGGTCGATAAACTGATAATTTTCATCTAAAGTGTTAGGACCTTACGACAACCTGTCACTTTTTGGTGCCATTGTCAAGGAAACGTGATCTTTTCTAAGTGTTATTAGGGTATTCTTGGGAATTTCTTTGTAGTAAACACCCAAAAATAGTCACCAAACCTCTCTTTCTACATGGTCAGGAAATGAGGCCCACACAGAAGATTCATACCAAACCCCCCCCCCCCAATAGTAAATCCAACCATAAATAGGGAAGAAGAAGTCTGAGCTGAAGAACTAAATTACCAATTGATCAAGCAGGATCAACCTGAGACCTTCCACCGTACCCCAGAGGTTTTTCCAGTTGACCCAATCTTTGAGGAGATAATTATTCAACCAACCAACCTAGTCTTCGAGGAAGAGAACATTCCTTTTGACTTGATGGCTAACAATCTCCATAATGATGATATGGCAAGAAGATTGGCAACATGAACCTTTACCTACCCTCTCACTCTCAATGAAGATGATGATGCACCAATGAAAAAAATTTCAACATCTATCTTGCCAACTTTTAGGGGACTTTCTTCTGAAGATCTTGACCAATTCCTCTTTGAGTTCAAAATCTTGTGTCAAACATACGACTACAAGAATGACAATCAGAAGCTTAAAAATTTTCCCTCCACTCTAAGAGATGTTGCAATACGTTGGTTTATGGGGTTAGCTTCTAGATCAATAACTACATGGGATGACATGGAAACTATTTTCTTAGAAAAATACCAAAGTTATTTTAGAGTTAGTGACAGGAAAGAAGAGCTCTTCAAAGTAAGACAAAAGGAAGATGAGAGCCTAGAAGATTACCTTGATAGGTTTATCTTTTTAACCAAATGATATGGTGAGGAAGCCATAAGTCCAAAGATTCTAAAGATGATATTTCTCAAAGGACTTGAAGAGGATGCTAGGAGAAGCTTAGATTTAATGGGAAAAGGAGACGTGTCCCAACTCAAACTTACTGATATTTTTGAGTTATGTCAAAAATTTTCCCATACTTGAGGAGGGATCTGAAAATCTAGCATCTTAAGAAGCTCAAATGACATAGGTAAACTATGAGAGGAAATAGCGAATCTAAAAACTGACATTCTTGTTCAGTTGAACACCACTTTGGATGGAATACAAGCCAAAACACGTAACCCTAAGACCTTATCAATCTATTGTCCTAGGTGTCAAAACAAACATCTGTTAAGAGAATGTCCTTTCGATAAGGCCGACAGTTGCCAAATTTGTGAAAAGAGTCATACCACTGATCAATGTGAGATTCTAAATGCAATTAAGACTTCTAAAAAACAACCATCCACACTGAGGAGGAAATCAATTTCATAGGCCAGAGACCTAGAGAAATTTGTCCTATGGTTAGAACTCCAACCGTAAATGGCGACCTCCAAACCCTTGGAACAATACATTGTGGTTAGCTCCATGGCCTTCAGTATCACTTGGATGGGGAACTTATCCACCTTGGGGACCTCCTGAATGGACGAACCAAGCAATGGCCAAATCAGCAATGGCATCCTCATAATCAACCTCCATAATGGAATCAACTACCAAATCAATTCTATAATTGTCCAAGGTGAATGCCAAATCTACAACAAAACCTTCTTACAGCTCCTCAGAACCCTTAGTAGAGTGAACAAGTTAATCAACCACCATTACTAGCATAACCCATTCCTAATCCCAAGAACACACATCAAAATGCCCTAGTGTATACTGTTGATCAGGATAACATGGTAGGGGTCAATGCTATTTATTGTGGAAACCTTTAATTGAGGTCAGGAAAAACACTTAATCAACCGACCATTGTTGAAGTTATAGAAGTCCCATATGAAGAACTTAACGTAGAACTAGAGACTCTTCTTGTACCTACAAAGCATGACTCCAAGAAAAATTAGGAGGAATCATCTCCACCACAATCTCAAGTAACTCCAGCACCTATCATAGAGCTGTCCCAGAAAGAAGTTACCAAACAACCATCAACTACTTTAGGAAAAGAACCCATACTAAGAAAGAAAACCCAGGCACCTTTTCCAGACCATCTTAGATCAAATGTTCATAAAAACCTGCTAGAAATCTCATTGTCCAACGAAACTTCTCTGATACAAGAAATTAAATGACTCCATATCAAAATTCCTCTATTACAAGCGATCAAAGAAATTCTCAAACTAAATTAGCTAGTTAAACAGTTGTGCATTAAAACACCGGGAAGGAAACCAAAACATATTAATATGGTACACATTAATGGATATATGGTTGAACTTTTAGTTGGGAAAACCTTAACTCCAAAATATGGCAACCCAGGTAGCCCACTTATAACAAGAACAATTAATGGAGTAGCAATACCTAATGCATTGGTGGACTTGGGAGCAACCATTAACGTTATAAAAGTGGATGTTATGGAAAAACTTGGACTCACTGATCTAGGCCCCATGACTACCGTATTATAGATGGCAAATCAGGCCATAGCTATTCGCAAAGGAGTCTTAGAAAATGTCCCTGTTAAGGTTGACGATTGGGAATATCTAGTAGACTTCCAAGTTCTATAGTCCCTTACACCCAAAGACAGTTACACAGTAATACTAGGTAGAACATGGTTAGCTACAGTCGCAGCCAAGATTGACTGCAGAGCGAGAGGAATGGTCATTTCACATGGTCTCAGTAGCAAACATCTAAGTCTATACCCCCCCACTCAGCCTACAGAATATAACCAAGTTTGTGTGGATGAATCAGATGAATCCAATAAGCAAGAAAATCTAGCTTCACTTTCCATGGTGGTTATTAAACAACACAATGAAAAATTGGAAGATGAATTAGACAACATCCAAGATCTTTCCATAGGCTCAGAAGAGGAAGAGGCTTTAGAGGTAGAAGAAATTTTATGACATCCAATCCACATTAACGACGAAGAACATGATTATACCAATTTCACAACTCGACCCTGCCCCCTGGCAAATATCATCTAGATCATTTCTTCTCAGATATTGCCAGACTCCATAGGATCATACCACATAGTTGTCCTCTCAACACATTAACAAAAGAAGTTCACACTGTCACCTCCAATTACCTTGGAACCAAGACTATCATGTTATTTCCAGGAAAGAATTTAAATATCAATAGTTGGTTGACAAAATCTGATGAGCACAAATTATTCGATGTTTTGATGAAAAGGTCCAAAGCTTTTGCTTGGGACTATACAGATATAAGAGGATTCCACCCAAGTGTTTGCACCCACCACATCTATACTGAAGACGTTAGACCAATCTGTCAACCCCAAGAAAGACTCAATCCTACTCTCAAAGATATTGTCAAAACTAAAATTGAGAAACTCTTACAAGTGGGATTTATTTATCCTATTTTGGATAGCAAATGGCTTTCACCCTTGGTGGTAGTACCAAATAAAAATGGGAAATGGAGAGTGTGCATTGACTATCAAGAACTCAACAAAGTGACCTATAGAGATTATTTCCCACTACCCTTCATAGACCAAGTTTTGGATAATCTAGCAGGAAGAAAGTATTTTTCATTTCTGGATGGGTTTAGTGGATATAACCAAATACAAGTAGCAACAAAGGACTAGGACAAAACTACTTTCACCTGTCCTTGGGGAACATTCACATATTGAGTTCTTCCCTTTGGGCTTTGTAATGCTCCTGCCATGTTTCAAAGAGTTGTTTTAGCTATCTTTGTTGAACTTCTAAACGATTGTGTAGAAGTCTATATGGACAACTTCACAATCTATGGTTCCACTTTCAATGAGGGTCTCAAAAATCTGGTTAGAGTGTTACAACAATGTGAAGATCATCAACTATCTCTAAGCCATGAGAAATGTCTCATAATGGTAGAACAAGGTATAGTACTAGGACACCATATTTCAGCTGAAGGGATAAAGGTTGACCCTAAGAAGATTGAAGTGATACAACAGCTAGAAACCCCAAAGTATCAAACTGATATTAGAAGTTTCTTAGGACATGCTGGTTATTATCGAAGATTCATAGAAAACTTCAATAAGATTGCGGCTCCCATGTTCTCTCCTCTGCAGAAAGGTGTGGATTTTACTTGGACAGAAGAATGTCAAAAGTCTTTTGACATCATTAAAGAAAAGCTTATCTCAGCCCCAGTCCTACGGGGACCTAATTGGAAACTTCCCTTCCATATATATGTTGATGCTTCCAATGATGCTATTGGAGCAGTGTTAGGACAAGAAGATAAGAATGGAGGGAAATATGCTATATATTTCATCAGTAAGAACTTGAGCCCCACGGAATGAAATTACACCACCACGGAGAAGAAATTTCTAGCCATAGTTCATGCAATAAACAAATTCTGACATCACATCATAGGATACAAAGTGACTATATTCACAAACCATTCAACTATCAAGTACCTGATGAACAAACCCTTAGTGAATGGAAGAATAATTAGATGATTATTACTTCTACAGGAATTTAATGTAATCATAATGGATAAGCCTGGAAAATTCAACATAGTTGCAGATTTTCTATCTCGGATCAAGCAAGATGATGGAGATTGTACTCCTCTGTAGGATGAATTTCCTGATGAAAAATTATTTGTTGTCTCCATTAAAACACCTTGGTTTGCAGACATTTCCAATTACTTGGCCACTTCTGAGCTTCCCCCAGACTTCACATCAAGACAAAAGAAACACCTTATTCAGGAAAGTGATCATTTTAAATGGATTAATGGCATGTTATTCTGATATGGATCTGATTTAGTCCTGCGACGTTGTGTTAGACCAGATGAAACATACAACATCCTTAGAGCTTGCTATGATGACCCATCTGCAGACATTACCAAAAGAACTTCCCATAAAATCTTAGGTGCAAGATACTATTGGCCCTCTATGCACAAGAATGTGAAGAACTATGTTCGTCGTTGTGATAAATGTCAACGAGTGGGAAGACCTACGGCATCCAATCAAATGCCTCTACAACTACAGGTAACTTTTGAACCATTTGAAAAGTGGGGATTAGATTTTATTGGTCCTATAGATCCTCCTTCGCAAGGAAAAGAATATATTTTGGTTTGCACGGACTACCTTACCAAATGGATAGAAGTCCAAGCCCTCAAAGTTTCTAGAGAAGAATAGGTTGCAGACTTTCTATATAATAATTTTTTTCTTAGATTCAGAGCCCCTAGGTCAATTATCATAGACCAAGGACCTCAGTTTATGTCTAAAGTTCTGTCAGCTTTCACCAATCATTTCTAGGTAAGCCATAAAAAGTTGTCACCCTATCACCCACAAGCAAATGGACAAGTAGAAGTCACTAATAGGGAGCTCGAAAACATCCTAACAAAAATAGTTTCATCAGGTAGAAAGAATTGGGCCACGAAACTGCCTGAGGCTATTTGGGCTTACAATACAACTTGAAAATCTACCATTGGTCTTACCCCTTACGAATTGGTCTTTGGGAAGAAACCTTTTCTGCCCATTGAATCTAAACTCCAAACGCTTAGAACAATAATGGAGCTAGACTTTGATCTTGACTGAGCTCAGGTAGAGAGAGTCTTGTAGCTTAGTGAACTAGATAAACTCTGTCTAGAATCCATTCATCAAACTAAACTAGCTCAACAACAACGAAAGGCCTAGAATGATAAACACATCAAAGAAAGAAAATTCCATTCCAGAGATTGGGTGCTGCTATTTGATTCCTGATACAAGGACCAGAAAGGTAAACTCAGAACTCATTGGCTAGGTCCATACAAGATTTCTAAGGTATTCCCAAATGGAGCAGTACAACTTAAACCCATTAATGGTGATTCTCAAACCCTCTTAGTCAATGGACATTGACTCAGGATCTACCATAAACCTATCAACAAAGAAGAATTTGCTCAACTGGTAGAAATGCACGGAGAAACTCAATGTGTTGATTTTGCTTCGACAAAAAAAATACCATAAATATCTTTTAGTTTTCAAAAAAAAATCATTTTTGAATGTGTGTATATGCATTTAGGAATAATTCTTCATATTTTCTTCTTAGTATCTACCTAAATTTCATCTCTGTTTCACAGGGTTTCATCTTTCAAGATGAGTTACAAATTCTGGTGCACCTCCTGGTGATGCTCCAGAACTTGTTATTTGAGTAAGATCCACACTCTCACTTTGTTCCTGCATTCTGGTTGCATCTTTTAGCGATGCTCCAAAACTTTGTTCCTGCATTCCGGTTGCATCTTTCAATGATGCTGCAGAACTTTGTTCTTGCATTCTGGCTACATCTGTTAGCAATGCTCCAGAACTTTGTTCCTGCATTCTAGCTGCATCTTTCAGCGATGCTCCGAAACATTATTCTTACATTCTAGCTACATCTTTCAGCGATGCTCCAGAATTTTGTTTCTACATTCCAGTTGCATCTTTTAGCGATGCTCCAGAACTTTGTTCTTGCATTGCGGCTGCATCTTTTAGTAGTGCTTCAGAACTTTGTTACTGCATTCTAGCTGCATCTTTTAGCGATGCTTTGAAAATTTATTCCTACATTCCTGCTACATCTTTTAGTGATGCTCCGGAACTTTGTTCCTGCATTCCGGCTACATCTTTTAGCAATGCTCCAGAATTTTGTTCCTACATTTTGGATGCATCTTTCAGCGATGCTTCGGAACTTTGTTTCTGCATTTCAGCTGCATCTTTTAGCGATGCTCCAGAATTCTATTCCCTCAGTCGGCTGTATCTAGCAAATGATGCTCTGAAATTTTATTCATATCCATTCCTTTGATATCTTCTTCCATCATTGTTAACTTGTAAGTCATCCATGAAACTGTTCATATTATCTAAAAACACACCATTCACCTCGCAATCCACTATGAACGCCATCATGAGTTTGACATCCCCAATCATAGTAAATAAACATTATTATGATAACCCTTCATATAATAAATTTTAGCCACCCCATCCTCATATCATAATAAATCTAGCCACTCCATTACCATATCATAATAAATTCATTCCATTCAAACCAATTAGTACCACCACCTAGGATTCTATTACGTCAGCAAAAACAAGTGACTTTCAAAACAATAATAGGATGGAAGGTACGTACATCTTTTATTTTGAATAGATTATTTATTGTAAGTAAAGGTAGATAAGTTGGCACAACCCCTTTTCTTTTCCAAATTTAGAAAATGTGTGAATTGTTCCTTCATTCGAGAAAGTGGCGGCTCATTCACTCTATCCCATGCAAAGTCATAATTAACTACTATGATTAACTGCTAAAAAGCCAAGTACCCTGAACCAACATTACCAAAATCCAAGTGGCCTTGAAACCTGCATTTCTTTTAATTTTCCTATCAGTTTCCTGAGCAATTTTACCACTCTAGGTGCTAAGATACTTCAGTAGCCTTTAAGCAGTATGGGAGGAGCCAAACGCAAGTCTGAGCTAGCTTCATCAGATAAATTGCTGGCATTGGGGAATATTTTAGAATTGTTTCAAAGAGTAGGATGGCTAGACTTCACAAAGCAATTTGAAGGACACCATGCACAGCTGGTCAAAGAATTTCCTGAGAACTTTGCAGATGGGTAGTCGATTGTGCGTGGGAAGAAATTCAAGGTAAGTCCCTGAATTATCTCCAAATTATCTGGTATTGGAAATGAAGGTATTAATTTGTCTGAAACTACAAACATTTCCTATCAGAAAATTATAGAACTTTTTGCTCGGGAAGGGAAACCTCACCCATTATTAGTTATAAATACCTGAGGGCAAAACAAGAGGTTTTAGAGAATGTCCATTGCAGAGCCATGGCGAATCGCAGTTGCATGGATTATTAAGTATTTCACCTATGAAGGGCAATGTGCCACAGTAGTTGGTCCCCTTTTCGGCTGCTCATTCATTTGTGCCATGGTCTAGAAAATCTTGAATTGAAAGTTAACATGCATGCCTTCCTCAATGATTCCCTTGTAGGTATGACAGAACACTTCAAAATTGGGTCTAGACCTTTGAAACATCATGGTCTCATACAGTTAATCTACAAATATCATTTTCATAGAAAAAGAAAACCAGATGAGAAATGGCAAAAAATTTTGCAAAAATTTGAGAGCCCTGAACCTCCAAGACAATTTGAGGTAGGTGAATCATCTGACAGGGCAACCCAAGACATGAGAGAACTCTCCCCTGCACCCCAAGGTGATAGACAAGATCTTGGCGATGAAGCGCCAAAAAATCCACCAAACCCTCCAGACTGTGAAGAAAGTCCTAAATCACATATTGTGCTTGAAACCCCAGAAAAATGAGAAAATGTAGATTTAGTAGACTCAGAGGAGGAAGGTGTTCAACCCCATAAAAAGGCAAAGAGGCCCAAAATGAAACTGCAAAGACCTACTCCTCTGAGAAGGAGCAAACGGTTAGCTGATGAGCCTAGTTGTGCTGCGGCCTGTGAATTACCCCCTGTTCCCAAGAAAAGAGGAAAGAAAGATAGTCATGTGAAAAAGTGACTCAACTCGATGAAAATATGTCTCAGATTGTTACAGGGGTAACTCAAATATTAGAAAGTGGTGAACCCCCTTCATCTAGACCATTAATTGATATGTCTCAAATTGGTACAGAGGTAACTCAAAAATTAGAAAGTGATGAACCCCCTGCATCTAGAACATCAATTAACCCATCTAAAGAGGACCTAGAGGAGAAAGGAGAAAAAGGACAAGAGGAAATCAGTGAACAAATACCTAATTATGTCCTAGTTGAAGAAGAGGAGGGTCAAAAATATGAGACTATTGAAATAACTTCTTCATTCCAGCAGTGAGAAAACATTCAAGAAGTTGATATAGTGATTAAGGAGAGATAGTTGTCTCCCTTAAATAATGTTGATGATATAGAACAAGGTCCATCTGGAATAATTAATGAAGAGCACATATCTAGCAATGAAATAGAAGTTTTGATTACTCCTCCCCCTACAGATGCAGAGGACAACAAGGGTGAGTCTGTGACTTTAGAAATAGAGAAACTGAAAGCAAAAATTATGCAGTTGAGAGATGAAATACAATTGAATGAAGAGCAGTTGAGCAGGAAACAACAGGAGATAGAAGAATAGAAAGAGCTTCTAGAGCAAAAGGATTAAACTATTAGAGAGCTGCAATCTCAATTGTAGCAAAGTAAAGAAAAAGATAAGCACTATCTGGATAGTCTATTTGAGAAAGATAGACAAATCATGAACCTAACCTCCAACCTAGAATGATGCCTAAAGTCATTTGCAGAAGAGTGAGAGAAGTAGAAAATTGAATTAAATAAGGTCATAAGTAGAACTGTTAAACTAGAGCAAGACTTACAAGAAATTAATATTAAGCTGATTGTGGAATCAAAAGAGGTTCAAATTGAACCAACTAAAATGGAATGGTTTTAGGTCCACATTCCTCCCATGCTAACCAAGTGGATGGAGCAATGTTATTTTTTAAGACAATCTGGAGCCAGGAATGCTAGACTTAAAAGAGAAATAGTATTGTTGAAACAGTCTTATGATAGATTATATCAGGCCAAGATGGATGCATGCCAGATTGGAGAGCTATTGTTGGCCTATAGGAAACCATCCAGATTATATTCCATGTTCCTTAATGAACAATTGTTAAGATGGAAGCTCCTGAGAATCTCTTGCAATTTACCACATGATCTTGATGACCAACAATTCCTTGCAGCATTTAAAGAAGCATCTCCTATATAGAAGAATTTATTATGTGAGTTCTTCATTCATAATCTATTTCTTGAAAAACATAGTGATTTCATCAATGTGTTTGTGGGGGAAGTTCAGTTAAGGGCATTTTTGTCAAATATGCAAAATCAGATTCAGTGGCAGGACAGAACTAGAGAATATCTTCATACTGAGAGAACTGTGGGACTACACATGAGGTACCCCAACTAGAAACCTTTTTCTTTCAAAACTCAGTTCAAGAGAACTAAGAGTTATGAACACATGAAAGAAAAATATAATGAGAGCATTAGAATCTGCTATGAAGATTTCAATATTAGTGGGCCACAGTTGATTGACAGAGCTTGGAATGCCTATGAAGAAAGGTATACCCCCTTACCTATGTATTTAAAAAGAGAAATGATTTCCCCCACTAATCCTAGATGGTCATACAAAAGAGTTGAAGCATTGACAGAGATTCTTCAACAACTAAAGACTAAGTGAATAGGAATGAGATAAGGATCACCTCTACTTTTACAGCCACCCCCTACAGTCTTAGGAGTTACAGAACAAGAACCAAGGGACTTATATACCTGGAAGTTGAGAATCAAACTTCACAAAGGTTTTCTAAAGGTCCCTGACCATATTGATGAAGAAGCAGAAGAAGTATATGATTTGAGCTTAAAATATGATGAATTGAATAAGAAAAGAGAGGTAGAGAGACAAAGGATGCATCATAGAGCAGGAGGACCTGCTCAAGGTTAGGAAGGGGAGGAATGATGAGGTTTAAGAAACCTCATTTCTTTGATGGAACAAATAGCCCTTTTTGCATTACCCAATTCCCTAGCCTTGCCAATTTATTTATTTTTATAAGCAATATTTATCTATTTTTAATAAAATGTTGTACAAATCCTTATCTCCTAAATTGATTGAAATTAGCTTTTAAATATTGAATTAATGGAATGAAAAGTTGGGTAATTGTGTAGGTTAATGCATTGCCTATAAAAGAAGTGGACATCATGCAGCTGTGGATGAATGCGCCAGAAGTTGAGGGCGCCATACATTTTAGGCATGCATTAAATAAAGACCTTTTTTTAATCATGTTATTTCTGTAGTTACCCAAAAGACATTATGGCTCCACTTAGAGTCCTTTTTATGTTCAAAAAGACAACAGTAGTAAAGATTCTATTTTTCAGTTATAAGACTTCTTTAAATGGCATTTTCCCACCATCTAAAATTTAAGAATTTTGAAGTAGTTCAATTTTAGTTGTTGCTTGAAACATGGATATAAATATATACTATGGATGAATGAAAGACAATCCCTTAGTTTTTCAAAATCATTAGAGCCATGTACTTGCAATTTTTTTTGAATGTAAATGATGTTGTTATGAGTTTTAATTATTTGGAAATATGAAGTTTTGAATGGAGTTATTATGTGATGTGAAAGTGATTGAATATGACCCGAGTTAAGACAAGCTTCTCCCATGAGCTGGCCACTCGCGAGACTGTAGTATAGATAAGTATTTTCATTTTTGTGGATGTTTTATTCAGTTGAAAATAGTTTATGTTTAGTTTTTGTCATTAACCTATAGGGTGTGTTGTTTAAAAGATAAACGGTTGTGTACTGTTGTTTGAAACTTTCTGTCTTGATTAGAAGTTTTATGGCACATTTTCCTTAGTTAGAATTATTATTTTTTGATGGTTAGAATTTGGAGTGCTTGTAGCATAGCAAATTGCATTTATGAATTGTTAGCATAGAATTTATCTACTTTCTAGTGTAGAATTTATCTGCTTTCTAAGTGTAGAATTTATATGCTTTCTAGTCTAGAGTTTTCATGCTTCTTAGTATAGAATTTGAATACTTTCTGTAGAAGGATATAATTACTGTTTCATTTCATGTACTATTTCAACTTTTCTAACAGAACTAGAAAACTATTTCTCAATGAAATATCCAAACTCCCTATTGCAGACAGCCTCAGACACTAGCCCGGTTGATAAACTGATAATTTTCATCTAAAGTGTTAGGACTTTATGACAACCTGTCAATGATCATTGATGAACTACTTATTTCTAAGGTCTGTAGAATTTATAAAGGACATGGTACCCTACTACAAGATGGCCCAATCATTCTTAAACTTGCAACTAACTACATCAAACAAGTTCTATAGAGTTATCCTACAAATACAAAAGAATGCAAAATAGTTTAGATAATCTCACACATTCGTTACATTATGAAGGAAGCAAAAAATAACATTCTAGTGTTGTGTTGTTTGAAATTGACTCAGACACTTTGCAGGTGAGTCAAACTCTGATGTAGCACATGAAATGTATCCTTGCTAAAGGTTCCTCCTTAATCACTATTCCTCCTTAATCACTCCTACTCTCATGGAAAAATCCAATTGAGTAGTGGTGGAATTGAGGGGTTGTTTTATTTGTGGGGAAGTAAAATGTTGTGGATGGAAGTTGGGTTGCTGGTGAGGTTACTATGGATTGCATTAGATGATTGTTTTGATTATTTCATGGAATCATTTGATGTTGTTGATGGCAACTCTAGATGGGTGTTATTGTTGTTATTATGACATGACTTGGAGGGTCATTTTATTGGACTATGTTTAATTCATTTGTTGTAAAGTGAAAAAATGCATCTAGTCTTCTTCTTTCTAAGTCAATTAATTCCTTGAGGAGTCTAGATTATCTTGCTAAAATCTCCTCTCAGTGGCTTTTTCATTATCTAGTTCAATTTGCTCAAAATTTCTACTTGTTCTTGGGCTTCTTTCTCAATAGGGTGTCCTTGGATGGGGAGATTTTACCTAATTTCCTCTAAGATTGATTTAATCCAATATTCTTTCACACCTGGGCACATTGAGTGTGTGAATTGAGTGAAGGAAGAGGGATGTTCTATTTTTGCTTGTTTTGTTGAAATCTTTATACCTAATGATGAAATCAAGGGTTTGTTTGAACATTGAAAGCTATATACCTTGTGATAGAACCAAGGGTTTTCTTTATTGTTGTTTTCATGTTTAAATGAGTTTCTACTACAATTTTACTTCTAAATGTACATGCAACTATCTTTTTTGTATTTTAGAGCTTTTAAATATGATTTAATTACTACTTTCTATATGCAGTGTGAATCCAAATGGATTTTTCTTAATATAATTAAATGTCTATGTTTTTAGTTTTTTCAAGATTGATTCATGAGATTAAGCTATTCTAGTAAATAAAACTTGTAGCTATTTTAATAATGCAATGAATTGGAAAACTAGACCAAGAAAAGCAATAAGCCAAGAGAAAATAAAAGACAAGTTTTTCTTCTTAAGGGCAAGGGTGTTTTCTAATTACTATTTCTAATCTATAAAAGAATAAAAGAACTTGTAATCCAGTGTAAGAGTGCCAATGCTAGGCTTGCATCCTCAATGACCCAACTTTGACTGGTAAACTTCTCTACATCAGTATTTAGGGCACTCACAGTTATGGGATTAATTATGCAGAAGGCATGGATATTGACTTGGTGGGACACACAGATTCAAATTGGGTAGGTGATTCTTAGAATCACAAGTCTACTTCAGGGTATTGCTTCTATCCTGGTTCCGGTCCAGTTTCTTGGCTGAGAAAGAAATAGTCTACTATTTCTCTTTCATCCACAAAGGCTAAGTATCGAGGAGTAGTTAATGCTACTATTGAATTTATTTGGCTTAACCATATTCTCACTGAGTTTGGTATTCCCTTCTGGAAGCCTATAGTCTTATTTTGTGACAACCAAAGTGTGATTCAGATATCTCGCAATCTGGTCCATCATCAGCAGACCAAACACATTGAGATTCACATGCACTTCATTCGGGAGTTGATTCATGAGCAAATCATTGATCTCGGGTATTGTTCAACATCAGAGTATATCATTGATATCTTCAGCAAACCCTTCACCGAAAGCAAGTTCCTTCATCTATGAGCTTTGTTGGGGGTGTAGTAGGTGTCCACTTTAGGGTGTGTCTTTTAGTCCTTCTCTTTACTCTCTATTATGGGGGTAATATTTTCTCTCTTTTTGGAGGAGCTTTTCCCACTGGGTTTTCTCCTTTTCTCCATTTGTGAGATTTTTTGTACATGGTTACCTAATATGGCCTTATTGTCAGGACCCATTATTACATTCTTTCTTTAGTCAACTTCTCCCTAAGTTGCACTTAAGGGGGATGTTAATGTCAATAGGGATATTACCTAACTAGTTTCTTCCCTTGTGTGGATAATTCATATTATTTAACTATTTATTAGTTAAATAATATTCACACACATATTCACATGTTAAGTTGACTTAGTGAGCCTTCTAGATATTTCTAGTTGTTTCTAGTTGTTGATAGTTGTTTTATAGTTGTCATATCCTACACATCAACTAGTTGGCATCTTGACCTCTAGTTGTCACATGTAATAGGAATATGACACTTGTCACATGACTACAACTTCATATCTCTCATCCTTGCCTTTATAAGCAAGGCATGTCTCTTCATTTTGTAAGGTTGGAGCTACAGTTCACTCTTAATGCTATTATTCCATTTGAACATTTACAATATTCTCTCATAGTACTATTATGTTTTTCATTTCTTTTGCATTACAATTTATTGATTCTAACTCTTTCAATTTGATTTTGGGTTATATTCTTTTTCAAGGTTCTAACAAAGAACATGCCCTTACTTTGCAGATGTCATTCAAGATGCTAGACTAAAGAGATATAGTGGACTACATAAGCTATAACAAGATGTTCAAAGGATTTTTTACAAAAGGATTTGTTATGTCAAGAGATTGCCAAAGCATGTTTCAAAATTGTACCTTAGTCCTTATCAAGATCAAAGTCAAGTAGAGATGATGAATGGCAATTATGGAAATCATATATAGATATGATGGATTGAGATGATATGAGGTGGATGGGATGATGAGACAACTTGCCCCCAAGTGCAAGGTGCATAGACAATTGATTTACAGATGATGTCCACAAATGGGTTTTCATCATGGTACTTATCCAAGGTGCCATGAAATAGTTTTCACCATTAGATGAATGATTTCACTTTACTATTTTGTATTTTGTATTTTATTATTTTCAAAGGGTCTTCACATGTCCCTATCTATTTAAGATAGTCTATGTAGATGCTCTTGTTATATAACATGCCAGTAGTGACCTGCCTCAAGTAATCACTTCATTGAGATTAAAACACACATACAATCCATTGATGTTTGTGAGATCCTCATTGATAACAAAGTTGACCTTATCTGAATGTTAACATCTTGATAGATACTATCATAGCCCTTATGATAAAGCATTGCTACCACAACGCAATAAATTTGGGATTTGGAGTTTTTGGATTTGAAGCATGATTTTGGGTTTGGATGGGGGATGTTGGATGTGAAATCAAGTGATTGAAGTTTGTTGGGTTTAGGCCAATAAGTTGGAAATTTAGATTGGACTGGAGGATCTTTGCCTCGTCATCCTTGATCTCCTCTTACATCTAAGGTTCCTCATACCTTTTTTGTATCAAGGGCTTATGCTATGAATCCCCCTCATTCATCTAAGCAAGGTTGTACTATCTTGAGCATGTATGGGATCATCCTATTGTTTACATGTCTAATCCAGGCAATGGATGGATATACATCATCACCTTGGTCTTTTATATCTTGGTGAAAATATCATCTTTGGTATAATAAAACTTAGGATTGGTCTAAAAATATATCAGAACAATACCCACCCGTAACCAATTCCTAAATCAATTTATCATCTACCCAATCCCAACCATCCTTTACCCTCTGAAAGTTTGCTCATCAAGGAAAATTTCCTCACCAACACAACAAATGCCAAACCAATCTGATCATGTCACTCTTATAGAACTGATGTGACATTTTCTGCCACTCACACCTAGCCATACATCACTCCACTATTTCTTCTCCCCAAACCACAAATCATACCCGTTTTCACCCATTTTTCTTCCATTAACCCTGTTTCTCATCCTAAACCTCTTTTTCACCACCATTTCATTTTTTTTGAGAGTTCACCTAAAAAAAATTTCACCCGATCTCTCAAGGGGGCATCCCTCATCTATTTTCATTCCTCCCTTCAATTGGGGCAAAATTCTTTGACCTGACACCATTCCCACTCAGTCACAACACCACACCCACTCGGTCATGATGCCACATCAAAGAGGGGTAAAATGTAGACACCTGAAAATGTCTTAGCTTCACAAGCCACTTTCCTGCATCCTTGCATTACCAATTCTCCTTTCCACCAATTAATTAAATAAAAATCAATTTGTTTAATTAGTTTACCCTAAGCCACCAATCCATAGCCATTCATCCTAATTATTCATCCCAATTAATTTATTACTATACCTTAGAACATCATTCACATTTAATTAAATAAATATTCCAATATTTATTTGATAAATTTCCCTCATTCCCTAACCTAGATTAATTAAATAAAACATGCTTATTTGATTAATCCCCCCAGCCTATGACCTAAACCTAGCCTAATTAAATAAATACCAATTATTTAATTAGCTACTATAACCTACCTAGCTCCTAGACCTAAATTAATTAAGTAAACCCTTAATTAATTTTAACCACTAATTAACCCCCTCACTAATTTCCAACAGCTATATTAATTAAGTTAAACACTTAATTAATTGGGTCAAACCTTGATTAACCCATCTCCCCACACCCTTTGAATAAGAAGAATTTTTTATTCAAATGGGTCAAATGACTCTTCCACTTCACCTTTCCTCTTCCATGCAAGAGCTCTTTTTAATGCAAATAGCTCACACATGTCTTTGCCAAAAGAGAACATGTGTCACATGTCATCCCATTCACCAATAAACCTCAATTTTTAATTCCATCTTCTCCCCCAAAAACTAATTTTTTATTCACTCACAAGTCATAATCCTCATTAATGCAAAGCCTTCCTAAGGTGAATTTAAAATTCATAAATAATCACAACCCTCCATTTTTGTTGATTAAATCATAGTCCTCCATCTCATTTCTCTATCTTCCACCATTAGATCTCAACTTTCAATCTCAACCATTGATCTCAAATCCTCTCCAAAATGCCTATAAATACAAGACTTCTCTTATCCATTTTCATCTCATCTCTTTTACATCCACATTATGCCAAAATTGCTAACCAAATCCTCCATTAAATCCATATTGAGTTGAATTTATAAGAGCAATCCACATACACTTAGTTTGGGTAAAGCTAGGAGTTGAATTGGGTGCATCAATCTCCTCCACCTTATCAAGGAGAAAGGGAGATTTGAAGACTTGTGAAGGTATAAATATTGTTATTTTGAGTTTTTTTCATGTTTATTTATCTTCTAACTCTTCCTCATCTTTAGTACCCATCCTTCTTCTTAACAAAGATGACTGGTGCACCCCAAGGTGAGATGCTAGTACAAATGTGGCCCTTCTCTAAAAGCTCCTCTGGTACCAAATCAATATGAAATTCCACCTCATGGTGGGGTGAGCATCCCTATCAAATCTAAAGGGAAAACATCTTCAAACTCCCTGATAATAGGATGGTCATCAAAAGATATCTCTATCGAACCCTATGATCTGTCACTAATGGTGATGGTGAACATCTGACATCCCTTACGCATACTCCACTTCATTTGCATAGCAGATATCATGCGAAGGGATACGGGTCTCTGCAACCCTAATAAAACTACTTTTGTTCCATAATTGTCGAGACACTCAATCACCTTATATAGGTAATCAATCTTCGCTTGATGTGCATTAAGCTAGTCCATACCCAGAACTAAGTCATAAGACCCCAAGGGTGTAACCTGAAGATCCACTGATATGGTAATAGTCCCAAAACCTAGCAAACAATCTCTAACCACTAAATCCACAACCACCTTAGCCCTTGAAGCTAATTCCACCTCCCACCTATCATCTTGTCTTCTAACTCTTCCTCATCTTCAAGACCTATGCTTCTTCTTAACAAAGATGACTGGTGCACCCCAAGGTGAGATGCTAGGATAGATTTTGCCCTTCTCTAAAAGCTCCTCTAGTTGAATATTGAGCTCACCAAGCTCCTATGTCATCATCCTCTAAGGTGTTTGAGAAACTTGTTGTGCCCCTGGTACCAAATCAATATGAAATTCCAACTCATGGCGGCGCACCATCCCTATCAACTCTTAAGGGAAAACATCTTCAAACTCCCTGATAATAGAACAGTCATCCAAAGATATCTCTATCGAACCCTCTGATCTGTCACTAACGGTGATGGTGAGCATCTGACATCCCTTATGCATACTCTGCTTCATTTGCAAAGTGGATATCATACGAAGGGATATGGGTCTCTGCAACCCTGATAAAACTACTTTTGTTCCATGGTCGTCGAGACACTCAATCACCTTATATCGGTAATGAATCTCTGCTTGATGTGCATCAAGCCAGTCCATACCGAGAACTAAGTCATAAGACCCCAAGGGTGTAGCCCAAAGATCCACTGATGTGGTAATAGTCCCAAAACTTAGCTGACAGTCTCTAACCGCTGAATCCACAACCACCTTAGCCCCTGAAGCTAACTACACCTCCCACCTGTCATCTTGTCTAGATGCCACTAGCCTGTAACACTCCACTATAGATGGAGATATAAAATAATCAGATGCTCCATAATCAAACAAGACACTAACTAGAACATCACCAATCATACCTGGGGCATCGATAATCATGGCCTAGTGGTCAACCTAGCAATTCTTGACCATTGCAAACACTTTGTGGGACCTACCCACATCTTTGGTTGTCTTCTAGGAAGCCCCTGAATGGGGCCCACCTACTTCAAATCCCTGTGGGCACTCCCTAGTTAGGTGTCCTGTACCTCCACACACAAAACAAGGTCCTCCCATCTGTCCCTATGTGGGCGGGGTCCTGCTAAAATTAGAAGACTCAGTCCTACTAATGTTACTAGGTCCTCCCCTAAAGGATTGGTGAGTCTGAGAGGGTCTTGCATGTTGTCCCTACAGTATCTGATCTATGTGAGGTCCCTATGACTGCCATGGTCTAGTGTGGCTACCCTATGGTCCCTACTACGGTCTAGGTCTATGTCTCTGCAGCTACTACTCGGGTGCTCTATGATGTCTGAAGGAAGATCTGAATACCCCTTCAAGGGGTGGGAAGACCGATGAAAACCTGATCCTGTTGTCCCTGATTGCAGTTTTGAAATAGCTCCCATGACTCTTGGGACCTCCCATGCACCTCTTCTGCTATTAGGGCCTTCTTCACAGCACCCCTAAGGTCCTCTAGGTTGGCCATGCGTACTGGTCCTAAGATGCTAGGGCTGAGGCCCCTAATGAAACAGTTGACAAGTAATTTCTCATCCTGAATATAGTCTCTCTATAAAACCTTCTCTCATGTTGGGCCACTATAAGCTCTCTCTGTTGTAAATCATGAAACTCATTAATGTATCTCTACTGAAAATGCTCTGAAATATATCGCACTCTAAAGCACTCCAAAAGGATGTCCCATGAAAGAATGTCCAATGAGATATGAAATTTTTGCTCCTCCTAGCACCAAAAAAGAGTGTCCATTTAGATATGAAGCTTCCAGTCCTTTTGGCACCACCCAATAGAAGCAAGAATCAACATCACTCATCCATGATGCATGAACAAGCACTCTAGGGACACCATAGGAGTTTAATACAACCTTCAAACAAAACCCATAGAACTCAATTATATATATGTTATTAGAACATTCAAATAAAGCCCCTACAACTCAATGCCATATATTTCATTAGACTCTTCATGCAAAATATATACAATCCTAGTGCTCAAGTATTAATATCACTAAACAATGATGCATAAACAAACACACCAGGCACACCATAGGATTTTGTATAAACTATGCTATTAGAACCTTTAAACAATGCCCATAGAATTGTATAAACTATACGTCATTAGACCCTTCATGCACAATAGTTAATGTCGAGCAATCATGATGCATTAACATGAACACAAAGCACACCATATGAGTTTGATTGAACCTTCAAAGAAAACTCGAACAACCGTGCAAAATCCATACATCATCATGATGCATACAATTATCATGATGCATGAATTCAATCATTAGACCCTTCACACCAAAATTGTACAATAAGTATGCACAAGAATCAATGTCACTCAACGACGATGCCTAAACAAGCACACTAGGCACACCACAGGAGTTTGATGCAACCTTAAAACAAAAATCATACACCTTAATGACATTTATGCCATTTGATCCTTTAAACAAAGAACATAGTGTATACACCTAAAAATGGCTCGAGATCAATTAAATAAATATTTTAATATTTTTTTTATTCTTATTCTTCTATCAATAAATAAATATCCTAATTTATTTATGTGATTCACGATCATCATATTCCTCTAATATTTAATCATTTCTAATGTCATATCTAATTAAATAATCCTAAATTATTTAATCATTTTCCTCTAAGTCAAAGTCTTATGTCTAAATTACACATCACTCATCCATGTCATCTTACATATCATTGGGCACCTCATCATGTTGCTCCAATAATTAAATATTCTTAATATTTAATTGAGTAATTATCCTCTCAACATGTGCCCTATTTCTTCTCCACATGTGTCCTATTATTTCTTAATCATCTCCATGGTAAAAGACACTTGTCTTCCAAATCCTATATTCTCTCTCACATTCCAACAACCAAAGAGTCCTTCTCCATGATCTTCTCCTAGTCTTTCACTTGTATCTCATTGGTCTTTGTGAGCATCATGACATGTGGCTTATGGTTCCACATATTCCTCTACCTTGTAAACATAGTAGGAACATCTTCCACCTTTATCTCCCTCATCCCAACCAATTTGATCTCAACTGTACATGTCACAAGACTTGTTCCTCCACCGTGGATCTTTTGACACTTGGAATTGGCCCATCCTTGGCCTATAAAATCAAGTTACTCACCTCCATTTCACATTCACAATAGCTATCATACTTACATGCTACAGAAATTCCATCAAGCAATCAAGTGTGCCTTTGGCCCCCATTTGCATACCATTATCATTATCTCCATTTTTGCATTAGAATCATTATCATGACTTTTATCAATCATCTTCATTATCATTAGCTTTGCATTATAGTTTTGCTCACTTTGCGTATTCATCCACAATATCCATTCCTCTCTTTGTGATCTTGGATACCAAGGAAATATACTTCTGAGAGCAATATTATCATCAACAAGATCATTGAGAAGATAGGAAACAATGGAACACACGGGATAATCAGTTTACAATGTATAACTTATGTTTTCTGCATTTTTCTTAGTTTCATTGATGTATTTAATTAGAGTAGGAATTCTAGAGTATTTGTGGCATCTTAGTAGGTTCTTACAGTAGTTTCAAATTATCAATCACACATAGAACTCAAGGGCATATATTTCAATAGACCTTCATGCAAAATCCATATAATTATTATGCACAAGAGATAATGTTACTTAACCATAATGTATGAACAAGCACACTAGGTACAACATGGGAGTTTGATGCAACCTTAAAACAAAACATATACAAATAAATGACATGTTGATTATTAGAGCATATTTATGTGCCATTATAACCTTCAAACAAAGCCCATATAACTCAATGACATATACTTAATAGACCTTACACAAAAGTCGTGCAATCACCCTACGGAAGAATCAAAGAATCAATGTCACTTACAATGATGCATGAACAAGCACACTAAGCACACCATATGAGTTTGGTGCACGCTTAATAGAAAACCCATACAACTCAATGCCATCATGTGCTACTATAACATTCAAACAATGGTCATAGAACTAAATGCCATATATATCATTGGACCCTTCATAGAAAAGTAATAAAATCATCATGCACATGAGTTAATGTGACTCAACCATGATGCATAAATAAGCACCTTCAAACAAAGCACATACAACTCAAGGATATATTTCATTAGAAGCTTCATGCAAAATCCATACAGTAGAAGGGTCAATGTCACTCAATTATGATGCATGATCAAGGACATGACACACACAATAGTTGTTTGGTGTAACCTTAAACAAACCAAATGTAACTCAATATAACCTTCAAAAGATACCCATGGAACTCAACATCATATATTGCATTAGACCCTTCATGCAAAAGCCTTATAGTCATCGTGCACAAGAGTTAATGCCACACAATCATGATGCATGAACAAGCAAACTAGCCACACCATAAGAGTTTACTATAACCTTCAAACAAAATTTGTACAACCATGCAAAAACCATACAATTATCATGATGTATGAACTCAATAATATGTATTTCATTAGACCCTTTACTCAAAAGGTCTACAATAATAATGAACAAGAGCCAATTTCACTCAACCATGATGCATGATCAAGCACACTAGGGAGTTTGTGATGTAACCTTAAAACAAAACCCATATAACTCAATGGCATTTATGCCATTAGAACCTTCAAGAAAATGATACATAGAGATCAATGACATATTTCATTAGATTTCCATACAAAATCCATATAATTATCATATACATGAGTCAATGTCACTCAACCATAATGCATGAACAAGTAAACTCGGCATAACGTAGGTGTTTGATGCAACCTTAAACAAAACACATACAATTCCTTCAAACAAATCCCATATAACTCAATGACATCATCATGATAATGTCATGCAACCATGATGCATGAATGATCATACTAGACACACCAATCAATTTGATGCAACCTTAATACAAAACCCATACAAGTCAACAATACATGTGTCATTAGAACCTTCAAAAAAGAACATAGATCTCAATGACATATATTTCTTTACACCTTCACACAAAATCCATATACTTATCATGCACAAGAGATAATATCACTTAAATATAATGCATGAACAATTGTACTATGCACACTATAGGAGTTTAATGCAACCTTAAAACAAAACCCATACTTAATGATATATTTATCATTAGACTATACATGCCATTAGAACTTTCAAACAAAGCCCATACAACTCAATGAAACATTTTATTATACCCTTCATGCAAAAGTCTTATAATGAACATGTACAGGAGTCAATGTCACATAACCATAATGCATGAACAAGTACACAAGACATAGTATAGGAGTTCAGTGCAACCCTAATACAAAACCAATACAACTCAATGCCATCATGTCATTATAACCTTCAAATAATGCCCATAGAACTTAATGGCATATATATCATTAGACCTTTCACACAAAATCCATACAATCATCATGCACAAGAGTCGATGTCACTCATCCATGGTGCATGTGCATGAACAATCACCTTGAAATAAAGCCCAAAAACACACAATGACATATCTTTCATTAGGCACTTCATGCAAGTCATACAATCATCATGCAACCTTCAAATAACCATAAGATTTGATATCACTCAACTATTACAAGAACAAGTACTCTAAGCACACCACATGCGTTTGGCATAACCTTAAAATAAAACCCATACAACTCAATGTCATCATATGCCATTAGAAGCTTCAAACAATGCCCATTTAACACAATGATATATGTTATTACAACCTTCACATAAACGTCATACAATCATCATGCACAAGAGTCAATATTACTAAACCATGATGCATGAACATGCACACTAGGCACAACAAAGCAGTTTGATGCATCCTTAGTGCCATATTCATCACTAGATCCATCACACAAAATTTATATAATTATCATGAATAAGAGTCAATGTCACTCAACCACACTAAGAACACCATAGGAGTTTGATGCAACCTTAAAAAAACCCATACAACTTAGGGACATATAAATTATTATACCCTTCACACAAAAGCCATACAATCATCATGAAAACGAGTCAATGTCACTCAAACACACTAGGAACGCCGTTAGAGTTTGATGCAACCTTCAAAGAAAACCCTTACAATTTAGTGGAATATTCATCATTAGACCCTTAACACAAAAGTCATACAATCATCATGAATAAGATTGTCAATGCCCCTCAATCATAATGCATGAACAAGAACATTGGGAATAACATAGAAGCTTGAAGAACCTTCAAATAAAACCCATACAACTCAATGATATATATACCATTATACCATTCACATGTGAAAGTCATGATCATCACGCACAAGAGTGAATGTCACTAACCATAATGCATACATAAGAACATTAGGAACATTATAAGAGTTTGATGAGTGAACAAATGCACTAGGCACACCAAAGGAGTTTGATACAACCTTCAAACAAAATCCATACAACTCAATGTCACAAATTATCCCCTTCTAGTAAAAGTCATACAAAGTTTATGATTCATGCTCTCCATCACATGTATTTTATTAGACCCTTCACTCAAAAGGCATGCAATCATTATGCATAAGATTCAATCTCACTCAACCATGATGCATGAACAATCACACTAAGCGTTTCATAGGAGTTTGATGCAACTTTCAATAAAACCCATACAACTCAGTGGCATATTCATCATTAGACCCTTCACACAAAAGTCATACAATCATCATGAATAAGGGTCAATGTCACTCAGCCATAATGTATGAACAGGCACACTAGGCACACCATAAGAGTTTGATACAACCTTCAAAGAAAACCCATACAACTTAGTGGCATATTCATCATTAGACCCTTCAAACAAAAGCTATAAATCATCATGAATAAGAATCAACCTCACTCAACCATATTGTATAACAAGCACACTAGGCACACCATAGGAATTTAATCCAAACTTTAAAGAAAATCCATACCACTTAGTGACATATTTATCATTAGACCCTTCACACAAAAGTCAGACAATCATCATGAATAAGAGTCAATCTTACTCAACTATAAAGTATGAAGAAGCACACCATAGGAGTTTGATGCAACCATCAAAGAAAACCCATTCAACTTAGTCACATATTCATCATTACACCCTTCACACAAAAGCCATATAATCATCATCAATAAGAGTCAATCTCACTCAACCATAATGGATGAAAAAGCACACCAAGCACACCATTGGAGATTGATGCAACCTTCAAAGAAAACCCATACAACTTAGTGATATATTCATCATCAAACCCTTGAAACAAAAAACTAAAGAATCATAAGAGACAATCTCACTCACCATAATGTATGAACAAGAACACTAGGCACACCATAGGAGTTTGATGCAACCTTCAAAGAAAACACATACAACTTAGTGGCGTATTCATCATTTGACCCTTCAAACAAAATCCATATAATCACCATGAATACTTGAATCTATTAAACCACACCAAGCACACCATAGGAATGTGATACAACCTTCAAAGAAATCCCATACAACTTAGTGATGTATTCATCATTAGACCCTTCACACAAAATCCATACAATTGTCATGAATAAGAATCAATGCCACTCAACCATAGTGTGTGAACAAGCACACGAGCACACCATAGGACTTTGATGCAAGCTTAAAAGAAAACCCATACCACTTAGCGATATATTCATCATTAGAACCTTTACACAAAATCCATACAATCATCATGAATAAGAGAGAGTCAACGTCACTCAATCATAGTGCACACACAAGTACACTAGGTACAACATATAAGTTTGAAGAACCTTCAAATAAAACTCATACAACTCAATGACATATATACCATTATACCCTTCCCACAAAAGTCATGATCATCATGCACGAGAATGAATGTCACTAACCTTAATGATTACATAAGAACATTAAGAGTACTATAAGAGTTTGATGCATGAACAAGCACACTAGGAAGAACAAAGGAGTTTGATGCAACCTTCAAACAAAATTCATACAACATAATGTCACATATCCATCATTATACCCTTCACACAAAAGTCATACAATAATTATAATTCATGAACTCTCACATATATTTTATTAGACCATTCACTGAGAAGACACACAATCATCGTGCATAAGATTTGGTGTCACTCAACCATAATGCATGAACAATCACACTAGACATGACATACGAGTTTGATGCAATATTAAAAACTAATACAATTGAGTGACATATTCATCATTAGACCCTTCACACAAAATCCACATAATCATCATGAATAAGAAAGAGTCAATGTCACTCAACCACACTAGGCACACACCATAAGAGTTTGATGCAATCTTCAAATAAAACCCATACAATTTAGTGACATTCATCAATAGGCCCTTTACACAAAATCCATACAATAATAATGACTAAGTCAATGTCATTCAACCATAATGTATGAACAAGCACATTAGGCACACTATAGAAGTTTGATGCAACCTTCAAAGAAAACTCATACAACTTAGTCACATACTCATCATTAGACCCTTCACACAAAAATGATACAACCATCATGAACAAGAGTTAATCTCACTCAACCATAATGTATGAACAAGCACACCAGCCACACCAAAGGAGTTTGATGCAACCTTCGAAGAAAACCCATACAACTTAGTGACATATTCATCATTAGACCCTTCACACAAAAGTCATACAATCATAAAAAAAGAGAGTCAATGTCACTCAACCATAATGTATGAACAAGTGAGATAGGTACACCATAGAAGCTTGATATAACCTTCAAAGAAAACCCATACCACTTTGTGACATATTCATCATAAGACCCTTCACACAAAACCATACAATCATCATGAATTAGAAAGAGTCAATGCCACTCAACCATAGAAGTTTGAAGAACCTTGAAATAAAATCCATACTCAATGACATATATGTCATTATATCCTTCCCATGAAAGTCATGATCATCATGTACAAGGGTGAATGTCACCAACCATAACGCATACATAAGAACATTAGGAATAATATAAGAGTTTGATGCATGAACAAGCACACTAGGCACACCATATAAGTTTGAAGAACCTTGAAATAACATCCATATGTTTACTGTCGAATGAGTCTACTATTTTCATACAGAGTAAACAAGAAATATAAACTGAACTATCAAATTGTACGAGAATGAAAATTGAATTAATACTCTAAAACTCAAATCCATATATTGATTCAAACTGTAATTACAATTAACACCAAAACTCCATGTTTGATACAATGAAATGACAATACATATATAGGTTGTGTAAAATCTTGTTCACACCCCACCTGAACAAATCCTAGTATCCTTTGGACCTCCTTAGCCACCATGTGTGCTCAGCCAATTCTAAGTTGTTTGGAGATCTCTCCCACCTCCTGCATGATTAAAGCCATATTTTGAAGGTCCTCCACATATCTTTGAATTGTCCCCAATGGATCCGAAGCATCAAGTTTAGCCATTGTGAATGACAATCCCTCTAATCCATCCCACTCATCCTCTTTGCCTGATGGGGTGGGTGGTGGTGAACTTGTGACTGCCATGGGGGATTTCTGTGGTGGTCCTCCAATCTCCTGGATGGTTGTAAGTGGCTGTGACAAAATGTCATGTTGGGTGCCAGTGCCTGTGGTAAAACTCTGCTATGGATCTGCACTCTCGGCTACTCTAGGTGTGTAACCTTCCTCCTATCCCTTGGCCAAAGTCTATAATGGCAACTCTGGCACCTCCAATGTGAGACCTACTATGCTCAACCAACTATCAATCTGTGCTACTCCTAGAGGTCCCATTGATGGTGCTAATGAAGTTGACAGTGCTGGGCTAGATGACTATATGATTGTCCCCCACAATGTCCCTGGCCCAACTACAGATGATGTTCTAGCTAGTAGTGGCGGTGGTGGTGGCTATGTGCTAACTGATGGTGGTGGTGTGCTAACTGGCAATGGCAGTGATAATGTACCAACTGGAAATGATAGTGTACTAGCTAGCAATGATGGTGTACTATCTGGCAGTGGTAGAAAAGTGAATGTTGCTAGTCATAGGGATGGTAGTGCAATTTCTTCCTCAACATCCATCTCCTATGCCACATCCCCTACTAATGAAACTTCCTCCACCTCCTGAACATCCCCTATCACTGTCACTTCCTCCACTGATGTTGAATCACTCACCAATGAGGAAGACTAGTCACTCGGTTCCTCCTCCTCTTCTTCCTCACTTTCTAGCAATGCCTCTCTTTGTTTCCTCTTTCTTTGTCGTCGCTACGATGGTTCTTCTCCCTAACTGATATCTAACTCCCTCCAATAAAATGCAGTAGGCCATCCTAGGTCCACTTGTGGTAGTGGTTGCAATCTTCCCCATTTGTCCATTGAGACTTGTGTATACACGACATTGAGAAATAGTGTTATTACTTTCTGAGTCATATAGACTACCTTGTGTATCTGCGTCAGAAACTCTCTAATCTTTTCTGAAAGCAACTATGCCCAATTGTACACCTTACCATTACTCAATCCTACCATATATTCTACCATACATATTGACACATCTGATGCCCAGCTTGCCCTTGTTAATATACACTTCATCAAGTCGAGGATATATTTCCATTTAGGTGTTGCTAAAATGTTTTTCTGTAGTCCTCGATTACCTGAGCTCCAAATACCATCTTTCTACTATTGTGTGAGATCACTTCTACATACTCTCCTTACAATGGCTTCCTTGTGTTGATGTGTCATCCAACTAGGTTTATTGACCCCTGCATCTATTGTAGGAATACCCAATACTCTAGCAAAGTCTTGTGGCCAGAAGGACATAGTGACGGTGCATCCTTTGTATTCAAGTATTGACTTATGTGAATGTTTGCAATAATTTTCCACCATCACCTCCAAATATGGCTCGAAGTCCCAAGCATTAAAGAATGTCAATAAGATGACTTTGTTTACCTGAGCATGTCTCAATGCAACTTTTAGAAGGTAATCCTCTGCGGTATTCTTCCACCACTGCTTGTACTCATTTCCTGTCAAGCTCTCCCAAGTCATGGTGTCGACTCTTGTGTCTTTGTTGGTTTTCTTTTTCTTGGTGGATGTGATTTTTGGCTTGTAATGTGCTAATTTTTTTCTTTTGTCCATTTTGGAGTTTCTCCAACAATCTTCGACACTCAGTGTTTTGTATGCTAAAAAAATTGTTATTCTAACTACCTATGCAGAGAGATTCCAACAACATGAGTCATGAATTCGTGGTAGTAAGACCCTTCTACTATGCAACAAAATGTACGGCATGCCAAAAGAAATGTACAACCTGCGACGTGGCTAGGCTCCAAGTTGTACGACCAATTTCAAAACTTTTCCCTTACTAAATATCCCAATTCGTACGGCCTGCAACCAGACTTGTCCAGTTGACAACTCACTGAATATCCCAACTCGTACAGCCTGCAAATAGACTCGTACAACTGACAACCTAGGCACAATCGTACGGCTTGTTGAGGTAACTTCATATAGCTTCAGGCAAGATGAATTTGCACGGCAATAGAGACCCTCAGGGCGTACGCCTCAAGTTGTATGGTGAACTACAAAATGAAGTCGTACGAATGGCAATAGAATAACCTTTTCGTATGGCCAATGTGCAAAAATTCCCTTCATACAAAAATACTATTCCCTCAATCATATGGCAATATTAATCTTCCTCTTCTGATACAATATCCCTCTTCTTAGTCTTACGGCCAAGGCTGCAAAGTACGATCATTTTCTTTAATGTTTGTAAATTTCACCATATTTCTAAGTCCCCGTCTTATTTCTTCATACCTGTCAATTCATCTTCACACCATACGACTTTTCTTCTTCTCTTCTTTTTTCTATCGATAGGGTGGGGGTCGTACGACCCCCTTTTATTTTATTCTTTTTTTTTATTTTTTATTTATTTTTTTATTTTTTCTCTTTTATTTATTTATTTTCTATTTTTTGTCAATCATTTTTTCTTTACCTGGACTTCAGGGCTTCGCTCCAAACTCGGCTACTTTTCCATTTTCTTATAAGACTTCAATTTCAGACATGTGGCAGAAAATACAGTTTATATAGCCTTTATGTCACAAACAGTCATTGGAATAACATCGGTCGATCTCTTCCAATTCGCATATTTGATCAAATATCATGGATTGGTCCTTGATGCTCATCAAATTCCATCCTATAAGTTTTTGAATCCATTGGAAGGTTCTACCATCCATATTAATCTTCAAATTCTTGATTTTATATTTAGCTTTCCAAATTTGACTTCTACGAATCTGTGTATGAGGTACTCCATCTGGCCAATTTTTCATCCTTAGTTCCTAGATTTCATCACAATATGGTGATCGTTTGACAATAAACATGCTTTCTGCCAAGTATTTTCGCTTTGGTGGAGCCTTTATTTCTTTTGGTAGCAAAAAATCAAACTTGTTCCACACCTTATTACATGATTTTATCCACTCATTCTAGGCCTCTTCTTCTTTATCTTGATTCTCCTTGTTTACCCATAGACCACCATTGTCTTCATCGATTATGCCTTCTTGACCTCCTATTTGTAGTGTTTTGGGTGCAAAGAATCTGGCCACTGGTTCAAATTGTGTGCTTGAAAAAACCATCCCATCAATCTTTCTTGTTATATCTGATTCCATGGATTGTTTATCTCTTCATTCTATCCCATGTTGGTTTTTAACTGCGTATCTGAGCATGTTTACTTGTACTATTTCTTCTCTTCTTTGCTTGTAGATTTTTAACTTCAACCTGTTTACCGCGTCCTTGATCGGAGTTCCATCTAAATTGTCAAGTTTTATAGCTCCATTGTCTAATATTTCCCGTACTCTAAACGGTTCCAACCAATGAACTTTAAACTTCCCTGGTTTAATTTTGTTGTGACCATTATACTTTAAAACTAACTGCACAAGTTGGAATTCCATCTTCCACAGGTGTCTATCGTGCCAATATTTCTACCTTTTTTGCATAACCTCTATAGACCACTGAGCCAAGATTTTCTTCTCATCCAACTTGTTTAACTGGAATAATTTTTCTGTTAAACTCTCCGTATCCCCCAATCTATTTTCCACTGCTATCCTTAGGCTTGGTACTCGGCTAGGACTACAGCTTCTTGCCCGTACATTAGCTAAAAAGGTGTGTGTCCAATCGTCACTTTGTAGGTTGTTCAATAGGCCATAACACAACCGGTAGCCTTTCCTCCCAATCGGACCCTTCAATACCACACGACTTGTGAATCACTAATATGAGTACCTTATTCGTTGATTTTGTGAGTCTGTTTGCCCTTGGGTAGTATAGGCTTGATAGTGTGTAGAAGATTTTGAATTCTGATGTCATGAGCCGAATGATGTGGTTGACAAAATTTCCCCCACGGTCACTCATCAATTGGATCAGTATTCCATATCTCGTCACTATCTTCTTGTATATAAACCTTACTATGCTTATTCCATTTCCCTTGCTTTTACCCATTTGGTTAAGTATTTGGTGGCCACCACGATATACCTGCATTTGTGCAACTGACTGACTTTCAATGGCCCTATGAAGTCAAGTCCTCACCTTTCAAATAGTTCTTGGGGTTGTGATGGTGACAAGGGCATGTAGTCTCTCTTTAAAGGCTTTCCTACCCTTTGGCAAGTGTCACATTGGATTACCCATTCTTAGGCATCTATATGCAACATCGGCCACCATAGTCTAGCAAGCAGAACCTTCCTTGCCATGGCATCCGAACCCATATGTCCCCCAGTGAGTCCTTCATGGGCTTCTATTAGTACACTCCTTATTTCTTCTTCCATCACACATCTTCTGAGAATATGATCCGACCCCATCTTATAGAGGAGCACGTTTATCAATTGAAATGTTTTTCTCTTAAGTGTAATTTTTTGCCTTTCACTAGCCGACGTCTTTGGAAGGAAGGTTGATGTTGAGAGGTACTCACCAATCTTCTCGTACCAAGGTGGGAGGGACGCTATTTGGAATAAGTGACCGTCAGGGAAGTCTTCATTTACTCCATCTATTGATTCCCCTGACTTAATACGTGACAATTGGTCAGCAATTATGTGACTCTTCCCTGGTTGTACAATAATTGTAAAAGTGAACTCTTGCAATAGTAACAGCCACCTACTAATTCTCCCCTGAATTATAGGTTTATTTACCACGTACATTAAGGCTTGGTGATCTACATAGAAGGTGAATGGTGTCACCAACAGGTAATGCCTGAACTTATGGACTAAATAGACCATCCCCAGAGCCTCCCTCTTGCTCATACTGTAGTTCCATTCGACCTTCGAGAGTAGTTGGCTAGCAAAGTATAATGGTGGTCAAGACCATGGGGTCCCACTTATGCTAGGGTGGCACCGATCGCAGAGTTTGATGTGTCGACGTGCACATGAAACTCCTTGTCCCAGTTCGAGTAGGCCAAAATAGGTGCACTAATCAATATAGTCTTCAACTCTTCAAACACTTTTATTTCTTGTCAGACTACACAAACTGCACACCTTTTCTCATCAACATGTCCAGTGGATATGAAACTTGAGCAAAAAATTTTATAAACCTTCTGTAGTAGTTGACATGGCTAAGGAATGACTTTACTTTGGTGACATTGGTGTAGGAGCACCTAGAAAATCATGTTTTGTGTTGTAATAAGGTCTATTTTGACCAATGCATGTCATTTCAGTTTGTATCTAGGTGCTTCAAGAACTAAAACCAATTTTGTAAGTCCCAAGTGACTTAGGACACATTTGTCAAATTGTTAATCACATAATGCCCAAACAGGGCAGTAGGACAGTTTGGGACACAAGACGGTTGGTCTCCCAACTGTTTGAATCGGTTGGTTTTCCTTAGGGCGAGTTAATAAACCAAATAAGGATGGGGGAAAAGGTGGTGAATGTGAGTGTGCATTGTTGTTGAACTGCATGTTTGAGGTTTTTTGAGTAGGAATAAAATCGTTATGTTATGTAAATCTAGTTTATGTTCTCTGTAACTGTAAATTGTGTAACTGTAGATTTTTATTCGAAGTGTAGTTCTTTCTGTGCATACCATTGTTGCAATACATCAGTGTGAGCCATTCCACTGGTAATTTTCTACCGTGAATGATTGGAATGGCTTCACAATGTACAGATCCGTTTTGTTATGTTTCATTTTTGTTGTTCTGTGAGACAATGCAAAAAGTTTGGGTAAGTTGTTCTGTGCAATAGTCTACCTAGCATCCCCATGTGCTAGGATTTGGTTGTAAGAGTAGATGAACTGCAGGGTTGGAGAGACACAGAGGTCATCGTCGGTAAGACCAAGACCATCGGAGTGAGTTTTGGGGTTTTGGCCGACAATGATTTTCTTGCTAATAGTGGCATCGGTGTATCGCCAAAACCAACGGCCGAGTCCCACTGAAACCATGGTGTTCCACCGAAGTCAAACAGAGTCAAGGTGACAATGTTATCGGAGTATCAAGTTGATAATATTTGGCTCCACCGATAGGTGTATGTCTTGCCAAAACCGTGACAACAACTGCTAATTTGTCTTAGTCACATCAGGGTGAAAAGAAGTCAAGCCTCGCCGATAGGAGGTATTAGACAGACTTAGTGTTCGGTAAAACAGTTCCAAAGTTCATCGATAGAGTAGAGTCTCACCGAAGACAATAGTATCGGCATATCAGCCAATGAAAGGTTTAGTTCACCGACATCAAGAGTTGGTCTCATCACTATATCGGCCAGACGAGGAGAAGGGTTCCACCGATAACATTAAGTTATACTGAAAACAAAGAAGGAAGAGTCGTCGGTGTATCGCCTAGACAGTTTCTGAAGTGGTCGATGGAGTAAGTCTTGTCGATAACAAAAGATGAAGGGCAGATCGTTGAGACAGAAGGACTCTCACCAAGGGTTCCAGAAGTCAATTTTGGTCAGTTGTGTGCTTTCACTGCGTGCTCCTCATCATATTGGTATCAAAGCTATAAAAAGTTTTGTTGTTGATCTGGTATATGTCCGCAGAGGAGAGCGAAGGAGAGGCTAGCAATATGCCTCCAAAGGGGATGACCACCAAAGTGGTCAAGAAATTTAACGATATGGAAGAGAAGATCAAAACTGGAGTCAGGGAAGCACTCCAAGCATAATTGAAGGCACTGAAGATAGGAAAAAGGATAGAGGAAGAGGAAGAGGAACAAGAGGAACAAGAAGAGGCAAAGATACCGGCTGATCAAAAGCATTTCCTAGAAGCCATTAAGGCTATTGGCAAGGACTCTTCGGAGGCTCAGATAGATATCCCCATGTTTAGTGGGAAGATGAATGTTGATGAAGTCATGGAGTGGATTGAGGCTTTAAACAACTATTTTGAGTACAAGGAAGTTCCTGAAAGTAAGAGAGTTAAGTTTGCAAAAACTAAACTCAAAAGTGCTTCCCTTACATGGTGGAATTACACCCAAGGAGAGAGGGTAAAGAATGGGAAGAGTATGATCTCTTCATGGAGCAGAATGTTGGAGAAGATCAAGTCCCAATTCCTTCCATCTAACTACGAGGTGTAGATTTACAAGAAAATGCAGAACCTCAAGCAAAAAGATATGGATGTAGCTACTTACACCGAGGAGTTTCACAAATACACTCTTCTCTGTGGGTACATGGAGGAGGAAAAAGCTAAGGTGGCCAGATATCTAAATGGTCTGAGGTTCAATATTCAAGATGAGATAAGTTTATTGACCCCTGACACCGTGGAGAAATGCTTTCAAGAGCATTAAGGGCTGAAGAGAAGTTGAAGAGGAAAGGTGAGCAGCAAGGTAGAGGAAGAGGTGGCAAAAATTTTAGAGGCAGAGGTAGTTTTGGAGGAAGAAGTCCTAACCAGAGGCCTAATGGTGAGTCTAGCCAAGGAGAGAAAGTTGGGGACTCAAGTAGCAAAGGAGGCTATTGAGGAAGAAAGCCTAATGGAAGAGGTGGGACAAATGGATTGGGTAGAGGATCCAAGTTCTCCAATATGAGATGTTATAACTATAATCAGATAGGGCACCCGACTTATAAGTGTCCAGAGAAGGCCTCAACTTCTCATGGTAATGAGATAAGAACAACATTGACTCAAGAGGATGTAGGGAGTGTGACATCTTTTGAAGTGAATTTGACATCAAAGATGGGAGAAAATCTAATGATCAAGAGGACACTGCTCAAAGAACCAGTGCAGATTGAATCGTCACAAAGAAGAGCTTTGTTTAGAGTCAACTGCCAGATCCAAGGTAAGGTTTGTAAAGTTATTATTGACTCTGGTTCTACTGACAATATTATATCTTTGGAAGCAGTAGATAAGTTGAAATTAGAAAGATACCCCAGAGCTGTCCATATAGGGTCAGTTGGTTAAACAAGGGACATCATATAGTCATCAATGAACAAGCATGGGTAGATTTCAGTAGTGGGGGGTATAGAGACAAGATTTTGTGTGACATCCTTCCAATGGATGCTTGCCATCTTCTGCTGGGCAAACCATGGCAGTTTGACAGAAAGGCTCATCATTATGGGGAAAAGAATGCTTACTCATTCTAAAAGGATGGTGTAACTTATAGGATACAGTCATTAGTAGAAGGGGATCCACAGCCTATAGGATCTAGTGTAATGCTGGTAGGAGAAAAGGAATTCCTTGAAACAGTAGAAGAATCAGGTGGAGTAGGTTTTGCTCTGGTTGTGAAACCTAAGGAGAAGAAAAGAGAAAATGTGAGAGAGATAGGACCTAGGGAGGTCAGAGAACTACTTGAGAGTTATAAGGAAGTAATTGCAACAGATATACCAGACTCACTACCACCCATTAGAGATATCAGCCATCAAATTGATCTCATACCAGGAGTTGTACTTTCCAATAAGGCAGCCTATAAGATGACCCCTCAACAGAATGAGGAGATAGCTAGGTAGGTTCAAGAACTTTTAGACAAGGGGTTGATAAGAAAGAGTTTGAGTCCATGTGCAGTCCCCACTGTTTTAGCACCAAAGAAAGATGGGAAATGGAGACTGTGTACTGATTCCAAGGCAATAATAAGGATAACCATCAAATACAGGTTTCATATTCCTAGAATTGAAGACCTAATGGACTATTTAGGGGGTGCTACCTATTTCTCTAAGATAGAATTGAAGAGTGGGTACCATCAGATAAGGATAAGAGAAGGTGATGAATGGAAAATAGCATTCAAAACCAACGAAGGGTTATATGAATGGCTTGTATTGCCTTTTGGTATGTCTAATGCTCCTAGCACTTTCATGAGGCTAAGGAATGAAGTATTACAGGATTTCATAGGTAAGTTTGTGGTAGTACACCTAGATGACATTTTGATATTCAGTAAAAGTAAAGAAGAGCATTTGAAACATATAGAGATAGTCTTGAAGAGGCTGAAAGACTAGAATCTGTTGATAAACTTGGTTAAATGTAATTTCATGAAACAAGAGTTGATCTACTTGGGTTTTGTCATTTCCAAAGTTGATCTAAAGATGGATCCTTCAAAGGTGGAGGCTATTCTGAATTGGCCCACACCTAAGACAGCAGGGGAGGTAAGGAGTTTCCATGGTTTGGCCACATTCTATAGGAAATTCATTAAGAACTATAGTGACATTTGTGCACCTATGTTGGAAACCATCAAGGGTGGTTACAAGGTGAAGTTTGTGTGGATGAGAGAAGCAGATAGGAGCTTTGAGAGTCTGAAATAGAAAATTGCTAAATTCCTTGTTTTAGTGTTACCTGATTTCAATAAGGTTTTCACAATTGAATGTGATGCAAGTGGGCTGGCCATTGGAGCAGTGTTGAGCCAAGAAGGGAGACCAGTGGCCTTTTTTAGTGAGAAATTGAATGAAGCTAAGAGGAAGTACTCCTCTTATGATTTAGAATTGTATGCCTTGGTACAAGCCCTGAAAAAGTGGAGGCATTATTTGCTTCCCAAAGAATTCATTGTGTGCACTAACAATCATGCTCTCAATTTTTTGAATGGAAAAGAAAAGCTTAGTCATAGACACATGAAGTGGGTGGAAAGTCTTCAAGCATACACCTTCATCATTAAACATAAGAAGGGGATAACCAATAAGGTTGCTGATGCTTTAAGCAGAAGGGTGTTGACAGTGCAAGAAGTGTAGTTGCAAAGAATGGGTGTTGAGTCACTCAAGGAATTGTATAAAGAAGATCATGATTTTAGAGAAATCTATAAGGTATGCAATGAATTTGCTAATACTTTTCATAGTGAGTTTTCAGATTTTACATTGCAGAATGGACTATTGTTCAAATCATGTCAGTTGTGTATCCATAAATGCTCAATGAGGGATGATATTGTGAAGGAAAAACATAGTGGAGGACTGGGTGGACATTTTGGGTTGAATAAGACTTTAGATCTGGTAAGGAGATTTTATTTCTGGCCAAGAATGCAGTTTGACATCCAAAAATTTGTTGAAAGTTGCATAGTATGCCAAAGAGAAAAAGGAGTCTCGACCAATAGAGGATTATATCAACCTTTTCCAATACCCAATAGACCTTGGGAATGTTTGAGTATGGATTTTGTGATGGGGTTACCCAAAACAAGGCCAGGTTGTGATAGTGTGTTTGTAGTGGTAGACCGATTCAGCAAGATGGCTCATTTCATTCCTTGCAGGACCACTAATGATGCTAGCTACATTGCAGGTTTATTCTTTAAAGAAATTGTCAAGATTCATGGGCTACCCTTGAGCATTGTGTCTAATAGGTATAGCAAATTTGTGGGACATTTTTGGAGAACCTTGTGGAAAAGATTGGGTATACACTTGTCTTTTAGCTCAGCCTACCATCCTCAGACTGATGGCCAAACTTGGGTTGTGAATAGGTCATTAGGCAATCTGCTGAGATGTTTGACAAGAGAACATGTCAGTAGTTGGGATGTGGTACTCCCACAAGGAAAGTATGCCTATAATGATTCTACAAACAGAAGCACAAGTTTAAGTCCTTTTGAAATTGTCTATGGTAGTCATCCTCGGGGGGTTTTTGAATTGAGAGATGTTCAGGGTTTGGACAAGAGGAGTGGACATGCTGATACATTTGTAGAGGCTATGAAAGAGATTCATCAACAAGTTAGAGATACTCGACACAAGAATAGTTAGAAGATCAACTCTAGAGTGGATCAAAGGAGAAGGGATGTGTAGTACCAAATAGGAGATATGGTTATGGTTCATCTCAATAAGAACATACTACCCAAGGGAAACCACAGCAAGTTGATGATGAGAAAAATTGGACCTTGTAAGATTTTAGAGAAATATGGTCCTAATGCTTACAAAATTGAACTCCCTAATGATATTGCTATTTCCCCTATATTAAATGTTGTTGATCTAACATTATAAAGGAGTCTTGATATAGGAGAAGGTACAGCAAATTCTAAGACAATGCAGAGTGGGTATAGCAATTACCACCTAAGGAACCACCTAAGATGGAGTACATTTTGGAAAGTAGAGAAGCCAGGAAGACAAGGCACAAAACATACTTTGAACATCTGGTCCAGTGGCAAGGGCTTCCAAATTCAGAAGCTACATGGATACTGGAGGAAGACATTCTAAAGCAAGGTAGAGATGTACAAGAATTGGTCTCAAAGAGGACTTGAGACATTTTTTTCTTCTAGGGAGTATGGTGCAGGAGCACCTAGAAAATCATGTTTTGTGTTGTAATAAGGTCTATTTTGACCAATGCATGTCATTTCAGTTTGTATCTAGGTGCTTCAAGACCTAGAACCAATTATGTAAGTCCCAAGTGACTTAGGACACATTTGTCAAATTGTTAATCACATAATGCCCAAACAGGGCAGTAGGATAGTTTGGGACACAAGACAGTTGCTCTCCCAACTGTTTGAATTGGTTGGTTTTCCTTAGGGTGAGTTGATAAACCCAGAGGAATGAACCAAATAAGGATGGGGGAAAAGGTGGTGAATGTGAGTGTGCATTGTTGTTGAACTGCATGTTTGAGGTTTTCTGAGAAGGAATAAAATCATTTTGTTCTGTCAATCTAGTTTCTATTCTCTGTAACTGTAAATTGTGTAATTGTAGATTCATGTTCGAAGTGTAGTTATTTCTGTGTATACTATTGTTGCAATATGTCAGTGTGAGGCATTCCACTGGTAGTTTTCTGTTGTGAATGAGTGGAATGGCTTCACAATGTACAGATCTGTTTTGTTATGTTTCATTTTTGTTGTTCTGTGAGACAGTGCAGAAAGTCTGGGTAAGTTGTTCCATGCAATAGTCTACCTAACATCCCCATGTGCTAGGATTTAGTTGTAAGAGTAGATGAACCGCAGGGTCGGAGAGACACAGAGGTCATCGTCGGTAAGACCGAGACCATCAGAGTGAGTTTTGGGGTTCTAGCCGACAATGATTTTCTTGCCGATAGTGGCATCAGCGTATCGCCAGAACCAACGGCTGAGTCCCACTGAAACCGTGGTGTTCTGCCGAAGTCAAACAGAGTCAAGGCGACAATGTTATCAGAGTATCAGGTTGATAATATTTGGCTCCACCAATAGGCGTATGTCTTGCCGAAACTGTGACAACAATTGCTAATTTGTCTTAGTCACATCGAAGTGAAAAGAAGTCAAGCCTCACTGATAGGAGGTATCGAACAGAATTGGTGTTTGGAAAAATAGTTCCAAAGTTCACCGATAGTGTAGAGTCTCACCGAAGATAATAGTATCGGCGTATCGGCCAATGGAAGGTTTAGTTCACTGATGGTATTAAGTCTCACTGACATCAAGAGTTGGTCTCATCGCTATTTCAGCTAGATGAGGATGAGGGTTCCACCGATAACATTAATTTATACCGAAAACAAAGAAGGAAGAGTCGTCGGTGTATCACCTAGACAGTTTCTAAAGTGGCCGATGGAGTAAGTCTTGCCAATAACAAAAGACGAAGGGCAGATCGCTGAGACAGAAGAAGGACTCTCACCAAGGGTTCTAGAAGTCAATTTTGGTCAGTTGTGCGCTTTCACTACATACTCCTCATCAGACATCCCCCAGAGCTTCCATCTCCACAATTACCTGAATCTTGTCGGGATCTGCCTTTAGTCCTGCCTTGCATACATGTGGCCTAGAAGTTTCCCGTGCGGTACCATGAAATGACACTTCTTTAGATTTAGGGCCAACCGTGTGGACTTGCAATGCTCCATACACTCGGTGAGAGCCTTCAGATGCATCTAGTGGTTGTTGTAAATTGATCAGTTGTCTAGAAATGCTTTAAAATTGCCCACCGATATTTTGTCAAATATGTACAAAATAATTCTTTGAAATGTTGTTGGTGCATTACACAGACCGAATGGCATTTGGTTGTATGCATATACACCATCTTCTACCACAAATGTTGTTTTGAGCTTGTCCTCCTCGGTGATGCTAATCTGGTTATATCCTAAGAATCCATCCATAAATGAGTATATCTCATGTCCGGCTACTTCCTCAAGGATGGAGTCTGTGAATGGAATGGGGAAAGGATCTTTGATCATCACTACATTGAGGCATTTGAAGTCAACGTAGATCTAGATTTTCCCCCTTCTTTTTTTAGTGATATGACAATTGGTGAAACCCACTCACTTGTCTCCACCTTGAAGATTATCCTAGCTTCTAACTTTTTTTTATTTCTTCTTGCACCTTGGTGGTGTAATTTTTGTTCATTTTGTATGGCCTTTTCCTCACCAGACGTGCTCCTTGTATTAGTGGAATTCTATGGACACATAATTTTGGTGGTATCCCCTTTAAGTCTTTGTATGTCCAGGAAAAAACATCCTTAGAGTCCATAAAAATTCTAAGGGTGCTACTTTAAGGACTGGGTCCCAGTCATCTCTGACAAGAATCGCCCGAGGGTTATTTTCTTCATTGAGATTAACTTTCTTCATTGACGGTTCCTCGTACATGATTTTTTTCTCAGTTTCAAATTTGTGTGCCAGTGTGCTATCTATTTTGATGCTTCCTTCCTTATATTCTCCATAGGCTACTGGAAAGGTATGTGTTGTATTCGATTGATTATCACTCCTCCGCTCCTTTTTATCAATTGTTCCACTCGTCGGTTGAGAGTTGCTGAGACTTGCACTAGTCGCCTAAGAGCTCTCGCCAACCTCTTCTATTGAAATCATATTACATTCATGTTGGAAGAACCCATAGTCTTCCATCTGCCAATGGAAGAGTCCACTGAAGGAGTTGGTTTCATCTTCTGAACATTCTTGTAATTTTAGTACCCCTTCGTCATCGGGCTCCATCGACCTTCTTTCTCCTTCTGCTGACAACTCCTTTCCATCTGAGTTAGAGTCTGATGCCAACTCCTCACCGACGATTTGTGTTCTTAAATCTATGATAAATTTCTTACCCTTGTTTTCTATTGATAGGGTGTTCTTCTTCCAATTGTGGTTGGCCTTGGTGGCTATTAGCCACCCTCGGCTGAGTAATGCATCATAGGTTGCATTTCATGCTATTATGACTACAAAATTTAACAAGAATTATTGAGTATCGATCCTTACCTTCTGAACCATTAGCACTCCTAGTGGTTTGATTCCGTGCTTGTCGGCTCTCACTAACTGGAAGTTCTGTGGCCACAAGGTGGGCTTGTCGAGGCTCTTCCAGGTTTCTTCTAGTAGTACATTCACCCCAGATCCCCTGTCCACTATTGTGCTCATCAGGTTTCTTCTAAGAATTTCCATGTGTACTACCATCAGTTTCTTTCCCATGCCAATTGCCAATAGCTTTGGGTTGAGCACTTGTTCACCAATTGGCGGTGGTTCCACTATGATGTCATCCTCTACCTTACTTTCATTCAGGTTTTCTTCCACCACTTTGGATATGGTCATCCTCAATTGTGGCATGCTCTGGAGAAGATCTGTCATCTTGATTGGTACGGTAGCTTGTAGTACCCGACTTGCAATGTTTCTGTCGGACTCCGACCATAGGGTTGTGGTTGCCTTTTTGTTTGAGTTCCTTCATTTTCTTTCCATGGCAATCTCCACTTCCTTTCTTGCATCGTAGAGTCTTTATTTTTCTGTTTGGGGGTCTGGATAGTGTGCCTTCTTTGTTTGCACTCATGTGATGACAAAGATTTTGTCACCTCCTCTTCAATGTGGATAAGATTCACCGTACCTTTCTGGTTTGGGCAATCATTATCTTCATGGTCGTCGGGCCCACACCATTTACATAGTGCATTTGGTTTGTTCTGGTTGTTTCTCAAGCAATCCCTCACAAAATGCCCCCACTCTTCGCATTGATAACATTGGATCATGGGTCATCCATTTGCATCGTACTCGATACAACCTCTTCTCCGACCGTTATTATTATATCTGTTGTTATTGTTGCCTCCTCTCCAGTTGTTGCGGTATCCACCTGGTGATGCATCTTGATTATTTGGTTTGGGCAGTGTGGTGGGTGGGGTAGATTGCTCACCCTGAGTATAGAGCACATGGGTGCTCCTCATCTTTAGATTGTATGGGCACTCCTTAATAGAATGGCCCATTACCTGACATATTTCGTAGAACATTTTCCTAGGGCAATTTGCTTTGATGTGGCCCTCATCATTGCATTCTGTGCACCATAATTCCTTACTTTCCTTCACTATTTTCTTCTCAGCTTTAAACTCTCTCATTATTCTGATCATATCTTTTCTTAATGCTTGTACAATTTTTTATTCTTCCTCGTCACTACCAACCGAGCTATCATCATCATCTTTCTTCTTCCCTCAGCTCAACATCTTGTCTTCACTCTCGATGTCCATAGTCTGGTTGTAAGCCTCGACATACAATGTTGGCGGTACTATCTTCATTTTCTTCTTGATCGAGGGGATCAAACCCTTGATGAACCATCTTTTCTTTAACTTGTCAGCTAGTTCCTTCTCTAATTTCACCAGAAGTTCTTTCAGTCTTCGATTGTATGCTCAGACATTTTCATGTTTTCCTTGTCTTGTATTGTATATCTCGGCTACTATTTCATTGTCATCCTGTAGTAATTTAAATTCTTCCTGGAATGCTTTCTTCTATGCATCCCAACTAACTCTTGATGTGGTGTCTAATTCTGTATACCAATCTATCATAATTCCCCTCAAGGTTGCTGGGAATGATCTTAGCCAATAGGACTTGTCATCCTATCTGTTGGCTATCCACATGGTCTCACAGGTTTTGCAATGTCAGACCAGATCCTCCGATTCGTTGCCAAGAAATTTTGGCAATTTTTGCTTCTCTATACTCGGACTTCTCAACGGAGTCACCTTGTTTCTTCCCCAATGTCCTTATGCATTTGACTTGACTGGACTGGTTCTCTCTCGACATTCCGGTACCTTCCTTGCACTCTCGGCCACGTACGGGTCTTTCCCATGTCCCTCTTCAGTATTCTTTGCACCTCAAGTCTTTTCGAGTTCCTTCCGGTACTCCATCTACCCGGGGGTTTTGGGCTCATGTCCTCTAGTCCTTGGCTCTTCATCTTCTGATATTGACAGTTCCCGGATATGGCATATACTATTTTCAAGTTCCTTTGTTAATTCATTTTCATCATCTTTCCCTTTTTCTTTGTTTGTTACTAATGTTTTGAAATTTTCTTTGTTGACTCCCTCGACGAGGCTTTGGTGTGCTTCTGTGGTATCTAGGTTTATTTCATGATGGTTCTCATTTGCTTCTTCAACAATTTGTTTTAATCTTTTTCTTCATTCTTCTTTTTCTTTTAATCTCAATGATCTTCTTAATCTTCCCTCAGGCATTTCTTGCCCACTTGGTACTTAGTTTTTGTCTTTGTTCAATTGTATGGGCATTAATCAGCACTTGTACGATCATCAGTTGTAGGGCATATGACGGCATTTAGCATCACACTCCTCCTCTTGTTTCATGCGTTCCTCATACCTCATGAGTATTTGCTGTCAGTGTAGTTCTCTATCTCTTTCTTCTTGGAGGTCTTGCAGAATTATCAAATTCCTTGCCAAAAGTCAAGGAATATGATTGAGAAGATTGTCTACCTTGCTATTGACTTCCAAGTTATCTCCAATGATTTCCTCTAGAATATCACTATGGATGGCTTTGTTCCTTACATACTGTCCAATCGCCAATTGCCATAGGAATACGAGGTCTTGGGTTAAATCATCTTCCTGATCGTTCCTTTCTCATTCGTTGTCTTCTCTTTCGCTTTCAACCCATTCTTCTTGAATTTCTTCTTCTAGTCTGTCCACTTGTCTTCTGGTTTCTAATTCCTCGTCAGTATGAATAGGTTGCCCCATTATATTTCTATCACCATTGTCTCCTTCCTTCTTCACCGACAATTTAATTCCCTTGACGATTCAACTCGTCATCCACTACTCATCACCTTTCCCACCTGACTTTGTATCGACAATGGCGCCAAATTATTTACTATCAAATAAGTCTACTATTTTCATACAGAGTAAACAATAAATATAAATTGAACTATGATATTGTACGAGAATGAAAATTGAATTGATACTCTGAAACTCAAATGCATATATATTGATTCAAACTACAATTACAATTAACACCAAAACTCCATGTCTGATACAATGAAATGACAATACATATATAGGTTGTGGACAGTTGCCAACCATCACCAATGACACACCGATCGGGAGCAACTACTCACCGATACCAACTAACAACATACTTTCCAATACAAACTAATCAAACATATTTGTTGATATAGACTAACATAACAATTTATGCCTAACACCATACACTCAAAGACATATATGTCATTATATCCTTCCCACTCAAGCACAAAGGGGTTTTATGCAACCTTAAAACAAAACCCATACAACGCAATGTCAAATATTCATCATTATAAATTCATACAATAATTATGATTCATGAACTCCATCACATATTTTATTGGACCCTTCACTCAAAAGGCATATAATCATCGTGCATAAGATTTAAGTCACTCAACCATGATGCATGAACAATCACACTAGGCACTCCATAGGAGTTTGTTGCAAGATTAAAATGCCCCATACAATTTAGTGACATATTCATCATTAGACCCTTCACACAAAAGCATCATGAATAAGAGTCCATGTCACTCAACCACACTAGGAACACCTTAGGAGTTTGATGCAATCTTCAAAAAACCCATACAATTTAATGTCATATTCATCATTGGACTCTTCACACAAAAAGTCATATAATCATCATGACTAAGAGAGTCAATGCCACTCAACCATAATGCATAACAAGCACACTAGGCACACCATACAAGTTTAAAGAACTTTCAAATGAAACCCATACAAATCAATGACATTTTTGCCATTATACTCTTCACACAAAAGTCGTGATCATCATGCATAAGAGTGAATGCCACTAACCAGATTGCATACATAAGAACATTAGGGACAAGTTATAAGAGTTTGATGCACACTAGTCATGATGCATGCTTCACACAAAAGCCATGACACTCATATGATACTATGTTGCTAACCCTTATACACACAATTTTTGCCATATTCCATTAAAACCATCACACCAAAGTTAATGTGACTAATAATGGTGCATGGGTAAACACAATATGCACACTAAATATAGTAATGTAATTGTTTAATTATCAAAAAATAAACTACATCTAGAACATTTATTTGGTTAACATAACAACTACAAAAACATAAAAATAAAAATAGCATAAAAAGAATGAGACCTCTTCAAGGATGTCCATGGCCATACTTTAAGAGTTTATGGAGGGATATTTCTACCACTCCTCAAAAAATCATACAAATTTAATAAATTGTACAAGTTGAGTAATGTAAATACAAGGAATTTAAGTCTTTACACAAAAGCATTTCCAACTAGGATATTGATATCTTTTAATTAGAATAAACTTTCAAAGTGTAGATTTATTTTATTGTAATCCAATTGCACCCTACACATTGTACTTTTCACACCTAAAGTCAATAAAAATTCACATGAAAATCATCAAATGATGTGTATATTTATTATCCAAAAGCACTTCTCTCAACTTGCTATTTATATTTTTAGTAAGCTTTTACATTTTTGAGATCGACAAAAATCAAAATAGAATTAGTATCACCAAATAGCATACACAATCCAAATGAATCCTAAGCATTGTACATTTCACACCTAACATCAATAAAACTTCAACATCAAAATCATCAAACAATGTATATTTACCATCTAAAACACTTCATTTAACTTGTGATTTATAATCTTATGGGAAACTTTCACATTTATGAGATGAATAAACATATATTTTAAAATAAAATCAACAATGAAATCAATAATATCATGGATACCTAAGCATAACAAATAGTTATAAGGATGCAAACTCCTCCATTTTAAAGAAAAATAAAAAAGACCAAATATTTTTTCCAATAATAAGGTTATATTACATACGAAACCTAAAAATACTAAAATATATGCACGTGAATGCTATTAAACAATGATGCATGATAAACACAATAATCACACTAAAAAGAGTTATTTAATTGTTTAATTACCAATAAATTAAAATATTTTATTTGATTAACATAACAATTTAATGTTATGACTTTAATGTTGTGTTGAGCTTGGAGGAAAAGCAAGGGGGAATTGTGAGGTTGGATCCCTCTTCTACTCTTCTTCAAAGGCACTTAGAGGTACTCAATTTATTTGATGTGAAACCATCTAATGGTATCTATACTTGGAATAATAGAATATGTGGGGAGGAGGCTATTTCTGAGTGGCTAGATAGATTTCTTGTGTCCTATTTTTGGGTTGGGGACAGGTGGACTTCCATCTCTGAGATTCTTGATTGGAGAGGGTCAGATCATTGGCCCATTAAATTTTCAGCCACTTTTCTGGTACCAAGAATTCTTCATTTAAATTCCAACTTATGTGGCTTCGTGATCCCTCACTTCATGAGTTGATAGGGTAGTGGTGGCAGCAAGGGAGTCAAGCCTATGGCACTGCTACGTATTCTTTTGTTAAGAAGTTGCAATTTTTTAAATACAAACTCACGTAGTGGAATACGCAGTGTTTTGGTAATGTTTAGGCTAACAAGTGGAAAGCTCAAGTTTGTTTGGATGATATTACTCGCTACATTAGGGATAGTGGTTTAATTGAGGACTTATGTAGAGTGGAGTCTCAGGCTATGAAAGTGTTACATCCCTCTTTTTGAAATTGATAACGCTATTTACTTTTCTTGCAAATTTTAGTTATATAATATGTTGTGGACAACATGGAAACTAGTGATATATTTAGACAAAGTTAGTTCTATGAAATTTTGGAATCTATTGATTATGATCAGTGTGATATTGTAAACTAAAATGTCTTTTTGGTAAGAGAAAATGATGTTTGGATATATTATGCTTTGAATTGGAATATAGGTGCTTTGACCACAAAATTGTATGTGAGACTGTCGTTGCAGGAACAGGTGGACCATGTTCGATAGGAAGAGAAAGTATCTTTGAGAGAGAGTATAGACTCTGGAAATTAACCATGGGTGTTTGTTACTGAAAACGCCAAGCAGGTAGATAAACCTTGAAGCCATCAATTTAGTCATGTTTTCGACTAGGATAGTTTAAGACTAGATGTCGACGTCTGAAGATGAGGTTTAACATCTTTTTGTAAGTCATCATAGAGAATTTTGGAATTGACGTTGTTGTCGCAAGTCCACCAAAATGAGTCGTCTTATATAGATGATTATTAATTCGTTTGTAGGTAAATAAATAAACCTATTTGTGGCGGATTTGTGAATCATGTCTCGTAGTCGAAAGATGCGAGAAGTCATTTTTGTGCGTCAAACGTTTTAGAAAACTTGTTTTGCGTTACGCCCAATCCGTCTTGATTGCCGTAAAAACGTGTTGATCATGTGTTGTGAATTTTTTCCTTTTTGAAAATCGACGGAAGTCAAATGTGAAGTCGATTTAAGCTATAACTGTTTTGGTCGTTATTTGGAAGGATATTCCAAAATCACTTTAGTCATAACTTGGTTAACGGGAGGTATTTTTCGTTAGGTTGCTTGATGTCAGTTTTCTCGTCAAGTCAAGTTGGTTTACACCCAAGCTCTGTCATTTTGGACGTCTTCCTTTTGAATGCGCTTTTTCTCTTCGAGTTTACGACTTGAGTTATCTTAAATCAAACCCATACTTTCTTACTTTAGTTGGTCTTGATTCTTTATCTCTTTTTCGACCTTGGAGACACTTTGTGCATTTATCATTTATCACCTTGTAAGAGTTTTATTCCTCTAGCGGTGTTAATTGCATTTTTCAAAGGTTAGAAGTCTTCTTGTGGAGGAAATAGACGAGGTTGTTATGCCACGTCGCTATAAAGAAGCCTTCATCCTATAGTGGTCGTTGTAAGTGAGGAAGACGGCTAACATGCAGTTATATCGACCCCTTGTGTATAGGCATGTCACGGCAGTGGTTTTAAGGCCCTATCTCCCATCGCCATGGGTGGTCGGGTAGGAGGTTATGCCGTTGAGATTAAAGTGTAACCGTTAGATACATGCAGATGCTTCATCGTCGTGGGGTGAAAAAGGCATAAGTTTTCTGTTGATTAGAAACTGGAAGACCGTCAGAAAAGAGATCATTCTTCTTCTCCACGGTGCACGGCCTAAGCTGGAGTCTTCTGTGGTTAAGAAACTAACGGAGGACGAGGATAGGAGTGTACAGAGAGTTGAGAGACTGAGAAAGGAATCTACGGAGGTCACCGAGAGCTTGGTGAGAATGAGCTTGCAACAGCAAGACTCTAACTCCATCAACAGGTTTCCATTCTCTCTTTTTCGCAGTCTATGATCAGTATTTGTCTCTTCTCTGCAATGATAGTGTAATGAGCTTACAATAAATAGAATGCGATAATAATGTCTTCTTACTGCAAGTTCTGTGTGAAGATATTTACAATGATTACGTATCAATGTTGTCTTCTTAGAGTTTGAACTCATGACTGTCTTCACAGAAACAATAACATTGCATATCATAAAGAAACCATAATGATAATAGAACACAGTTCTTCAAATGTATACACACCAATGATTGATCAATGCATGATGCAAGATGTGAAACGGTATCCTTCTAGTTGTCGGCCTGATGTATGCATTGAGTCGATATTATATGATTGTAACTCAGTTTAAAACTATCTTGCGTGCACTTGAAACAATAGTTTCATAGTGAGAAACCACATTACACCACGTGCCTATTGTATAAGGAAACCAAATCTCAGATTTAATGCATGTTTCGATGTAGATTTTAGATTGATTTAATAGCCAGATGGTGTGATTTCAACTGGCTGAGGTGTCGGGAGATAAAAACCAGAGGAGGACAAGGTGTTAAAATACCTCTCTGCCTAATTAGATAAAGATTCTGAAAACAAGACATTGAATGTCGACAAAAGTAACTAGCTAGTATCTTATTCGGTTTTATACCTTTAGTTAGAGGTCGACAATGTGTTTGATCATCTCTAGTGTCGTAAGATAGATTCCAAGTCTTGTATTATCTTATTTTATGACTCTTACCTCATTGAACCATGTGAAACCATTTGACTTGGAAGGAGGAGTAGAGTTGAAGTATTAGTATTGGTCGAAAAATCGTCATGCTTTTGAAATGAAAAGATAAGGGTGGGAAATCTACATTTTGTGTCTAAATTAAGTTGCATGCAATGATTCTTGTGTCGCTATTACCTTGTAGACCCTTATGAGTCTAAAACTTTAAATTTCGGGCTTACGGGAAATTATATTATATACTTGAGTATGTTGTATAAACATATGGGAACCGAATAGCCAAGTTTGAAACCGCTTAGGAGTGGGTATTATTAAATGATGTTTTATATGAATATGGGATTATGAATTGCATTACAAATGCTATCCATATAAACAATGAAATAGAAAACCCATTGTACAACGCGTAAACGGAGATGAATCCATAAACTCGGGAATAGAGTAAACATTTGCGCCATGCGCTATTGCATGAGAAAATCCAAATACCTTGAGGTCATCAAGGTCAACATTTGTATAAACCTTATAAATAGGAAACTGTAGGATTGCGATCAGTTCAAGTCAAGTAGGGTGGGTGAACTAAGTTCATGCATTCATACAACGCTATTAAAATACAAATCCTTTGGCCAAGGTGATGCACGATCCTCAAGTGCATTGAATGTTCAATGTGACTGGATGGCATTTCTTGTGGAGAGTCGTGCATGACTAGAGGGTATCTAGGGATCTGCATGATAACAAGACACGTAAGTTACAACACCGGAGCTCAGATGGCAAACACCGATGGTTATCCTAAGTCTATCCTCTTGAGTAGGGTAGGGCCACTTCCAGTTAGGAAGGAGTGTGGGAGACCGACGGTCTGTGGTTGGAGGTTAAGCTCCTTGAAGATACTTTCTCTTCCAAATATTAAGGATTGCCGAGTCTTGAATGTGATGGGTCGACAATCGAGATGCATGATAACGGTATGTTTCCAATACTGTATTTGTTTCAAGAAAATTTCATATTGTGAGAAAACAAAATGTTTATGATTTATCATTTCTTTCGGCTTTCTTGAAAAATGAAATCATGTTTATTGTTAAAGTGCAAAATGTTATACTTGATAGTAGTTAAGTTCTTTTGTATTTGATTACATAGAAAGAAAAAAAATTTACCTATGTCAAAAACCTAGTTTTCAAGTAAAATCAAATATGGATGTTACATATGGTATCAGAGCTAACCAGGTTCAGTACTAGGGCTGATGAGTCCACTAACCTGATTAGGAAATCAAAATTATGCGGGCAGCTAATGATTTGATTTATTGTGCCAGGATGGTATGCATCAAGAAAACTGTAAGAAAATCCTTCCCAGGTAAGGAACGTTATCTGCAAGCTAAGCAGAAACGGCTTGCGATGATCAAGACCATTGAGAAAACTAATGACGAAAATGACATTTTGCTTGATGATGTGGAAACCTTTGCCAATGCCTTGTCACGACTTAAACGAATGAGAACAAAACTCCTTGAGGTAGCGATGATGGCGGATCGAATCATGATCAACTGCTGCCCCATTATTGTACCTAATAGTGTACCTGTTAGTGTACATGTTGGTATACCTATGAGTGTACCTATTAGTATACCAATGATCACTAGGGATCCTCGTATAGCACCTAGAGCTAAGATCATTGAGCTATCTTCTGATAGGGAGTCTGAGGGGTATACACCTCGTGATTAGGTGTCGGACAATGAATCCGAAGGTTACACTCCACTAGATAACACTAAGTAAAAAACATGAGATATGTCTATCTCTATTTGATGTTGGAACAATTTTGCAAATTAAATAAAGACAAATTTTGGTTTGAGAACAATTATGATTATGATCAATTGTTGTTTTCTTTTGATGATATATAATATGATAAGCATAAAACTGATTAGTATATGTTTAATCAGGTGAGAAACTAAACTATCATGGACCAATCAGAGTTTAACGAGGGGGAGGATTGGGAAGGTCATAACTCTCAGGAAAACTCCACTGACAAGTTGGATAGGATTCTAAATATGCTTACTGAAACCAAGGAAAGGTTGAACAAACTGGAAAAGAAAATGGATGAAACTGGCAACACAGAGGGTGAAAATGAGAACTCACATAATGCAAGCAAAAGTAAACATTGGGAAAATGGCACGTTAAGTGAAAATCCTGATGACAGTGAAGTTCAAAGAAAACCCAAAGATAAACTTGCATTAGAACTATCTAAGGATATGAAGAAGGTTAACCCTCCTAAGTTTGATGGAACGAAAACCGGAGATGCAGCAGAAGCATGGTTAACAGAGATGGAGAAATACTTTGAGATCAGAAATTACTCTGAGGTTACTAAAGCAGTGTGGGGAGCATATCAGCTATCTGGGGAAGCATCCACTTGGTGGATGAATAAGAAAATGGAGTTGGAATTAAGTCCCTTGAAGGTGACATGGAATGAGTTCGTGGAACTATTCTAAAAACGGTGGTTACCTTAGTTATATTTTGATCAAAAGTTAATAGATTTCCAAAACCTCAGGCAAGGTGAACTATTTGTAGTTGAGTACGCAGAAAAATTCACTAGACTACTGAAGTATGTTCCTCAATACCAAAACAATGAAAGATTCTTAATCAAAAAATTCATCATGGGACTCAATCCTCAGATTGGCGGTGAGGTGGAGGTGCATGGTCCAAGCACAATGGATCAAGTATATGAGAAGGCCATTAAGCAGGAGAAAAAGATCAAATCTATCTCTGCTTACCATGATAAGAAACGTAAGAAGTTTGATAAGAACTACAATGATCAGTCATATAAAAGGAAGAATGAGAAGGGATATGGAAACAGGAGGTTTGATAAGGGAAATCGAAAGAATCAAGGGGGATTTGGTAATGAGCGAAGAGGAGAAGATTATAAGAGAAATGTTAATTTTAAGAAGAATGATGATTTTGCAAGTAAGCCATCTGAGAAGCAAGGACCTATAGGAGGATGCTTTTCTTGTGGAGGAGATCATTATGCCAAATGTTGCCCTAACAAGAAGCAGAATGGGAAGCCTAGGAACACGGAACTTCCTTCGCAACAGGAAGCATTTCAACAAAGGATTCATGCCGCTCTTGACAATCGACAAGCAAAGTATCAGATCACCCCTATTGAGATGATAGGAACCTTATTTGGAGTTCCTGTTTCTATTCTATTTGATACTGGTGCAACAGAAAATTTTGTGTCACCTAGAGTCTTAAGTAAATTTTCTAGAAAAGTTGGCTTTATGTCAAACCCATGGACAGTTGAGTATGCAAATAACTCAAAGGCTCAGGTAGAGCAATGTTTGTTCGAAGCTAAAATTGATATTTCTAACTTCACCACTGAGGCAAATCTATATGTAGCACCTTTAGGGTCCTACGATGTCATCTTAGGAATGAATTGGTTGTGGAAACATCGAGCCAAGGTAGATTATTTTCATAAAACCATTGAGTGTCTGGATGAAGAGGGCAATTCAGTAAATCTTCAAGGAATCCAAAGGGAAATAAGGATTAGATCCATTTCATCAAAACAACTAAAACGGGCTAGGCGAAAGGGATGTCAACTTTTTGCAGTCAAAATGGACCGAGTAGAGGAAACCTTGGAGAAACAAACATTTGAGGAAAAATATCCATATCTTTGCAATTTCAGGGATGTATTTCTCAAGGAGCTACCAGGCTTGCCTCCGAAAAGAACATTTGACTTTGGCATAGATATTAAACTAGGATCGGAGCCAATCTCTAAAGCTCCATATCGTATGACAACCATTGAACTTATGGAATTAAAAGCTCAGTTGCAGGAGCTATTGTCTAAGAATCTAATTAGGCCAAGTGTATCACCATGGGGAGCCCCAGTTATATTTGTCAAAAATAAAGATGGAACTCTAAGGCTGTGTATAGATTATAGGATGCTTAACAAGGCGACAATAAAGAACAAGTATCCCTTGCCACGTATTGATGATCTATTTGACCAAATGCGTGGTGCATCTATCTTTTCTAAGATAGATCTGATATCTGGATACCATCAGTTAAGGTTGAAAGATGAAGATATTCCCAAGACAGCATTTAGAACGAGATATGGTCATTATGAGTTCACGGTGTTGCCATTTGGATTGACCAATGCACCTGTTGCTTTCATGAATCTCATGAATAGTGTTTTCAGAGATTGTCTTGATAAGTTTGTGCTAGTTTTCATTGATGATATTCTGATTTATTCCAAAAATGAAGAGGAGCATAGACAACATCTTCAAATAGTCTTGCAATGATTAAGAGAACACAAATTGTATGCGAAACTCTCAAAGTGCACCTTCTTTCAAAAAGAAGTGCAATATTTGGGGCATATAATATCAGCCGATGGGATATCAGTTGATCTGGCCAAAATAAAAGCTATTATGGAATGCCCTGAACCTTCCAATGTTTCAGAGGTACGAAGCTTCATGGGATTGGCCGGATGTTACAGGAAATTTGTGTTGAATTTCTCAAGCATTGCTAGCCCAATTACCTCCTTGCAAAGAAAAGGAAAAAGGTTTGTTTGGACAAATGAATGTCAAAAGGCTTTTGACTTGTTAAAAGAAAAATTAACAACCGCTCCAATTTTGAAAGTTCCTGATCCTGAGGGAGATTTTGAGGTTATTACTGATGCCTCGGGGGAAGGATTAGGAGGTGTGCTTATGAAAGATGGTAGGGTAGTAGCCTATGAATCAAGGAAGCTAAAAAACTATGAGTAGAATTACGCTCCTCATGACTTAGAAATGGCAGCAGTGATTCACGCCCTTCAGATGTGGCGGCATTATTTGTTGGGAAAGACTTTTATACTAAAATCTAATCATCAAAGTCTTCGCTACATATTTACACAACCTAATCTCAATGCAAGGCAGAGGAGATGGTTGGAATTAATATCAGATTATGACTTTGAGATTTTTTATATCAAAGGCAATGAAAACTGAGTAGCTGATGCCTTAAGCAGAAGAAGGCACATAGCTTCTATAATCTCCATATATGCAAACTTTAAACATTTAGTAATGCAAAACTTATTTGGAGATGAGTATTATGAGCAAGTGAAACAGGCTCTGCAATTAAACCCTAAGGACCCAAGATATGACGGATTCAGTTTTGAATCAAATGGATTGATGAGATTGAAGGGAAGAATCTACGTTCCTGATTCAGTAGAACTTAGAAACCTTGTGTGGAAGGAAGTTCATTGTGCTCCTTACTCTGGACACCCTGGTGTAACAAAACTGTTAGCAGATGTCAAGCCACTATATTTCTGGAAGGGAATGAAAAGCGATGTTGCAAGGTTTGTAGCTAGTTGTTTGGAGTGTCAAAGAGTTAAGGCAAAACACCAACATCCTGCTGGATTGTTATACCCGCATGATATTCTAGAATGGAAATGGCAGGTTGTTAGTATGGATTTTGTCTAGGGGTTACCAATGTCCAAGAATAGGCATGATGCAATATTGGTTGTTGTGGATAAACTAACCAAGGTCGCACATTTCATACCAGGAAATTTGATAGATGGAGCTCATCTTTTGGCTCAGAAATTTGTGCAGGAAATATTCAGATTGCATGGTGTGCCTGAAAAGATTATATCTGATAGAGATGCTCGAATAACTTCACGGTTTTGGCAAACCTTATTTTTTGCATTAGGGACTAAACTGAATGTGAGTACTGCTTATCACCCTGAAACTGATGGACAAACAGAAAGAGTGAATCAGGTATTAGAAGACCTCTTGAGAATGTATTGCATGGATCAACAATACAGATGGGAGGAATATCTACCTCTTGTCGAATTTGCCTATAACAACTCCTATCATTCTGACATTAAGATGGCGCCATTTGAAGCATTATATGGAAGGAAATGCAGAACTCCTATAAGTTGGGATAAGCTGGAAGATAGGATAAGCATTGGACCTGAAATGCTTGCTGATATGGAAGAAAAAGTGAAAATGATTAGGAAGAGGTTGGCAAAAGCCAATGACAGGCAAAAGAGTTATGCAGATCACAAACGAGTGCCTAGACACTTCTCTGTTGGCGAGAAGGTGCTTTTGCGAGTGAAAGCCCAAAAGAATTCAATAAAATTTGGTAAATCATCGAAATTGGCTCCTCGTTATGTCGGACCTTTCGAAGTTCTTGAGATTATCAATCCAGTTGCCTACAAAGTTGCTCTACCTCTAGCCTTGTCCAAGATGCACAATATTTTTCATGTTTCATATCTAAAGAAATATTTTGTAGGTAATAACCACATCCTTAATTGGAATTCCTTACAGATGCAAGAACCCGGGGTGGTTGTGATTGAGCCACTCAAGGTGCTCGAAATGCGTAAACTTCGTTTACGTAATCGAGAAGTTTTGCAATGCAAAATTCAGTGGGACCAATATGGCGAGGATAGCGCCACTTGGGAAGACTATAAAGACATTTACCAAAGATTTCCTAAACTTTTCAAAGACATTAATGTTGAAATATAAAAAGTTTGTTTTAAGTTTAATTTTTGCTTGATAAATTTAATCATCGGGGACGATGATTTTTAAAGGGGAAGGATATGTTACATCCCTCTTTTTGAAATTGATAATGCTATTTACTTTTCTTGCAAATTTTAGTTATATAATATGTTGTGGACGACATGGAAACTAGTGATATATTTAGACAAAGTTAGTTTTATGAAATTTTGGAATCTATTGATTATGATCAATGTGATATTGTAAACTAAAATGTCTTTTTGTTAAGAGAAAATGATGTTTGGATATATTATGCTTTGAATTGGAATATAGGTGCTTTGACCACAAAATTGTATGTGAGACTGTCGTTGCAGGAACAGGTGGACCATGTTCGATAGGAAGAGAAAGTATCTTTGAGAGAGAGTATAGACTCTGGAAATTAACCATGGGTGTTTGTTACTGAAAACACCAAGCAGGTAGATAAACCTTGAAGCCATCAATTTAGTCATGTTTTTGACTGGGATAGTTTAAGACTAGATGTCGACGTCTGAAGATGAGGTTTAACACCTTTTCGTAAGTCGTCATAGAGAATTTTGGAATCGACGTTGTTGTCGCAAGTCCACCAAAATGAGTCGTCTTATATAGATGATTATTATTTCATTTGTAGGTAAATAAATAAACCTATTTGTGGCGGATTTGTGAATCATGTCTCGTAGTCGAAAGATGCGAGAAGTCATTTTTGTGCGTCAAACGATTTAGAAAACTTGTTTTGCGTTACACCCAATCCGTCGTGATTGTCGTAAAAACGCGTTGATCATGTGTTGTGAATTTATTCCTTTTTGAAAATCGACGGAAGTCGAATGTGAAGTTGATTTAAGTTATAACTGTTTTGGTCGTTATTTGGAAGGATATTCCAAAATCGCTTTAGTCATAACTTGGTTAACGGGAGGTATTTTTCGTTAGGTTGCTTGATGTTGGTTTTCTCATCAAGTCAAGTTGGTTTACGCCCAAGCTCTGTCATTTTGGACGTCATCCTTTTGAATGCGCTTTTTCTCTTCAAGTTTATGACTTGAGTTATCTTAAATCAAACCCATACTTTCTTACTTTAGTTGGTCTTGATTCTTTATCTCTTTTTCGACCTTGGAGACACTTTGTGCATTTATCATTTATCACCTTGTAAGAGTTTTATTCCTCTAGCGGTGTTAGTTGCATTTTTCGAAGGTTAGAAGTCTTCTTGTGGAGGAAATGGACGAGGTTGTTATGCCACGTCGCTATAAAGAAGCCTTCATCCTATAGTGCTCGCTGTAAGTGAGGAAGACGGCTAACATGCAGTTATATCGACCCCTTGTGTATAGGCATGTCACGGCAGTGGTTTTAATGCCCTATATTCCATCGCCGTGGGTGGTCGGGTAGGAGGTTATGCCGTTGAGATTAAAGTGTAACCGTTAGATACATGCAGATGCTCTGTCGTCATGGGGGGAAAAAGGCATAAGTTTTCTGTTGATTAGAAACTGGAAGACCGTCAGAAAAGAGATCATTCTTCTTCTCCACGATGCGCGGCCTGAGCTAGAGTCTTCTGTGGTTAAGAAACTAATGAGAGGACGAGGATAGGAGTGTGCAGAGAGTTGAGAGACTGAGAAAGGAATCTGCGGAGGTCGCCGAGAGCTTGGTGAGAACAAGCTTGCAACAGCAAGACTCTAACTCCATCAACAGGTTTCCATTCTCTCTTTTTCACAGTCTATGATCAGTATTTGTGTCTCTTCCCTGCAATGATAGTGTAATGAGCTTACAACAAATAGAATGCGATAATAATGTCTTCTTACTGCAAGTTTTGTGTGAAGATATTTACAATGATTGCGTATCAATGTTGTCTTCTTAGAGTTCGAACTCATGACTGTCTTCACAGAAACAATAACATTGCATATCATGAAAGAAACCATAATGATAATAGAACACAGTTCTTCAAATGTATACACACCAATGATTGATCAATGCATGATGCAAGATGTGAAATGGTATCCTTCTAGCTGTCAGCCTAATGTATGCATTGAGTCAATATTACATGACTGTAACTCAATTTAAAACTGTCTTGTGTGCACTTAAAATAATAGTTTCATAGTGAGAAACCACATTACACCACGTGCCTATTGTATAAGGAAACCAAACCTTAGATTTAATGCATGTTTCGACGTAGATTTCAGATTGATTTAACAGCTAGATGGTGTGATTTCAACTGGCTGAGGTGTCGGGAGATAAAAACCAGAGGAGGACAAGGTGTTAAAATACCTCTCTGCCCAATTAGATAAAGATTCTGAAAACAAGACATTGAATGTCGACAAAAGTAACTAGCTAGTATCTTATTCGGTTTTATACCTTTAGTTAGAGGTCGACAATGTGTTTGATCATCTCTAGTGTCGTAAGATAGATTCCAAGTCTTGTATTATCTTATTTTATGACTCTTACCTCATTGAACCATGTGAAACCATTTGACTTGGAAGGAGGAGTAGAGTTGAAGTATTAGTATTGGTCGAAAAACCGTCATGCTTTTGAAATGAAAAGATAAGGGTGGGAAATCTACATTTTGTGTCTAAATTAAGTTGCATGCGATGATTCTTGTGTCGCTATTACCTTGTAGACCCTTATGAGTCTAAAACTTTAAATTTCAGGCTTACGGGAAATTATATTATATACTTGAGTATGTTGTATAAACATATGGGAACTGAATAGCCAAGTTTGAAACCACTTAGGAGTGGGTATTATTAAATGATGTTTTATATGAATATGGGATTATGAATTGCATTACAAATGCTATCCATATAAACAATGAAATAGAAAACCCATTGTACAACGCATAAATGGAGATGAATCCATAAACTCAGGAATAAAGTAAACATTTGCGCCATGCACTATTGCATGAGAAAATCCAAATACCTTGAGGTCATCGAGGTCAACATTTGTATAAACCTTATAAATAGGAAACTGTAGGATTGCGATCAGTTCAAGTCGAGTAGGGTGGGTGAACTAATCTCATGCGTTCATACAACGCTATTAAAATACAAATCCTTTGGCCAAGCTGATGCACGATCCTCAAGTGCATTGAATGTTCACTGTGACTGGATGGTGTTTCTTGTGGAGAGTCGTGCATGACTAGAGGGTATCTAGGGATCTGCATGATAACAAGACACATAAGTTACAACACCAGAGCTCAGATGGCAAACACCGATGGTTATCCTAAGTCTATCCTCTTGAGTAGGGTAGGGCCACTTCCGGTTAGGAAGGAGTGCGAGAGACCGACGATCTGTGGTTGGAGGTTAAGCTCCTTGAAGATACTTTCTCTTCTAAATATTGAGGATTGCCGAGTCTTGAATGTGATGGGTCGACAATCGAGATGCATGATAACGGTATGTTTCCAATACTGTATTTGTTTCAAGAAAATTTCATATTGTGAGAAAACAAAATGTTTATGATTTATCATTTCTTTCAGCTTTCTTGAAAAATGAAATCATGTTTAATGTTAAAGTAAAAAATGTTATACTTGATAGTAGTTAAGTTCTTTTGTATTTGATTACATAGAAAGAAAAAAAAATTTACCTATGTCAAGAACCTAGTTTTCAAGTAAAATCAGATATGGATGTTACAGAAAGTTTTAGAGGAATGGGAGCTTCAGGAAGAAATCTTTGGGAAATAAAGGGCTCAAATGGATTGGCTTCAAGAGGAGGATAGGAATACAACTTTCTTTCATAAGTCAGTCAAAGCACGAAGGCAAAGGTGTTATATTACTTCTTTGGTTAACTTGGCTGGTATTCAGCTCACTTCTCACAAGGAGATATCTTGTGAAGCTACTCAATTTTACTCTGCTTTGTTTTCTGAAGATATAGGTTATATGGGTAATGATGAAAATATGATTTTGGATTGTATTCCCTCCTTAGCCACTCATGTAATGAATGAGGCCCTTTTTCGGCCCATCTCTTTGTCTAAATTAGAGGAAGTGGTATTTAGGTTGCACTGTTAGATCTAGGGCACACAACTGAGAGGGGGGGTGAATCAGTTGTACAAAAACTTGCTTCTACTTCAAACACTTGAATCTACTTTCTTAGTTAACAGCATATTAATTAACCATTCATCAAAGCATAAAGCAAGAACACCGGAGCAGATAAGCATCAACACATTAGACACCAAGATTTTGACGTGGAAAACCCGGTTAAGGGAAAAACCACGGGGTGATTAACCCAAGGATTATTCTCTGTTAGAAGAATAAGAAAAATGGATGGCACATGCCAGTCAAGGCTCACTGCCTGAGCACACTGCTCACAAAGAGGCACACTGCCTACAAGAGACACACTGTTTACAAGATCATAAGTATTACAAACTTGAACTAGAGAATGACATCTTCACCATGTCTGGATCAGTTCCATTTAAGCCCGAGACACACTTGCTCTGCCTTTCGCTCTTTCGCTATACCACTTTCATCCGCTCCACACACTTTGAAATGAACTCACAAACCTTTATTTATACAAGGCATCGACTTAGGAACAATCATCTAAGTCGGCAATTATCCACAAGAACATTTGCAAGATAAATAACCCATCCGGTCGGCCAACCTGAACAAGAACATCTTCATCCGGAAGTATATCTCCAATTCTAGGCTCTAACACTAATGTGGACCGCCAACACAACCTCAACATGATCCAAGAACCTTCACAAGCTTGCCTGAATGACCAGGTACATCTGCACTTCCTCTACTCACTGGAATCTCTTCTCTTCCTCATCCGGAACTTCAAGAACACAGTCTACCGCCATTGTCATACTGCAAGAAGTGCTTCTGGACCTCCAAACCATGAACAAATCGAGATGACACATCACAAGGATATCCCAAACACTCCATCCAATCCGCAAGATAAGACAATGCACTTCTGGATCTCACCAGACCTTTTTGTAGCACTTTGTCACTCCGAAGCATCTCCCAGAACCGGTTCTACTTGATCGATCATAACTTCTTCACATCTTCATGCGGACCTCTGAAATCTTAACTGGATCATCTCAAGACTCATATCTACAAACCCTTTAATCCGTATTCTCTGATACTCAATCGATTGAGTACTTTTGCCTTCTTCTCATCATTGTTCTTCACTATTTCTGATTGAGACTGATTTCCTCAATAACCTCAGCACACAACTCATCCAATCCTTCTTGTCAATGCAATATGAGTATGTTGACATCAATGACAACACTGGTTAACCTCATACTTGCAACAATCTCCCCCTTTGTCATTGATGGCAACATATGATGTGAAAAACCATCAGGACAAGAACTCCTTTCTGTCACAACTCCCCCTATCAGCAACAACTCTTCACATGTCTTCTCTTCCTTTACTGCTCCCCCTTTGATCATCAACCACTTGTTTTTCACATGTCTTCTCTCCCCCTTTGACATCAATGGCAAAGGGCTCATACTTGCAACTCTAACACATCAGAATCATACTAGCTGCTCCCCCTTAGTGGCAGCTCCCCATCATCAATCTGGATCACAAGATATGATTGTGATATCCACCAGACTGATGCACATCAGTGCATCCTAGTTCATCACCGGAGGGGCCATGACCCCTAACTTCTCCCTGAGATACTCAAAAGAGTCCTTGGGAAGAGGTTTAGTAAAGATATCTACAATTTGATCCTTGGATGGTACATACTCTAATCTGACTTCATCCTTGTTCACTTGCTCTCTCAGAAAGTGAAACTTGATAGATATGTGCTTGGTTTTAGAATGCAACACCGGATTCTTAGAAATTTTTATTGTACTTGAATTATCACAAAAAATTGTGATAGGCTCCTCATATTCTACTCTCCTCATATTCTACTTTAATGTCTCTTAACATCTGCTTCATCCATAAGATTTGAGTGCAACTACCTGCTGCTGCTGCAATGTATTCTGCTTTAGTTGTAGACAGAGATATTGCCTCTTGTTTCTTGCTTAGCCAAGAAACCAACCTTTTTCCCAAAAAGAATGCTCCTCCACTTGTACTCTTCCGGTTATCCACATCTCCTGCCCAATCTGCATCTGTATATGCATGAAGAGAAAAATCATGATCTCTAGAATACCATAGACCATACTCAACTGTCCCCTTTAGATATCTAAAAATCCTCTTGATTGCCATAACATGAGATTCTCTAGGATCAACCTGGAATCTTGCCACAAGACCAACAGCCTGCATTATGTCTGGTCTAGTCTGAGTGAGATACAATAGTCCTCCAATCATTGATTTGTACTTGGTTTGATCTGTCTTAGGAGAGTCATCATCTTTGCTCAACTTACATCCAGTTGCCATAGAAATATTCATTGGCTTTGAATCTTCCATTCCGAATTTCCTCAGCAATTCTTTCACATATTTGGTCTGAGAGATAAAGATGCCTTTCTTAGTCTGAGTAATTTGTAGACCCAAGAAGAAATTTATTTCACCAAGCATTGACATTTCAAACTCACTTTTCATTTGATTTGCAAAGGTTTTACACAAACTGTATCTTCCTCCAAAGATGATATCATCAACAAATACTTCAATAATCAAGATGTTTTCATTATCTATTTGGAAATAAAGATTGCTATCAACAGTACCTTTGTTGAAACCAATCTGCACAAGATGCTTATCCAACCTTTCATACCATGCTCTTGGGGCTTGCTTCAATCCATACAGTGCTCTCTTCAACTTGCAGACCATATCATCATGATCAAACAATTGAAATCCATCTGGTTGTTCAATGTATACTTCTTCCAAATCACCATTTAGGAAGGCAAACTTGACATTCATCTGATATACCTTGAAGTCTTTGAAGGCAGCAAATGCAAGAAATAGTCTGACTGCTTCAATTCTTGCTACCGGAGCAAAGGTTTCTTCAAAATCAATTCCTTCTATTTGAGAGTAGCCTTTGCAGACCAATCTGGCTTTGTTTCTGATTACTTCACCAACTTCATTTAGTTTGTTCCGAAAGACCCATTTGGTTCCAATCACATTCTTGTTTCTAGGTCTGGGAACAAGATCCCAAGTATGATTTTTCTCAATTTGCATCAATTCTTCCTCCATTGCTTTGGTCCAATTTTCATCATTGCAAGCTTCATTAATTGTCTTAGGTTCAATCTTTGAAATCAGACAGTATTCATTTGAATCTTGAGCAATTCTCCTCCTTGTTTGTATCCCTTTGCTTTTGTCACCTATGATCTAATCTTCAGAATGGTTTAGAGTTACATACCTTGGAACTTTGGGAGTTTCTTGCACTACTGTTTCTTGATCAGGCTCATTCAGACAAGTCTCTTCTTCCTGATTTATCAGATCAGTCTGAATCTGAATTTCAGAGGAGGGTTGAGCTCCTTGCACCAGAGTCATTCTGATCATCTTCATCATATTCATAAAACCTTGAGGGCTTCTCAATTCCTTCATCAACCTTTACATTTGTACTTTCTATCATCTTTCTCAATCTCTTATTGTAACACTGGTATGCTTTGCTTTGAGTGGAGTAACCCAAGAAAATTCTTTCATCACTTTTTGCATCAAACTTTCCTAGATCTTCATCTCTTTTGATGTAACACTTGCTACCAAATACTCTGAAATATTTCACAGTAGGAGTTATACCAAACCAAAGTTCATAAGGAGTCTTACCGGTATTGCCTCTGATTTGAACTCGATTGAGAGTGTAGACTGCAGTGTTGACAGCTTCTCTCCAAAACATCTGAGGAACATTGGCTTCCATCATCATTGTCCTGAATGCTTCCTGGATGGTCTGGTTCTTTCTCTCAACTACTCCATTCTGCTATGGAGTCCTAGGAGCAAACAACTCTCTTTATACCATGCTTCTCACAAAAGTCTATGAATTCACTGGATGTGAATTCACCACCTCTATCAGACCTTAGACATTTCAGTTTCAATCCGGTTTGATTCTCTACCATAGTTTTGAAGATTTTGAACTTTTCAAGGGCTTCTGATTTCTCTTTTAGAAAGGTAACCGATATCATCCGGGAATAGTCATCAATCAATAACATAAAATATCTATCACCTTGCATACTCTTGATTCTTGTCGGACCACAGAGATCAGTATGAACTAATTCCAATTATCCGGTAGAGGATTGATCCTTGCTTTTGAAAGAGACTCTGCTTTGTTTACCTAGCTGACATTCTTTGCACAAACTATTTGTAGGTTTCACCAATTTTGGAAAATCTCTTACAGCCTGAGTATTGCTTATCTTGATGATGTTATCAAAATTCACATGACACATCCTTCTATGCCATAACCAACTCTGATCAACTTGAACAAACAAACAACTTTTATTAGAACCAACTAGATGGAAGATATTACCTTTTGTCTGAGTACTGGATGCAATCTCAGTTCCGGAGCTTTCAAAGATCCTGCATCTTCCATTTTTGAACCGGAGATCATAGCCTTTGTCCACCAGCTGACCAACACTGAGAAGATTGTGCTTCAATCCTTCAACATATAGTACATTACCGGTTTTGCTCTTTCCATCAAAAGAAATAGTTACCCTACCTCTAATTCTGCCAGCAGAATTATCACCAAATTTTACCATTCCTCCTTCATACCTTTCCAAATCTAAGAACTTGTTCTTGTCACCTGTCATATAGTGAGAACATCCACTATCAATAACCCAATCATCCTTTTGTTCAACTTGTGCAGCCAAAGCTCTTTCCACAACCTTATGATTGACAGATTCAGAGGATATTGGATCTTCTTCCTTGATGGCAATAAACACCCATTCATTTCCGAATTTGTTTCTTATCTCCGATTCATCATCTGTTACACCTTCATTATCATCTTCTTCATAAATATAATAACAATTCTTTTGGAACCTTTGTGTGTTAGAATTTGACCTTGCAGTTCTTTCCGGACATCTTGAGGCAAAATGACCAATCTTATTGCAGTTGAAGCATTTAAAAGGTAACTTTCTTCATACTTACTGGATCCTCTTGGCAATCTTTTTGCAATGAGGGCTTCAAGATGAGTTGTTTCTGCTTCTTCCTCTTCCATGTCTTTCCTTGCTTGATCATACCATGACAACTTCCTTGAAGAGTTTTCTCCCGGATCAAATCTTTGTTTGCCTTTCACATAGGCACTGGCTTTGAATGCAGATTCAGTCTTGGGGGATCATCTCCAAACTTGGTCATTTCAAATGCAGCCAGTTTTCCAGCCAATTGCTCTCTTGTGACAGTTGTATGGGCTCTGAATTCATCAATGGCAGCAACCTTGATTTTGTAGGCAACAGGAAGGGATCTGAGAATTTTGCAAACAATTTCATTTTCATCTAGAACTCCACCAGCATTCTTGATTCCACACACCAGTTCATTTACTCTTGGCATAAAGGTAGTGATATTTTCATCATCTCTCATCTTCAATCTTTCAAATTTTCCTTTGAGACTTTGCAACCTTGCACTCTTAACAAACTCATCTCCTTTATGCAGAAGTTCCAGTTTAACCCAGATCTCATATGCAGTTGGTAGGTCAATAACATTTGAGAGTTCTGAGTCAGTCAATGTGCTAAGAAGAGCTTCTTTGGTCCACAGATTGTTTTCCGCATCCGTGATTTCATTCAGAGTTGTCGGACCACCCTGTGGAGGTACATATGGTTTTGTGACCATGGATGGTATGCTTTTCCCATACACTCCAAGTGACATTTCATGCGACCTTTCCAGAGCGAGAAATTGGTTCCATCGAACTTTGGACTATCCTTCTTATATGATAACATCTTAGATCTCCTCAAGTGGTTAAGCTCTTATCAGAGGAACTTAGCTCTGATACCAATTGTTAGATCTAGGGCACATAACTGAGAGGGGGGGTGAATCAGTTGTACAAAAACTTGCTTCTACTTCAAACACTTGAATCTACTTTCTTAGTTAACAGCATATTAATTAACCATTCATCAAAGCATAAAGCAAGAACACCGGAGCAGATAAGCATCAACACATTAGACACCAAGATTTTGACGTGGAAAACCCGGTTAAGGGAAAAACCACGGGGTGATTAACCCAAGGATTATTCTCTGTTAGAAGAATAAGAAAAATGGATGGCACATGCCAGTCAGGGCTCACTGCCCGAGCACACTGCTCACAAAGAGGCACACTGCCTACAAGAGACACATGTCTACAAGATCATAAGTATTACAAACCTGAACTGGAGAATGACATCTTCACCATGTCTGGATTAGTTCCATTTAAGCCTGAGACACACCTACTCTGCCTTTCGCTCTTTCACTATACCACTTTCATTCGCTCCACACACTTTGAGATGAACTCACAAACCTTTATTTATACAAGGCATCGACTTAGGAACAATCATCTAAGTCGACAATTATCCACAAGAACATTCGCAAGATAAATAACCCATCCGGTCGGCCAACCTGAACAAGAACATCTTCATCCGGAAGTATATCTCTAATTCTGGGCTCTAACACTAATGCGGACCGACAACACAACCTCAACATGATCCAAAAACCTTCACAAGCTTGCCTGAATGACCAGGTACATCTACACTTCCTCTACTCACTGGAATCTCTTCTCTTCCTCATCTGAAACTTCAAGAACACAGTTTACCGCCATTGTCATACTGCAAGAGGTGCTTCCGGACCTCCAAACCATGAACAAATCGAGATGACACATCACAAGGATATCCCAAACACTCCATCCAATCCGCAAGATAAGACAATGCACTTCTGGATCTCACCGGACCTTTTTGTAGCACTCTGTCACTCCGGAGCATCTCCCGGAACCGATTCTACTTGATCGATCACAACTTCTTCACATCTTCATGCGGACCTCTGAAATCTTAACTGGATCATCTCAAGACTTCTATCTACAAACCCTTTAATCTGCATCCTCTAATACTCAATCGATTGAGTACTTTTGCCTTCTTCTCATCACTGTTCTTCACTGTTTCTGATTGAGACTGATTTCCTCAATAACCTCAGCACACAGCTCAACCAATCCTTCTTGTCAATGCAATATGAGTATGTTGACATCAATGACAACACTGGTTAACCTCATACTTGCAACATGCACAAAGGGAAAGCTTCTGGTCCTAATGGGTTCCCAGCTGAATTCTTCCAGGAATTTTGGGAGATTGTTAAATCTGATCTTTTGGATGTTGTGCGAGAGTCTCAACTCAATAAGCAGATGTTGTGGGCCTTGAACTCTACTTTTCTGGACCTTATTCCGAAAAAAGGAGCTAATCGGTTGGACCTTTTCAGGCCCATTGCTCTATGCAATGTTGTTTATAAAATTATTACTAAATTGATTGCTGAGAGGCTTAAGTCTTGGCTTCCTTTGTTGATTTTAGATGAACAAGGTGGCTTTATTGCTGGTAGACAAATTCTAGATGGTGTAGTGATTGCTTCTGAAGTTATTCATTCTATGGCTAAGTCTAAGGAAAAATCTATGTTTATTATATTAGATATGGCTAAGGCTTATGACAGGGTTAGATGTCAATTTTTGCGTAAGGTTCTCAATGCTTTTGGATTCAGCAGTGAGTGGGTTAGTTGGGTGATGAGTTGTGTTACTTCTTCTTCATTTTCTGTCATCATCAATGGGGAGCCTTCTAAGTTATTTGGGGCTTCTAAGGGTCTTAGGCAAGGGGATCCTTTATCTCCCTATTTGTTTATCATTATGGCTGAAGGCCTGGGATGATTCATCAAGTCTCGAGTGTCCCAAGGTTTGATTCAAGGTTGGTGTTGTGGTAACGACTTGCCTACTCAATCCCACTTGCAGTTTGTGGATGATACAGCTTTAATGGGGGCTGCTCAAATCCAGGAGGCAGAAAATTTTAGACAAATTATGGATATTTACTTAGCCACTTCAGGACAGAAAGTCGGTGAGCACAAGTCTTCTATCTATTTCTTTAATACCCCTGAGCCTATTCAGAGATAGATTGCAGATATTTTGAGATTCCAAATTGGATCTCTCCCTTTGGTTTATCTTTGAATTCCTTTGACTATTGGTAGGCAGCCTAGGGGATACTAGCAAGAGTTGTTGGATAAGTTGTGAAGGAGGATTAATCATTGGACTCATCGGTGGCTTTCCACTGTGGGTAGGGTTACTCTTCTCCAGTCTGTGATCTAGGCTCTTCCTATTTATAGGAATTTTGTTCAGGTGGCTCCTTCATACTTTATTAAGGCTTTTGATGCTCTGTCACGACAATTCCTTTGGAGTGGTACTGTGATGGCCTCTAAGTGGAGTTTAGTAAAGTGGGATTCTGTTTGTCGGCCAAAGAAAGAAGGGGGGCTTGGTCTTAGGTCAGCAACTATGAATGGCCAAGTGCTGGCTGCTAAATTATATTGGTGATGGTGTATCTGTCAAGATCAGTTTTGGGCTAGAATTCTCACAAATAACTATCTTAGAGAAGTGGATAGTAGGGATGTCCCTCGGTACTCTCTTGAGGGGAAAGGATCCTTTATTTGGCACACTTTGAAGATTGGGGCTAAGCTTATTAAGCGAGGGCTTTTTTGGATTTGTAATAGGGGCTCGGAAGCTTTGTTTTGGTTGAATGCTTGGGACAATCACCCTCCTATCCTTTCAAGCTATCCGCTTCTCCAACCCCTCGGTGATTGTTTTACTGTTGTTGGCTGAAGCAAAGTGACTGATTTTAAGACTTATGCGTTTGCAGGATACTGATGTTTGGAGATGGAAAGAGCCCCAAGATTGACCACTTAGAGGGTCAGAGAGCTAGACAACAGTTGGCTCATATTCTTTCCAATAGAGAATGCAATTCTCTTGATAAGCATGATACTTGGCTTGGGGCTGGGATTCTACTGGTAGGTATTCTGTGGCAGGGGGTTATTTGGAGCTGGACAGGCAAATCTTCGACAATGATGGTGTTCCATGGTGGAGGCAAGTGTGGAATAAATTTTCTTGGCCAAAATGTAATTTTTTCTTGTGGTTGTTGGTACAAAATAAGTGCCTTACTTGGGACAATCTTTGTAAGCGGGGTTTCCAGGGCCCTTCTATTTGTATGTTGTGTTGCAATGGTGGGAAGTGTGCCTCTCATCTTTTCTTTCAATGTCCCTTTTCAAAGGAGATTTGGCATCTCTGGTGGGGCCTTTGGAATCAAGTGTGTGGACATGTTATTTCGTTGGTGGAGTTCTAGGCCCGGCTGGGTGAGTCCCCTGTTAATACTTCTTTTCTTCAGGTGGCTTGGGCTATTGGGCCATCCTTTATTTTATGGAATATTTGGTTGGAGAGGAATCGTCAGATTTTTCAGGATGCAAAGTTGACTGTCCAACATTTGTGGAGGAAAATTATGAGTACGATCCAAGAGATTTGGCATCTCTGGTGGGGCCTTTGGAATCAAGTGTGTGGACATGTTACTTCGTTGGTGGAGTTCTGGGCCCGGCTGGGTGAGCCGCTTGTTAATACTCCTTTTCTTCAGGTGGCTTGGGTTATTGGGCCATCCTTTATTTTATGGAATATTTGGTTGGAGAGGAATCGTCAGATTTTTCAGGATGCAAAGTTGACTGTCCAACATTTGTGGAGGAAAATTATGAGTACGATCCAGGAGACAGTTTTAGCAAAATGTGACCTTTTAGTTGTTGTGGACCCTTCAAATGCTTCTGTCTACAGCCAATTTGATTTTTAAGGTCAAGGAGATACCTCATTGTTAGCCAGAGGAAGCAGAGGTAAACAGTTTGGTAGGAAGATTAATAGGGTTGGGCAGTGGCTTCCCCCACCTTAAGGGGTTTTGAAGATCAATATTGATGGTTCCTCTAGAGGGAATCTTGGTCATGCTATTGTGGGGGGTATTGGTCGAGATAGTTCAGGTAACGTGCAATTTCTCTTTTTATCAAATAATTACATTTGATGAAAGCTCTTGCCATCTTGCACGCTATGGAGAGAGGGTGTGCTTGGGGTGGAGGAGGATTATTTGCGATTCTAATTCTCAAGTGGTGGTTAATCTATTGAATGTGCAATGGATGGATGATGTCAACTGGCATCTAGCTTTGATTATTAAACAGATTCTTAGGTTGGGTAGGTCTTTTGATTCTGTGGTCTACTCTTATATTCGTAGAGAGTGGAATGGAGTCGCTGATTGTTTGGCCAAATGGGCTTTTGATCAGGTGCAGGATTGGAATATTTGGAATAAGGATCAGTTACCTGCTAATTACTCTCAATTGTTGGATCAGATGTTGTTGGCTGATAGGATTATGTGATTTTTGGTTTTGTCCGTGGGTAAAATCACATAACAATTTAATAACTTCAATGAAAATAAAAAAAACTAAAAATATCATAAAAAATTTGTTAGAGACCTCTTCAAGGATGTCCACGGCCATCCTTAAATACATATTTTATTAATTATAATTGTTGAGCAATGTTTACAAAGAATTTAAGTCTTCCTTTGAGCTTTATGTTTAAGTTCATACCACTATACAAAAGCATTTCCAACTAAGATATTGATATCTTTTAATTAGAATAAACTTCCCAAGAGTAAATTTATTTTGTGCAATCCAAGTGAACCTGCACATTGTACATTTCACAAATAAAATTAATCAAACTTCACATCAAAATTATCAAATGATGTGTACATTTACTATCCAAAAACACTACCCTGAATTTATTATTTATATTTTTAGTAAACTTTTACATTGAGACCAACAAAAATCAATGATAGAATCAGTTTCATCAGTTTCAGTATAAGCATACACAATCCATATGAATTCTAGACTTAGAGACTACATTTCACACCTAACCTCAATAATCTTTTCTTATAGGAAACTTTTACATTTATGAGATCAATAAACATACATTTCAAAATAAAATCAATAAGATCATGAATACCATAAACACACCAAATAGTTTTATAGGATACAAACTCTCCCATTTTAAAGAAAAAAAAAAAAAAAAACACAATAACTTCAATAAAAGTGCAAGAGAGAATTGCAAATGTGACCTTACTGAATACTCAATGTTCCGAGTTCAATCTCCCCTGCTTCATATGAATAGTCCACTTACAACAGTCCATCTACTTTTGCTAAATGAGGTAAAAAATAGTGCAAATTCTATATGGCTACTCTCCAAAGTAGAAATTGAAATAGTCATAGCCTAGAAATAATCATAGTCTATGCTACACACAAAATCAGTCAAGAATGAATAAACTCAGTAACACAACCCAACTGCACTAGAAATTTAAAGATGAAAAAAATTTCCACACAGAAAAACACATTGGCATGGTAAGAAGGAATTAGATGGTATTTTTCCAAATTTGTAATGGTCCTATATGTTACATATTGACATGTATTTGGGGACACACCTTGACAACTTGCAATCAAATGTACTTACAGAATAAAGCATATGATAATAATAAAACACAGGAATGAATTTTAACCTGGGGGTCTAATTTAAGTGGGAGCAGTTATAGTCCGACGTTTCCTTCAAGTTCTAACAGACCCACTCTGACGTTTGCTTCAAGTTCCATAGGAATTTAATCTGACTGGCGGTTTCATATTAAATTTCTGGGCAGTTACCTCTCCATTTAATTCCAGATTTCCTAGAATACAAAAGGCAAAGAATTATTCAAACAGAAACAGAAAAGCCAGTCAGTAGATGTAATGTTGTCAGATAATGCATTACCAGAATATCAATGCCGCCAAATTTTTCTTCAACCCATTTGGCAAACAGATTTACAGAATTTGTATCCACTATATCTAATTGATGGAAAACCACATTTAATCCCTGTTCCTGGAAAGATGCAACCACTTCCTGTCCTCTACCACTATCTCTTGAAGTGAGAACAGTCGGACCCTGCTTTGCAGGTTGTCAAACAATCTCAAACCCAATACCTCTATTACTTCCAGTTACTATTGCCAGTGTATCTGTAGACCGCCATCTGCCACAAAATTAATTAGTTAGCATATAGCTGTAGCATCAATTGTTGGAGTAAAAATTGAGATACATACTCTCCAGTACTCTTCTGTTACATCCCATCTAAAACCAATAATAAATGCCTGTTAAATCTATATGGCATTTGATCTCATTAACTATGGTTGGACATTAATTATGCTATACAAATTAACACAAGACAGCAACTGTTCAAGTAGCCAACTGTGAATATTACTTTTATATGTTATGTCCCAGACCATATTGGTCAAATGGATGATCGGAATCCATACACAGCAAACTTAAACCAAGACAAGAATCCCAAAATCAGGGTGAAGTCATGACGAGGCATATGTACATTGTCATCATCCTCAGAAGTTACAATTTAAAGGAGCTTATCGACAGCCCTCCAACACCAGCATTTGCCATTCATCATCAGCATTGACATTTTTTTTGTTGTGCACTTTTATTCTCTACTCTTGTTTCACTATGTCCTGCAATATCCTATAAATCCCAGAGGATGCATTCTAAGGATAGTAATATGTTCTGGGCAGGTGAGCTGGATAATTTATGATGTAAATAATAATAGTTTGGTGGCATGAAACACTAATATAACAAGAAGCCAGTTTGCCGCTACCATTTGCTGCATTAACATAATATTCAGTGAATGCACAAGTTCTGGGCAGGTGAGCTGGATAATTTATGATGTAAATAATAATAGTTTGGTGGCATGAAACACTAATATAACTAGCACTTGCACCCATAGGAGGTTGAAGGAATACGCTGATAGGAACAACCAAGAGTTCAGAAAATTTTCCGGCGTGAATTTTTTTTACAGGGTGAGACAATTCCAAGCACTATAATGCTCACATATAAAAGCCTATCGGCTAACAAGAAGCCAGTTTGACGCTACCATTTGCTGCATGAACATCATATTCAGTGAATGCACAACAGTGTTTAACTCCTAAGATTAGTGCCCTGGTCAAAGACCAAAGGAACCTGCATTGCACTAGAAATCCCATGGCAATCTTAAGGCTAAAAATCTTCTTCGAGAAAGGTAAATGGTGCAGTTAGTTATCAGTACCACTGCCATGTGCAGCCAAACCAGCAATGTACCTTCTGAATGGCGCAATCTACCTGTGAATGCCAGCAATTAGCTCCTAACCATCCACAAAACCCTCAACAAATGGCAGTAGAGTATGGAACTTGCTGTGATCCCCTCCTATCAATTGCCACTCACAAAGTTGTGTGATAGGGCTGCTATGTTGCCAGTTCAGTTCATCAAACACTAACAACTCAGCAAGATGTGTAATCAACTCTCAAATGCAGCAACAAACCTTCCAAACTACACCTAAACAATGATCCTTGAATATGCTGGTCGCTCCACCAATTATGCTGAAATATCATACGACCACTCCAGGAAGGCCCTTAAATGGAGTGGAATTATGTCAAAGTGTAGGCACCCAGAAATGACTAGAAATCAGCAACCTAAATGAAAGTCAAAAAAAGCAGAAATGTGATCCCCCTTGATGGCAACAAACTAATTGCTTGCAAATCTTGATCGCTCAACCTGAAAAATACGCACAAAGTCTCCAAATCAGCTCACTATGCAACTCCCGTGCAGAATTGCCAATGCTAGAAGCAAGGGTTTTTGCCCTCACCTTCAAGATGGAAATCCAAGAGGGTTTTCATCCTCCTAGACCTTAGAAAACAGCCAAGGATTTTCATCCTTGAATGCAAATTTGAAAACAAAGCTCACAATAGAAAATGCCAAATGAAATCTTCATGCTGAAATGAAGCCAGACGCCTCCTTGATATACCTTTCCAAATCAAGCCCTTGAATTCAAATTTCCCTCCAAGTATTTAAAAATACTTTTTATTTTATTTTAATTTTAAGTATTTAAAAATATTTTTTATTTAATACTAGTGTTTAAAAACACATTTTATTTTAATTATAATAATATTATTAAGTTGCCCCTAAAATTAGAAATTAGGGGGCCCAACTTAAAATATTATTAATTATTTTAGTCCAAAAAAGAGGACATGATAGTCCGCCATTCCCAGAATTGCTTGTCCACAAGTAATTGCAAACCCAAATGCTCAAGCATTGTCGTGCCAATATGATGAATCATGCTATAATGTCCATAGAGTATAGAACCTATACTTATCAAATGAAACAACTTCTACCAAAAAACACCATGCAAACTCGGATGCTCAAATACCATCCTAGCAACACTATGAATCATGCTGTAGCCTCTAAATCCCATATCTGTCAAGTAAAGCAACTTGGGCCAACAAGTATATCTCCCAACTCCACTACCCACAACGATTGTATGCAACCCCTGCAACTCAGGACACAATTTGGCCAACAAGTGTGCATGATCCACAACACAAACCTCTGAAAATAGAAAACAAAGGAGGAGGAGTGTGATGGTCACTTGCTTAATAGTTTAGATAGTTTAGATAGGCATATTAATAGTTTCCAAAACATTTGGAGCAGTGACCAAGATTCAAGATTCTGATATTTTCTGTGTTTATTTAAAAGAACATAGACATGTATGAGTTTATTGCATTATGTGTTTGGGCATGCTTCTCTTGTCTGGAGTTCTATTATGGGCTAAATTGTTTCTCATTCGAGTGCATCTTTAAAGTACGTTTTGTCTAAGAAAAAATTCCCATTTTTAAGGTCAGAAACCAGAATGGTGGGCTTTTTTGTGTAGGAAAATGCAAAAGAAAATGGAAACTGAAGAACTACAATAGAGACTGACGGAAATCCAAAACCACCAACTACTTTCTGAAGTCCCTTTGTGGTCGTATAAGGTGCAATGCTTTAGGGGTTTTCTAAGGATGTTTTTAAAATATCATGAGCATTGCATATAGTAACCTAGATGTGTCTCAACGTTTACTAGATACAGCAATTTGCATTTACTTATATTGCTTTGTGGAATAGGAGATGATTTAACTGCAGCTTTTCTTTTATCATTGCAAGTCACATTTCAGAGGCTGATATATACCTCTTCTCATCATTGACTCATCTATGGACATTCAACATAATTGCTTTCTTTCATTCACTCTTCTACATTGTTATCAAATGGTCTCCTAGGTGGACTTTCTTTACTTTCTTTTCCAACTGCTTATTATGAGCATCTGTGTTTCGCATTGATGCTTTGATTCCTCCAATGCTTTGCTTCTAGACTCTATGGAACAACACTAAAGGGAAGATGCACTAAGAGGTTATCCTTGAGCAACATACTTCAATGCTAGCAGGGAATGCTTATAATTATTCATCATTTCTTGCTTGTGCACAATCCATTTATAAATCCATGCTCTGTAATTTTCTTTACTTTAGTGTGTTTCCTTTTCACGTGAATTTTCTCTAGTTTGCATTCTAGTTATTGTATCTATTACAATGATATAGTTCTTTCACTTATGCATGTGTGAACAGATGTGTCATGGATGTACTTTCTCATTTATATTTGAGTACTGTTAAAGGACATCATTCTTCTTGCTGAAAGCACCCTTTGTGCATTATTTACTGGACACTTTTTGCAACTCGCATATTTGTGCAACACTGTTGTCTTTTACTAACCTAAGAGTTATCTCATTTATGATATATTTTGATGTCTACTCAGATTCTTCGTACATTCTTTTTGTATCCTTATTAGTTTTAGTTCTACCTGTGTCATCTGCAAGCCAATTGTTATGGAACTTATAGAGGATTTTATATTAAAGATGATCGTGACAAGAAACCATTTTGATTGAGGTTAATGTTTTTATACCATTCCAAATAATTTGCTTGTTGCTCTGCAATTTAATCCTTGAGACTTCCTTTTCCATTGAGATAGATTATTCTTAAAATGGAGCATCAGTTATTATGTTTGTTTTATCTAGTTTGTAGATGAGTTTTGTTTAAATCATCGGAGAATAAGGACCATTCATATTACTTGTTGCTAGTTAACTCTCTCCTTTGAGCAAGAAATTTAGTAATGGATATTGGTTGATATAGAATCTAGATTTCAGAATTGCTGCCCTTAAGGCCATGTTCCCATTTTTTTGACTGGATGAGCTCTTGCTAACAGCTCATGGTTAAAAGTGGGGAATCTCTACTTGCCATTGTTTATTTTCTACTTCTGGGTGCCTTCACTTTTACCATTTTCAAAGACCATTGCTCCTATGAAATTTTCACTTGTATGTCTGTGTATCATGAATGATCGAGAGAGCAATTCTAATTCCAAGGCCATCATTAACATTTGACAACCTAATACTTACTACTTATCTCATTTATGATATATTTTGATGTCTACTCAGATTCTTCGTACATACTTTCTGTATCCTTATTAGTTTTAGTTCTACCTGTGTCATCTGCAAGCCAATTGTCATGGAACTTATAGAGGATTTTATATTAAAGATGATCGTGATACAAGAAACCATTTTGATTGAGGTTACTGTTTTTATACCATTCCAAATAATTTGCTTGTTGCTCTGCAATTTAATCCTTGAGACTACCTTTTCCATTGAGATAGATTATTCTCAAAATGGAGTATCAGTTATTATGTTTGCTTTATCTGGTTTGTACATGAGTTTTGTTTGAATCATCGGAGAATAAGGACCATTCATATCACTTGTTGCTAGTTAACTCTCTCCTTTGAGCAAGAAATTTAGTAATGGATATTGGTTGATATAGAATCTAGATTTCAGGATTGCTGCCCTTAAGGCCATGTTCCCATTTTTTTGACTGGATGAGCTCTTGCTAACAGCTCATGGTTAAAAGTGGGGAATCTCTACTTGCCATTGTTTATTTTCTACTTCTGGATGCCTTCACTTTTACCATTTTCAAAGATCATTGCTCCTATGAAATTTTCACTTGTATGTCTGTGTATCATGAATGATCGAGAGAGCAATTCTAATTCCAAGGCCATCATTAACATTTGACAACCTAATACTTACTACTTAGCTGTGATTTTCTCAACTCAGCATCAACTTCAGTGCCAACACCTAAATTGACACTTTATGACACAAATCTTGGATCCTCCAGGCATCAACACCCTCACCACGCATGCTTCCTTCTCCCCTTCCCTTGAGGGATGACAGCCTACTTATGACTTAAGAGGCCAAAACTGACCTTGTCTACTTGATGCCATTCCTAAAAGACAAACTGTCACATGGAAGACCGACTATTTTATCTTCCATAATCAGGTTACAGTTCTACATTTAAGTCATGTTTTGATGCAGGGGCATCCACGTAACCCCCCATTTTTGGCATTGTTTATTTTTCATCAGCAACCTCCGTCAGAGAATATCCTCCACTTCCTTCTGAATGACGTTGAATTCTACAGTGTCTGATGCCTTAATGGATTATGGATTCTATTCTTGGACTGGCGGCTTGTGGAGGTCGTGGCAATTAATTGACTTTTATTGCATATATACTGTGGCAACGGAAGGCAGTGTGGAGTCTTAATTTTTTTTGGCAGCGCCATTTTAAAAGTAGAAAATGGTAGAAGGTTAGCAGGGGGAAGCGATAAGTGGGTATTATTTGCCTTCGAACTTACGCAGCTGTGATTGGGAGGAAGGAGCGATCCAGACTAGCAAAAGTTTGCTGTGGCGGTTTGTATTTGGTGGCAGCTTCGCAGGAAGGGAAAAGAACAGGAAGGACGGTAGAGAGTTGAAGAAAGAGTTTTCTTTCTTTGTTTTGATTTTGCAGAGTTTTTGTTTTGGTGTGCTGGTTGTCTTGTTGCAGGTCCATGACCAAGACTATTTTGATTTGAATTTGTTTGTAGTGGAAGCCAATAAACTTGCCATCTGATCTTGTAAACTGATTTCAATGCAATGAAATTTCAGTTGGTCTGTTTGCATTTGTTTTACTGTTGAATTCATTTAATTGGTGCTATTGAAGTGAGTAGTTTCTGTGGACATTCCTTCCCCCCTCTATTGCATCATGTTCTCCTGTTTTCTGATGTTTGTCCATGTTTTTTGCTTTTGATTTAACCCATTAATTCCTACTTCTCAATGTTATCTTGAGATATCTCATAAGACCAAGATAAGTGGAAGGGCTAGTTGGTTCTACTAAAGTAATGACGGGCTTCTCCAATGCTTTATAAGGGTGCACTGTGTAGAAATTTTATTTGACATCTTTCTGTCCACTCGAATCTCTTGCTTTTCTTAGTAATACCTGTATTATGAGGGCTATCTTAGAAGCCCAAGGACAAATATATATAAGACGTTTGCAAGTCCCAAAAAACTATCCAAGGGGTTAATTTCATGTAATATCCCTCGCAAACTGTCAGTCAGATTTTAGTTTGCTACAGTCATTTTTAGTTTTCCCACTCTTAAATCACAGAGTACAGATTCCCATTTCAAATCTCACGAGGGACAGTACTGGTATGCAAGGTCGCTAAGTCGCCTACATGAAGATCATTGCAAGCTCCTTTAATAGCTGCTAGCCTTTGATGTTGGAGAATAACCTGGTGAAATCGTAGGTCAGCCCTGATGATTGCTGGGTATATTAATTATTACAGAATCCCTGAAGATCACAGATACACTCTTGAGACACTCTTGAAGCATACCAGGACCATCCCTCATGAGATTTGGTAGTCGTATAAGGGCGTCTGGGTGACAAAAGTTTCTCAAGAATTTCTGGAAACATTGGCTGCCATGCATCACAAGAATTTCTGGAAACATTGACTGCTATGCATGCTTTTATATATGCTGCATAATTTCTAGTGACTCTAGTTCCTAGTATTTCGGAAATGAAATTTGAAATATAAGTGTTTATTTAACAGGTATAGAGAAACTGCATCAATGACTTTATACGACCAGTATCAATTTGGGTTCCAAGATTCCCGGAAGGGTAGGTATTAATTGGCTGTATTTCTGTAGCGGGATATATGGAACCAGACTCAAATACTATTTTCTATGTGCATTAAAATCTTGTTGAAGAGACTATGTTATGGAATGCCCCAGGCAACTGTCCATGGGTGTGCTACCTCTATCAAGTTCGTAGTGAGGCTTTACAATTTGTTGCTCTACGAGCCCAAGCGAGGAAGTGGTGCTCTGAGAGGATGGAAGAGGAAGGGCAGAACTGCTCATCACTCATCTCAACCTGAACTCCAGTTCCAGTTGGAGGGATAGGTTGATGAATGGGCTGGAAGGAGATAAGCATCTTGCTAATCACTGACAATGCCACCTCCTCTCGTAGAGAAATGGAAGGGCTAGAATATAGTGTAGAAGTTGGGACTGGAACACCAGCTCTGAAAAAACTGATGGGAATCGATATGCTCAACTCCCTCTCATGGATTCAGTGCAAACCCTGCAAGGATTATAGTTCTAAAGTGAAGCTCACCATGTATGTACCCAAGCAATCATCCTCCCTTGGCTTGTAACTTCTTGAAATGTCAACCCTTGGGATCAGACCCCAAGTATTTCCAGTCAAAGTATGACAATTGGAGTATCTGCACTTACAGAGATACTAATGGTCTTGCCCAAGTATCTGAGGGAGATTATATCACAGTGCTGGGAGAGTGATCTTCAGCTGTAACTTTAATTCTGTGTTCAATTAGTTGTTGTGAATCTGAGTTAATTATTTAAGCCATTCACTGTATTTTCTTTATCTCCTGTTGAGTTTTTGATACAGTATATATTATATAATATCCAGAAAAGAATATTGCCTTAGAATGTTACCCATACAGGTCCAGATAAGTGTCTACATCAGCAGTGTTTTCTTTTCCTTCTTTTAATAAGGCTTTTATTCGATTTTAAAAAAAACACAAATAATATTGTTATTTTGAACAAGGTCTTTGGTTTTTTATTGAGTGAATTTAAGTTCAAAAAATCTCTTCCATCAAACAAATGACAAAGCAGAATATTACGAGTGCACTAAATACTACTGTTGTAGTACAAATGATATAAGTAAATGCCAGCAAACAAATGACATTATATTGAATATTCTATTACAATGGCAAAATAATTTGATATGAAAATGAAGATGAAAAAGGACCTTACATTACAGGGGAGCAGATTTAAGATACATAAAAACTTACCAAACTTTCTTCAAATGCAGGGCCTTCTCTTTTCTTCCTTTGAAATTCTTCCTGCCAGCACTTTTCTTTACCCTCCGCCAGAAAAGGACACACAACCCAAAAATAAAGACACAGATTACAGGATTAAAAAAACAAGGAATACAAAAAGAAACACATAGAATACAAAAGAATACCAAAAACAAGTCAAAAACAGGACGAACAGACAAAACGTAACAAACAAAGAGAATGAAATGGAGGACATTCAATAGAAGAAAACTTAAAACAAAACAAATAAAAGGAAAATGTGTGGAAATCGAATTTAACAATTTTAGTGGGTGTAATTTTAGTGCCGTTGGAAGGAGGTATAGTTGGCATTCGCCCGCTCCTTCCAACGGCACTAAAATTATAACCACAAAAGATCCGCCTTCTATCTCTGCTTTAAATCTCTGTTTTTCTCTTTCTATGCTGCTGTGGATGACTGTAGAGAAGTGCCAATACTAGTAATTCTGTAATTTGTAATCCGTTTACTGCCAATACTAGTGCCGTTTATGTTCGGATAACTACAGTAGGAAGGCGTGCCAAATTAAAATACTGTCACATCCATTTTAGACATCCATCAAAGCATTAATATGTTTTGATTTTAATTTAAAGCTATAATCATTGTTTATAGCTTTGATTTATGTGTAATATGAATCTCTCATTTAGACATCCAATTCACCCCTTCACAAAGTCCAACCCACTTTTTTAGGGTTTCAAAATTCTTTATAATTATGCCACCAAATGAGCCTAAAAATAGCTCTTTATACATCTCTCAATCCTCCAAATAATAGTTGCAATAAAAAATGGATATGCATAATATTATATTAATAAAAATGAAAAATATGAAATGTGATGGCTACAACAATGCAACAAAAAATAAAATTTGAAATAGTTATATATAGGAAATCATATATGCTATATATATTCAAAATTTTACATGTATCAATTGAGTGTCATGTTCTTGATTTTATCTTACACCACATTGGCACAAAATACATATCAAAGCCAAAAAACATGACTGAGCTTAGCATAATACTCAAACAAGCTACAAACTATTTACTTCCATTAGAGCTATATCCATCTTCAACAATAGCTTGAACAAGTACTAGAATAGAAACCACGATAGAGGTCATAACTGAGGCAAAAACGTTAGCAAGCGCTATAGATGGAATTGTTGCACATATGTTACATATGGTTGTCACTGGTGTTGATGTCAAAACTCAGTTTATGGTGTGCTAGCAGTGGTTGCTGATGTTCATGGTTGGATGTTATGCATTGTTTAATATCAATTAAGGTTGTACTAAGTATGGTTGTTGTCAACAGAGTGTGTTTGTTGTCAGCAAAGATGCTATCATGATGACATATTAAGATGGGAATTAGAATCTTTAAGATGGATAATGATATATTAAGATGGGAATTAGAAGCAATGTTGATGTTGAGAAGATGTTGCTGATGACATGTAGCATGATGTATGTTTTTTCCTGATGACCCTAAGAAAGTATGAGTTGCTACAAGAAGGTTCTGGGCCCTAGATGTTGGTAAAGGTTGTTGGAGGAGGAAAGTGCCTAGAAGAATGCTTAGTAAAATGCTCTACATTTGAAGATATGGTCATGCAGTTTAGAAGTTAAGTTGAAAATGCTTTAAAGGTGCTAAATTCAAAGTTTTATATCATTTGCTCCTCCACAATGAAAGTTATAAGTGACAGAGTTCCAGTCTATGCTTTGGCAGAATGAGGTGGTGATGAAGGTTGCTTGGAATGCTCTGCATTCCTCTGCAAGTGAAGATTTGTCCATTCGGTTTTGTGGACATGTTTAGGGGTGTTCAATGCATACTACTTTGCAGTATCAGGTGATTTGGTTGTCCACAAGTTTAGTTTTCCAAACAATAGTGTACTATAGATGGTTTTGGATGCCTAATTGTTCTCACAACATATGTTTGAGTATTGGTGCTAATCAGAGAATGTACAAATTGGCTATATGAGTTTATGTGAACATTCTACATGTCTATATGTTTCTCAGGTTTGATGTGCATGTAGATCTTTTCTGTTTCCAGTAGCACACAAAGGTTTCAAGTCAACTTGTGAAGAGTTATTGTTGTTGAGGCCAACTTGGGAATGTTGACGATGTGCGCCATAATGTTATTACTGTGCGGAGTTTAAGAAGTGGTTGGAGATGTTGTATGGGTCATGCCGACTCATCTGGGAGAGGAACAAGTAATGTTTAATCATCCATGTGTGTTGCAAGTATTGCTTGTGTTGTTATTGGTGTCAATTGTGTCATTTGTGTGAGTTGCTTATGGTGCAAGAGTATGAGTAGTTAGTGTTGAGTGGATACTGTCTCTGAAATGAGGTTGTTGCAATGGTATGAGCTATTTGGTTGAGTTGCTTTGCTAAAGATGTTAAAAATATGTCTCTATTGGTTGGTTCCCAAGTGCTTTTGAGAAAAAATGATTAATAAAGGAAACAGTGTGTTGAAGTGGCATTTTGGCTTACAAAGTAGCATTCTAGTTTTGCTTCGCATTTCCTCTATGTTGAAGATCTATCTTTATGATTTGGATATGTTGTTCAGAGGTGTTAAGAGTTGTTATATTCCAAATTTGGTGTTTTGGTTCATTGTGCAGAGAAAGTTGTGTTCACCAATGTGTCGACTGTGTTTTTAAGTTGTGCAAAGGTGTCTCGGAGAAATGTCCTTGCTCTGCATTTCTCCACAACGTAGTTTCAGCTCTTACAGTTCTAGAATTGTGCTTATAAGGTTTATATCTTTCTTTTATTAAAGTTGTTCATGGTTTGGTGCTCCAAATGTCAATTTCTTTAAACATACAGTGTATGGCGGAGATAGTTAAGCATACTAAATGAACAGGATAAGGTTGTGCGGCAGATGAAAGCTGTTGCGAAAGAATTTGTTGGTTTGTAGGATGTTTTAGGATGTTTGTGGAATACTCTAGATTGTGTTGAAGCCTTGCATGTGGTCCAGAAGTCATCTTTGGGTTTGAGGAAGCGTGTACTTAAAAGTTCATTATGTTAACACAGGTTTGGCCGACCTTGGGTGTTTACATTAATTGCGGAGTTGCTTTGGTGATTGTGAAAGTGTGGAGTAGCTTGCTTGGATGAATTTAGGTCCAAGATAAGATGTGTTGTGATCCGCCTTCATTCTTATCCACCGCGGGAATGTTTAGGTCCAGACCTAATTTGAATCTTTTGTGTTTAGGTGTAATGTCGACCTTGGAGAATGTTCTCAAGGTTGAAGACAATATAAATAAGTGCCAAGGGATCATGATTGGTATGTGGATGGGATGCGAATAATAGTGTGAATGAAAGTGTGATGTGATAAGGACCTGTGGAAGTGAATTAAATGAATGCAGAGCAGTAGAGTGGTATTTAGAATAGTGTGATGAATATTGTTTCAGTATTTTGAGCTTCATTGGAACTATACTCCATGCATTTGTTAGATGCAATTATAACAGTTCAAACCTGGCAGTAAGCCACCTCTTCTATCTTATTCTTTTAGGACAGTGAGTCCTTAGATAGTGAGCCTTCCTTCTGGGTAGTGAGCCTTTTGTAATTCAGTGTTAATACTACTTTATATTGTGAGATAATCCTCATCGTGGTTTTTCCCATTTTGGGTTTTCCACATAAAAATCTTGGTGTTCATGTGTTATGAATTGTGGCTACATGTTTTATGATTAATTTCCTTTACTACAATTGAATATGCTAAATAGATTAAAATGTTTGATGTGTAAATGGTTTAAGAGAATACTGATTCACCCCCCCTCTCAGTATTTTGGGTGTTCAACAATTGGTATCAGAGCCAAGTCCTTTGGAAGAAGCCTAACTGCTCAAGGAAGATCTTAGAGATTGAACACATGGCTGCTAGAAGGTTATGTGTTCCTCTGGAAGAGATTCCTGTTGTTAATTTCATTGAAGAAGATTTTATACTTGACAATATAGGAGAATTCAATGTTGCTCTTGAATATCTTGAAAGAATTGAAGAAGAAAATAGATATCTGAAAGAAAATATTAGGAAATTGAAAGAACAAGTTAAGAAGCACAGAGATAAACATAAGGAAGTTAGTGAACTATTGGAGAAAGAAAATGGAGCCATCACTGGTCTGAAGGTGCAAGTTAAAGAAAAGAAAAGAATTGAGGAATGTCTTAATGCAGTTGTGAAAAGCAAATCTAAAGAATGTACAAGGCTTGAAGAAGAAGAAGTTGTGACACTGAAATCAAATCTAGAGAAGGCAAGGATTCATGAAGAAAAATTCAAGATAAGCACTGTAAGGCTTGATGAAATGATTGCAATTTGGAAAGGTTCAAATGATAAAGAAGGCTTAGGATTTGAAAAGGATAAAAGCTCAAAATCAAGTCAGACATCAAATGTCAAAAATAAGAAGAACGATGACAAGCAGGTCCGGAATCAAAGGAATAAAGTTAGAAGACCACCGGTCAGATAACCAAATGCTCAAAGGTACCCATCTTTCAATGGTTATTGTCATTTTTGCAATGAGTATGGACACAAAACGATAGAATGTAGAAGTAGAAGGAATCAAAATGTTCCATCTTTCTTTGGTCAATGTTTTACATGCAATAAAGTTGGTCATAGAGTTGCTGAATGCATAAATAAAGTGAGTCAGAACTCTATTAGGTATTTTGCATGCAATAAGATGGGACACAGAGCAAATGAGTGTAGAAGCAAAATATCAATGTATAACAAGAACAATGCACAACCATTTTATGGATATTGCCATACATGTAATAAGTTTGACCACAAAGCAGCTAACTACATATCAAAGGCAAGAAGAAGTGAAAATGCTCAGCAAGACATGTGCAACTGTCCTGAGTGCAATGAAGCAAAATATCCTCAAAGGTATAAGAAACCCATTGATGTTGCCTCACAAAAGAAGGAAATAAATAATATCTGGATAAACAAGGATGTAACAGAGGTTGAGAATGAGCATGTACTGGCATTCGGTATAGATGTTCCCTCTAGAAACTAAAATTAGAGATTTGGCTCAGGGGGAGCTTCATTGAAAATCCTTTATCCCCTACCAAAGGAATGGTGTTGATGCCTCAACACGAAGATATGAGATGGAAGTTGATATAGGCATAATCATTTGGTGAAGTCTATGGTAGAAAATCTCCCAGTGTGGAAGTTTGCAAAGAATTTGAAGATGTCTATGTGTATAATGAAATGTTTGACAGATTTGTCAGAAGAGGCATTTTTGGAGATTTAAGGTAAGGTAAAAGGAGTCATTCTGAAAGCTCATTGTGATTAATGTACACAACATACAGATGATCTTAACAAAAGTCCGAAGCATCTGAAAGATCTAAGAAATCTGATCTCACAAGGAGTCGGGTAACAAACATTAGCATGAAGTGAGTGAAAAAGGGGTTTCTGGAAACAAGAGGGACTGAGAAGTAGTGGAAGTGAATATTTCTGGTCCATCACAGAATGGGAGTGATGAAGGTGTTGTAAGAGGGATAGAGAAGGGTATTGAAAATGGTGAGGGTGTCAATATGTATGACAAGAGTGGTATGGAATTTCAGCGTATGACTTGGAATGCCCTTCGAGAAGAATATCAAAGGATTAATGAACAAGATCTTGTATAAAATCCCAAATGGAATTCCCTGGATTTATATATGCTTTTGCTGCCTTGGTAAATACAAAGTTTCCTGAAGTTGGCAATCTATTTTTGCAAAGAATTATTTTGTAGCCCAAGAGGACATACAAACACAATGACAAGCACATGTTAATAGCAACAACAAAATTCATAACTCATTTAGTGAATCAACAAGTTGCTCATGAGATCATTGCCTTGGAACTTCGAACTCGTTTACTAGAGATTCCTATAGATGACAGTGTAAAGGTTGTTGATTGGGTGTGTGAAATAATGTGGGTCTTTATTGCAAAACCCCTCACTAAAGAGTCTTTATGGGATTTTTGAACGATTTAGAGGTATTCTCCATGAAGGGGAAATTGACTAACGAGTACAGTTCTTGATTAAAGAAGCTAAGTTTAAGAGATCTGATGAGTTTTGGATGGTTTCAAGTCAGATCTTGAAGAAAGATATCATTGGAGATGCTTCTTTCAATGAAGCACAAGGGGATAATGATTTAGGTAATGATCCAGATGATGATGATGATGATGATAATGATGATGATGAAAAAGAGGAAGATGAGGAAGCATTAAGAATACAGGATGAGACATAGACAAAACTGGTCAATTTAAGGTGCACAATTTACTTGACAATCATGTCAAGTGTTGATTTTGAGGAAGCTGGTCATAGGCTACTAAAGTTCAAGCTTGAACTTGGTCAAGAGATGGAGTTGTGCATCACACTTTAGATTATTGCAGTCAAGAGAAAATATACCTTCGTTATGGTCTTTTTGGGCAAAGATACTACTTCTTTTTCTTGGACATTTATAAAGATTCTCTTCCAAGAGTTGGGAGAGCAATCAGGCATATTGTTGCCTAATGGGAGGTTAAATGATTTGACAAAGCAATAGTCCTTTGATTTAATTTTCCCAAAGTACAATCCCAAAAATTAATGATTTGCTATCAATTCCTTCACTTCCATTAGTCTTGGTGAAATCACTGAAAGTGTATGTGAGTATTTGAAAAATATGCCAAGGTTTATAATGCACTAACAAAAGTCTATCCCTAAGTTAGATGAATCGACCTCTAATGATGATTCTTCTAGTTCATCAGGTTCATCAAATTCTAATACATCAGATTCAGACTCTGAGAATGAAAGTGATAGTGACAAAAACAAAAGGAAATGGAAAAGGATTTTAAAAGATCTCTAATTCGGTTATTCATGGCTCTAATAGACACTACTTTACTTGGACTGATGATGGCTACCTTTCAGGGGGAACATGTAGTAGTGACTGATGATAGGGGAGATTACAAAAGAAAGGTTGTAGATAGATGAGTATTGATCTAAAGGGGAGATTGTTGGCCATATGTGTTGTCCTTGATGTCATACGCTGATTACCAAGTAAGAAAGGTCGCTGAGGCTATCATGAAAGTTGTCAAGAGATGAGATGTTATGTTTCTAAGGAAGAAGGAAAATTCATGGTTGGATGTCACACCCTAATCAGTGCAGAGTTAAGTTTGAATTCTTGAGAAGACAAGATATGTTACTATAAAGAAGATTTGACCTCTGAAATTTAGTGTATGTTTCTTTCCTTTACAAGAGAAAGGTTGCAGATAGATGAGTATTGATCTAAAGGGGAGATTGTTGGCCATATGTGTTGTACTTTATGTCATACATTGATTACCAGGTAAGAAAGGTTGCTAAGGCTGTCATAAAAGTTGTCAAGAGATGAGATGTTATGTTTCTAAGGAAGAAGGAAAATTCATGGTTGGATGTCACAACCTGATCAATGCAGAGTTAAGTTTGAATTCTTGAGAAGACAAGATATGTTACTATAAAGAAGATTTGACCTCCGGAAGTTAGTGTTTGTCTCTTTCCTTAAGACTGTTTGGAAGATTGCTCTGCATTGATGAGGTATAAATAACCTCATTTCTTTGATGGAACAAATAGCCCTTTTTACATTGCCCAATTCCCTAGCCTTGCCAATTTATTTATTTTTATAAGCAATATTTATCTATTTTTAATAAAATGTTGTACAAATCTTTATTTCCTAAATTGATTGAAATTAACTTTTAAATGTTGATATAATGGCATGTAGAGTTGGGTAATTGTGCAGGTTAATGCATTGCCTACAAAAGAAGTGGACTTCATGCAGCTGAGGATGAGTGCGTCGGAAGTTGGGGGCACCATAAATTTTAGGCGTGCATTAAGTGAAGGCTCTGTTTAAATTCTGTTATTTCTGTTGGTTACCCAAAAGACATTATGGCTCCACTTGGAGTCCTTTTTATGTTTTAAAAGACATCAGTAGTAAAAGATTATGTTTTTCAGCTATAAGACTTCTTCAAATGGCATTTTCCCACCATCTGAAATTTAGGAGTTTTGAATGTAGTTCAGTTTTAATTGTTTCTCAAAACATGGATATAAATGTATACTATGGATGAATGAAAAGCAATCCCTTAGTTTTTGAAATAATCAGAGCTGTGTACTTGCAATTTTCTCCATGAATGCAAATAGTGTTGTTCTGAGTAATTTCTTTTGAAATATGAAGATTTGAATAGAGTTACCATGTTGCTGTGGAAATGATTGAATGTGACCTGAGTTAAAGACAAGTTTATCCTAAGAGCTGGCCACTCGCAGGACTGTAGGATAGATAAGTACTTTCATTTATGTGGACGTTTTCATTCAGCTGAAATTAGTTTATGTTTAGTTTTCTATCGTGAACCTACAGGGTGTGTTGTTTAAAAGTTAAATTGTTGTGTACTGTTGTTTTAGAACTCTTTGTGTTGTTTAAATGTTTCTAGCGCATCTACCTTAGTTAAACTGTTGTTTACTGATAGTTGGAAGTTAGAATGTTTGTAGCATAGCAAATTGCATTTGTGAATTTCTAGTGTAGAATTTATATGCTTTCTAGTATAGAATTTATATGCTTTCTAGTATAGAGTTTTCATGCTTTTTAGTATAAAATTTGAATTCTTTATGTAGAAGGATATAATTATTGTTTCATTCCATATGTTGTTTCAATCTTTTAAAGGAACTAGAAAATTGTTTCTCAATGAGATATCCAAACTCCCTATTGCATACAGCCTCAAACACTACCCCGGTCGATAAATTGATAATTTTCCTCTAAAGTGTTAGGACCTTACGACAACCTGTAATGCATTTCCATCATATTAATGTTCAGCTGCTACAGTTTGGAACATAGATTTATAAAGTATCACTTTATGTATGTTCCAAATTTTATGAGGATCTGATCGCCGGAAGGTTGCTTTTCGATAGTGGCTTTGCTGACTATTGCAAACAAGGGAGTAAGAATTGATATAGTTTGGTGTGTGCTCCTAAGGGGGAGTATTCAGAGCAATGAAAGAAATGTTGCAAGTATGTGCCTAACTGGTGTTGTCATTGATGTCAACATATCATTGTTGTCATTGGTGTCAACTGTGCTCTTATCTTGTTGCTTGCTTGCAATGAGCTAGATGCTATGTATTTGCCTATGTAAGTGTTGGAGATAATGAGTAAGTGATCCTAATGTTGACGATATTGAGAAAATTAGCTCCTCCTATGGAAACAATGAGTTGCAGTGGAAACAATATATTGTAGAGTATCTTTGTTTACAGAAGAACAGTCCAACAGTTTGCTCTGCATTTATTGTAGAATGAATATCTTTGTCTGCAGATTGGAAATTATTTAGAGGCATGTCTAAAGATGCTATGTTCCAAGTTTGAGCCTCTGGTATGAAGATTTGAGTGAGTTATGTTCACCAGAGTAAAAGCTACTTTTTATGGGTATTCACTGGTGATAGGGAGATTGTATTTTGCTCCGCATTTCTCTGCATTGATGTTTTACAGTTTGCAGTTCTGTATGCTCAAAATCGTGACTCTGGTTGCCTAAGGCTGTCGGGTCAGATTTCAGCATGCACCTAGACCCTTCCCTCCTTGCCATGGGGCAATCCGCCACGTCACTCTCACTCACGTGGAAGTAGCCAATCAAGAGGAGGCAAGACATGGTGGGGGTCTGGCTCGTTGGAGAGCTAGACTTCACAGAGAGGGGTTGGCAAGTTCTGTGGCCTTTGTTGTTGTGTGTTTAGTTGTATGTTTCGTTTAATTGTTGTTATAGTTGAGATAACCCTATGACCCAAAGGGTCACTAGTTTCTCTTCTTCTATTTGGATTCCTTAGATTCCACCTCTGTGTGGGTAAGTGATTTTTTCTGTTGATAGCTTCTGCTATTTCAATATCTCGAAGGAATTCTCGTTGTAGTTGTAATTGTCAAATTTCTTCTAACAACAAGAGGACAAATGGGTCTTCTTGTGGTACAACAAATGTTTGTTGTTGTGGTCATGGATGAATCTCCTCGATCTCGTCACGGATATAGCCCTCACCCACTCTCCTCTCACTCCTAAGCACATTCGTGAATTAGGATAGAGGCAAATGCATGATTACTAACCTTTAACCAGATCTAGGGTTTTGACCTAGGGTTTGACTTATGTTTTGACTTTGTGTTTACCTTGTGATGTGATTAAGGGTTTGGTTGGATCTTTTGACTCTGTGTTTACCTCGTGATGGAAACGAGGGTTTGCAATTTTGTCTATTCTAGGGTTTCTATATGCATGCAAGCTAAATGATATGTAAAACATTTTTTTGGTATTTTTTAGTATTTTGGAAATGAAAGTGCTTGTAATCTATGAAAGGGAAATATGTATGTAATTCTATATGAAATTTCTAATGCAAAGTTAACCTATGCTTTTTGGGTTTTCGATGATTTTATGTAATCTAATTTAAAGAAAAGGAAAAATGCGTCTTCTAATAATCTAGATCTAGAAATATGAAAGCAACTAATCTAGTTCATGCAAGATCTAATTATCAAGGAAAAATCAATGTTTTACTATTCCCAAGAGCAAATTTGATTCTCTAATTACTATGAATTGAACAAAAACAATGAAGGAACTTGGAAGAAATGAAGATTTATTGACTCCACTACCCTTAGTAATCCTTGTAATTGGCAACCTCTAATCCTTTTGTGGCAGCAGGTGATCCTCTTAACAACAAAACGACACAAAAAAGCAAAAAGAAGCTTTGATGAAGCTTGTATGAGCTCAATGAGAGCTATGGTTGAGCACAATGGCATAGAATGAAGTAGTGTAGTGTTGCTTGGTTGAACAAATAAAGCAAAAGGCACCTTCGTCTTGTGAGAGCATTTGAATGCTAAGTTGGAGAGCAAAAACTGGCAAGAGTTGTGTGCACAGTGAATTTGCCTCCCTTTGTGCTTGAGGGAGGGGGTATTTATAGGTTTAGAAGAAGGGATTGATTGAATAGTTAACTCATTTAATTGATGAGTTAACAAGGATGATTGGGGAGTTAACAAGGTTGATAAATCAATTATAGCTTATCACTAGAGAGAAACTAGAGGTGAGGGAATGCATGAGATTGATTGAAGAGTTAATTTGACATCAAATAGAGCTAATTATGCATGTGTGGGTGCATAAAATAATTAACTCTATATTAGGGATCAAAAATCATGGAAACTAGAAGAAAAATGGGAGAAATCAGAGCAAAAATGAGTGAGAAACTCGAGTTTTTCTACGGCTGCGAAAATGAGAAGGTCGCCCTTTTTGCCAGTAGGGTCACCCGGGGGAGATCCAGGTTAGACAGAGTCAGAAGTAGAAAAACAGGCTGGGAGATGCAAGAAGAGAAGAAAAGGAGGGGTTCTACCTCAAGAAACATGTCAGTCATGTGGAAGAATCCAAATCTCCACTTGCACCTGTAAGATCTCCCAAGGGAGATCTAGAAATAATAGGGGGAGATTTGGATTGGTTGAGCGAAACTGAAAACTGAAAGTGGGAGATGGATAAGGAGACCTCTAGAAGGCTTCTAAGAGGTGCACAAGATGAAAGACAAAGGGGAAAGGTGAAAACTCACCTACAAACCACTCACAAGGCTTAGGAGCAAGGTCAAAATCTCAGAAAACACAAGTCAACAAATGTCACAACAAGTGTTGAAAAGTGTCGCAAACGGGGAGAAAGAGATAATCGACAAAGAGGAAACAACACAAGACAAGAAAAGAGGACACGTCATCAAGAGGCTTGCTGCTTAAAGGACATTATTTCACGCTTACATGTACGTGACAAGGATTTGAATCATCATAGGGATCCTCGTGGAGGTTGTGCATGATTTTTGTGCTGACATATTTGCCCCTTTGAGGATGGTAGTCTACATGAAAGGTAGGTACCATTATTAAACTAGGCCTTACTTGTTGCAATTTTCCTGCAATTTGTACCTACAATAACTAGTATTAGTCTGGCATTTAATTATATCAAAACAAATAATGAAAACTAAAATGACAAACTTACCATGGATCGTTCAAGTTCGACTAGTCGCTTGCTTTTGTCGATTTGGACCTGTAGGGATGAGAGAACGCAAAACAATGCATGGAATGGATGCATAAAAGCAAAGAACTAATCTAAAATGCACAAATGAAACTAAGCTAAGGGTAAACAAAGTAAGCCAATTTGTGAGATCAGAGCAAAATGATGACGGAATCATTCATGTGAGCAGTCGTTGGAGAGGTATCATCGAGGAGATCGCAGAGATGGCCGCCTCTTCTTCAGCCATGGAGAATTGGGTATGCAATCAATGAAAAACTCTTCTCTAAACCCTAGGTTGAATTTTATGAAAAATCTCTTAAAATTGTCCATTTTTAATGATTTTTCCTGTTGCATTGCATTTGTTTCGTCGTTTAAAGCAAGATTGCTTTTTCATTTTCTGAAATTGGTTGAAAAATGAGGTTTTTAGAGTGATTTTTGGTTGAGGGATTCACCTCTAGGGTCACCCCTTTTGTCAGGAAGGGTCACCTGGGGGAGATCCTGAAAAGCAGCAAGGTCGCCTGGGGGAGATCCTGAAAAACACCTGGGTCACCCGGGGGCAACCCTGTTGGACTAATTTTTGACTACATTTGATGTTGTTTAACACTTGATCACTCTAATCTGACATGATTTGGTCACTGTATTTACCTGTTTATTGCAATTTTGAAGGTTTATATGCTTTTTTTGTGTTAGGTATTTTTGTAATTTTACGATTTTTAGGGATTTTTACGAGTTTATGAAATCTAATCTAAAGTTCTCTTCTGATTTTGCAGGACATGCATATACGATGGAATGCCTACCAAGAGCAAAGGTGGCTCTCAAGGATGTTTGCTCCATTGAGTACTAAGGATCGTGCTATACTGAAGAGGGTAGGCCTAGCTAGAGTTTGTCATGTACCTATGATTCATCATGTATCTCGCATATGCTGTGACATTTTCACTTACTGGGATGCAGACAGAAATACATTTAGGTTCCCATAGATTTTTGGAGAGTGGACTATCACTCTATATGATGTGTATCATATACTTGGGGTTCCTGTGAGAGGACAACCTTTGTCTCTTTTAGTTAGTGAGTCCTACAAGGACAAGGCTTCTTGGGCTGCATTTATGGGGGTTAATCACCCTAGGGATCAAATAGGAGTTCATCTTACCTCCATTCCAAGGCTCCACATCCCGCTCTTGAGGAGGTTCCTAATTGGTTTGATTGCTTCAAGGCTATCAGGAGACAAGGCCTCGACTCATTTGAGATGGTGTTGGGCACCCATCATTCATGAGATTGAGGAGGGCACAGTTTTTGCTTGGGGACTAGATATCTTGGCCATGGTTTACAAAGACTTCTATCAGATTTCACGGTGAGGGGCTCTAGCTTTTAGCCATTCTTCTTTGATCATGACATGGATATTTGAGCATATGAGGCCCTACCAAAAGCTCATTCCGCTTCCAAATAGACAGTTACTGAGAGCAGCAAGGTGGATGCATGTGGTCACTTCGATGCTACTTTACCCACTATTGCTACTCTTACTGATGAGGACCTAATCTTTGATCCTTATCATGACATGGAGGGGGCTTGGGCCCGAGATGGTGAGATCAGAGAGTATTATCGCGAGGTATCTAAGATTACAGACTGTAATGGTCTAGTTGAGGCTCATCAGGTTGACCGTGTCTTAGAGCAGTTTGGTGGGGATGTCCCTGAGGACATGCCCCCAATATCTACTTGTTACAGGACCATTCAGGAGATGGGTGAGATCAGACAAAGAAATGTCATTTGGACTCCTTTGACTCCAGGCATCTTCATTACTAGGGTCTCTAGAGGAGGATGGAGGGGAGGGAGAGGGACTCCTTCCCAATCTCTGATTGTGACTGTGGACTCAAAGTCCACTAACAAGGACTACGTTCCAGATGGTGATGATTTGTCAGACGAGGTCCTTCCCAAGGATGAGGATTTTGATGACATTGATGACTCAGATGATGCTCCTGATATCCTTGAGGGTCCTCCTATTGTTCCTCGACCTCCTCATTCAGATGAGGTGATACGTCAGTTTCACCCTAATTGGCAGCCTGGTGATCCACGTAAGTTTCACCTATTTGCTTTTCATGTATCTTTGTCCTTTCTCTTTTTTTGTGGAATTGACTTGGTCCTCTTTCAATTTTCTATTTAAACTAATGTGAGAGAGTGGAGGGATTTTGTTCATGAGGTCAATGTTGGATTAGCTTCTTCCTTCACTAGGATAACTCGTGATCATCTTTTAGATGATCTTGGTGCGCCCCCTGTTGTGGGGTGACACACTGACATTTTTGCTCTTGTCTACCATGGGTGCTAGATAACTACAGAGCTGAAGACCCAGGTCGACATGCTTAAGGGTGAGAACCCGGTACTCTGAGAGATGGCTCACCTTAACTTTGGATGATGTGATGCTAGCATGGTGGGGCCCTCATAGTCACATGCTCATAGTAGAGCACCTCATTCTCACAGGTCTCATGGGGTGATGAGTGGTATTCATAGACGGAGGAGCAGAAGTCCTGAGGGTTCCATTGGAGGGAACCGCCCTTGACTTTCTTTCTTGGAAATGTGCCCCCTTGCATGGGGAACCTCTACTTCTCTCAGGAGGATTTTGTCTTAGCTCTTTGATACCTTTGTATATGTAAACTTCAGATGCATCTATGAAAGTTTATCTTTTTATGGTTTTCCCCTATCAAAATGGTACTCATTTCTTGTGCATGTTCGAAGTTTTTGGGAACTTTTTGATTATGTTTGACCTTTTCAACTCTTCTAACAATGCAAGTATGATAACAATGACATATTTTTGTAGTTTTTTGTGGCATATATATGAGATGCAGTTTATGATATGATAATGCAAGGACACAAGAAATGTTGAAATGAAACTTTTACACTTACTGAATGTCATGAGTTATGACATTTGACTTTATTTGCTTTGAGACTCTTTTTCTGATTTTTGGCATGAATGCAATTTGGAACAAACAATGTGACTACTCTTAAATATGATTTTCAATTTAGGGGATTGCAAGTTGTCTTGATATAAGAGATCTATTCAAGGCTGTGAGATGGGATTTTTAGAAAAACTCAAATGGGGACTGGAAATGAATATGGAGTGCTTCTTATTTCTAGACTTTGCTAAAGGCTAAAGATTGATCCTTATCTAGATAAGACAAATTGATAAGCTTTCAACTTTAGACGAGTAGCAAGTTTTATGGGTGTTCTCTAGACTTAGATCACAGATGGCAAGCAAAGTAGACCCAAGGTAAAGGATAAATAGGAAAGAACAAGGGTCCCTAGATAGAAGATGATCCTAGAGACTACTATTGACTCTTTGGTTTTGCTCAGCTAGTGCATGTGTGTGATTTGTGATGGGCTGTAGAATTAGTCTCTTTTATGCTACTTTTTATACTTCAAAGACTTCTTTCATAGCATCCTTTAAGACATCTATCCATGTTTGCACTATGATATGTTGACCTTCTTTATACTTCTAAGACCTGAACTTATAATATTAATATGGAATGTGATGATCATATTATCTAATGAATGAATTAGATATAGATATGTATAAAAGTATAAATGAGATGATTTTTATGGTTAGTCATGGAGAATGCTTGTGGTATATGCTTTGGGAACTAATTCTATGTGTAGAATTGGATGTATCAAGATGAGATCAAGCAATTGTAGCAGGTTGCAGACAAAGGAGTTAATAGAAGTGTGAGTTTCAATGCTAAGAATGCAGAGACAGCTGAAGACAATTATGGAGCATCATGGATAGTAATAAATTAAGGAGTGGATTTGTTTCAAATATGATTATGGATGTTGTTCATGTATCAGACTTCTAATTTGATTTGAATTCTTCTTCTTATAGTCAGTTAGAATAAGAATGTGATCTTGACTCCACGACCTAGTATCTAGGCGCAGTAAAGGATCAGAGTTAATTAATTAATAAAAAAAGCTCTCTCTCCATTTTTGTATAGTAAGGGGAAGATGGGATATATAAGGTAGCAGAGTCAAGTTGTTAGAAGTTTAGTTATCATTTCCTTTTTTATGTGTAAAGACTCAAGCATGTTACATTTATGGAATACAATCTGGATTTGACAAAGAAGATTTCATTGTTGAATAATTTGTTGAGTTGATTTTGTGCATGGAATAAGTTACGCTTTGATATATGTTACAAAGATACGTAGAATCTAGATTAGATTTGGTTTCAATTAAGGAAGATAGTCTCTTGAGATGGCCACTCAAGGTACTAATTCTCTCCTTGTTTATTTCATTTCAGTTAATGTTGGTTTATTAGTTTTCTGTTAATCATAATTTGAATTCAAGTTAGTATTATGTTTTGATCAAATAGATATAGTTCATGAACAAATGCATATTATTGTGTTTACAAATCCTCCAGAGGTCAGTAGTTAGTCATTTCATTCTTGTCAATTCATTAAGTTAATTCTACAGCTTCCCTGTTGTAATAGTTATTTACAGACCTTGTTGTAGGTACCAGTAGCAACTAGGATTCATAGTTGTTTTCACTGTTTTGTAATTCTATCAATTCCAGCAAGGTAGATTTGTTTGTTTAAAGTTAAGCTAGAATGATTTAGGAACCATATGAGCCCTAAAGGCATATGCTTTGCAAGTACCATGATAAGCTTACGCTTCTTGGTCGATAATTGAATGGAGGAATGCATAGTGATAGAGTGGACTGTTCAAATAGGTTTCCCTTGAATTAGTTAAGTCTACAACACATTAGTTTTCCTCTACATTTTTGGCGCTATTGCTGGGGATGGTGCTAACTTCTTAGGCTCATTTTGTTTTTACATGTTTTCATAGTTTAAATTTTTTGATTCCAGCATTACAGTTAATCAAAACACCTTTCAGGAAACACCAGGCATTCTATTAACATTGTGCAGGGTGACTGAAACATAAAGATCAAAATATTGTATGTGGAGGTAGAGAGATATTCGAGGTAGATTCCTCCCATCAACTTCTCAGAATGAGGGTACAACTGATTTCAACAACTACATAATAGGAAGTGTTGAAGGAGAGTTTCCTTTTACATCTTCATCAACACCCCCTACATCTCCATCAGCTTCCTCTACTGCCATAGAGGGAACTTTCAAAACAATGGCAGAAGTAGTAGAGGATCCTCTAGGACAAGCTACATTTGAATTCCCTATACCAGACCTAGCACAGACAGTTACCCTGAAAAATATACCATCTACATTGCCTATTTTCTATGGTTTGATGACTAAAGATCCTGACACTTTCCTGTTCAAGTTTGATGTTTTGTGTAGGAGTTATGATTATACAACTGATCCTTATAGACTCAAGCTGTTCCCTACTACCCTAAAAGATCCTGCTTTAAGGTGGTTTATGGGGCTAGGGAAAGATGCCATTCCAGACTGGGATACCATGAAGACAAAGTTCCTGACAAAATACAAAGACTACTATAGAGGACATGATAAGAGGAGAGATGCCATCTTTAGGATGTCACAAAAGGAGGAGGAGCCATTAGAAGACTATGTGGAAAGATTCCAATTTGCCTTGAAGAAAAACCCTTAGAATAAGTTGTCTGAAGAATCATTGAAGTTGGTCTTTTTAAGAGGGGTCAATGATGATTGCATGGATGCCCTAAGTCTCATTGAAATAGGGGATATCTCCCAATTACCCTTTGAAGATATTTGTACAAATTGCAGGAACTACTTTAGGACTTTTTCCAGAAAGCCCAGAGGAGAAAGAGTAGCTATTGCAGGCAAGGTAGTTAATGGAGTTTCTTGAGTGGAAATTAGTAACCTACTGACCAATATGAAAGAAGATATCATTAGCCATATGGCTACACAGTTCAACACCCTCCACATTAAAAAGAAACAAGAAGAGGCAGATGCAATGCTCACTAAATACTGCTCAACCTGTAGACAAACGAAGGCCAACTGTAAATGCAAAAGTAGCCAATATCCAGTAGGAGAAGATTGAAGGGACAGAACTTCAACCATTTGAAAGTGACAATGGGCAACTATTCTTTATTGCTCAAAGAAGACCTTGGTAGCAAAGGCAAGGTATGCCCCCTAATCCACTTAATTATAATTCATCTTTTCCTGCTGCTAATCAAAAAATTTCTGCTTGGAATAACCAGCCCTGGCCTGCTAATCCAAATGCTTGGCAAAACCCACCATGGTCTACTCCATAGGCAGGGTGGAACTAATAGCAACAATGGCCTCAACAAACTTTCCAAGGCCCTACCTATAACCCCTAATGGCCTACTTAACAACAACAATGGCAACCTCAATGGAACAAGGGCCAACCTTGGCAGCCAAACTCCCAATATCAACAACCCTTGCTTCCACCTCAAGCACAGCAGCAAGCCATCATGCCTCCATTAGCACCTCCAAATCAACCTCCTAGACCTACCCAAATTCCTGCCCAACCTGCACCTAACCCTAACAACAAGCCTGTTAAACAGGCTTATACTAATGAGGTGATGCAGTACCCCACCTATGGAGTTGAGGTAAGTAATGTTCACCTCAGATCAGGGAAACACCTTGCAGGTCCTTCATCTCCCCAAATCATAGAACTGCAAGATGGAGAACCCATGGAGGAAGCCTTAGATGAATCACCTTTGGAACCTGAACCAGTTCAAGAACCTTAATCTATATCACACCCTAAGCCTCCTTTCCCTGAGTGCTTGGTTATCCAAAAACAACTAAAACAGCCTACCAGTGACCTTATAGGACAGTTGCAAGATATAAACATAAAGATACCCTTGATTCAAGCCATCAAAGATATTCCTATCTACACTAAGACAATTAGGGATCTCTGTATCAAGAAACCAGGGAGAAAAAGACTAGACCCAAAAATAGTCCATGTCTTAGGTAACCTTGCAGACATCATGTTGGGAAATATCACTGTTCCTAAGTATACCGATCCAGGAAATCCAGTGGTTGATGTCAAGATCAATGGAGCCCTAATCAAGAATACCTTAATAGACTTGGGTGCAACAATCAATGTCATGACTAAGGACACAATGCAAATATTGCAATTAACCAATCTTAGACCTACTCAAACTGTCCTGCAATTGGCTAATAGGTCCACGGTAAAACCTGAAGGTATCATTAAGGACTTAGTCATTGCATTAGATTCTTGGGAATATCCTGTTGATTTCATTGTATTAAAACCTAAAGTCAATCTTGCTAGTTACCCTCTTATCCTAGGCAGACCATGGCTTGCTACAACTAATGCATTTATAGGTTGCCGGTCAGGAAACATGATTATATCTAATGGAACCATTACCAAGAAATTGGTGTTGTATCAACCAGCCCAACTGTACCATGAACTAGAGCAAACTATTTGGCCTACTCTAGAAGAAGAGGATAGTTATTCTTTGCAAACTCTGATGACCATTGAACGTAGTCCTTTATTGGATATCCAAGATGAAGATGAGTTACTGACACACATTATCCAAAATGACTGTGGGAGGCACCCACAGCAGCAAGATTATCTGTCCTATCTGCAAGATCCACTAAGCAGTATAATACCTAGCATCTCCACAGAAGAAATCTCCCAATTGTTTCATGCCTTACTACCCCAGCAGCATCTACCGGTCTTTCCTAGCCTTGATGTGTCTTCCATTCAACCAATGACTAAACCATTAGAGATACAGCCTGGAAAGATGTTGACTATCAATAATGCCTTGACTAAAGAACAGGAGCAATCACTTCAAAATGTCCTACAGTTCAATTCAATAGCTTTTGCATGGGATTACAGTGATATGAAAGGCATTGACCCAAATCTATGCATGCACAAGATCTATATTGATGCTGATTTTAGACCTATCAGGCAACAACAAAGATGTATGAACCCTGCTCTAAGGGACATAGTCAATGCTGAGCTTCAAAAACTTCTGGATGTAGGTTTTATTTACCCCATTTTAGATAGTGAATGGGTTTCACCATTGGTGATAGTTCCTAAAAAGGGTGGCAAGTGGAGAGTTTGTGTTGACTACAGAGAGCTCAACACTGCCACCAGAAAAGATCACTTTCTATTGCCCTTTATTGACCAATTCCTAGATTCTTTGGCAGGAAAGAAGTACTTCTCATTTCTTGATGGTTTTAGCAGATATAATCAGATAAAGATTGCTCCAGAAGATCAGGATAAAACCACATTTACCTGTCCCTGGGGGACCTATGCATACTTTGTTTTGCCATTTGGATTGTGTAATGCTCCAATTACTTTTCAAAGCGCAGTCCTTAGTATTTTTTCTAATTTTGCTCATGATAGCATGGAGATCTATATGGATGACTTCACCACATATGGTGAAGCATTTGATGAGGCTTTGCAGAATCTTGAAAAAGTTTTGAAAAGATGCACATAGCACAATTTGTCCTTAAGTAATGAAAAATGTTTTATGATGATGACCGAAGGAGAGGTGTTGGGACATTTCATTTCATCTACAGGTATCCAAGTTGACCCAAAGAAGATAGAAATAATCTCTACATTGCCTATTCCACAAAAATTGAAGGATGTTAGAAGTTTCCTTGGGCATGCAGGTTATTATAGAAGGTTTATTCAAGATTTTAGCAAAATTGTTGCTCCCTTGTTTGCACTTCTATCTAAGGATATTGAATTTGCTTGGACACTTGAATGTTAGCATTCTTTTGAAAAATTGAAAGCAGCCCTAACATAGGCCCTAGTCTTGAGAGGTCCAAATTGGAAACTGCCCTTTCCATATTCACACCAATGCCTCAGATTTTGCCATTGGGGCAGTTTTAGGCCAGCAAGAAGGCAATAAGGAATATGCAATTTACTACATCAGTAAAAAATTGCAAGGAGCTGAGCTAAACTACACAGTAACAAAGAAATAAATGTTGGCAGTTGTTTATGCCATCAACAATTTCAAACACTACATAACTGGCTACAAAGTATTCATTCATACCGATCACACAGCCATCAGATATCTGATGAACAAACCAATAGTGGGTGGCAAGCTAGTTAGATGGTTATTGTTATTTCAAGAATTTGATATCACAATTATTGACAAGCCCAGTAAGGCTAATATGGTTGCTGAATTTTTATCTAGATTGCCCACTCAATCCTCAAATGGTGTGGTTGATGATTCCTTTCTTGATGAGCATCTATTTTCTCTCACTATACACACACCATGGTATGCAGACATAGCAAATTACTTGGTTACAGGGCAAGTTCCAGGACATTTTTCACCAAGAGAAAGGAGACAACTTGTTCACAAATGCTTTCCTTACTCTTGGATTTCAGGTTTTCTCTTCTATACTGGACCAGACAACATCATGAGAAGATGCATCAGAGAAGATGAAGTGTTTGATATCATGAAGGCTTGTTATGATGAGCCATGTGGGGAACGCTTTGCAACAAAAAGAACAACCTTCAAAATTTTGACAATAGGGTATTATTGGCCGACACTTCACAAGGATGCTATCAAATATATAAGAGGCTGTGATAGGTGTTAAAGAATGGGCAGACCAACTAAAAGTGATGAAATGCCATTGCAACAACAAATCTCATTAGCTCCTTTTGACAAGTGGGGACTGAACTTTGTTGGTCCTATTTCTCCAACCTCCAACAATAAGGAGTATATTCTGGTATGTACTGATTACCTTACAAAATGGGTTGAGGTCAAAGCATTGCAGTTTGCAAGAGATGGTTATGTAGCTAAATTCTTATATGAGGACATTCTCACTAGATATGGCGTGCCAAGGGAAATAGTAACAGATCAAGGTCCTCAGTTTACCTCTGATCTAATCACAAAGTTAGTGGATGAGTATCAAATAAGGCATAAAAAGTCTACCCCGTATCATCCTCAAGCCAATGGACAGGTTGAAGCAACCAACAGAGAACTAGAAAACATCTTGACCAAAATAGTACAACTCCATAGGCGAGACTGGGTTACTAGGTTGTTAGAGGTTGTTTGGGCCTATAGAACCACCTGGAAAACCACCATAGGGTTTACCCCATATGAATTGGTTTATGGAAAAATGACAGTCCTCCCAATTGAACTTGAACATAAAACACTAAGGATAGCTATTAAGCTTGGGATGGATTTGACAACAATACAACAAGATAGGCTTCAACATCTTAATGCTCTAGATGAAATAAGGCTAGAGGCACTCCACCATACTGAAGTTGTCTAGAAATAGAGGGTCAAATGGCATGACAGTCATATCAAGAACAAAGCATTTAAAGCTGGTGATTGGGCACTTTTATATGACTCCAGGTATAAAGACTTCAAGGGCAAGCTCCAATCTAGGTGGCTTGGACCATATGAAATCATGTAAGTTTTCCCAAATGGAGCAGTTCAGTTGCAAACTATAGATGAGGTCTGATTTTCACTCTTGGTAAATGGACATAGGCAAAAGTTGTATAAGAAGCTATTATAGAAGGAAGACATCATTGTTTCCTTAGCTACTGCATATGGTACTTCTGGCACTCTTGATGAGGATACTAAGACACCAGTTGATACAAAGTCAGAGGATGATCCACACGGCCTAACTAGTGATGCAGAGATTGAGTTGAAATACTCAACCCCTGTAGCTGAGGCCTAATTTCTTTTGCTTTCCAAACACATGAACACACATCACCGCATGCACACACATAGTACCTTTACCATGATGTTCACGACTTTCATCTGGGACCTGTTACAACTTTCAGCTGGGACCTGTTTACAACCTTCAGCTGGGACCTATTTACAACTCTCAGCTGGGACCTATTTACAACCCTCAGCTGGGACCTATTTACCACTTTCAGTTGGGACCTATTAATTCTACACTTGTTCTGATCACTATCATAATCTACACTTTGGAACAATGCTGCAAGCACCTACAGCAACTGTCGATGTCTTCCATGCAATGTATCACCAATCCACTCAATCCGTACACTACGCCTTGCTTCATCACCATGCCTATACCTCACATGCTAAATTTCAAGCAATTCAATCAAATCACACATGCTGGTGTGCCACCTCACCATTCATCCGCATGCATGACCTTACATTTCTAGTGAATTAATTACATCGTACACAATATCTCCTTTCGAATAATGCTCCCACATTTCTTTTCGAGGCATTGTTCCAAAGGTAACTTTTCATGATTGCCATTAAATTTCTTTTTTATGGATTTATCATTATCCTTATTTACTTCATGCATGCGATAATATTTCAAAACATTCCAGTTAATAATTGTAACTTCCTACCACTTCCTTTGCCACATGAGTGAGGTCACTTCACGTTTAGTTGGGGGGAAGGCTTGTCATTCTTGATTTTTTGGCTGGTTTTCAAATGAGTTGTCATCCCTGTGTACTGTGTAAATAACCAGTGAGAGTTACCTTCCTAATATCTTTGCTTAAGTCAAATTGAGTTAACCCTGAGCAATAAGAGGAATTGCAGAGAGATATGAATAGGGGTTAAGTCTAACAAGGTGGCAAAGTGGAATTATACAAAGGATTATAGACATGGGAGGTGACTTAGTAAGGAGAGAGCCATCTGCGCACAAGGAGATTCTTGAAGATGTGCTAGTTTTACCGCTCTTCACTAGAGTAGGATGGCTTGAGTACTTCTTAAAATTGACAGAGTATGACAATGATATGGCCGCAGAATTTGTAATTACATTGCAAGGTGATGAAGTAGTAGTGAAAGGGTTAATGGTTGATGCTTCTAAGGTAGCTATAGCCCAAGTGACTAGACTGCCACACACCGGGTCAGAATACCCAACCCGAGCTGATGCAGCCACTGCCAAAGAAGAATTCTATGAGCAAGGTGAGCATTTAGACTCCACAACTCAAGGTACAAAACACCTATCTCTACCATTTTTCTGGGGCAAATGTGCTACCTATATTATCAAGTATTTCACTTGTGATGGGAGGTATAATATGCTATACACTGTGCACTTTAAATTGTTAAACTATCTTCATCATGAGAAATTGGTAAATGTTCCAAACTACCTCTACAACTTCCTAAAGAGAATGGCTTCAGAATACCAAAAGAAGCCAACAGATACTTCGGTGTCTCATCATTGTCTAATTGCACTACTAATTAAGAGGAGTTTGTGGATATAATACCCACAAATTGATTGGGGAGCCTTTAAGGATTGTGTTGATATTTCCACCTTGTTGGAGCAACCTCATGAGGAGGAAGAAGAACCCCCATACAATGTTGAACCTAAAGATGAACCTGTTCATGAAGAGCTGAAGGAGGAAAATGTCCCTGAAAAAAAAATTGAAGAAATAGGGGAACCTTCATTAACTCCTCCTGAACGTGTGACCCCAAAAATTGTAAGCAAGAAAGGAAAGAAGAAGAAGGCGGGAAAGGATATCAGTATAGAAAAGACAAAAAGGAAAAAGAAAGAGAAAAATATCAATGTAGGGGAAGCAAAGGAGAAACATAAGGGGAAAGGTAAAAATCAGAGAAAAAGGGATGTTGAACAAGAAACCACTACCTCGAGGGGATTAGGCAGATTGAGGAAACTGATGGCTGAAGAAAAGATTGTTGAGCAGGGACAAGATTCTGAGGAAAGAAGAAATGCTCCTGGGAATGTTCCTATTGATATACCTAAAGATGATATCTCTGCAAATAAGGATGATGTGAATGTTTCTTCAAAGAAGAAAAGGTATGTTTCTTCTTCTGACTCTAACTCAGAAGACCCATTTATTGCCAAAAAGATGAGAAAAGCAACCCCTGGTAGCCTTGTTAAAGAAATTTTTAATGCTTTTGATAACAATGATAGTGGTGATGTCAATTTTGAGCAAAGAAATGAATTGTTAGAAGAAAGAGACCTCCGGAAAGAACTTCAGGAGGCATTGAACAGAATCAAAACCCTTGAGGATCAGGTAAAGAGGTATGAAGAGAGAGAGATAGAAAAAGAAAAGATGATACATGAATTAGAGGAGAGGATTCAGACACAGAATCAAGGGTCTAAATTGGACTTGTTAGCACAATTGGTTGTTAGCAAGATCAACTCAAATGAGGAGAAGGAACCCCCTCCATCATTTCCTGAGGTAAGAACTCCAACATACCATACTACTGTTTCATTGGGTTTTGAGTTGTTGAAAGTCACTAGTAGGTCAAAACAAGACACAGAGAATTGGGATAAAGAAAGGAAAATTTTTAATGAAATAATTGAGAACCAGAATCTTGAAATTATTAGAGGTAAAGATGACAGGGCCATGGAAATCATTGAATGCAGACCACCTTCAAGGATTTATGCATTATTTTTAAAGGAGAAATTTCTTAGTTTTGAATTCAATAGATTTGTGAGTGACCAACCAGCTCTGCAGTCTAGATACAATTTCTTCAGTTATTTTCAAAAGGTCAGTCTAGAACAACAAGATTAGTTATGTGAGTTCTGTTTGCACAACTACCTGATGGAGGAAGATACAGAATGGAATCCCTCCATAAATGTTGGAGATTTGTAGCTGAGAGCAGTAATATCATACCTAAATAATTAAAAGTTGAGAGGAGAATTGATGGATAGGTATGAAGAATATGAGAATAAGGTATCACTACCAATCAGACAAGAGGCACTTAACCCTGAAGATATCCTCATAAAATGGTACATACTTCTCTCTCATAAGGGCCCAAGCAAAATAATTATGGACTTAAGAATGAGGGATCACAGAAGGATATAGAGAATGATGGGATCCATGTTACAATGTTGTGTTAGATATGTGCAAAGCAGATGGATTAGTTTGACACCTAATCTTCAACAGAAAGAATCTCATTCCTTACATAACTTTATGAACATGTCTAAATAGAGAATCAAGGTGTAGTATGGTTGCCTCTTACCTACCATCCACCTCTACTCTTATATCCAGTTCCATACTAGATAGGAGAAAAGGGAGAGGAATGCAAGACTGCATAAACTAGCAGACTACAAAGGCTTTCATGCTACAATGGGTTCTATTTGAAACAAGGTGAAGGTGTCAGGGTAGTTATGGACTTGAGGCAAATAGTTTTACATTATAATTCATTCTCCTAGGTATCTGTTTGAGTAATTTTGCTTGAGGGCAAGCAAAAGGTTAGTTGGGGGGAATGATGGGCTGCATAATTAGTCTCTTTTATGCTACTTTTTATACTTCAAAGACTTCTTTCATAGCATCCTTTAAGAGATTTATCCATGTTTGTACTATGATATGTTGACCTTATTTATACTTCTAAGACCCGAACTTATAATATTAATATGGAATGTGATGATCATATTATCTAATGAATGAATTAGATATAGATATGTATAAAAGTATAAATGATATGTTTTTATGGTTAGTCATGGAGAATGCTTGTGGTATATGCTTTGGGAACTAATTCTATGTGTAGAATTGGATGTGTCACAATGAGTTCAAGCCTTGTAGCAGGTTGCAGACAAAGGAGTTAATAGAAGTGTGAGTTTCAACGCTAAGAATGCAGAGACAATTGAAGACAATTATGGAGCATCATGGATAGTAATAAATTAAGGAGTAGATTTGTTTCAAATATGATTATGGATGATGTTCATGTATCAGACTTCTAATTTGATTTGAATTCTTCTTCTTATAGTCAGTTAGAATAAGAATGTGATCTTGACTCCATGACCTAGTATCTAGGCGCGGTAACGGATCAGAGTCAGTTAATTAACAAATAAGGATCTCTCTCCATTTTTGTATAGTAAGGGGAAGATGAGATATATAAGGTAGCAGAGACAAGTTGTTAGAAGTTTAGTTATCATTTCCTTTTCTATGTGTAAAGACTCAAGCATGTTACATTTATGGAATACAATTTGGATATGACAGAGAAGATTTCATTGTTGAACAATTTGTTATGAGTTGATTCTGTGCATGGAATAAATTAAGCTTTGATATGTGTTACAAAGATACGTAGAATCTGGATTAGATTTGGTTTCAGTTAAGGAAGACAGTCTCTTGAGCTGGCCACTCAAGGTACTGATTCTCTCCTTGTTTATTTCATTTCAGTTAATGTTGGTTTATTAGTTTTCTGTTAATCGTAATTTGAATTCAAAGTTAGTATTATGTTTTGATCAAATAGATATAGTTCATGAACAAATACATATTAGTGTGCTTACAAATCCTCTGGAGGTTAGTAGTTAGTCATTTCATTCTTGTCAATTCATTAAGTTAATTCTATAGTTTCCCTATTGTAATAGTTATTTACAGACCTTACTGTAGGTACACGTAGCAACTAGGATTCATAGCTGTTTTCACTATTTTATAATTATATCAATTCCAGCAAGGTCTATTTTTTTGTTTAAAGTTAAGATAGAATGATTTAGGAACCATATGAGCCCTGAAGTCATATACTTTGCAAGTACCATCATAAGCTTACGCTCCATGGTCGATAATTGAATGTAGAAATGCATAGTGATAGAGTGGACTGTTTAGATAGGTTTCCCCATAATTAGTTAAGTCTACAACGCATTAGTTTTCCTCTACACTTTGTACCTCTCTTTCTCTGTTAGAATGTCACCCTTGAGGCTTCGAGCTTAGGCTGATCTCCACCCAAGAGTATGAACATTCAACAATCTTCTCTCTTTCACTCTTTTTTGTAGCTCTCTTTTTTGCTTTCTATTTTTTTATGTATTTTTCCTAACTTGATTTTTCTCTTTTTTTTGGATTTTAATTTTTCAAGAAATGAATGCTTTTTGGAACTTTTTCTATAGAATAATTTGGTCTCTCAATACTCTTATTTTGATCACTTTTTTTTTTTATTCACTCGTATCTTAGATTGCTTCCTTTAGAGTTTTGATCTTCCTGGCGTTTTTAGCCAAGAAAGATAAGGGGCTAAACACCACCTAAAGTTTTTGTAATATGGTTGGACTTCTCTACTACTAGGGAAGAATTGGGAAGGTCTACTTGCAAGCTTCCTTTGAACACTGTAGGTTTGAATACTGACTTTGTTTAGACCTAACATCTTGACTCATTAAGACTGGGATTAGTGTAAAGCTAAGAGCTAGGTTTTGATTAGAATAACTGGGAATGAAGGGGGATAATGGTAATTGTGGAAATGAGGAATCTCTAAGTACTGACAGGATAGTGTATATCTAGGCAACATTAGACTCCTTACTAAAATGAAAATAGTATAAGAGCAAGTCATTGACAGTAATGCAAGATGAACAGAATGATACAGAAATGCAAGAAACAAGTTATTTTTTGACTTTTTTGACTTTTATAATTTTTTGTGTTTTTATGTTTTATGATTTTTTTTATTTTTAGACATAATATTTCTTGAGGTGAAAGGCATTGACTATTTTGCCAAATTCCTCTCCCTCCGTTGTGCACAAGAGATAGGCACCATTTCCAACATCTTCTTTAACCATGTAGGGACCTTTCCAGTCTTCCGAAAAAGCTCTTTTTCGTCTTCTTTTCTTATATTTTGTACTACCTCTTCTTAGGACAAGTTCTCTTATTCTGTAGAGTTTGTCATTTGAATCTATTGCTACCAACTCGGTGGCTTCTCTTAGCATTGTGAGACGAACTAAGTTTCAAAAGGCATGTTGGTGAGAGGGAGTCCAATACATGACTCTGTCGCAGTTTAGTAGTTATGCTAATAGGTCGAATTGTTCTTGCATGTAGATCTTTACCTCTAGTCTCTCTTGGATTCTTTGCAAGTATTGGAACAATTCAAGAGGAGTTTGTGGCTCCCTTTGCTCATCAGGAGCGACAAAGATTATGCTTGTCCTCCCATTGGGTTCTAGTCTCAAGTCCATGGCATATCTGATATAACTTTTTGGGAGTTTGAAAATGACAGGGTCATCAACATCAACTATCACTCTCATCTTCCATTCTCTGTGAAAGATACCTTCACTTTCTTCGTCTTCTTCAGGCAATCTCTCAACCATTTCTATTTGTACCCAAGGTGCTTCCCATTCACCAAGGCGGAGGTGGTTGGTTTTTCTTGTGGTTTAGATACCATAAACATCCTAGGTAACATCCCTATAGAATTGGTTGATTCATTATCTATGGAATGCATCTCTTCCATGGGTATTATTGGTTGATGTGAATCCTCTATTGGTGTGAGAGGCTCATATGAGTCTATTTCTTCTGGTGTATCAGGGAGATTTGATTCACTTAGCGGCGACAATGGTGTGTAACCCTCTGTCATGTCTTCCTCTACATCTGAGAAAGCATGTGGGTTTGCATTTCGTAGATCTAACTTGGTGGTTTAAAACACCGGTCCTTCAGTTCTATGAGGCTTCTCCCCTATGCAAGGGAAGAGTTTGTAGGCCTCTTCGATGTTGATCATGAGTATCTCTAGGGGGAATTGGAGTGGTCCATCTCACTCAATCAACTCCATGATCTCAATAGTTTTATCCTTGGGAACCATTTCCCTTTGTTTTGGTAGTGGCCCATTCTCTAGAGTTTTGATTTCTGTAGTGTTTATGGTCTTGTCTGGGATTTTCATTTGTTTGATGCATATCAACTGAGTTGTAGGGTTAGGGATGGTTAGCTTGTTGGTAGGGAGTTCATAGTCTATGGGGATACCTATGCATTTGTTTGTTGTGTTCATTTCTAACATACTGAAAGGTTATGGATCTCCCTTTGTGACATACACTTTCCCTAAGTGTAAGAATCAAGCTTCTTGAAACAACATGGATGGCACAGCCTTCATTCTGTGTATCCATGGCCTTCCAAGGATCAAGTTATATCCCATGTCCTTATCTATGACATAAAAAGTGGTTGGAATGGTTTTGGGTCCTAAAGTCACTAGAAGGGTAATTTTACCTATGGTGGCAGCTTTCAGATTATCATATCTGCTTAGAGTATCTCTTGAGGCAGTGATATTGGTGTATCCATAGCCCATCTTCTCTAGAAGGGAGAAAGGAACTATATTCACTGCGGCCCCATCATCGATTAATGTTCGTTTCATGCACGTGTCATAGATCCACACTTGAAGATATAGTGTTGGGTCCCCTTTTTTTGTTAACTCTGCCTCAAAAGGCATCTATTGTAAGTCAAAGAAAAACCCTAGATCTTTAAGTTCTGAGTTTGGTGGGCTAAGGTCATAGTCCACATGATTGACTTGTTCACTGGGTGGTGGTGTAATTTGGTCAAGGTATTTTATACCTATTGCTTTTAGTAACGTTGAGCAATGTGAAGGGGAATTCTTGAGTAAATCAATGAACGAAATGTGCGCATATGTTTTCTTTAAGTCTTCTATGAGCTCATAAGGTCTAATTGGAGCTGGTGTTGGCTCTACTATCAAAATGATACTTTTATATGCTTTTATTTCCTCATTTTCATCCTCATGGTCTTCGTCTTCTTCTTCATTGTGCATAATCTCGACTAATCCCATCATCCTAGATTCTCCTTTTCGTCCTAGTTGTGGTGGGATTTCGGGGTTACTACTCTGTGTTGTTTTGTTGTAGTTTGTTGTTTCTGTATCTTTGTGCATGGGGAATGGGTCCTGATAAATTCTCATGTTTGCATTTTGTGGTCCTATTGGAGCTTGATTTTGTCTTGTATCTTTGTTATCCAGTGTGACCTCCTATGGGTTTAAGAACATTTCTATGAACAAACGTTGTTGGTCTTTCGGTAATCTTGCTATGAATCTGTTATATTCCCTACAAGATTCTATGATATGCCCCCTTGTCCTATGAAAAGAACAAAATTGATTGAATTCATATGGGGGTCTCTCATATCTTCCATCATTTCCATTCCTGTTTCTGTTGTGGTTCCAACTTTGGTAGTTGTCTTGAGGGTAGTACCCATTGTTTTTAGGTCGATCTATGGCATTTATGTTAGGAGGATAGTAATCTCTCCCATTATAGTCATCTTTTATCTTCTTGATTGGGGGTTGATCCATCACCCCATCTATGGTCACACTCCTATTGTTTTTAAGGATTTTAATGATAGAGGTATTGTTTCTCATGTCTTCCTTTATCATCTTTCCATTTGAACCGTAGATATTTCTACCACTATTGATAGCAACTTGGTCAATCCTCAAAGCACTTTCCAATGCCTCTTCGTAGGATTTGTATGGCAGTTTTTGAACATCTTCTCTCATGTCTTTGTTAAGGGCATGTAAAAAGAGATCACACAGTTCTCGATGATCCATGTTTGGAGCACTAGTTCAAGAATAGAGGACTTGCCTCCATCGGGTGACAAAGTGTGCCACGGATTCATTTGGTTCTTGTTTCATTGTGAGGAATTCCCTGATCCCTGTTTTAACAAGTTTGTTCATGTTGAAAGCCATGACAAACTCTCTGATTAATTGTCTAAATGAATGGATTGAGGCTTCTGGGAGATGATTATACCAATCCAAAGTGATGCCTTCAAGAGTTATCAAGAAGATTTTTGCTACAACCCCATCCCAAGGAAGGAGTTCTCTTATGGTCATGGTGTAGGCTTTAATGTGTGAATTTGGATTTCCTTCTCCTTTGAACTTTAGGAGATCTGGCAATGGCCAAGGTAATTGCACACTTATTATGTTTTGGTCTAAAGGTTCTTTCAAATATTTGAGATACGTTCCTAAAAAGGCACTTTGAGATTATGAGGTTGATAGTAATAACCCCATGGGTGGGTTTTGATAACCCATTGTTGGATTCATTGGATTATTGGATTCATTGGATTCATTCAAACAAGTATCATTACTAGTGTGTCATGAATAATAATTAAGGTAAGGGGGATTTTGAGATGCCCCCTGGTCCTGTTCGTAGGACTTAAGCCTTCTTTCTGGAGTAGCTTGTTCTACTTCCAAGATTCTGATTCTTTGCACTAGAGTTGCAATTAAATCTGTAGGAGTGACACCTCTAGGTGTTTCTTCTTTTCTAGGATGTTCTCTTCAAATATTTATATGGTGATGTTCTTTCGTGTGTGGCATTTTCTTTTTGTTCTTCTTGTAAGGCGATTCTCAATGCCTATTAAGCGTCTTTGGTTTCTTACAGACATTTTTCTAACTATTTAACCTCCTCATCAAGATAAGTATTTGATGTGCTTGTGGAAGGTTGTTCAGGTCGATGTATCTCTAACCTTATCCTTCTAGCTTTATGTGGTGCATTTGGTATGGCTGAGTTGTTTTCCCAAGCTGGGTTGTTGAAAGATAGAGAATGTCTGGGTTCTCTTTGTTCTTGTTCATAATCTGAATCTTCATCATCATAACAATTGGTGATTGGCACATTAGGATTTGGTGGCACATACCTATCAAAGGAAGGAGTTTCTAGTTCTGTTGAGGGAATGTTCCCTTGGTTTAAGTCAGGTTTTGTCATATTCAGGGGTGCCATAAACACCATAGAATACATGCAACGGATGATGTCTAAGCGATGGAAGTCGAAGCGGCAATGAAGAGCAGTGAAAGAATGTTTTGAAGTTTTTGCTAGATGGTTTTGAAATCCTTGAAATGGAAACACAAACTACAAAGCCAAAAGATTTTGTAATTTCACATCAAGTTCACCAAAACATGTATGCTCAAAATAGTGGCTTCGATTGCCTGGGGCTGTCGGGTTAGATTTTAGCATGCACATGGACCCTTCCCTCCTTTCCATGGGGCGATCCACCATGTCACTCTCACTCACGTGGAAGTATCTAGTCAAGAGGAGGCGAGACACGGCGGGGGTCTGGCTCATTGGAGAGCTGGACTTCGCGAAGAGGGGTTGGCAAGTTCTATGGCCTTTGTTTTTATGTGTTTAGTTGTATGTTTCATTTAATTGTTGTTGTAGTTGAGATAACCCTATGACCCAAAGAGTCACTAGTTTCTCTTCTTCTATTTAGATTCCTTAGATTCCACCTCTGTGTGGGTAAGTGATTGTTTTCATTGATATCTTTTGCTATTTCAATATCTCGAAGGAATTCTCGTTGTAGTTGTAATTGTCTAGTTTCTTCTAACAACAAGAGGACAAATGGGTCTCCTTATGGTAGAACAAATGTTTGTTGTTGTGGTCATGGATGAATCTCCTCAATCTCGTCACAGATAGCTCTCACCCACTCTCCTCTCACTCCTAAGCACATTCGTGAATTAGGATAGAGGCAAATACGTGATTATTGACCTTTAACCAGATCTAGGGTTTTGACTTTATGTTTACCTTGTGATGTGATCAAGGGTTTGATTGGATCTTTTGACTTTGTGTTTACCTCGTGATGGAATTGAGGGTTTGCAATTTTGTCTATTCTAGGGTTTCTATATGCATGCAAGCTAAATGATATGCAAAACATTTTTTTGGTATTTTTTAGTATTTTGGAAATGAAAGTGCTTGTAATCTATGAAAGGGAAATAAGTATGCAATTCTATATGACTTTTCTAATGCAAAGTTAACCTATGTTTTTTGGGTTTTCTATGATTTTTATGTAATCTAATCTAAAGAAAAGGAAAAATGCTTCTTCTAATAATCTAGATCTAGAAATATGAAAGCAACTAATAAAACATGCAAGATTTAATTATCAAGGAAAAATCAATTTTTTACTGTTCCCAAGAGCAAATTTGATTCTCTAATTACTATGAATTGAACAAAAACAATGAAGGAACCTAGAAGAAATGAAGATTTATTGACTCCACTACCCTTAGTAATCCTTGTAATTGGCAACCTCAAATCCTTTTGTGGTAGCGGGTGATCCTCTTGACAACAAAACGACACAAAGAAGCGAAAAGAAGCTTTGATGAAGCTTGTATGAGCTCAATGAGAGCTATGGTTGAGCACAATGGCATAGAATGAAGCAATGTAGAGTTGCTTGGTTGAACAAATATAGAAAAAGGCACCTTCATCTTGTGAGAGCATTTGAATGCTAAGTTGGAGAGCAAAAACTGGCAAGAGTTATGTGCAAAATGAATTTGTCTCCCTTTGTGCTTGAGGGAGGGGGGTATTTATAGGTTTAGAAGAAGGGATTGATTGAATAGTTAACTCATTTGATTGATGAGTTAACAAGGATGATTGGGTAGTTAATGAGGTTGATTACCTAGTGAACTCAGCTAATTGTGGAGTGATAAATCAATTATAGCTTATCACTGGAGAGAAACTGGAGGAGAGGGAATGCATGAGATTGATTAAAGAGTTAAATTAAGATAAAATAGAGCTAATTATGCATGTGTGGGTGCATGAAATAGTTAACTCTATATTAGGGATTAAAAATCATGCAAACTGGAAGAAAAACGGGTGAAAATGGAGCGAAAACGAGTGAGAAACTTGAGTTTTTCCATGGCTGCAAAAATGACAGGGTTGCCCCTTTTTCCAGTAGGGTCTCCTGAGGGAGATCCGAGCTGGACAGGGTTAGAAGCAAAAAATAGGCTAGGAGATGCAAGAAGAGAAGAAAAGGAGGGGTTCTACCTCAAGAAACAGGTCAGTCATGTGGAAGAATCCAAATCTCCACTTGCATTTGTAGGATCTCTCGGGGGAGATCTAGAAATAATAGGGGGAGATTTGGACTGGTTGAGCGAAACTAAAAACTAAAATTGGGAGATGGATAAGGAGACCTCTAGAAGGCTTCTATGAGGTGCACAAGATGAAAGACAAAGGGGAAAGGTGAAAACTCACCTACAAGACACTCACAAGGCTTAGGAGCAAGGTCAAAAGCTCAGAAAACACAATTTGACAAATGTCACAACAAGTGTTGAAAAAAACACAAAATCAATGAAAACTAATACCCAAAAGGTAGATAAACCCAAACACTTTGCAATAGATCAAGAACACACCCAATCTCATAATCTTGCTTCATCACATCTTGCAATTCCTCAGCCTATCAACCACCCCATAAACTTATCAGAACACAAATACAGGATGGTAAAAAGTGTGTTCATTGGAAACTACACAACATAACAAGAAAAACAGATCACTCACCAATACTCACAGCATTATCATCAACATCATCATCTTTAGGAACCTTTCGTGGATCAAAGAAATTCAAAAAGCTTGGGCATTGCTTGATTTTGGTCACTAGTTTTGCATTCTTTGTTCCCTTCTCAGGCTTCTTCTTCATGACCTTTCGAGTTAGGTTCTTACTAGGTAACCAATCAATTTCAGTTCTACATGCAAAATAACATCATTACATGAACTAAGAAAATCACATCATTTAATTGGCAAAAAAGAGATGTTCACATTAGACTTACCCTAGTGCACGTTTTAGGATAGGTTCATTTTCATCTTCCATGTAGTATATCTTTGTTAACTATGCATTATATAAAGAAAATGTATTAACAATAACTTGAGAATGTATTAAATATAAACATGAACTGGAACAAGAATTTAAACAGAATGTAAGAAAATGAAAAATAAATTAGAAATGGGTAGTGTCGACAGACACTAAAATGTGGGTACTTACCACATTGTTCTTAAAATAAGGGTTCTCATTGAAGAAGAATTCCAACTTGAAGCCCTTCTCATCCTTGTCACTGTCAAGACAAGAACATTGTATATCCTTCAAAAACTTCAAGGCACCTTCATCACGTTCTATAATCTGTTTATTAAAAAACAAGTAAGCTAACTTACTGCATTTAAAGGTAGGTAATGTAGATTGGTATAGCCAAGCTATGTATTGGATACAAGGAAAAGGAGAAACATCCTACTTGCATTGCCAAAAACATCATTGTTCTTCATGGTAGTTAGCCAAAATTCTGGAACTCCCCTTTCTGCCAAAATCACAAAGATATCATAAGCACTTCCCAACCAGATTTCAAATCACATGAACCTAGAATTTGGAATGGTTATTACATACCAGCATAAGTAGATTCTTTCTTTGATTCATCCTCTTTCTCCTCTTTACCATCTTGAACATCTACTACTCCATTCACAATGTCATAGTGCTACAATAGAATATTCCATTGTAGAAATATAAATTGAGGAGTTGTTGAGCAAAATCATAAAGTTTCTACCCTAAAAGCTAAAGCATCTTGACATAATCCTCAACTGAAAATTATAACCTTAAGTAGCTACTTATACTTCTCTGACACCTTACAAACCTATAATCATCCAATAGAAACATCTCAATACATTATACTTTACTACAAATCAATCTTCTCCTAAAGAATTTGTAATAGCTACAACTATGTTTTAGGTTCTCATGTCATGGAACCAAAATAACATTTGCTATTATTCCATTTGCACTAATTAGATTAGACATTATATTCTTTCATTTTTTGTTCTTCTGAGATAGTTCATGACCAACACTAAAAACTCACTGTGTAAATGAATAAAAGTTGCCATGCCAATGAAAAAAATAGTCTCACAATATTTATTGGAATGCATAGCATATGTAGTGGTGATAAAATCAAGGTCATAACAAGGAAAGACATTATGGAACACATCAGATTAGGTCATATAGGAATCCTAGAACAAAAAGACTATCAAGTGTATGATGAATCATGCCCTGTAACTAATAAAAATAAAGTAGAAGCAGACAACAACATCAGGTACAATCTTATATAATGAAAAGTACCCGACTTTCATTGTCAATCTTTATGGTTAACTAATATCAACAAAATACCTATATAAATTTATACGAATTAGTAAGTTTCTATCTATTAGACTAAACCTATTGAAATTTTTAATGGTTTAACAATACATAGCAAGCAGACAATAGCATCAAGTATAAGCAATATTAGTAGAATAATATAAACAAGTTTCAATCAATTAGACCAAAACTGTTGAAATTTTCAAAGATAACAATATACAATGTTAGCCAGAAGAATTAGCACTTCCTTAGAAAAGGTAGAAATTGGGGAATATATGAAACCTTTCAATTTTGAAAACTTAAAAGAGCACATAATACACCACAGAAAAAAAAACTAAACACACATACCTTCTTGTAGAAAGGTTCATAAATCTTTTGATACATGGCCTCCAATGCAACTTTCTCTTCAAAATTTTTTGCATGTCTCCTTATGTTTACCCTTTATTGACAGCAGGAAAATCATAAGCACACTCCGCATGAACATTATTTACACAGAAAATAAAAATCTAAACATATCAATACCTATAGATCTTGTAATGCTTCCACTCGCTTCTTTACTTTCTAAGGTAGTGATTCAATGTACCCTGATGAAGTACGGACAAGAGTTTGCAGCTTATCTTGATACATATCATGGAAGACATAAATGATCACCTTCAAGATCTACTCAACTTGCCTCCATCAAGAAAGTGTTTACCATACATAGTCACATTGTGGGAATCAATCCTAAATATAGGAAAAAGAAAAGACATGAACAATAGTAAACATCCCAAATACACGAAATGAAGAAATGAAAAAAATGAACAACAATAAACATAATTGCAAAAACACAACTAAATTTAAAACAACAGCATCAAACAATTTACTAATAATATAAATAGCTGAATAATTTTTTGTTAAAAATTTATCATCTTGAATACTATTTACTAATTAATGGGTGCAAAGGTAATAATTATATTATTACATAATTCTATAATAATTAGAATATTTTTAATAGTATTATTAATATAATAACTTTGTACCTTTGACAAAAAGTAATTTTGAAGTTTAGGTAATGAAGCAAAAAAAAAATTATAAAAAACTGATGATTTTTTGCTCTCATAATTATCGCCATCCATTTAGGCATGACTTAACTAGTGGGAGACAAGATTTGTGTTCATAATTTGTTTACTTGCCACATCGTCCCCTCAAACCGAAATTCTCTCCACATTTATAGCTTTTTATTGCACTCTCAAACAATCCACAGAGAAGAGGTCATTTGTTTTGAGCCAATCACAATAGAGATATATCATTTTTCAATGATTTTTTGTTAAAAAATTATCATCTTGACATAGGAAAAGTAGAAATTTATATCAAATTTATCCGACAAGAAAAATAATTATGTCTTTTGATTGGTTTACAATCAATAGATTAATAACTAGATAACTGCGAACTCATTGCAATAGTGCTGGTGGAAGGCAGAGACTAATAAAAAACATCTAATAAATTCCACAATTTCTTCTAGAAATTATAGTGTGCCCATTAAACCTATTGGTCCAATTGCTATATTTAATACTTTGAAAAGAGAGTAGGTATGTGAGAGTATGTTGAGAGGTTATTATAAAGTCTTGAAAGTAATGGGCCATGGAAGATGCGATGAAAGAGAGGGTATGTATATAGATTAGATTTCATAGTCCAAAATGACCACCCATTTTTCTACACTTTAGAAGAAAAATGGTATTGACAGTCTGACATAGATTAGATTTGACAATTTCATTTTAATGCGCACTACACAACTTATGGATTTTCAAACATGCTTGCCACCTCCACACGGTCTAAGAAAAATAGGAAAGCAATTGGAAATGATGGTTTGGGAATTTGGAACGAAGTAAATTAGATTGGAAAGCCATATGATGGAGTGTTGACATTGACGTTGACGTTGACGTTGATGTTAATTTAGCATCCAACATTGGGTTGTCAAGCACGCACACAGACGAAAATTACACTCCAGAAAACTACACTAGCAATTGGACCCATAGGTTCAATGGGCACGCTGATAATTTTTCGAAGAAATTGTAGAATTTGTTAAATGTATCTTGTAAAGTTTTAACATGTTTGGATTATTTTGTTGTTGTTGGCTATATGTTGTCTGGCTTTTATTTGCTTTTTTTTTGCCCCAATGTAGTTGATGTCAATTCCAACTGAGCTCTCAATTATTTATGAAGCATGATCTAATTTATGACACTATAGTTTCTAGGCCATTAATTGAAGTTATGTCAAAAAACCTAAATAATACATCATAGCGTAACCTTTTACATTGAAGTTTATTTGAGTGTATATGATATTGCACACTCCCTAAAACTCAAAACCAAATTTCACTAAAACATATAAGTCATAAACCCTAACCACACCACATACCATGAAGTTTAAGTTTATTTAAATATAGACGTTTGGCCTATATATTCTTGATTTCTTTGTAACTAATAAAAATATATGAGGCAAATAAACAAATGGCAAATAAGTATAGGACAAAATAAACATATAGTAAATGGGTACATGTCAAAATATAAGTATACGACAAAATAAGCATATAGTAAATGGATACATGTCAAAATAAATCCTAAAAAATAGAGGGAGTACCTAAAAAATTAAGGTAACAATCCCAAACACACAAAATTTTTCATGGCTTTTGAATCACAGATTCAATAGTGAGTGAGTCTCATAAATTGCTTGGTGTTGTAGACATTATAATTTTTAATTTTATTTCATTTTATTTTATTTCTATTGATTATGATAAAGCATTTATCTTTGGTCTAACATCATTAACTTAAATAACTCCCCTTTCTCTAAATTTTTAATACATTTGTATGAGTTTTAATACTATATATATATATATATATATATATATATTATTATCAATCATGTTATGAACAATTTACAAATTTTTAATAGATTTGTATGAATTTTAGTACTATATATGATTTGTTTTAATTATCAATTGATGCCATGGATAATTTACAAAATTAAAATCCAATGTATATTTGATTGACTTACAATAATAAAATTAGACTACATTTTCAAATTTAGGTAACATTTATCAAGAATGTTTGTGCATAAAACAACTATATTACTATCCTTAAATCTCATAAAACACTTGAACTTTTAAACATTATTAAAACATCTCATTTCATTTCAATTGATTATAAGGACACATTTTTTTCTTTAGTCTACTATCATTAACTTAAAATATCCCCTTTGCCTTTTTAATACATTTATATACATTTTTTAAACCCAATTACTTTTCTCTTAACGGATGCATGAGGAACATCTCCTTCCCACGGTCCCACCTCGAGCCCCTGTTCACCCTTTCGAACAGAATTGCCCAAAGTTGTGCAGATTTTCTGTCATAAATATTGCACGGGACGGTGTACATGCAGAGAAAGAAAAATGTTGGAATATTTTTGCTTCTTGGCTCTCTCATGGATTGCTAATGCTTCTTCAGGTTTGACCAATTTGTATAATGAAAAATCATGCTTAAACAAACATTCCGTGTGCATTGGGCAGTCATGATTTGAAGTAGCGGCATTTTCTAATTTCTGGGTAGTTTTTTTTTGGAGGTTTACGGTATGACTCTGCACCATTTGGCAAGGGACATTTCAACATGAAACTTTTTCTGACACCATTTTTCCCCAGCATGAGAAAAACTAAAAGGTTCAAAAATTTCCCAGGGACAATTTTGGAGCATTAAATGCTCACATATAAAAGCCTATGGGTTAATATTTAAAATAACAATTTATTGTAAAAATAAAAATTGAAGGGAACACTTATCAGTGTAACTCATTGCCAACACTTTTCCATCATTATAAATCTATTACCAACACTTTTCTTCGCAAACGGGGAGAGGGAGAAATCAACAAAGAGGAAACAACACAAGACAAGAAAAGAGGACACGTCATCAAGAGGCTCGCTACTTAAAGGACATTATTTCATGCTTACATGTACGTGACAAGGATTTGAATAATCATAGGGGTCCTCATGGAGGTTGTGTGTGATTTTTGTGCTTACAGGTTCTGGAATTAAGTTTATAATGATGATAAGTGCCTTCAACTCTAATGGTTCATGGTTTGGTGGTCTGCAAGCGATTTTTCCTTTATGACAGTTGATGATAGTTAAGCTTATGTGCTCTGAATTGAAGAATCTCATGGATAAAGTGGTTAGAGGCTGTGCAGATGTTCCTGACGATTATAATGTGCTTTGTGGATGTCTTACGATCGTGTTCCTAACCTTGGATTGGTCTGCGAAGAGAAATTAGATCATGGATGAAGAATGTTCATGGAATACTTAATGTTAACACTAGTCTTGGCTAACCTAGTTGTTTTCACTACTTGTGGAGATGCATTGAAGATAGTGGAATCATGTTGTGGCATGGAAGATTGCTTTTGAGTTCCAGCTAAGGTGTAACGTGATCTGCATATATCTTTCCCTTAGCTAATCTTGTTTAGGTCCAGACCTATTTCTATTTATGTTCGTAATACTGACCTTGGAGATTGCTCCAACGGTTGATGAATGTAATGCCAACCTTGATGTACATTCCAAGGTTGATGAGTTGTATAAAAAATATGTAGTGTAGTTGTGAAAAAGGTGTGAACATGTGAAAATGAAAAGATAGGTGCGAAGATGTAAGAAGAGCAGAGCAGAGGTGCTATATTGTGCTTCAATAGAAATAAACTTAGGCATGAAGTAGATGCTATCAAATCAGTTCACCAATCTAGTGAGCCACCCCTTGGTAGTGAGCCTTTTCTTAGTAGTGAGCCCTAACATTTACAGTGAGCATTTTGGGCAGTAAGCCCTAAGACAGTGAGCCTCTGATTTTCGGTATTGCTATAACATATATATCTTTGTGGGCTAACACCCACCTTGGTTTTTCCCTTATAGGGTTTTCCACGTAAAAAATATGGTGTCTCGTGTGTTGATTGTGTTATTGAGTTGAGCTTCTTATTTCATGCTTTCATGGTTAAATTTGAATAACAGTAAATAAGTGTTTGATGTGTTGATATTCATATGTGTTCAAAGTTTTAGGGACAACTGATTCACCCCCCCTCTTAGTTGTCCAGTGCATTTCAACAAGAAAAGATAGTGTGACCTAGTAAGAATGGAAGAAATGGTATGTAGCCCTTTTCCATTGATGTTAAAGGGGGAGAGACATCAATGTGAAAAAGAAGAAAGTCAGTGATCGGGGAGAGAGAGTGGTGCAGTCACGGTTAGGAGGGTCCACAATGTGAACTATCCAAGTCGTGTAGCTAGAGTAAACACAATGGAAACAACTCAAAGATATAAAACAAATGCAGATTCATTCATCTAGTATATCATAGAATTCAAATACAAATTGGCCAGCAACATGCGGGCTTACAATTAGGGCTCATAGGCCTGATTTCACAGTCACAGAATATGCACACGATTTATCTTTGAAGCTTCTTTACAAAGAATTCAAACTATCAAAATTGTAAATCAACTTTAACTACTTTCCTAGACATCTATTACATCAATTTATATCATCTCCAGAACAAAAGATTTCTCTACGTCGGCCAAGGAAGATCACAAACTCCAATGAAGAGTTGCAATGTGTGTACATGGATAGGTCAGACCTATTTGATTAGAACTTCTTCACGAATGAATAGAATTATGTGCGGATCTCAGGGAACTTGGTCGGCCACAAACCAAACAACATTGAATGATGTGTAATTTAGCTCTGAAGGTCGTGAATTGCTCCACAAGTCTTCTTCTTTAGCTGATTGTCTGAGACTGTCAGGATGCTCTATTCTAAGAAAATAGTTGATCTTCTGATAGTAATAACTTTCTGATAACTGATCCAAATGATCTGAGTTTTGGATATGATGTGCATGAATGTGTCTAGATGTTAAGTCCAGCTCTGCAAGGTCTAAAATGCAATTGTGGTAGAATGCGGACCAAAATACAAAAACTGCTACTGACTGAACTGAACTAGAAAATAAAAATAAACAAACTAAAATGCAAATATTTTTGGTTGATGCAAGATTGCTCTTGAATTAGGGATGCTCCTGCATTAGACATCTGGGGTTATTAAAAAAAAGTGAGTCCCTCACTTTGCTGGGGCTGGAGGAAAACCAAGACGGTCCACCTCAGCCTGAGAAATCCAAGAGGAGTCCTCTTCTGGTCTGCCTTTCCACTTCACAAGAAATTCTTTGTATTAGCTTCCTCTAGTGTTGCATCCAACTCTGTTGTCCAAGATGTCTTCAATCTGCTCCGGTGCTTGTTGTGGTAACTGTTTCTTCAAGTCTTCTTCAATTCTGTCATTGAACTTTTCTTCATAATACCGATATAGGTCTGCAATATTGAAAATAGGTGATATACCCAATGTCTCCGATAACTCTACTTCATATGCATTTCTTGAATCAAACTTTATGAGTTTCTTACATGGTCCAAACTTCTTCATCTTCAACTTGTTATAAGTCCCAACTGGAAATCTTTCTTTTCTTAGGTACACCATCACTTCATCTTTAACTACAAATTCTTTATGTCTCCTCTTCTCATATGCTTTCTCCTTATACTTGGTGTTCATATCCTCCAAATGCTTCTTCACTTAATTATGCATTGTCTCCTTGTGTCCTACAAATTCTTCTACTTCTGCACTTCTTTTTTCTTCCATGATGATATCTCTCAACTCTGCTACTCCTCTAGGGTTAGTTCCTATCACAATCTCAAATGGCATTCTTCTGGTACTCATATTCACTAAATTATTGTATGCAAACTCTACTTGTGGTAGAATCAAATCCCAATTTCCTGCCTTCTCTCCAACCAAGCATCTCAACAAGTTTCCCAAAATCCTATTCACTACCTCTGTATGTCCATCGGTTTGTGGATGAAATGCTAAACTAAACTTCAAATCTATCATCTTCTTCCAAAGTGTCTTCCAAAAGTATCCAAGAAATCTTGTATCTCTGTCTGAAATTATACTCTTAGATAATCCATGCAATCTCACAATCTCCTTGAAAAATAGATCAATCACATGAACTGCATCAATTATCTTCTTACAAGGTATGAAATGTGCCATCTTTGAAAATATGTCCACCACTACAAATACTGAATCATGTCCTCTCTGTGTCTTCGGCAATCCCATTACAAAATCCATACTTATGTCTTCCCAAGGTCTCTCTGGTATTGTCAAAGATTTGTACAAACTAGTATTCTGAATACTCCCTTTTGCAACTTGACATACTGTACAACTCTGCACAAACTTCCTAACATTCTTATGTATCCAAGGCCAAAAGTAGTTTTCACTTACCAAAGCTATTGTTTTTTCAATGCCAAAATGTCCTACCAATCCACCACTGTGTTTCTCCTTGATCAAATTGTCTCTCATTGAACTCCTAGGTATGCATAATTGATTTCCTCTGAACAACATATTTTCTTGAATGAAATAGTCCAACCACTTGCTCCTATCTGTTACAACAGGTTCCTTACATGTTTTCCAAGGTTTTGCAAAATCAAGATCTTGTTCATAAATGTTCTTTAATTCATCAAATCCCAACACTTCAACTCTCATCTCTGTCAGCAAATTTCTTCTCCTACTAAATGCCTCTACAACTTTATTTGATTTTCCACTCCTATGCCTCAATACAAAACTATAACTCTACATGAACTCTACCCATCTCATATGTCTCTGATTCAACTTTCCTTGACTATTCAAATATTGCAAAGCTTGATGATCTATATACAACATAAAATCCTTAGGCAACAAGTAATGTCTCCACCTCTTCAAGGATTGAATTATGGCATAGAACTCCTAATCATAAACTAAATATCTTCTCCTTGTATCATTCAACTTCTCACTGAAATATGCTACAGGTCTACCTTCTTGACTTAACACTGCTCCTATTGAATTCCCACTTGCATCACAATCTACTTGAAATATCTTATTGAAATCTAGTAATGCCAAAACAGGTTGCTCTATAACTTTCTGTTTCAACAATTCAAAACTTTTATCTGCTCCTAATGTCCACTTAAAGTCTTTTCTATCACCTCTCATTGTCTCTGTCATAGGGTTACAAATTGAACTGAAATTTCTGATGAACTTCTGGTAGAAACTAGCTAATCCATGAAATGATTTGACTTCTCCAATACTCTCAGGTGTAGGCCATTCAATAATTTCTCTCACTTTCTTAGGGTCCATCTTCAATCCTTCCACAGAAATCAAAAATCCTAAGTATACCAATTCTTCCTTCTTGAAACTACACTTCTTGATATTTATCAACAATTTCTCCTTTCAGCCTCTGCAATACTTGTCTCAGGTGCCACAAATGTTCTTCTTTTGTCTTATTGAAAATTAGAATATCATCCATATATACAATAACAAACTTACCCAAGAATCTCTTCAAAAATTCATTCATCAATCTCATGAAAGTACTCGGTGCATTTGTCAATCCAAAAGGCATCACCAAACACTCATACAACCCTTCATTTGTCTTAAAATCAGTCTTCCATTCATCTCCTTCTTTAATTCTAAACTGATGGTATCCACTCTTCAGGTCTATCTTTGTAAAATATTTTGCTCCACTCAAACAATCCATAATATCATCCATCCTAGGTAAAGGAAATCTATACTTAACTGTGATTTTGTTTATTGCTCTAGAGTCTATACACATCCTCCATTCTCCATCTTTCTTCAGTGCTAGCAATGTAGGTATTGCACAAGGACTCAAACTTTCTCTGATCAAATGTTTCCTCAACCACTCATGTATTTGTCTATTCTATTCTTCATTCTCTCCTGGTGTCATTCTATGTGATGCGTTGTTTGGCAAACTAGCTCTAGGTATAAGATCCATGTGATGACTGATACTTCAGATTGGTGGCAATCCTTCAGGTACATTGTTTGATATGATGTCTTCATACTCTGTCAACAACTTAGTTATCTCCTCCAGTTGTGATTCTTCAGTCTACTTCTTCAATGTTTCAGGCTTCTTAGGAATCAAAGCACAACACATATTCTTATGTCTCAAACCATCCAAAATTTTTCTTCCATCTACCAAATAGATTCTAGCATTTCCACATACTTCACTCTTAGGATCATCTTCCAAAGGAATCAAAGTAATTTTCTTTCCATTTTATGTTATAGTGTATGTATTCTTCCTCCCATCATGTATAGCTTTTCTATCATACTGCCATGGTCTACCCAACAAAATATGACATACATCCATAGGCATAATATCACACAATACTTCATCATGATAAGATCCAATATGAAATTTCACCAAACATTGTTCACTCACCAGTACCTTATGATCATCCTAAATCCATGCTATCTGATAGCGCTTAGGGTGTTTCAATCTTTCCAAATTCATCTTAGTTACCATCTCCTCTAAAACTAAATTATCTAAATTACCATTATTATTACAATTTTACAACATTTACCTCTTGATTTGCATCTGGTTCTGAACAAAATTTTCCTCTGCGGTGGTTCTTCATTTGTCTCTGCTTGAAATAGTACTCTCCTCATGACAAGTGATTCTCCTTTCTTAGGTTTACCAACTGAACTAGGTGATCCAACAGGTTCTTCTTCCACATTGGTTGCTCTTCCACTATTCTCTATCTTCTTGCTCGTACTCCCCTGATTACATTCAAATGCTCTATGTTCTTCACCTCCACGCTTGAAACAGGTTCCTCTAAATATTCTCCTATCATGTCCTCTTCCTTCTCTTATGTATCCTTCACTCCAGTATGATCTAGGGTTTCCTCTGCGGTAGAAAGTTTTGTCATCTCTTCGATATGCATTGTTATCTTTGTCCTCCTTCTTGAATGTGTTCTCTTGTCTGTTATGTTTTGCATATGACCTCTCTCCTCCGAAAAATGTTCTGCCTCTCTAAAATTTACCTCCTCTGCCTCTCTATCTTTGATCATGCCTCTTGTTCAACTTTTCTTCAACTTTCAGGGCAAACTGATATGCTTCTTCCAATGTTGTCATCCTCACCAAACTCAGTTCTTCTTGAATGTTCAATCTCAGTCCATTGATGTATCTAGCCACTTTCTCCTTACTTGCTTCACTATGTCTTGTCCTTATGATCATCTTATGAAATTCTTCAATATACTCCTTCATAGATTTCTCCTTTTGTCTTAGGTTTTGTAATCTCTTCAACAGTTCCAACTCATAGTTAGCAGGTATAAACCGATTCTTCAATTTTGTCACCATTCTATCCCACTTTGTAATATTCTCTTTTCCTCTTCTATTTCTATCCAACTGAACTTCTTTCCACCATATAGAAACATGTCCTTTCAACTTTGTCTTTGCAAATTTCACCTTCTCTGGATCTTCAACTTCTTCATACTTAAAGTATTCTTCCATGTCATTTATCCAATCAATCAATTCTTCAGGGTTCAAATTGCCAGTATAATTTGGTACATCAACTCTAGGTCTTTTCCTAATCTTTGAAATAGCTCGCAACATCTTGACTTGATCTAATTCTTCTTCTTCTTCTTCATCTCCTAGGGTTAAATTCTTCCTCATCATCACTTTCAACATTAGGTCTAGGTGTAAGTCCTCTTCACCTATCTTCTTCAACAACATCCAAGCGAACGCAGATCATTTTCATCATCTCATTCATGTTGGGATACGTTGCCATTAACTTGCAATCCTAACCAATTCATGTGTCTCCAAATTTCTTGGAACACATTCCTAGAACTTTGGAGACACATGAATTGGTTAGGATTGCAAGTTAATGGCAACTTATTCCAACATTCTCCCACTTGACATTATACATTGCAATAACTCTAAATGATATAATCAAACTTTAAATCACAGGGGAAAACATCCCTAGCCATCAATGTACCATTGATTCTTCAACATGCTTTTGTGCTTCAACAAGATACCTACAAAAGTAACCATGATAACCATCGTCTCAAACAAGAACTCCTTACATCATGTCACCCATGATAAACAAGAAACATGCCAAGATGAAACATATCAACTGTCACTAAAACATGCAGCAATCTCAACATGAACACAAGCATCAAATCATATGATAACATAAGATTCTAAGTGTCTGCCACACTCATACCAAATGGAAAAGCAACCACAACAAGTTGCTAGCTCATCCAAAATATCCATACCTCAAAACCAGGGTAAACAAACCATCATAGGTGGAACTCCATGCCATCAACATACCAACCCAAAACTGCAATCAAGTCCCTATAAAACAATCCTGCTAATCATCTATCCTCCCACCTCAATGCAACATACCAATGTACAAATGACCAAAGACAAGGTCAACAAACAAAATCTGCAATAACACTGAATGGATCTATGGATATTGACAATCCATATCCAAGTCTTCAATGCAACCAATGGGTAAAGACATCCCACTAAACCTGCACAACTCGTAGATCCAACTAGTGAAACATGCAAAATCATCTTCACATCAATAACTTGCAAACTGAGACACCCAAGAAGATATCGTGACAATAAAGAGCATACATATCCAAGAACTCCCACTACATGGGTAATGTCAAATCTGAAAATAAAATCAAGGCATTTACCAATCCTCCTATAACACTTCTCTTAGAGGATGTGGCTAACTCCTCTACCATATAGTGTCAAAACATATAATGATATGCATAAAACATCTCTCTTTACCAATCTCTGAATAACTCTCCCAAGTCCTCTTAACCAATGAAGAAAAAAATCAAGGAGGCAAGTGTTATTGTTGTTAACAATAATTTGGTAGCTACTAAAGATTGTCAGACATCTGATACAAAAGGTTTTTACAGATATCTGATAGAAAGTTGCGGGACTAATGAGTGGGCGCCCTATCTAGTTGGTCTTCATTTTCTAGGTGCATGATCTCTGTACCCTATTCTCTGTGTTTCTATTATCTGTTCATTTGGATTTGTCTCTAAATTCAATAGGTTACAATTATATGGTGTAATTAGGGTTTTATGATAGTGAGTGAAACGAACTCATGGAATCTTAATTCTAAACACCTGATCAGACTTAGTTAGCATAAAGGACTGTATAAGAAATTTGTAGCTTGACTCCAATCTCAGTTCTTATCTTCCTAATGTTTTAGTGTGTGAAAGAATTGGACTTAATCTTGTTTAAGAAGCCCTACTTTTTCACACTAAACACATTCTTTTACACCTCTCTCTCTCTCTCTCTCTCTCTCTCTCTCTCTCTCTCTCTCTCTCTCTCTCTCTCTCTCTCTCTCTCTTTTTCTCTCTCCCTCTTCACTGACTTTCTTCTTTTTCACATTGTTCTCTCTTCCCCTTTGACATCAATGGAAAAGGGCTACATACCATTTCTTCCATTCTTACTAGGTCACAGTATCTTTTATTTCATTGCTCTGAATACTCCCCCTTAGGAGCACACACCAAACTGTATCAATTCTTACTCCCCTGTTTGTAACAGTCAGCAAAGCCACTACCAAAAAGCAACCTTCTGGTGACCAGATCCTCATAAAATTGGAACATACATAAAGTGATACTTTATAAAGCTATGTTACAAACCGTAGCAGTGAACATTAATATGATGGAAATGCGGAGCAATCTTCTAGACAGTCGTAAGGAAAGAGACATACACTAACTTCTGGAGGTCAAATCTTCTTTATAGTAACATATCTTGTCTTCTCAAAAATTCAAACTTAACTCTACACTGATTAGGGCGTGACATCCAACCATGAATTTTCCTTCTTCCTTAGAAACATAACATCATCTCTTGACAACTTTCATGACAGCCTCAACAACCTTTCTTACCTGGTAATCATTGTATGACATCAAGGACAACACATATGGCCAACAATCTCCCCTTTAGATTAATACTCATATATTTGCAACCTTTCTCTTGCAAGCTCTCCCTATCATTAGTCACTACTACTTTCTCCCCTTGAGAGGTAGCCATCATCAGTCCAAGTAAAATAGTGTCTTCTAGAGCCATGAATAACAACGTCTATCTTGGTTTCTATTCCAATACTTGTTCAAGCCGTTGTAGAAGATGGATATAACTCTAATGGAAGTATATAGTTTGTAGCTTTTTTGAGTAGTATGCTAAGCTTAGTAATGTTTTTTAAGCTTAGTTATGTATTTTGTGCCAATGTGGTGTAAGATAAAATCAAGAACATGGCACTGAACTGATACATGCAAAATTATATATATATATATATGATTTCCTATATGTAACTATTTCATTTTTTTTTTTGCATTGTTGTACCCATCACATTTCACATTTTTCATTTTTGATAATATAATATTATTCATATTGATTTTTCATTGCAGCCATTGATTGGAGGTTGCAAGATGTATAAAGAGCTATTTTTAGTTTCATTTGGTGGCATAATTATAGGAAACCTTAAAAAAGTGGGTTAGACTTTATAAAGGGAAATTTTCATTACAAAATTAATTACTATTTTGACAACCTCCAATAATTTTAATTCTCAAATGCATTAATAGGCATGAGGTATCCGGCCTTAAAGACAAGGACTAATAATTATAGCTTTAAATTAAAATCAAAACATATTAATGCTTTGATGGATGTCTAAAATGGATGTGACAGTATTTTAATTTGGCACGCCTTCCTAGTGTAGTTACCCGAACATAATTTGGCACTAAACGGATTACAAATTACAGAGCACTTCTCTAAACTCATCCACAACAGCATAGAAAGAGAAAACACAGAGATTTAAACCAGAATGGAAGGAGCATTTTTTTGTGGTTATAATTTTAGTGCCGTTGGAAGGAGCGGGCGAATGCCAACTATACCTCCTTCCAACGGCACTAAAATTTCACCCACTAAAATTGTTAAATTCGATTTCCACGCATTTTCCCTTTATTTGTTTTGTTTTAAGTTTTCTTCTGTTGAATGTCCTCCATTTCATTCTCTTTGTTTGTTACGTTTTGTCTGTTCGTCCTGTTCTTGACTTGTTTTTGGTATTCTTTTGTATTCTATGTGTTTCTTTTTGTATTCCTTGTTTTTTTAATCCTGTAATTTGTCTTTATTTTTGGGTTGTGTGTCCTTTTCTGGCGGAGGGTAAAGAAAAGTGCTGGCAGGAAGAATTTCCAAGGAAGAAAAGAGAAGGCACTGCATTTGAAGAAAATTTGGTAAGTTTTTATGTATCTTAAATCTGCTCCCCTGTAATGTACAGTACTTTTTCGTCTTCATTTTCATACGAAATTTATTTTGCCATTGTAATAGAATATTCAATATAATGTCATTTGTTTGCTGGCATTTAGTACTACTGGTTAAACATCCATGAACCCCTCTCTTCACTCTCTCAATGTGGAGCTGCTACTGGAGTTTCAGATATACCACATCCTCATTGCTCTGGGACTGAGCCCTTATTCTTCCAAAAAATTAAATGGGTCAATTGCCCCCAGTCAAAATAGATGTACCCTTGTTCAATTCACAGACCTCAGCTTGAATTAGGTGGGTCTCTTCATTGCTCAGTTTTGTTTCATTTCCTCTCAAATCAACAAGTTAGTTTAAGCTTAAGCATTTGATTTTACATCCAATTTATTATAGGCTGCAATAGTGTTAGGAAAAATGAGAAGCTACTTGGATGTAGCAAGCGATGCCTATGTTTTTATGAAGAGAGAGATTGAGTTGGGGTTTTACCATCACAGGGATGGAAGAGATTTTTTCAACTTTCTTTCTTTATTTCACTCAATAAAAAAACAAAGACCTTGTTCAAATCAACAATATTATATATATATATTTTAAATCGAATAAAAACCTTATTAAAAAAGGAAAGGAATACACTGCTGATGTAGACAGTTATCTGGACCTGCATGGGTAAAATTCTAAGGCAATATTCTTTTCTGGAAATTTTATACTGTGTCAAAAACTCAGCAAGAGATAACAGAAAATACAGTGAATGGCTTAAATAGTTAACTCAGATTTACAACAACTAATTGAACACAGAATTAAAGCTACAGCTGAAGAACACTCTCCCAGCACATACTTGGGCAAGACCATTAGTATCTCTATAAGTGTGCAGATACCCCCAATTGTCACACTTTGACTGGAAATCCTTGGGGTCTGATCCCAAGGGTGCACATTTCAAGAAGTTACAAGCCAAGGGAGGATGATTCCTTGGGTACATACATGGTGAGCTTCACTTTAGAACTACAACCCTTGCAGGGTTTGCACTGGGAGGGAGTTGAGCGTCCCATCAGTTGTTTCAGAGCTGGTGTTCCAATCCCAACTTCTACACTATATTCTAGCCCTTCCATTTCTCTCCCAGACTTTATGAGAATACTGAAGGAAGTTGTTCCTAGACGAAAGGAGGTGGCATTGTTAGTGTTGTCAACATGGTAATGGATGTGAATAACAAGATGCTTATCTCTTTACATCCCATTCATCAACATATCCCTCCAACTGGAACTAGAGTTCAGGTTGAGATGAGTGATGAGCAGTTCTGCCCCTCCTCTTCCATGCTGTCAGAGCAACAAATTGTAAAGAAATCCTTCTAAGATAGCCCTCACAATACAGGTATTACTAAGAAAAGCAAGAGATTCGAGTGGACAGAAAGACGTCAAATAACATTCTACACCCTTATAAAGCATTGGAGAAGCCCGTCATTACTTTAGTAGAACCAACTAGCTGCACACATTGTTTTGGGGAATTGGTATAAGATACAGCTGAAGATAGGAGGCCTCATGTGGTTGGTAATTTGATTTTTGTTTTCTCAAAATATGAACTCTTGTAGTTCTTGTCTCTGGCTTAGTGTGATGCATTGTACATTTTCGACAATTATGTTTAAGTAGCTTTTGGCTAGATGGCTGTACCCTCTTTTTATAAGAACTTTCTTTATGGATTAATAAAATGCATAATATTTGGCACATCATAGTCACTATGTGACAGTCGATGGCTGTTTTGAGCAGCCACTCGTACTTGGGAAGCATAGATCATATCAGTTCTAAGTTGCACTATTGAATAGAATCATAAATGAGCAACGTGAGAGCAAGCCTTGGGAGGTGGATTTCTCCTATAGGGAATGCAATCCTCTCTCGGTCTTATGTTTTCCTTGTTTCAGTGAAGCGTTTATTCATTTTCATAACCTGTGGTTCATTTTACCCTAATGTTTTTCTATTGTAATCGGGCTCACTTTCAAATTCCAATTACCAACTTTGGTCACTTGTTAACATTCATATGATTTCTTTCACTGATATGACTAAATGCTAGATGCTAGATCGTCATGCTTAGTGGAATAGGTAGCTTTGAATTAAAAGATTGGTGGCAGCAACCTCTCTAGGACAGTCCTGATCACTAGTTGATGGCAGGACAGCGATGTAAAACCCCCAGACTGTTTATTTAATACTGTCATCCAACTTTAACAAACACTTGAGACAGTGGTCCTTTGCCAATCAGACTCATACAGTAGTTATTTGGTGCAGCGATGGATTGGGTGATAGAGAGTTAAGAACAGACTCAATGCTTTGTCTCTTGCAGCTAGTTATGAGTTTCTAAAGCCCTCACAATCTTCTGTCAAGGTTTTCAGCAATGCAAGCACAGAAAATGTGTTAACAAAACAAAACAACAATCACAAGGTTCAGTACAGCCTTTCTCAGAAGCACAACAACCTGCTACAGTCCAAATTTGGATTCTTACTATGCTTTTAGAACAGTTTATCAGCGGATATCAATAGGGTGTACCTCCCAAGCAAGGATGTAGGTGTTTTGAAAGCTTCAACACAGAGATAAGTGAGACTACGAATTTCTCAAAAACACTAACCATAGCAAGGTTTCTGAACACAACACTCCAACATCATGGAAGAAATGTCAACACAGCAATGTCTTCAACAATACATGCAGAAAACAACAAAATAAGTTACAGTTCACCGCCATAAAACAGAGGAAATGATGATAGAAAACTTCTATACCCTCATGGAGGATTTATACAATGACCACTGGAAAAATATCTGCATTTAGACTGATTCTTTGTATTGTTATACGCTGTCACAGCAGTTTTAACGCTGTCCCAGAAGTTTATCCACGCTGTCCCGTCTGTGTGTTTGTCTTTGTTTTTCTTCTGCAACTATTTTCACACTCTCTTTTTCTATGGTCTCCTCTCATCTCTAACTGCTGTCCTCTCTCACACAACTATCCCGTTCATTTCCTATTTTCTGTTGTTCATACCCTCATTCACCTCGACTGGGAGATTGTTCCTTTTCTGTTTTGTCTAAAGAAACGTTTTTTTCTTTTATGAAGTCTTTACATGCTATAATGGACTGTTCTGCCGCCTTTTTGGATTCTGCATGGGCTTCTTTTTAACTGTTCCTCTTCTCTTTCTCTTTCCCAATGATCACTCTTCTAAAACTGTCCCACTAACTCCCGTGGAAGAACTACTTCCTCATAACTGAATCTTGTTCTTTTTAAACTCGGTGGGAGTGGGTGTTAAGTTCCCATTTAAGTTGTCTAAAGAACCTAAGTTCAAACAAGAACTATTCTATCCCCTTGGAGACTGACCCCAAACCTTGAGGATATTCACAAAGTAACCCAAAACTGAAATAAAATAACATCATTAAAGCAAAATCGGGCACAATGCCCTTGAAAAATGGAAACAAGAAACAAACAATGAAACCCAAAACCTCAATGGACTGATGCTCCTGCATAAAAAATAATAATAATTGACAGAACAAAGAACTAGCGACGCAGAAGCTCACTGTAAACATTTACCTGAGATCCCGGTGCTTGAATGCTAAATACTGTCAATGAAATCATGTGGAGCAGTTCACTGTTAGGGTACAGTCAATTGTGCAGAGAACTGCTCTAGCTATTGATGTTTACTTGCTCTTTTTTCAAACCCTAAAATGAGGGATTTCCTGTAGAAACTAGAAAGTTAAAAATGGGTTAAGCTAGTCAAATGGGATGAGCTCAAATGCTAAAACACCAGGGCTTTCATAGCTAAAACGGTGTTCAAATCTCCTTTAAGCATATAAATGTCAATTGTTTAATTGAGTAAACTATTACATCCAATATTGAGTGTGTTGTACCTGACCCAAAAAGTCTTGAGTGTGGCATGTCCAATTGTGAGTGTGGTGTATCCAAAAGGCGAAGCCCTGGGTGTATTTGACTGAAGAGATACCCTCTATGCCCAAGGACACCCAAGAGGAATTCACAAATTAAAACAATAAATGGCTTAAGTTATATTAAATTCGGCTGCATTTACTGACCGGTAAGAGAAGCAGGGTCACCATACAGAGCGCAATGATGGATGAAACTGCTGCAGAAAAGATAACCCAAGATATCCTTCACAATACAGGTATTACTAAGAAAAGCAAGCGATTCGAGTGGACAGCAAGATGTCAAATAACATTCTACACCCTTATAAAACATTGGAGAAGCCCGTCATTACTTTAGTAGAACCACCTAGACCTTACACTTATCTTAGTCTTATGAGATATCTCAAGATAACATTGAGAAGTAGGAATTAATGGATTACATCAAAAGCAAAACATGGACAAACATCAGAAAATAGGAGAACATGACTTCAACTGTAACCTGATTATGGAAGGTGAAATAGTTTGTCTTCCATGTGACAGTTTATCTTTTAGGAGTGGCATCAAGTAGACAAGGTCAGTTTCGACCTCTTAACTCATAAGTAGGCTGTCATCCCTCAAGGGAAGGGGAGAAGGAAGCATGCGTGGTGAGGGTGTTGATGCCTGGAGGATCCAACATTTGTGTCATAAAGTGTCAATTTAGGTGTTGGCACTGAAGTTGATGCTGAGTTGAGCAAATCACAGCTAAGTAGGAAGTAGTAGGTTGTCAAATGTTGATGATGGCCTTGGAATTAGAATTGCTCTCTCGATCATTCATGATGCACAGACCTACAAGTGAGAATTTCATAGGAGCAATGTTCTTTGAAAATGGTAAAACTGATTTGGAATGCTATAAAAACATTAACCTCAATCAAAATGATTTCTTGTCACGATCATCTTTAATATAAAATCCTCTGTAAGTTCCATGACAATTGGCTTGCAGATGACACAGGTAGAACTAAAACTAATAAGGATACAGAAAGTATGTACGAAGAATCTAAGTAGACATCAAAATATATCATAAATGAGATAACGCTTAGGTTAGCAAAAGACAACTTAGTTGCCCAAATATGTGAGTTGCAAAAAGTGTCCAGTAAATAATGCACAAAGGGTGCTTTCAGCAAGAAGAATGATGTCCTTATCGGTACTCAAATATAAATGAGAAACTACATCCATGACACATTTGTTCACAAATGCATAAGTAAAAGAACTAAATCATGGTAATAGATACAATAACTAGAATCGCTACAACAGTGTATGCAAACTAGAGAAAATTCACGTGAAAAGGAAACACACTAAAGTAAAGAAAACCACATAGCATGGATTTATAAATGTGTTGTGCACAAGTAATTATGAATAACTATAAATGGATTCTGCACAAGTATCCCTTATATAGCATAAGCAAGATATAACTATAAGCATTCCCTGCTATCATTGAAGTATGTTGCTCAAGCATAACCTCTTAGGGCATCTTCCCTTTAGTGTTGTTCCATGTCTAGAAACAAAGCATTGGAGGAATCAAAGCATCAATGCGAAACACAGATGCTCATAATAAGCAGTTGGAAAAGAAAGTAAAGCAAGCCCCCTAGGAGACCATTTGATAACAATGTAGAAGAGTGAATGAAGGAAAGCAATTATGTTGAATGTCCATAGATGATTCAACAATGAGAAGAGGTATATATCAGACTCTGAAATATGACTTGCAATAATAAAAGAAAAGTTGCAGCTAAATCATCCCCTTTTCCACAAAGCAATATAAGTAAATCGAAATTGATGTATCTAGTAACCTTGAGACACATTAAGGTGACCATATGCAACGCTCATGATATTTTAAGAACATCCTTAGAAAATCCCTATAGCATTGCACCTTATAGTTCAGAAAGTAATTGGTGCTTTTGGATTTCCGTCAGTTTTTTGTATAGCATAACTGAAAACTCTATTGCAGTTTTTCAGTTTCCATTTTCCTTTGCATTTTCCCACACAAAAAACCACCATTCTGGTTTCTGACCTTAAAAATGGGATTTTTTTCTTAGACAAACGTACTTTAAAGATGCACTTGAATGAGCAACAATTTAGCCCATAATAGAACTCCAGACAAGAGAAGCATGCCCAAACACATAATGCAGTAAATTTATAAATGTCTATGTCACTGCTCCAATTTATAAATGTCTGTCACTGCTCCGAATGTTTTGGAAACTATTAATATGCCTATCTAACCGCCTGCGATTAATACAGACCCATACGCCCAGCACACTCCTCCTCCCAATAGTTCCCCTCAAATTTAGGCTCAGAAATTTAGGCTCCACTCAGATTAAATTCCTATGAAACTTGAAGCAAACGTCGGACTGTAACTACATTCATTCCTGTGTTTTATTATTATTATTTGCTTTATTCTGTGACTACATTTGATTGCAACGTGTCCAGGTGTCTCCCCAAATAGATTTCAATATGTTACATACAGGACCATTACAAATTTGGAAAAATACAATATAATTCCTTACCATGCCAATGTGTTTTTCTGTGTGGAATTTTTTTTCATCTTTAAATTTCTAGTGCTTTTGGGTTGTGTTACTGAGTTTATTCATTCTTGACTGATTTTGTGTGTAGCATAGGCTATGTTTATTTCAATTTCTACTTTGGAGAAGTAGCCATATAGAAGTTGCACTATTTCTACCTCATTTAGCAAAAGTAGATGGACCGTTGTAGGTGGACTATTCATTTGAAGCAGGGGAGATTGAACTGGGAACATTGACAATTCAGTAAGGTCATGTTTGCAATTGTCTCACACATTTTAATTGAAGTTATTGTGGTTTTTATTGTTTTGCTTTAAAATGGGGGAGTTTGTATCATATAAAACTATTTGGTGTGTTTATGGTATTCATGATGTTATTGATTTTATTTTGAAATGTATGTTTATTAATCTCGTAAATATAAAAGTTTTCTATAAGAATATAAGTAACAAGTTAAAGAAAGTGTTTTTGATGTTGAAGTTGTATTGAGGTTAGGTGTGAAATGTAGTATCTAGAATTTATTTTGATTGTTATGCTTATCTTCATTGAGACTTATTCTATGTTGATTTTTGTTTGTCTCAAAAATGTAGAGTTGCTGCACGGGGTGAACATGCAACGGTTTTGTAGATATTTGTAAAGTAAATTTTTTTTTAGAAGTGTTTGTGTTTCATGACTTGTTGGCATTACATTGTTTGAGGAAGGTAGTGTAATTTGTGATTTATAGCATTTCAAGGGAGTATTTGTTTGTAAAGTAAATGTTTTTTGAGAAGTGTTTGTGTTTTATGACTTGTTGGCATTGCATTGTTTGAGGAAGGTAGTGTAATTTGTGATTATTAATCTCGTAAATATAAAAGTTTTCTATAAGAATATAAGTAACAAGTTAAAGAAAGTGTTTTTGATGTTGAAGTTGTATTGAGGTTAGGTGTGAAATGTAGTATCTAGAATTTATTTTGATTGTTATGCTTATCTTCATTGAAACTTATTCTATGTTGTTTTTTGTTTGTCTCAAAAATGTAGGAGTTTACTAAAAATACTAGTAGTTGCTGCACGGGATGAACGTGCAACGGTTTTGCCGATATTTGTAAAGTAAATTTTTTTTTAGAAGTGTTTGTTTTTCATGACTTGTTGGCATTGCATTGTTTGAGGAAGGTAGTGTAATTTGTGATTTATAGCATTTCAAGGGAGTAATTGTTTGTAAAGTAAATGTTTTTTGAGAAGTGTTTGTGTTTTATGACTTGTTGGCATTGCATTGTTTGAGGAAGGTAGTGTAATTTGTGATTTATAGGCATTGCAAGGGAGTATCAATTCTCATAATATAGTGGTTCCTCTTGCATATATTTATGTAGCCAGTTTTCTATTGCATCCTTCTTGAAATGGCATTAATTGTCATGCTATGTTTTGCAATTTAGAAATATGGTATTTCAACTACATTCTCTTGTGTAATAAATAGCTATGTAATAGTTTGAGTGACTACATACTACTACTATGACAAACTTTGACACAAAATTGGATGCACCGAGTGGATTGTTGAACAGATTTTTGGAACTTCCAAACGAATAATTTGAGATTGTATATCCTTATTCTATTAACTTGCTTTGCATGAAAATGGTAACATGGAACCAAAATTATGGAAAGCTAACATTCGGTTTGCTCCACAAATGTCATTCAAAAATTGCTTAGATTTCAATTGGTCCCAGCTGTCATGCTATGTTTTGCAATTCAGAAATATGGTATTTCAACTACATATTGTTGTGTAATAAATAGCTATGTAATAGTTTGAGTGACTACATACCACTACCACGAAAAACTTTGACACAAAATTGGACGCTGAATGGAATGTTGAACAGATTTTTAGAACTTCTAAACAAAGCATCTGAGACTGTAAATCCTTATTCTATTAACTTGTGTGTAAAAATGGTAACATGGAACCAAATTATGGAAAGCTAACATTGGGTTTACTACTCAGATTTCAATTGGTGTCATGCTTCAAATATATTGGGAACAATTTAATCTCTATACAACTATTGTTTGGGAATGCACAGAGAGAAGAAATCTTATGGATTGACAAAATTTCCTTAAAAAATAAATAGCCATAAAAGGAGTGTTTGAAAAACACAAGATTTGTTCAACAATATGCACAAATAGACATTGACTCATTAAGAATGCAATTTATATAGATCATAAACAAGTCAGATCAGTAAAAATTAAATTAAGTTGAATTAGTTCTATATTACATCCATGCCTCCATTAATATAAATATATCAAGCACAAAATATGAAGTATCACACGACCAGAAAGCTAAAGAGTCAAGATTAGGAATTAACTTTGTTGCCATTTGTTCAACCAACAAGTCTAGATTTTCAACATCCTTACCATAAACCTCGTGAAGAAATTTAATGGCTTCTTTATCATTAGTAAGGTCTTGCTACTTTGTAATTGGAATCATGAGCATGTTTATTCTAAATTTGTTGTATCTTGGTACTCCTTTCATGATCATGATAAACTATGAACCAAATGAACAAGGATAGTTATGAAAATGTTAGCGCCAATCTGAATAATTTTTTTTAAAACAAGACGCTAAGAGGGCATGACAATATTAGATAGAAATTCCTTACTTTCAAGTGCAACCAAATCTATGGGATCAGCTCTTTCTTGGCCATCTGGGTCTTGAAATATAAGATCTCTCATCCACGTGGGATAGGCTTGATGCCCCATAAATACCATCATCCCCTCATTTCCAATTTTTGATAATTTTTTTTTATGTCATTTGTTCAACCAACAAGGCTGAATTTTCAACATCATTACCATAAAACTCGTGAAGAAATTAAATGGCTTCTTTATCATTAGTAAGGTCTTGCCATTTTGTAAGCGGGACCATGAGCATATTTCTTCTAAATTTGTTGTATCTTGGTACACTTCTATCCAAATGAACAAGGATACTTAAGAAAATGTTAGCACCAATTTCTATAATTTTTTTTTAAACAGAACACTAAGGAGGGCATGCCAACAATAGATAGAAATTCCTTACTTTCAATTGCAGCCAAATGTATGGGATTAACTCTGTCTTAACTATTAATTATAATATAACAATATTAATTTGGTATAAACTATATATAGTATATGTCTACAAATCTAATCTCTATGATAGACTCGAGGTTATGGTCAACCATTCCGAGGATCTTCCTTTGTTTCTTTGGTTTGAGGTTGTCAATATGGAAACTCATGTCTTGAATAGATTTGCTACAACTTGTTTACAAAATACCAAGGAACCATGCAGTGACGAGAAACCAAATGTTAAGTATTTTAGGGTATTTGGATGTGAAACATTTTCTCAGATACCTAATAAGATTAGACAAAATAAATTTGATAGTAAGAGTGTTAAGTGTATTTTTGTTGTCTATGATGATCACAGGAAACGATACAGGTTGTATGATCCTATTGTGGAGGATGTGTTCACAAGTAGGGATGTCAAGTTTAATCAAGGGTTCAAGGATATGATAAAATCCTATCCAAATCCTATCCCACAAGTGGTCACAAGTAATGAAATATCCTATAGTACTTTTGAAACAAAAAAAGTTCGAAGTCAACTTCCGATACAATTAAAGAATCTAACCCTTCTCAGAAGACCAAAAGTCCTCAAGAAATTTATCAAAAAACTCAAGTTAATTATGCCTTAATGACCACAATAATGATGAAGACTAATGATCCTCAAACTTATGATGAGGATAAGGGAAAATATGAATAGGAACAGGCTATGCAAAATAAATATGACTCTTTGATAAAGAATATGAGTTGGGAATTGGTGGACTTACCCAAGGGAAAGAATGCAGTAAAAAATAGGTGGGTGTGTATTTAACTAAGTTCAAGTCTAATGGAAGCATTGAAAAACATAAGTCAAGATTAGTGATCAAAAGGAGGGAATTGACTACACAACAACTTTTGGGCTAGCAACAAAGATCAATATTGTCAAGACTACTATAGTATTGATAGCTCATTACATGTGGTCTCTTCACCAAATGGATGTTAAGAATGCCTTTTTTGAAAATTTTCATTTACCACACCATGTTAAAGGATTGATTGGAATTCAAGTCCCAGATCACCTCGTGGGTTAGTAGTGGAGGCTTAAAGAGTTTGAGTAGGGCCCACCATGCTTTTACTTTGAATATGTGTATAGTATGTCAATGGGTGTATGGACAAACCATATCCTTATTGCATGATGTTGAACTAAAATTTGTGGATTCAAAGTACTTTTTAGTTTCAAGTAGAAAACATGGGTACATGCATAACTTTCATATCAATAATTATTTTCAGATTTTACCTTTACCACCCATGACAATTGAAGAGGCATTTCTTAAAACAAAAAATCAATTATTATCATCGGATTACAAAACTAATTTTAACTACATAAATATAGTGGCAAAAAGTGTTCTATTGTATGATAGACTTGGGGCTATGGCTAGGCATTCTAATGGATAGTTCCTTACATTAAATATGGTACATTTGCAAAAATAGAGAGAGAGAGAGAGGAATAGAGAAAGAGAGATAGTGGGGGAGAGAGATAGAGATAAGAGATATACATGAGAGATAGAATGGGGGGGAGAGATAGAGATAAGAGATATACATGAGAGATAGGGTTGGGGGGAGAGATAGAGATAAGAGATATATAAGAGAGATAGAGTGGGGAAGAGATAAAGATTAGAGAAAAGAGTGACTTTCAATCAGTGATTTCATGCCAAAGATCCAAAGATGACATCTATCCATTGGGAACTACACTTAGGGAAATACATAATTTTCTTAAGGATCTAATAATTCACCTTTAAGACCTCTTTAGTGTACCCATTGCACACTAAAGTGTATCTATCTATGGCATTAGCAACATATCGTCTCCAAGATTCATTGATTCATACATGGCACGACGAATACAATTGAAAACAATGTTGTTTGTTGAAGTGGCTATAAATGAACAATTTGTAGCATCTCGGAAGTCCAACAAATGGAAAGAACACTTAACACTAGCTATTGTTCAAGTCTCTCCTCATTTCATCACCATCCTAGTAGCAAATGATCAGTGTTTTCAATAATTATGTTGGAGTAAATTGCTTATATACCAGTCATTCAGAAACATTCACAATGATATTGGTTCATTCGAGAAATATATTCATCCCATTGGGAAATAATTTCAAATGACTTCCATCCATGGAATTTCCACCGTACATCTCTAGATCCATTGGCATACATTGATGATGAAACTCCTTTTGACTGGGACATGAAATGCAAGACAATAGTACTGTTGAATGGAAAGTCTTGTCAATTCTATACCTAGGCATACTATTTCAACTTGATGGGCTCAACATGCTTGGGAAACAAGAAGATGACCGATTAAGGGCACTATCACTTGCAAATAATTGATCGAAACAATTTTTTTTTTTTACTTGCATGCAACTCTTCTAATTCTTCCACCCTTGATTAGTTTGCCATCTTGTTTTCTCTATTTTCTCTATAGTGAGCTCTCATTTCATCTCTTCTACAACTAATTACTTTTATCTACATGTTATCTTGGCATACCCATTGCACATTAAGGGCACTATCACTTGAGAATAATTGATTGAAACAAAAAATAACTTTACTTGCATACCTACTTTTACCCGCTACTATTCAAAATCAACTTTGCTTGTGTACATGTCAACATATTTAATTTACTTCATTTCTTCCATTACAATGCTTGACCACAGCCCCAAGTGTACCACACAATGTAACACTTTTTTGCCACTATGTTAATACAGTTAAGCTTAGTTTTGTAATCCCATGATGGCCAAATGTCACCAACAGATCAATGACAAAACTAGATCAATTATAATTATCACATTAAATTAATTGCTCAAAAGATAAAATACATTTTCCTAATGAATAAAATCCTACTTGTCTTAGAACATAGTTGGTATTTTTAAGCTTTAAAATTTACTATTGTTACATTTTTCTATTTTAAACTATAATTACTTTGTAAATTTCTTATTGCTTCATTTCCCTTGATTTAGGCAATGTATTTATTAGGAAACTATTAAAATAGATGGTGGTTTTCTTTTTATTTCTTTGCACTATGAAGGATAAGTTGAAAAATAATTAGTGGTTTGTTCCGAAATTCATTGTGTATGAGTTTTCTTTTTTAACTTAATTAATAATTATTTATTAAAATTCATGAATGACCATCAAATTTAAAGCATTTTGGCATCCTTGTAAAAACAAACCTAAAATATAATGAAGAGTAAGTAATGGAAAATATAATTAACAAGAGCCGCAATGCAATTAATCTCCCTACTAGTTGTAGGGTTGCAAAAGCATGTCAAGAAGGCAAAAGCAAAGACTTGACAAATAACATAAGATCTTAAAAAAAGAAAACTGAATTAAAATTTTAGATTGCAAGTTAAGATGAGTTAAATACAAAGATAGATATTACTTTATTGAATGACCATAACAAAAATATGTTGCACCATAAGAAAAGGTAAAACTATATTAAAATACTATAATTGTAGTTTATTTCTTACTCTATAATTGCAGCTTAAATTTAATTGATGATTTGTTCTTTTTTTTTTAAATTCTTGGTGCAATATATAGTTTAAGACGCAAACTGTGAATGCGGGAAGAAAAATTTTCGAAGGGGGGTCCTTTAGGTTACCTTGGAAGGGAGATAGCCCACACGAAGTGCTGGAAATTGTTGGAGCGCAACTCCAAAGTGGTTTCGAACTTGACATCTCTGCCTCACTCATTTGCTTTCAAAATAGATGGACACAACAACAGGTAATTAATTCCATTGCAACATTCATCTAGGGGTTTCATGAACCTTTCCACATTTGTTGATATTTGAAAAGGGTGATTTCATACACATTTTGATCGCGAGACTGTTCAAATTTAAGGTAAACTCTCTGTTCTTTAACCAACAAGGTTTTTAAATTTCAAATTCTTGTTATGTGTTGGCCTTGAGTTATTTGGAATTTTGCAATTCATTGTAAAAGAAAGAAACATAACTTCATCGTTGATATTTGCTTAGCAAAAGCATATTTAGTTCATTGATTTAAAAAAAAAAAGCTGGAAGTGTTTTGTACTTGGTGAAGCGCCAACGTCTTGTTCCCGCACTTGATAAAATTTAAGAAGCCCAATATTTTTACTGATCTGACTTGTTTATGATCTGTTTAAATTGCATTCTTAATGAGGCAATATCTATTTAGGAATATTGTTGAACAAATCTTGTGTTTTTCAAACATGCCTTTTATGGCTATTTATTTTCAAGAAAAAATTGGATAATCTTTGTTTTCCAATCTATTTGAGGTATGATGCCAAGCCACTTTCTCTAGCAGGCAAATTTTAGGTTTGTTCTAAAGTGTTAGCAACAACTCATGTTTACTATTCTTCTTGTTGGGCTCCTTCAAAGGCCTCCTACGCCAAAATTTTTTTGAGACTCGTTGTGGTTTTCACCGTGTTGCCTGAGAGTTTTGTTGTCTACCCAGATATCTAGGTGGCCTTGGTCTCCTTTCCACCCAACGCCAAGGGACTGCTTTGTGTGTAAAATGGATCATTCATGTTCTCACTGGCAATGAGGCTTGAAAAATTTTGCTCAAACACAATATTGAAATGGGATATCTTGTTCATAGACTTGTTTGGAAGGGAATTGGCTTTTTAACCATCCTTGTAATGAGAGAGCCAGTACAAATCTCAAGAACCTTTGTTGCTAAAAGCATTTGGAAAGCCTGGGAGAAAGTCAAACCCTGGCTCCTCTGGATGGGAGCTAGGTTTCAAGATGGCCTCTCATTCAACCAACAAAATATTTGGTGGTCTCCCCTGTTAGCCAGTGCAGGCCAACCATTAGCCAAGCTGCCTTGGTTAAAAGCTCTCGGATTTCATAAAAAAAGTATCCAGTCTCTGCAGGATATATTTCATAGACACACAATAAGTCTTATGTCATGGGAAACTCTTCGAGTTCGATTTGGTCTCCAAAATCATGACCATGTCACTTTTGATGGCATTGTGAATGCCATTCCACCAGACATGATTCACAAAGTGGGAATAAAATCCATCAAGCCTTGGTGGAAAGACTAGAAGTGGTATCTAGAAACCCCTTTCCAAAATTATAAGCCGCGACTTGGCTACAGTTGGCTTTTGCCTCATTTGCCAATGGTTGACACTCTCAATAAGCGTTGGCTCCTCCACTCTTCAGTGTCAGTTTGGCACAATCAATTTTCTACTATATGGTCAACCATTGTTGAGCCAAAACTTACCCACTTTGCTTAGTGTCTTCTTTTTCAAGGTTTACCAGTGGGAACAAGGCTATTTCATCTGGGGGTTTAGGACCATCATTGCCCTTTTTGTGGGCAACCAGAAACTTTTCAACATCTCTTCTGGTTTTGTACCAGAGCTCAACAAATGTGGCTATGGATTCATGATTTTTTTCGGCCTTTCAGATTGGAGCCTCTTTCATGGTAAATGATCTTTTGGGTGATTCTCCCAGATTCCTTGCAAGATTTACTCAGATTTGGCACATTTTCAGGGTGGAAATTCTCTTCACTATTTGGAAAGATTGCAATTCCTGCATATTTTCTCAAAGCCGGATTGGAACATCTGTTTCCCTATATACTAAAGCTATTATATGTTCTAATGTTCTATTGCAGATTCAAGTACAAGCAAACAAGGTGGCACTTGAAGTTTCACACTTACATGAACTTTTGGACCATTGGGGCAATGCACCTTCCATGGTGGCATGGGTACCTCCCTCTCCATCCTCTTCAAGAGGCTAATCACCTCCATGAGGCTGGTGGCAAAGAAGTGGCTCTACCAGGGACTCCGAACCCCGTCCTCAGCATCCTCTCCGATGTGGATCTCACCCTCGCAGGTGATCTTCTTCCCCATGTAATCAGGGATGGGATTCTGGTGGTCCTATGGGAGATGCAGGTGCCAATGCAGGTTGGCCCTCTAGTGACTCCAGCCATGGTGCTTTCAATCCAGCCAACTCTGGTTGGGACACCAGTAAATTTCTTCCACGTCTGGATCTGGCCATTTCACCCCGGTGGGAGAATAATAATATAGAGAATGTTAATGAGAACGAAAAGGATGATGATGGTTGGGCACCTCCTGACGTCATCCCGGATCCCGCAGCTGTATGGGGCAATTCGGAGGACAGGGACCCTCCATCTACTGGCACTGCCTTGGCTGCTTGACTTTTCATTTCTGTTTTGTTTTATATAATTTCACATATGTAATTTCAAGTTGTTACAGACTTTCTGGGCTATGCCCATATGACTTTGCTTATTTTGGGGTGTGCCTTTATACCACCCAAACCATTTTTGTGAAAGTGTATTACTTATCTTTTGATGAATAGATAATATCCAATTTTCATCACAAAAAAATGAGTAGTTTTTGAATGACATTTTTGGAGCAAACCTAATGTTAGCTTTCCATAATTCTTGTTCCATGTTACCATTTTTACACAGTGCAAGTTAATAGAATAAGGATTTATAGTCTCCAATGCTTTGTTTGGAAGTTCTAAAAAGCTATTCAGCAATCCATTCAGTGTGTCCAATTTTGTGCCAAAGTTTATCATAATAGTAGTATGTAGTGACTCAAACTATTACATAGCTATTTATTACACAACAGTATGTAGTTGAAAAACCATATTTCTAAATTGCAAAACATAGCATGACAATTGACACCAATTGAAATTTGAACAATTTTTGAATGACATTTGTGGAGCAAACCTAATGTTAGCTTTCCATAATACAACAATATGTAGTTGAAAAACCATATTTCTAAAACAAAATTAACAAATACACTAAAATATTATATGTAAATTATAACATCAACATCAAGTCTCATTTTTTACGTGAAGCGTGTACAAACATGCTCCACCATATGTGGGCGTAGGGAGTTATAGACATGAATGGATGACAAATTTCACGGATATCCTTTGGGTCCATCTCTTTATCAATCTATTATATATCCCGCAATCATTGCATTCCATGAGATGGCATCTCTTTGAAGCATTTTGCCAAATAGTTCACATGCCTTGTCAATGCTTCCACATTGTTCATACATGTCTATCAGGGTAGTTGAAACTACAACATTCGACAAAATTCCTCTATCAATTACTTTTTGATGGATGTCAATACCTTGTTCCAATGCTCCCATTTTGGTGTAGGTAGGAAGGATGCTGGCAAAGGTTGTGAAATTTGGATTTACACCTGCCAATTGCATTTGCTTGAAAGTTTGTAAAGCCTTTGCAACAAATCCATTTTGTGCATATCCAACAATAATTGCAGTCCAAGAGATGATCTCTTTGAGGCATTTTGTCTAACTGTAATAACTGACAAAAATCCCCCTTCCATTATGCTCTGATGGATGCCCATTCCCTGTTCCAAAGCTTCCATTTTGGAATAGTCAGGGAGGATGCTGTCAAAGGTTGTGTAGTGTGGCTTTGCACCTGCCAATTGCATTTTCTTGAAAGTTTCTATCCTGCAATCATTGCAGTCCACGAGGCCACTTTTTTTTGAGGCATTCTATCAAACAGTTCATGTGCCTTGTCCATGGTTCCACATTTTGCATACATGTCTACCAGGGCAGTTACAACCACAACATCTGACAAAATTCCTCTATCCTTCATGCTTTGATGGATGTCCATACCCTGTTCCAAAGCTCCCATTTTGGCATAGGTAGGGAGGATGTTGACAAAGGTTGTGGAGTCTGGCTTTACACCTGCCAATTGCATTTGCTTGAAAATTTTTGAAGTCTTCTCAAAAAGTTTAATTTGTGCACATCCTGCAATCATTGCAGTCCATGAGACCACATTTCTTTGAGGCATTTTATCAAACAGTTCACGTGCTTTGTCTATGTTTCCACATTTTGCATACATGTCTACCAGGGCAGTTGCCACTACAACATCTAACAAAAATTCTCTATCCTTTATGCTTTGATAGATTTCTATACCCTATTGCAAAGCTCCCATTTTGGCACAAGCTAGGAGGATGCTGGCAAAGGTTGTATAATTTGGCTTTAGACCTGCCAATTGCATTTGCTTGAAAGTTTTGAAAGCCCTTTCAACAAATCCATTTTGTGAATATACTGTAATCATTGCATTCCATGAGATTACATCTCTTTGAAGCATTCTGTCAAACAGTTCACAAGCTTTTTTAATGTTTCCACATTTTGCATACATGTCTACCAGAGTATTATGCTTTGATAGAAGTCCATACGGTGTTCCAATGTTCCCATTTTGGTACAGGCACGGAGGACGCTGGAAAAGGTTTGTGGAGTCTGACTTTACCCCTGCCATTTGCATTTGCTTGAAAATTTCTAAAGCTTTTTCAACAAATCCATTTTGTTCTATTTAATATATATTCATAGTATTTTATCATATATAAATTATATTTATAAATATAAAATAATATATAATATATTATCAATATGAATATTATAAAATGTATTTGATATTATATTAATAATATATTTGAATTAAATAGTTTGAATAAAAATAATATTATATGGTAATTTTTTTGGTTTTGTTTTTAAAAATAATTTTATAGTTTTAGTTTTTTATCTGAAGATTTATTTTTGTTTACTCTCCATAACTATTTTTTTTTAAGACAAACCTCATTTAAATAAATATTACTAGTATATTTATATTTTAAATTATTTGTAGTTAGAATATTTGATATGCTCACATATGTTGCAAGACTTTTCATATTCTTCAAATGTAATAAAGATTTCATTCCATAACTGCCCAAGTTTTTCTATTTTCCTATCCATTTGGTTTCCACAAATTTATTTATTTTTTGTTTAACATGATAAAGATTTCACTTCATAATTGCCCAAGTTTTTCTATTTTTCTATCCATTTGGCTTAGTGGAATTTATTTATTTACACATTTTATGAATTTTGCTTTTACGGGAATCTGAATCTTTTAGCCCTTGTTGTGAGTGTAATTAACATTTGATTAATAATTAAAGGTCAATTTTGAACAATAAAAATATAACAAATTTTTACCACACATCTCACAGCTACATTAATATATATTATAATTGTTTATAATAATATATACTATAATATATATTAATAACAATAATATACTTTACAATATATTATGAGAATTGATATTATATATGTATTCATGTGTATATAAAAAAATAATTTGGCTGGAATTTTGTCAATCATATTGTTTGAGGTAAATTGACAACAAACTACAAGTAATATTTATCTAAATATAATTATCATACTTATTATTTAATATATTATAGAATCTTTCATTTTTATATTTTACAATTTTTAATGTTATTGAATTGAACATATATTCATGGCAACTTAATTGTATCTGCTAGTTAACCAAATGATAAAATTATTAACTAGCCATACTAACAACGATTTTAGTTTCCTTCATCACATACTTTGGTAATAAGGTGGAAATAATAATAAAAGTAATACAAATAATTTACCTTTTATTGCCCATTTAAACAGGAATCACTTATTGCCTTCTGAAATTAATGGCTTGACCGGCTGCACGTAATAAATGCCTATGACAGTTTTTATACACCCTCCATATATCAGTTCAGGATGGGCAGTGGGTCCACCAATCTAATTTGTCAAAAAGCGGTCAATGTCATTAATATTAGAGGCTACGAGTATTACAATTTACAGTCAATGTCATTAATATTAGAGGCGACGAAAATTAGAATGCCCGACGTAAATGCCTATGATGGAAAAAAACACGGCAGGGCGTGGGAGAAATCTCCAACTAATAAGCTTATCGGCTAATAAATAGTAAATTGAGGGTAATATTTTTGGATAGTAAATGTACACATCATTTGATAATTTTGATGTGAAGTTTGATTAATTTTAGTTGTGAAATGTAAAGATATCAATATCTTAGTTGAAAATGCTTTTGGATAGTGATAAAAACTTAAACATAAAATTCAAAGGAAGACTTAGATTTGTTGTAAACATTGCTCAACAATTATAACTAGCAATCGCACCTTGGTGTGCAATGGGTACGCCGAGGAGTTGCATGGAAGTTTAATTGCTATGTCTTTAAGTGAATAATGATTATCTTGTATCCCTATGGTATATGTTATTTTTTTGTTTTCTCAATTGTCATGAATCAATTTGCATAATCTTAATGAATTTCAAGATCCTTTTGTTTTGCCTAGTAGGTTCTTCAAATGTTTGAGCTTTCATGTTTGGTGTGTAGTCTCTATTTGCATGCAACCCCTTTTTAAAAACAATATTCATATACCACTATCTCCCCCCTCTCTCTATGTGCAATGGGTATGCTGGAGATTTGTGGAAGTTCAATTTCCATGTTTTTAAGTGAATTAAATCCCTATGGCCCATGTCATTATCTAGAATTGAAAGAGCTTTGTTGTATTTATTAAATGCCATGAACCAAAACTTGTGTCTGTCCATAGTTAACACTTGAATAATCTCTCTCTCTCTCTCTCTCTCTCTCTCTCTCTCTCTCTCTCTCTCTCTCCATTTCCATCTTCCTTGTTATTTTCCTCTCTTTCTCTCTTCCTTTCTTTGTTTCCTCTCTCTATCTCTCTATCTTTCTCTTTCTCTCTTCCACTTTATCTCTCTATATCTCTACCTCATTATCTCTCTTTTGAAATGGTTTCTTGTGATAGGTTTCATACTAATCCTTTTGTAATTGTTTTTTATTATATTGGTAAAACAAGTTTTGAAGGGGCCCTGCAACCCTTTACAAAATGCAACAAACTGAGAATAGAAAGCCAACCAAATGCCAACAAAAAGCTACCAAACTATAAAAAGCATAGAAAACCATAGCACAAAAAAGAACAACTAACAACAAAATATATGATATAAAGAAACCATATATAAATCTTAAATTACCAATAACATGACAAGTTGAAAGTCATATATTTGTCACAAGCCTCTAATGATAATAGTACATACAATTATATAATAATTTAAATTAGGGATAAAATTTATATTTTTTCATAATGCGTGTTTATTAAAAATAATATTTAAAATCATGTCATTGTAACTTTGTATTATGATATTATAATTTGATTATTATTATTTTTAATCCTAATTTTCAAACTTGTCAGTTTATGAGTCTTTTAAGAGCCTAAACATCGCAAGTATTTGTGTGTTCACAAACGCCTTTAAGAAGTTTTGTGAGATAAATTGTGAAAAGTCATCCCTAAACCTCCTTAGATCAACTTAATTTAGTAAAATATATAATTATAATTTATTAATGTCATATTTAAATTGTTATGTGTTATGAATAAACAAATAATTGTAACTAACTCATTTATAATGTTTTAAAGTGACTATTAGAGTTTATCAACTTTTTCAATTGTGGGGGTGTTCCCATCCTATGAAACAAAATGCCACCACTTTAATTGTCCTTAAAAAATTTAAATTGAAGAACAAGTCAAATCTACATGAAATCATCTAAGACACTTGAATGGTATTTTAGCTATAAGTGTCTTGTAAAAAAGTTATTTTTAAAAGAAATTTGTATTCTTTAAAGATGCATGAAGGAGACATTGTAACCAAACATTTAAATGTTTTTTGTCTAGTAGTGAGTCAACCTTCCATAGATGTAAAAATGGAAGAAGAGGAAAAATGTATCACTATGATTTGTTCATTAAAAGAGACCATCTTTTTATTTGGAAGGCTATATCTAAAGGGGATCAATATCCTTGCTTTGTTCGCTAGAATTGGGGGTGCAGAAGTTGCTTTACATTGTTTGGGTATACCATTCAATTATGTTGTATCTACAAAAAATTATAAAGAAAACAATCTTATCCTCAAATTTTGGGTAGAAAAAACACATCAAAAGGGTAAATTAATTGAGGTGGAAAATGTGGAGAATTTGACAAAAGAAAGACTTGATTCAAAATTATTAGTTCTATCTCCCTTTTTCTCTTTCTTCCTTTTTTTTCTCCTCTCTATCTCTCTATCTTTCTCGATCTCTCTTACCATCTCTCTTTATTTCATAACATTGTTTTATAAAAATGAGAACCGAAAGCATATGTTGAAACCATTAACAAATGGCTAAAAATAGTATGTAGATTGAATACAATAGTGATATAATAGATAATTTGATACATGGGTAGATTATGCCACTGATTCATTAAGAATTGGCTGCCAAGGTGGCATCTCAGTTCCCATAGTTTCTTGTTTGGTATGATTGAGTTGGGTTTGCAAGTTTTACACTTGTTGAACAAAGTTTTGATGTGTTTGGAATTATTGCTTCATAATAATTGAGAGATAGGCAAGTTGAAGAGACAAGCTAGAGTATAAATATTGCATTTTAATTTCATGAGGAGAAAAAAGAGGTGGAGAATGTTGCCAAACAACAAAGGTGCATAGAGAGAGAGGTAGAGATATAGAGAGATAAAGAGGCATATATGCGTGCATGATGTCGACATATTTAATCTCGTCCATTTGACCCTTTCCCTTGACAAAAGTGTATGTTCTTTTCCCAAGTATAATAAACAATCATGCACTATACCACTAATTACTTATTTTCTATGTGATATCGCGATGTACCCATTGCGCACTAAGGAGAGAATTAGATAGAGAGGGATAGAGAGAGATGGTAAGAGAGGTACATAGAGAAATATAGATAGATGGAGAGAGGAGACAAACAAAGATAGAGAGCTAGAGAAAGAGAGATAGAGAGGTATAGATTTAGAGAGATAAAGTGGAAGAGGGAAAGAGAGATGATAAGAGGGAGATAGTGAAATATAGAGAGACAAAGAGAAGAGATAGAGAAAGGAAGAGAGTAAGAGAGATAGAGGAACAAAGTAGGGAAGATATTAGTTTGATTAGTCATGCTCTCTCTCTCTCTCCATGTCTCCTCTCTCTGTCTCTCTATCTTTCTCAATCTCTCTTACCATCTCTCTTTATTTCTCTCTTCGTTTATCCATGTGGAGATACATGGACAAAAATGTAGTCAATGCAGTAATAAGGATCTTAATGTAGGCCATCACCTAGGTATGGTGGCTATACCTTTGATAAATATTGAACCAATGCTAATAGTGTTAATCAAATATTGAATTGTTTGTAATCAACATGCATGTCCTTGTCTTGATTTTTTAGAGGCAAATATGCACTATCCTTCAATTCCCTTATCCTTCTCAAGATAGAAGACATATAAGGGATCAAAGCATAAAATAAAGGGATGTTTAATGTGGAGTTGTACATTTGCATTTTTCAAAGGAAAGGTTGCATTACCACTTGAAAAGATGGAACTGAGAATGGTACTATTGTCCAATAATATCACTTTTCTCAATTATTTCTTTTTTGAGTGTAATTTCCTTTTAGTATAAAGTAGATTGATAGGATTTAGTGAGAGCCATTTTGAATTGAGTTTTATTATTTTTAAATATTAGTAGTATCAATTATGACATAAACCAAATTTGAGCATAATTGTTGATTTTCCACTATGGCTTCTTAGTACTTATGTGTTTCTTTTGTTCAATTTTTTGTTACTATTATTTGTCTATACCCATCCTTCTATTTACTTGAAGTCGTTTTGCATTCTCAACAAGCTTATAAGTCTAAGAGAGGGCATTTGTACATTTCCTTTGGATTTGTATGTTTTGGAGTAGATTCTTAGTGCCATGTTTGTTAAAGAGTGGAAAAAATTGATGAAACTTTAACTGTATAGTGAAATCATTATTCTTCTCTAAAGTGTTCCATTTTGAAGTGTTAGAATTGCATTATATGGTTGACGATGCTTGATTTTTGGTGTATTTGTCCAATTGCTTCCATTATTTTGAGAGTGTCTTAAACTGTAATTGATAGCCTCTAAATAATTTTAACGTGTAGGAAAAATATTTATGCAAACAATTTGACTCATTTTTATTCTAAATGATCTTCAATGCATCCAATTTAGTGCAAAAAGGAAGCATACATTAATGGATGAAGTACATGCAACAAGGAAGAGAGAAATGCCAATCTTCATAGAAGATTGCAAGGCATTCTGTTGACTTGATTTTTCCAAAGCATATTTGTTGTTAAGCTATGTTCTAGTCCATTGGTGTCTTGATAGATATGTATTAGAAGAATTATTATCTATTCAGGATATACATAATTTGCACAAATCACAAATTATTGATATCAAATAAAATCTTAAGCAAGTAGTTGTCATGAAAATAACTCCAAATTATTCTTTTGAGGAGAAGATGCATGTTTTTTATAGATGTCACATTATATTTTTTCTTGTTTTGTCATTCTTAAAATTCATGCATCACATAGTACATGTAGAAGAACAAAGGAGTTATATATGGGTACCACATTTTAAAGGCCATATGTTCAAAATGGCTAGAAAAAGGCCAATACATTTGCTATTCAACCTAGTTACAAAGAGCCAACATATTTTTTGAATCCCTTATCTCTACTCATAATAAGTTCAACTAAGTTGATCTCATAAGAGTCAAGCTCTCTTAATTATAATCAAATTGCTCACACATAGTAGTAGAGTTAAACCTTCCATTACAAAGTAAGAAAATTATAAAATTCCATAGCTATCCATTGTTGCAATATTCATAATCTAATTATTGATGCATTTTTTTGTAAAAATAAAAATGGATTCCAAAGCTAGTAAACCATGAGCGGGCTTCTTCCAATTTGTGTGTTGAGACACTAATTTTTTGATTTCAATCACCCGTGATTCATTGTTGATGTGACATTAATAATGCATCCTTTATGTTTGTTCAATTATCTTGCATGGTTTCTAGGTATTTGTACATTACTTTGATTATTATTTTATTGATACTATATGATGGATTCCTTTGACACATATGTAAGCTTGAGTTGCAACAAAATATGTTACATTGAAATTTGCATTAACTATAGTTTGTTTGAAGCATTCTATCAATGGTTGTGTATAGGTAATCATTAACACTTTCATGTGAAGGAAGGACATATTTATATTATGTATATTTATTATTTAAGTAGATCTATCTTATACATAAAATTTATATTTATTATTATATTTTATATATTGTAAATGATTTTGTTGATATAATATTATAGTATAAAATTGTATATTTATATTAAACATATTATATATGTAATATTTATATTATATATAATCTTTTATTTAATTATAAATATAAATATAATATATATTTTTTTATATAAAATCAATATAATAAAATAATAAATATTTTTGGAATATTAAATATATAAATATACAATGTTACAATATATTATTATTTTAAAATCACATTAAATAATATATAGTATATATTATTATAATAGATATTATATATTATATATAAAATATTTATATGATTGACACTATAATATTATTTTTAAAATATATTAAATAATTGACATAATATTAAATATACTATATAACAACAAACATAATTATATTAGATATTATATAAATTATATAAAAAACAAATATAATTAAGTTAGAAGTAAATATAAATAATAAAGATATATATGTTTAATTTAAATATACAATGTTATACTATATAAAAGATATGATATATAATATATTTTTATAATATTGTATAAAAAAGAATGACAAAAAAATATCCATGAAATCAAAATAAGATATATCATTTTATAATATATTATGTTATGTATTTTATATAATCTCTCTAAATCTCCATCTCCCTTCTCTTATTTTTTCTTTCTTTTATTGTTTTATAAATTGTTAGTAAATATATTTATGAGTACAATGTAAGAATTTATTATTTATTAATTCTTTAAAATGTAATTATTTATATTTAATCTAAATACCCATAGCAATTTAAATATACTATATAACTATATTAAATATTGTAAATAAATTATATATAACTAAAATATCATATTATATAAAATTAAAATATTAATAACTTGAAAAGTATACATAAAACTTTAATATATAATTCAACTATTTTCATACAACTGTTAATGTTGTCCATATTTAAATTTTTAAATTCATTATTTCATGAAATATGGCCATCATTGGAAAGGAGGAGTTTTAACAATTTAATATTAAAAATGAGATCCCTAAATATTAAATAATATTTAATTGTAAAATTTTGGGAGAATCATTTAAATTTTGTTTCTAAATTATATTGTTCAATCAAAATAAAAATATACATTTACTTTTACAAACTGATAATTATTAATATATTAGAAATGAGTAAGTATTTCAAATTTTTTTAAAAAATTAAAGGACTAACAACATATTTTTAATCATATTAAATAAAACTCATTTTCTAAGTACAAAATGTTGATTAAAGAGAAAAAGAATTTACATGTTAGTAGAAGCAAAGGCCCCTATGAGCAATAAAAAGGCGCTGTGAGCACCAAATACACATATATGCCCTTCGCCGTATAATCAACTTCATACGTGCAGAGGTAATGTATTGTGATAAAAAGATTTAGTATTTAGTGTTAACAGGGAGTCTCCTTCGTGTGTACCAAATTTTATTCTATTTATTTATGTGAGCATTATGGTAATCTGAATTGTGTCACGCCGTAAAATTCTTTGAACTCATCGTTTTTCCTATCGGCGAATTCTTTGAACCTCCTATGGATGGAAGTGCTAGTTAGTTTTATATTGCAGCTTGCATTAACCCGTTCTTATTCTGGAAATTATCCCCCTACAATCAATACGTCTGAATTAAGGAAACTGTCTTAGCACCGTTCAACAGATTTCAAAGCAATTTAAATTCTTAGAAAGGGCTTTTACGAGTGAAGATAGATAGATGGAAAAAACATTCAACCGGACAGAGGAAAACGAAAAGCATTGGGTATTAGTAAAGGAAAACCGGCGAGCGAAACCCGCGGCAAAATTTGTTCACGGCAAAAAAAAACGGTAATGGCAAACCAAAATATCAGTAGGACGGTCAATGAAAATAAGCCGGCCGATAACGAAAATGGGGTTTACACGCAAAAAAAAATGGCGAAAAACAGTGTAAAACGGCGACAGAAGGCAAAACCGACGAAATCCAAGCGCTGAAGGCGCTGCAATGTCTTGTACGCCTCTGCAGCAATTGAACGCCCTTCATCTAACAAAGGGAACGCCTTCGGCGTAATTAATAAAATTGTATATTTTTTTTAAGGAGGGATAGAAATCTCTCTCCATAAATCTTTAAGAATGGCCATGGACATCCTTGAAGAGGTCTCTCACTATCTTTTCATTATATTTTTTAGTTTTTCTATTTTAATTAAAGTTATTTTATTGTTATGTTAATCAAATAAATATTTTAATTTATTGCTAACTGAACAATTATATAACTATTTTTTAGTGTGACATTGTGTTTATTTGTGCATCATTGTTAATGGCATTTACTCTTGTTCATACATTTTAATATTTTTAGGCAAAATATTTAGTCTTTTTTTATTTTTCTTTAAAATGGAGGAGTTGGCATCCTTATAACTATTTGTTATGCTTAGGTATTCATGATGTTATTGATTTCATTGTTGATTTTATTTTAAAATATATGTTTATCGGTCTCATAAATGTGAAAATTTCTTACAAGAATATAAATAACAAGTTAAAGGAAGTGGTTTAGATGGTAAATATACACATTGTTTGATGATTTTGACATCAAAATTTTATTCAGTTTAGGTGTGAAATGTATAATGCTTAGGATTCATTTGGATTGTGTATTAATCATTTGGTGATATTAATTCTCTTGTTGATTTTTGTTGATCTCAAAAATGTAAAAGTTTACTAAAAATATAAATAGAAAGTTGAGGGAAGTTCTTTTGGAATCTTGGATAAATTTACACTTTGGAAGTTTATTCTAATTAAAAGATATGAATTATGAGAAATTACTTAGTTGGAAATGCGTTTGTGTGAAGACTAAAATTCCTTGTATTCTACATTGCTTAATAAACTCTTAATGTATGGACATGGACATTGTTGAAGAGGTCTCATTCTTTTTATGTTATTTTTAGTTTTTATGTTTTTATAGTTCTTATATTAATCAAATAAATGCTAATATGTAGTTTATTTATTGATAATTAAACAATTGCATTACTATATTTAGTGTGCATATTGTGTCTACCCATGTATCATTATTAGTTACATTAACTTTGGTGTGTGATGGTTTTAATGGAATATGGCAAAAATAGTGTGCATGCTAAGGGTTAGCAACATAACATCATATGAGTAATGACATTTGTGTGGAGCATGCATCATGGCTAGTGTGCATCAAACTCTTATAGTGTTCCTAATGTTCTTATGTATGCAATATGGTTAGTATCATTCACTCTTATTCATGATGACCATGATTTTTGTGTGAAGTGTATAACGGAGAAAATGTCATTGATTTGTATGGGTTTCATTTGAAGGTTATTCAAACTTGTATGGTGTGCCTAGTGTGCTAGTTATGCATTAAGAATATATGACATTATTAAAATATGTGATGAAATTCATGAATCATAATTATTGTATGACTTTATAATGATGAATATATGACATTGCGTTATATGGGTTTTGTTTGAAGGTTGCATCAAACTCCTTTGTTGTGCCTAGTGTGCTTGTTCATGCATCAAACTCTTATAATGTTCCCAATGTTCTTATATATGCATTATGGTTTGTGACATTCACTCTTGTGCATGATGATCGTGACTTTCATGGGAAGGATTTAATGTCATTTATGTCATAGAGTTGTAAGGTTTTTATTTAAAGGTTCTTCATACTTCTATGGTGTGCCTTGTATGTGTTCTTGCATTATGATTGAGTGGTATTAACTCTTTCTTATTCATGATGATTGTATGACTTTTATGTGAAGTGTTTTACAATGAATATGTCACTAAGTTGTATGGGTTTCATTGAAGGTTTACATCAAAATCCTATGGCGTGCCTAGTGTGCTTGTTCATACATTATGATTGAGTGACGTTGACTCTTATTCATGATTATTGTATGGATTTTGTGTGAAGGGTCTAATGATGAATATGTTACTAAGTTGTACGGGTTTTCTTTGAAGGTTGCATAAAACTCCTATGTTGTGCTTGGTGTCCTTGTTCATACATTATGGTTGAGTGGGATTGACTCTTATTCATGATGGTTGTATGGATTTTGTGTGAAGGGTCTAATGATAAATATGTGACTAAGTGGTATGGATTTTCTTTGAAGGTTGCATAAAACTCCTATGCTGTGCTTGGTGTGCTTGTTCATACATTATGGTTGAGTGAGATTGACTTTTATTCATGATGGTTGTATGAATTTTGTGTGAAGGGTCTAATGATGAATATGTGACTAAGTGGTATGGATTTTCTTTGAAAGTTGCATAAAAATCCTATGATGTGCTTGGTATGCTTGTTCATACATTATGGTTAAGTGAAATTGACTTGTATTCATTATGATTGTATGGCTTTTGTGTGATAGGTTTAATGATGAATATGTGACTAAGTTGTATGGGTTGCTATGAAGGTTGCATCAAACTCCTATGATGTGCCTGATGTGCTTGTTCATAAATTGTGGTTGAGTGAGATTGTCTCTTATGATTCTTTGGGTTTTGTTTCAAGGGTCTAGTGATGAATATGTCACTAAGTTGTATGAGTTTTTCTTTGAAGGTTGCATCAAACTCCTATGGTGTGCCTAGTGTGCTTTTTCATACATTATGGTTGAGTGAGATTGTCTCTTATGATTCTTTGCCTTTTGTTTCAAGGGCCTAATGATAAATATGTCACTAAATTGTATGAATTTTTTTGAAGGTTGCATCAAAATCCTATGGTGTGCCTAGTGTGTGTGTTAATACATTATGGCTAAGTGGCATTGACTCTTATTCATGATGAATGCGTGGCTTTTGAGTGAAGGGTATAATGATGAATATGCCACGAAGTTGTAGGGGTTTTCTATGAAGGTTGCATCAAACTCCTATGGTGTTTCTAGTGTGCTTGTTCATACATTATGCTTGAGCAACATTGAATGTTATTCATGATGATTGTATGGCTTTTGTATAAGGGTCTAATGATGAATATGTCACTAATTAGTATGAGTTGTTTTAAAGGTTCTTCAAGCTTCTATGTTGTGCCCAGTGTCTTTGTTCATGCATTATGGTTGAGGGGCATTGACCCTCTTATTCATGATGATTATATGACTTTTGTGTGAAAGATCTAATGATGAATATGCCAACTAAGTTGTATGGGTTTTCTTTGAAGGTTGCATAAAACTCCTTTAGTGTTCCTAGTGTGGTTGAGTAACATTGACTCTTATTCATAATGATTGTATGGATTTTGTGTGAAGGGTCTAATGATTAATATGTCATTGAGTTGTATGGGTTTTATTTGAAGGTTGCATCAAACTCTTATGGAGTTCCTAGTGTGGTTGAGTGACATTGACTCTTATTCATGATGATTGTATGGATTTAGTGTGAAGGATCTAGTGATGAATATGACACTAAGTTGTATAGGTTTGGTTGGGTAATATTGACTCTTGTGCATGATTATTGTATGGAGTTTATGTGAAGGGTGTAATAACATGTCATTGTGTTAAATGGGTAGTGTTTGAAGGTTCTAATGACATATGGTGGCATTGAGTTGTATGGATTTTATTTTAAGGTTGCACTAGACTCATATGGTGTGCAAATAATACTTGTTCTTGCATTAGTTAAGTGTTATCAAATATTATGGATTTTTTGAAGGTTGGATGATGATTGCATGACTTGCATCAAGTGTCTAATTAAATATATGTCATTGTGTGTTTATTGGCTTTATTTCAAGGTGCTTGTTCATGCACGTGCATCATGGATGAGTGACATTGACTGTTATGGGACTTTTTCCCTAAGAAATGAATTAAATAATTAAAGTTTGTGAAAACTTTAGAGAATAAAAGTAAATATATATATGAAAAAGAAAATAGAAGAAAATAAGAAGAAATGTAAAAAAAAAAGGAAAAAAAGAAGTTACTTTTGAGTTAAAATAAAGGTTAAAAAACCTTATTAATAAGAACACTTATGTTGAGTGTGTTTCATGGGAAGTTACAATTAAAAGGTTATTTGTAATATTTATTAAAGGGTGTGATAGTTGGAACCACTCTTTGGGTTATTATTTAAACCCAAAAAAAATAATGCACAATAGAAAGGCATAGATTTTATTTGTTGGAAAAATTATTGAGGAGAAGATTGTGGTTAGTAGGATGTGAGCATTGGAGAAGGGGGCACACAGAGTGTGTCCTAAGCTGGGGTATAGCGTATAATCCGACGGTCCTGGTCAGGGCTTGGTTCACACTTGTGTTGAACATTGTTCTTCTAGAACTAGCACTTGTGTAAGAGCGTAATAGCATGTTGTTCAGCTTGAAGAGGCTGAACCACTAATATGCTTCGAAGCAATTAATTAATAAGTATACATTTCAAAGTTATATAATTATTTTGAGATTGGAATAAAGTATATTTTTTATATAGTTGAACTTTAAGAATTTTTAATAAATTGTTTCAATTTATTTATTCTTGCATAATTTAATTTATAAATAGTATAGTTGCATTAAAAATTAGTTATCTTGTTTGTGAAATTAGTTTCATTATATTTGGAATAGCAAAACCTGGAAAATTAGAAAATAAAAAGATTATAAATGTTAAATTAAATTATAAGATATAGAGATCTAAACTTAAAATAAACTTAATATTGAACTAAAAATGGTAATATAAATATTTATTAGTACCTGCCTTCGGCCAGTACTAGTGCAATGAGTTTGCACTTATCTAGTTATTAATCTATTGATTGTAAACCAATCAAAAGACGGGATTATTTTTCTTGTTGGGTAAATTTGATTTAAATTTGTACTTTTCCTATGTCAAAATGATAAATTTTTAAGAAAAAATCATTGAAAAATAATTTATTTGTATTGTCATTGGCTAAAAAAATGCCCTCTACTTTGCGGATTGTCAGAGAGTGCAACAAAAAGCTATAAATGTGGAGAGAATTTTGGTTTGAGGGGAGGATGTGGCAAGTAAACAAATTATGAACACAAATCTTGTCTCCCACTAGATAAGTCATGCCTAAATGGTTGGCGATAATTATGAGAGGGAAAAATCATTAGTTTTTTTAAATTTAATTTTTTGCTTCATATAGTTTGTTAATCACCATAATTTGGGGGCACACACACCCATTTCCATCGCTATCTTCATATTTCCATCACCATCTTCATACTAGATAGTTATGTTTTTATTAGAAATGATCTTGTTTGCCACCACTGGGTATGAGTGGCTCCCAATGGAGGAAAACGAAGAGGTCTCTCTGCCTCTCCAATTGCAGTCTGTACCTCATCTAGAAATATATACTAATCCTTGTTTAGTGAATCCAATAAAGAATTTAGTACTCTGTATTTTATGTTTCATGGGCTATAAAATTTGTTTTAGCCTCTACTTTGTTTTAAATTAGTTGGCTTTGTTTTGGGTTTTAACAAGGGTTTTGCTCTATTAAATGCAACTGATCTTACCACTTCTACGGTTGCCACTCCTGGTATGCTCTCTTCGGTGGAAACATGTATTTGGCTTAATTCATTTTCTGATATGGGCACCAATAGGATTCAACTCTCCCTCTCATCTCACTTGGAATATAATTGTATTAGATTTTTTTATCAAAATTTTGAATCACACTCTAGATCAGACTTTAATCATTGTTAATTTTTTGTATTTTGTGTAGCTTCATTTGCAGCCCCTATTTCAGACCTCCCTCTTCCTCAAGAAGTGCACTAAGATTATATTAGACATTGAGAAAAGATAAATTTATTGGCATAGACTATGAGCAGAGATGGAAAGCGATTTACTTGATTATGTTTGACAACATGATAAACTATTGGGATTGTTTTGTGAATTATATCAAGCAACAATGACTAGGTCAATATTGGTTACAAAACGATAACAAATAATCAATTCTGTTAGAAAAATATGATGAGTATATGTAGTGGTTCTTGCCCACATATAGAGTCGTCTTTTCCCATGGAACAGGAACATTCCACCTGAGGTTTGAATCATGTTGGATTTAAAAGCATTTTTCTTGTACACATTTTTACACTTTTGATTAGGGCATTGGAATATATAATGTAGCCACAACAATATACTTATAGAAGGAAGTCCCCTCTGGAGTATGTTACAAGATGACAAGGTTCAGGTATTGGAATAATTAATAATGAGAATATTGCTGTCCAATTTGAGTCTTTGTCCTTGTTTTTATTGTTTCATGATTGATTGAGGTTGTTTAATCCCAGCTGATTCAAAAAAATAGACGGGCACACAAATAAATTGAGTAGCAATGATCATCATCAGGGTTTTCAAGATAAACAAATTGACCTCTAGAATGGCTACCTTTAGATTCTCGAGTTTAGCACGTTTGTATGTGAATTTCTCAAGATTGATGTTTTAATTCTATTGTTAATTTTGTAATAAACTTATGTGTTCTTATGATAAATTTAGAAGGCAATTCCTAGAGATGCATGTGATTGAAAACTGTTAATGAGATATGATGAAACTTGAATGATCAGTTTTGCTATTGCAAATGTATGCTTGCTTTTGGTTTTTGTTACTATTTTAGGTAAATGGCCTGGTACTTCTTACTGTTGACTGACTTGGTAGAGATTGGTGGATTGGATGTCAAGTTTATACAACTTATGATACCAGCAGGTAAGTGGTTCTTAATATCTCATCTAACCTTTGTATGCTATCAATAGGAGAGAAAAGTTTTATTTTAGGGAAGATTTAGCATTAGGAGAATAATCTCTGGATTTAGAAGATTTCCTTTTTGTTAGTAAACAAGTCCAGAAAGCTACTTTTGTGGCAACCCCATATGAAAAATCTATTAACTTTAGAAGTTTGATACTGTCAAAAGATTGAGGTGGCTCAGTGGCTAGCTGTCTATTTCATTCTAGAAAAGATATCCACCTACATTTTTGAATTACAAATGTATAGTTACATCAATCTTTCTTGCAATTGTTTCTTTAGTCTTACATTTGTGGAGGTTCCTCAAAAGATATTTTCATAATAGAGCTTGTAATCATCTTGGGAACAAAGTTTTCAACTTGCTTCAGGATTAGGTTTATAACATTTAGTCGTTGATTCATAAATGTCATTCCTGCCAGCTCACATTCTTTCAAAATTATAGTTGGCCATGATTTAAAAATGTCCTTCTAATTTTTCATTGTTACTTTGATGAGTTATTTAATACTGATGAAGTCTTCTATGTGTTGTCATCGAAGCCATCGAGGAGAGTTCCGTTCTTGTCCTATCGATATTGATACTTCCTCTTGATGTTGTATTAACGATGTACTACCCTTTACACCCCCTGTCTAGCTCCAAAAGGAAGGAGGACTAAACAATAACAATATTAGAGGATGGAAAACAATAACAATATCATCGTTCATTGGTTAGTCGAGAAGTTAGGGCCCCGGTAGGAAGTTAGGGCTGAGATCTCACTGGTTAAGTCGGGTCGAACATGCTTTCATTATGGTCTGAGCATCAATAAAAGAGTTTTTCTGCTACTCCTTTATTTGTTACTCCTCCTCCAGCAGTTCGTTTAGCAACACCTTTCAACATGAAATGTATTATAGATAGTTGCTGGGAGGTAGGAGCTTTTTAGATAGGCTCGGCAATCGAAATAGATAGCTAGTCAACCCTCCTGTTTTATTATCATCGAAGCTATCGAGGGGAGTTCCATTCAAGTCCTACCGATATCCACACTTCTCCTCGATGTTGTATTAACGTTGTACTCCCATTTTTAGGAATTTGAAAGGACTTATAATTGTCTCCCTTTGATTTGTTAACCTCTCTTCGATGTGGCCTTCTATGGTTATCGACAACATTAAATTATTTCTTTATCTTGTATTTACTTTGATAATATTCATCGTGACTTTTTTCATCGGTCTATCCAAGAGATCATAATATTACTCTCTTCAACATGTTGTTCCCTCTTCGATATATGTTATCTCATTATTGCGATACTCATTACGGGAGGTAACATGAGGTTTTTTCAATATTGTTGTTTATACGTACACATTATTTTTGAGATTTTATAGCAAATTCAGAAGTGATGGACATGTAATTGGACTCTTTTGAATGGTAAAAATCTTAGTGTAAATTTAAATCCTACAATATTTGAATGTGAGAGACCATTGGGACTAATTTTATTAGTCCTAACACAACATTTTTGCATTCACAATTTTTATAAATACCTTGGTACAATAATAAGTATAACATAAGAGGACATGTTCCCGACATTACACTACAAGGCATAGTTCATTTCAAACAAAATGTTAATCAAATTAAATATACTTTATAGCAGTTATTTTTTTAATGTCCTAAATAAACAGTCTTATATTATAATTCAATATCTCATTTTTTGTTATTATTTATACTTATAATTTTAATAATATTATTACTTATATTATTAAACACTCTTCAAAAATTAATTTTCCAATTGTTGGAATGCAATTTGTCTATACAACCAATATTTAATCTACAAAAAAACTACAACTAAACAAATACTATAATTACAACACTACAATGTAGGTATTGGCCACTACATGGCACTTGTTAGTAATTGAATGAGTTTTTTTTTTATCTAGTTCAAAACAAAGTATTATTTTTCATGTTAAACAAATTTTAATTTTAATTAACTTGTTTAATTAATTATATATTAATAATATAATTATCATTATATTTATATTTATGTTATATTATAGTAAAATGAAATATATATATTTTTTGATGGGTAAGAGGCCGTGGCCAATGAAATATTTTATTATAAAAATTTTAAAGTACACCTCTGTTCAGTGTGGGCACCGGTACGAAAGAACAAAGTGAAGAAAACCTCTGGTCTTGCCCGGGACTCGTGGAGTCCAGTACAAAATTAAGTTTACAAATATTGTTGCCAGTATGTAGGAAAGTTCACTTTGAGGATAAATCCTTTTTTACAAAGATAGAGAATTATAATCATAGTCCTTGCTCTACACATGAGCCAATCTTCAATAATATTGCCTACTACTCCTTCATTTGATCTTTCATCCCAGGGTAACTTTAAACAGATTCATGTTGATCATTATGGGCATTTAGTCACCTGCTTGGAGGGAATATGTTTCCTTTCCTGCTGCTGCAATACTCCTAAGGATTCCTGTCAAACACACCAGTGTCTTCCCAAGCTACTTCTCATGTTAGCCAAAGTTCCTGCACCAGACTTGTTAGCTCTTCTCATATCAAACTAATGGTAATTAAATCCACTTGAGAATACTTACGGATTCTTCCAGTATTACCATCAAAAAATGGTGACTACATAAAGTGTCAGAGCTTAAAAGGGTGAAAGTGAATGTATATCTTTTCCTTTTCTTACTTTTTTATAAATATACAAATACGTATATATTTAGATATGTATATATATATATGTATTTGAATAGAAAACAAGATTTTCCTATAAATAAGCATGACTAACCAAGGGAAAGTGGCTGTTGATTCATTAGCTTACTAAATCATTTCTCTTAACAAAGCCATGGAATAGATCCTAACCTTTCTGATACTGAACTACTCCTGGCTCGGAGTGAATCATTATTGAAAATTGCTAAAGGATAGATGATCATAGCGCAATCTTTATCTATTAGACATGATAAGGCACATGATTATCCCTTTGCCTTTTACAGACATATCAAGATATCATAGATAGGAGGAGCCCTGTGCTAAATTTGAATGTTAAAATGTCTATGACAGCAAGAAGGGCTGAGTGATATATATATATATATATATATATATATATATATATATATATATATATATTAGTATTAAATAAGAGCATGTGTAGGTGACGCTTTTTAGGGCAAGCTGGCGTAGGTAAAAGAGCATAAGACCATCAGATTGAAAAACAATGCCTAGCAAAGGGTTAGCAGTTGGATGAGGCCAATCTAGAGAATTCCATATTTTAAATATATCAATTGTTTTCAACTCTGATCATTTCCAATGCTAGTTAGATTCACAGTGATCTTTTCATTGGAAGCCATCATTTGCGGGGGAATGGAGACCCCAGTGAGATTGGTCAGCACCAAATGCCAGATGGCTTTTCTTGGTCTTGTGACATTGCTTCATCTACAACGCATGCTTCGATGCTCAAATGAAGTTATGGTTGGAGCCATCAGGATGATAGTTGGGAGGAAATTTATGGAGGAGACTGAGAGGTATCAATTTGACATAGACATCACCTCTCGAGTACTGGCTATGTTATTGGAATTGGAGGTTGACAAGGTACAGATAGAGCAGATTATGAGGGGTCTCTTTTATCTTGAACATCTGAGAGATTTGGGGATAACCTTGGAAGTCACGAGTGAAGGAATTGGGATGCCCAGGCTGAGGGATATGGCTGACCTGAATGATCCAGATGCAGTGGTGAAGCTTTACCTGTTCATTCTTGACCTCAAGGGCCCGGACCTGATGGTTGCCAAAGAGATGGCGGGGGTAGCTGTGAATTTTATCAAAAGGGTCTTGGGGATGGTTGCAGAAGAAGGATTTGAATGGGTGGGAGATTTTAACCACCAGCTACTTGAATATGACAGGGAGTAAGTCTGAAAAGTTCATTTTTTGTTAAAATTACTTAATGTATGTTTATAAGAAGCCTTAGAATGGCTTAGTTTTTGAATATAGCCACCAGAAAAGAAGGCAGAAAAGCAGACCCTGCATGGTCACAAATATACTCTGTGTAGATGTTTTTAGGAAAGACCCTGAAGGGTCTCATATAATACTATTCTCTGTTGTTATAGTAGTCTAGCTATAGATAGCTATTTTGAAGAACAAGCTCTGTAAATTTTTTATTAAGAATGTAAATATAAGCATATTGATGAGATTAAAGTATGTGCCTATGAAGGACTGTGAGTTTAAATATAAATTAAGCATGTCTATGACTAGGGGTGAAAAATGTTAAAATAGGGAAAAGTGTATCTAAATATATATACATATATATCCATGTCAGTATATATATATATATATATATATATATATATATATATATATATATATATATATATATAAAGTATGTTTAAGGACAAAATTATATATATATAAGAGGGCCCAAATAACAGAGCAAGAGCACCAGAAGATGAAGGGAGATTAGGCTGTGTTGAGCCTAAGAGTAGACTAGACAGACCTAATTTGTTTTCCTTCGCCTAGGGGAAACACCAGTTGGAAGTTTTGGGGTTGCCATTTTCAATTAAGAGTTGCATTTAATGGTTAAGCATGTTCCATCGACACCTTTGTTAGCTAGGTTATCCACTTTAACATTGCCCTCTCTAAAGATATGATTAAATATGCATTTTCTAAAAGAAGTAGTGATGTCAATGGTAGTGGAGAGGAGGGAGTTAAGTCTCTAGTTAGGTATGCTGCCTTGTCTTAGGGCATTAATAATAATCGCGAAGTCTCCTTCCACTACTAATTTTTCAATTTTTAAATCTCTGCACATTCTTAGTCCCTCAATCAGAGCAGACAATTTTGCCATGTTATTTGTTGCATTGTTTAGGGGTTTGGCAATGGCAGCTACTTCCTTCATTTCCCAATCATGGATTACATAGCCTATACCAGCAATTCCTGGGTTGCCTCTAGAGGCTCCGTCAAAGTTTAGCTTGAACCATCCTTTTTTAGGGGGTTTCCATTTACATTCTTGTCTTTTGTTAGAGGTTTTATGGTTACCTAGTCCCAAAAAGGGGGGCAATTTTAATCCTTCCCATCTACCACGCATCTTTTCATCCCAATATGACATTTTGGCTTCTTTCCCAGAGTTATTAAGGACCCTGCTATTGGCAATTTCTATAATAATAGATTCAATCTTGGTAATGAGTTGTTCATAAGTCATCTTTTTCTCTTTGAATATTCTTCTATTTCTTTCTTTCCATAACTCCCTTGAATCATGACTAAGGGGGTTATTGTCCATAGTATATGATAGATGCTTTGTTTATGAATGTCTGGCCAGCATAGAAGCAGGTCTAATATATTATTAGGAAGGGCTATTGCCCAGCCTAGTTTACTGCATAACCAGTTCCAACATTTGAAAGAGACAATTAAGTAGAATGTGGTCTGTTGTTTCATGCTTCTCTTCGTATAGGGGACATCTGCTAGGTCCCTCAAATCCCATCTTAGTAAACCTTTCTGCTGTTAGTATTTTCTTCTATAAGGCTAACCATGAGAACATACCAGCTTTTGGGAGAAAGTTCTTATCCCAACACAGTCTAAGTGGTATTACCATTTTTGGTCTGAGCTATTGTTTGATTAAAATTTTATATCCCTCTCTAGTGTTGTAGTCTCCTGATTTAGTACCATCCCATACCAATCTATCGGTGCCTTTTTTGAAGGATACACTCCTCTCATTGAGGATATCAAGTAATTTATTTTTATCATTATCTAGGATGTTCACATTCTCTAGTGATTTCCATTTCCATCCTTGGTTTGCATCATTGTTGAGGAATTCAATGTAATCTCTCACATATTTCCCCCATTGGGATTCAAGGGTTCTTTTTGCGTTCTCCAGGTTGACAAGGCTGCTAATCGACTCATACCCCCTAGGAGTCATCCCAGAAAAGTGCTTGAATGCTATCACCTAGACTCCAAGTCAATTTGTCCATGATGAGCTTCCTGCAATCCAGCATAAAATTCCAAAGACGGGACCGTTTAGGGGGGGTGGCCATCTTAAAGAGAGAGGCAGATTCATTTCCTCTTAGATATTTGTTCATGAGAATTTTTAACCATTTTAGGTTTGGCTGTTTATACATTCTCCATATTAGCTTAGCTCCTAATGCTTTGCTTTGTTCCTTGATGTTTTTCAGACCCAAGCCCCCCTCCTCCTTAGGTCTACATATTTTATCCCAAGCTACTAATGCCATTCTTTTCTTATCCTCCATTCCTTGCCAGAGGAATGTTCTTAGGATTTTCTTAATTTCTTCTCATTTCTCTACTGGAAGGTTCGTGCATGATAGTTGATATATTGGTATGGTTGAGAGGACAAATTTTAACATTTTGACTTTTCCAGTTGAAGATAACTATTTGCCCTTCCAAGACTCAGCTTTCTTCCTAATTTTAGAAGTAATATGATCCCATAAATCTTTTGTCTTATTACTTTTGTCTATAGGTAGACCTAAATACGTACATGGTAGATCTCCTCTTTTGAAGGTCAGATTACTGCATATTTCTCTTTGTTTCCGGGTCTGTGTTGAAGAAGAATTTTTTTGATTTATCAGTATTGACCTCCTGGCCTGAGGCCTTGGTATATGAGTTTAGGATCTCTTTGAAATACTTGGTCTCTTCACTACTACCTCTACCATAGAGCATGGTGTCGTCCACAAACTGTTGGTGGGTTATGGGGTTTAGACTAGAAGTAATTTTAATTCCTTGGATCTTACCCTTTTCCTTGTAATCAGTGATCATCCTACCTAAAGCTTCTACCATTATAATAAAGAGGAAGGGAGACATTGGATCTCCTTATCTCAGTCCTCTTGACATACTAAAAAAACCTTTCGATGTCCCATTGATTAAGACAGAGATCTTGGGACTAGATATGCACTCATAAATGAGATTTATCCATTGCTTTGCAAATCCAAAAGCCTCCAGGGTTTTGTAGAGAAAACACCAATCAACCTTATCATAAGCTTTACTGATATCTAGTTTGATTAACATACTAGGATTTTTGTTGTGGTGAATGGAGTGGATGGCTTCTTGGGCTATGATTACTCCATCATATATAGATCTGCCTAGAACAAATCTAGTTTGTTCGTCACTAATAATGTCTGGCACTTTCTAAATTCTATTAGCTATAGTCTTCGTGAGTATTTTATAAATAGTGTTGCATGGAGAGATAGGTCACAAGTCCCCAAAACTCTCTGGCTTTTCCTTTTTAGGAATAAGTGTGAGGAATGTGTTGTTTATTTCTTTTAGGAGGTTGCCAGAATTTCTCACCCCTTCTAGTGCATCCACAACTTCATCTCCTATGAAGTGCCAGCATTTCTAAAAAAAGAGGGTTGGGAAGCCATCTGGGCCTGGGGCTTTATCTGACTGCATTTGGGAGACTGCTAGTTCTATCTCAATTTTGGAGAACTTTGCATTAAGGGCTTTGTTTTGATCCTCAGCTATGATCCTTAGGATGTTTTGTAGTATGGCTTGTTGATGGACCCTGTTTGATCCTCCCCAGTTATTAAGAATGCTTTTGAAATATTTAACTATTTCCACTATAATTTGTTGTGGATCTTCAATCCAAGCATTGTTATCACCCTTAATTTTAGTAATTCTATTCACATTCATGCGAACTTTAGTGTTGTTATGAAAAAACTTTGTGTTCTTGTCTCCAGCTTCAAGCCAGGTTTCCCTAGACTTCTGACGCCAGAAGATTTCTTCTTTGGCCAATATATCTTCATATTCAAATTTTAGTTGTTTTTCTCTTAGGTATAAATTTCCATCCATGCCATTAGCAATAACATTTCTATTGAGGTTTTCTAGATCTTCTTCTAGCTTAACTTTAATCTCAAAGATGTTACCAAAGTTATTCTTGTTCTAGTTGAGAAGTTTGCTTTTAATAGTTTTCATTTTGGAGATTAAATAGAAAAGCTTGGATCCAAACACCATAGTTTCCTTCCACCATTGCTCGGTTAAAACTAAAAGGTTATTGTCTTTTAGCCACATTTGCTCAAATTTAAAGGGGCATCATTTGGGTTGGCTATCTTCTGAGATACATAGCTAGACAAGATAATGGTAAGAGCTCGAGTATGGTAGGATCTTTGCCGTAAGATTATAAGGAAGTTGAGCCCAGTTACCTCTGAATAGAAATCTGTTGAGTTTTTCTGCTATGTTGCTAAAGCCCATTCTCCTGTTATTCCATGTAAAACCCTCCTATGCAGTCTTAATTTCCATAAGATTATTTCTATGAACCCAATCCTTGAAGTCATATGTAGCTATGGAAAACCTTGCTAAACCTCCTGCCTTTTCTTTCGGATCTAGGATGACATTGAAATCTCCACCCAAAATGCAGATTTGATCTTGTAAGGTCTCCATGAACTATTCTATCTCTTTCCAGACTGCTCTCTTCTCCTAGTTCTGGGTAGGACCATATATGTTAACAAGTATGAAGTGAAGATTGCTCCTGATGCTTTTGACATAACCACTCATCTAATTCTTCTTTCTACTTATTAATAAAAATGAAACAACCCTGGGATCCTAGATTACCCCTAGGCCTCCTGAGGCTCCTTCAGCTGGAGCTCCAACTAGCTCCCAAATTCCTAATTTCTTCTTTAATATATCAATTTCTTCAATATTAAGTTTAGTTTCTTGGATCATTAGTATATCCAGTTTAGTGTTCATGATACAACGTCCCAAGATCTGCTATTTGTTAGGCGCCTTGATTCCCCTAACATTCCAAGTATTGATTCTCATGGCACCGGGGGAAGGCACTTCCCCTTCCGAGCATTAAACATTTAGTGATCTTGGTTTGATCTATTACCTCTCCATCTTTCTCTCAGTTCATATAGTGATTTCCTTCCTCTTTTTTTATTAGTTTTGGCGCAGTCTGGGGTTTCCTTGCTAAAATCAGTTAAAGTGATTCCCAGTCTTTGCTCTGCTACCTCCAGCTCTCTGCTTATAGGTTCCATTAAGTCTTGTGCATTAATAACCTACTTTTTCTCCTGATCCTCTAGCTCCAGTATCTTAGTGATGAGATTTTCCTTTTCTTTGTTGGCTTCCTCTACTACTACTTCCTCAATTGCCTTCCCTAGGATCTCATCACATATTTCTTCTAGATCTATGTGGTTAATCATATCTATGGTTTTCTTATGGTCCTTGGGGTCTATAAGATTTTTCTCTGGTTCATGTTTTTGGGACCTAGTCAAGGGTCTCCGATGCCTCTGGTTCTGCACTTTCTTCCCCTGCTATAGGGTTGATGTGACTAAGATCCCCTTTTAGTAGTTCTCCTTCCTCAAGTACCATCCTTCCCATATCTTCATGGTTCTGCTCAAAAGGTTTGTTTACTATGGAGAGATTTACACCCGGTTCTCCTTGTGCCGAGTTCTTATTTAAGGTAAGGTCCTTTCTATGTGTTGTTCTCAAAATCAGCTACACTCATTTTTGCAGACAACCCCCACGAAACTTGTCCGTTTCGTAAATCTACACTCTAAGCTCGCAAATCGAGACAAAATTTCCTTGATCTCGTGCAAAGTTGTTTGACAATCTAGACTGGTTTATGACATCCCTTTGAATCGGTTTCTTGATATACGCGAAGGTCATTCAAGTCGTAAATCGGTAAAAATGTCAATTTTGGTCATTTTTAGGAGTTAGTAAAATTTTTGACTCTTGATATGCAAGAGCGGCAAAAAATGCCGCTCCTACATATTTATTTTTATTTTTTTTGACTTATTCTTATACAATGCAATGACGGCATTTTTTGCCGCTCTTGCATTATTTTTAAGTTTAACATGTAAAGGCGGCAAAATTTACCGCCATCACATGTGTTTTCCATAAAATATGTAAAGGCGGTAAATTTCGCCGCCATTACATATTTTTTCCTCCATGATCTCACATAGGCGGTGAAATTTGCCGCCGTTTCACATTTGTTGATTTTCGTGTCGGAGCGGCTGAAACCTCCGCTCGAGCGAGATCTTCAAAATCTTGATCATTGAGTGCCATTAATGGCCACTCGTGCCACTCGCTAAACACTTGTGTTCATGTTATTTAATACGTTTTGATGGCTTATTTTGCCATTTCATTTTTCCTCCCGAGCTATTCTCTAGACCCCTCGCATCACTCAATCACGCCAATTAGGGTTTCATTCAAATTCATCCTCGGCATTAGGGTTTTCTACCGACATCACAGGTAAGCCTTTCTTTTGAACACATTCCTCTTGCCAGAAGTTTTTGTTTAAACACAACTATTGGTATGTTTTTAGGTTTTGTTTAGATAGATTTTTGTTAGGTTTTTATCCTTTTTGTTTTTGTTATTTTCGTGATTGTGTTTTGTTTTTGTGTAAGTCTGTTTGTGATTTGTATCTGGTGTGTTTCCGCCCATACACCATAGGTTCCCTAGGGTTTTTGTTTTGAGGATGCTGTGTTTTCACCATTTAAAACCTTCACTGTTGATACAACTTTCGAAGAGATGTATCAATGGCCAAATTCGCCGCTTAGACCCTTAAAACTTTGCAATTTTCGTGATGTGCAATGTTGGCAGTTTTTGCCGCTCTAACGGGTATTTTTGAGCGACGATGCATGTGCGATCGCGGTCATTTTCCCCGACCGAACATTGCGATGACTCATCGAACCAACGTGCATCGTCGACCAAATTCCCCGCTGGTGCATGACTTAGGTTTTTGTATCTGGTGTATGGGCAGCAGATTTTGCTACCCTTACATGAGGAACTATTTCATACCCCATTCGATAGTGGGCATTTTCGCCGCTTTAACACCAAAACCACAATCCTTGTTCTCTACATTGTCGGCGAAATCTGCCGCTCATACCCAATTTAAAACCTTTCCTACATGCAATGGCGGTGAAATTTTCCGCCAATGCACATACAACAAAATCATCATATGCAAGGGTGGCAAATTTTGCTGCCCGTGCAAAAACTGTCCCAATTTTTTCTAACTCTGGAAAATTCCCAATTTTGATTTTTCGAGCCCGCTTCTCCTCTAATTTTTGGCCAGCTCGCACTATAGCCCTTTTTTCAAGTGCATTCCCATAGTCGTGATCATCAACATGCAATTTTCCTAGATTGCCCATATTTTCCCTAATTGCATGATCATGACTTTTGTTGCAGTTTCTTCTGCGGAGCTTCGTTCAACATCAAACTTCTTCTCGGTGAAAGTTCATCCAAATGACTGAATTGTCCCCGAAGAAAGAAAAAGCAATGAAGTACAAATATCAAGGTGTTTTCCCAATCACCTTGGTCCATTCTAATGTTGATGAGATTAGAGATACGGAGATCAGTCATGTTGATATGGTCGAGTTTGTAGAGAGGACCAAGTCGAGCAACCCCAGTGCTATGATGAAGAGGATAGTTGAAAGTAATGTTCATCTGGTCTCATCGTTCCCAGTGGTAGCTCACAACACAGAATTTGTTCTTTAATGTGCCCATTTCTATAACAGAGACACTAGGTCTGTGGTGGACGCCAGTGGTAATGTGATAATCAGGTTGGATCCAAAATTCATTGACAAGGTGTTCATGTGTCCTCCTACAACAGAGGTATTGAAGATTGACTTTGTTGAAACTCAGAAGGTATATGACAAAAATCCAGAGAAAGCAAAGAAAATAATCAATAGCAGATGGTTGAAGACTGCAAGATCAAATTTGTCAAGGTGGCCATGTAGTTTCCCTCGAAGTGATTTTGTGGAGGAAGTTGGTGACCTGGTTACTCTCCTCAGCAGAATAAGAGGTTTGCCTTCTTCTTCACAGTTTCAGGAATGGATGTATCCTTTCATTAAGGTCATACTCCAAGGTAAGCAAACCATTTTCTAGGGAGAACAAATCAGTAACGCTCTGCATGAACAACTGACAAAGGTATCTACTACCTCCAAGTTCTATATGACTTCCTATCTGGTATACATTGCAGCTTCCATGAGGATTTTTCCAGGATTATCATCAAAAGGGGATAGGAGAGTAGTTCCAGTATACCAATATTATTCCCAGTTGACATTGAAAGGTTCAATTCACCATTTTAGGAGGGTGAATGATGCGTTCTTTGTTGTATTTTTGTGTCTTTTTGATCCCCAACTGGAGCAGAGAAGAATTTCAGATGAGGCATGGACAGTGGTAAATGACTTCGGTTGTATGTTTTTGCAATTCCCATCTTTTTCATATCTCAGGGTTGGCTTTTTCCAAGGCTACCCTTATATGCTTCCAAGATTCCCTTTAGACAAACTGGTCTTGATGGAGTTGTGTAGACAAATGATTGTCGTGCACAACAAACAGATGGAACTCAAGAAGCCTGGTTTCCGATTCCCAGTGGAAATTGGCAGATATTCAGTGTTGACTGCTGCAAAGGCAAGGGCCATGGAGACAGAGATGCAGTTGGTCACCATGAAGCAATTCAAGAGGAGACCAAAATTTGACTACAGGGGTGTAAAGGATAAAATCAGAAGGAAAACTCAGTTTCATGAACCCATGGTGGAAGATGTCTGGGTAGACTTGAGAACGGAGAAAGATATCAGGAAACTGGACTAAAGTAGGTTGTCCCTAGAACAGATTGAATATCTGGGACTTGCTGATATTCCAGAAGATCTTGTGGATGATGGGGAATTGGTTGACACTAGATATGATGTAGAACATATTGCCAATACTCCTCTCCCTCCAATCCAATGGTCTCAAAAGGAGCTGACCTCACTGAGGAAGAGATTTGAGCCCATATTGGCTAACACCAATAACTGGCTGGCAAATAAAGGAATTACTCTGAAAGAATTCCTCACTGGATCAGAAACTAAAGTTCAAGAGAAAACTGATAAAAAGGTAGAAAATAGAACAAAGAACAAGAGTGATGCTCCCTCATCCTCTAAAACACACAAGCCTAAGATCAGATTTGTGACAAAGAAATCAAAAGCTGTGGAGGAAGAACCTGAAATGAAAGATATGGAAGTTGAAGAGCTAGCTACTGAAGAGCCAGCCACAGAAGAGATGGATGTTGAAGATAGGGATTCAGATCAACTAGACAAGGAGGCTTTATCTCCACAGGAAAATATACGATAAGAAACAGGAGTATCATCCCCGTTGCATAATATACCTGTTACAGCTCCAGTGTCTGCTTCTCCTATTGATATTACTTCTTCTGAGTCTCCTTCTCCTCCTAAAATAATTTTTGATAATCCCCAAAACACTTTTGAGGATGTTCTCCATTCTATTGAGTCAATTCCTAGTTTGTCTTCTTCTTCTTTTGTTATTGGAGATACATCCATTTTTGATCATTTTGTGATGAATGCTGAACAAGTCTCTAGCTATAATGTAACAGGTGCGGTTTTTACTAACACCCCGCCTATTGTTTCTACTATCAGTGCAAGCACAGTTCCGGGAACACCGACAGTAGGAATGGATCCCAATGTGAGTACTTCTCTGCTTCCACCTTGGTTATCAGCTTACACGCCAAAAAGGAAAAAGCAAGCCATCTCTCCAGATGACTTTGATTTCACTAAGCTGGTACCTGCAAAGCCTAAGGCCCCGAAGAAACCAAAGATTCTTTCCAGGGTACTTGAAGACAAGGGGCATAAATTTCTAGAAATAGCAAAACCTCCACAGGATGCAACTGTTGAAAATTTTGACATGGCTGACTACTCTATTTCTAGAGTTGAATTGGGCAAAATAACCCATGAAAGCGCTAAAAATGATATGCAGTCTGCCATGGACATCCTAATCCAGAAGTTTGACAGGGAAAAGGAAATGAAGGATCACTACAAGGCAATGGTGGAACAGCTAACTGTGGTGGTAAGGAAGATCACTTTGAATTCAGAAACAGTTACTCCAGAAGCCGTATCTGTAGAAGACCCTGTCATCTTGAAAGCAGAAAAGACTCACCTCAAAGGAAAAGTACTTGAAGAGTACTTAGACAGGATGCGTGCACAAGGAATCTCTTTGCTCACAGACGTATCTGAGAAGATAGATAAAATGAGAAAAGTAAAAGCAGAGCTTGACGATCTCATTGATGCTATCTCTCAGGATATTGAACGCACAGAGGATACTCATGATAAATGGGCAGAAATGAGGAAATTGAAAATAAGTACCCTGATATCAATTGGTGCTATTTCTAACAGGGATTCATATACAGAAAGAAAGGAGGCATTGATGTACACGAGCCGCGTGCTTAGGGAATTGATCAAAGATCTTGAAACTGCAAAGGAAATCAATGAAGAAAGCGATATTAGTCTGTTGCATAAGTTGGAGGAGTTGCCATGCAAGCTGGTATCACAGGACAACCAATTTCTTCTTGCAGAAGAAATGGTTAAGGAATTTGAAGACATGTTCCAGAAAGAATTCGAAGATAAAGCATTTTCAATGACTTATGTGGACAATATTTTAGACAACCAGTTAACTTTGGATAATTTGAAAACCAAGTTAACTAATCATGCTAAATCTGTCACTACAGTGAAGGATGCCATTGTGAGAGCCAAGATTATCTTCAGGAATGCATTCAACCCAGATAGCATTGAGATGCAAGCGGCTTTCACTATGTTTGATGATCACCTGAGGAAAAGTGGCAACACAAATTAAAGCAGTCATTTTTCTTTAGTTTATTTTATATTTTTCATATGTACTTTCAAAACAATTTTGGACATTTTTACATGTACATTTTCCATATGTAATTACATGTAAAAATATAGGAAGTCCCAAGTCAATAAGGACTCCTATTTTTGAATAAGTCAAAGTAGTTAGATTTTTCCTAATTTTTCTCAAGGCCTTTCCCTATAAATAAAGGGGGCCTCTTTTGTAAATAGGATCTTTTGTCTATTGCAAGAATACTCTGGCGAATTGAAAAGCAAATCAAGACTTTGTGCTTTTTGTGAAAATCAATTATCAAATAATTATCAATACAAGAAAGCAAGTTCAATTCCAATCTTTGTCTTGGGATTATTTGTGTTGTGATAGTATTGTTCTTATGTCATGCTATCATAATCTTCTTTGGTAATAATTGAAGTGTGGAGTTTGTTTCAAGTGATTGAAGAGCGCTCTTAATTTGATTTTGATAGACTTTGTGTTATCAAGTCATTTGTGAGGATTATGTTCATGTTTGTGAGAATACAATAGTTTGTAGACTTTGTGCTGCAAGTTGTTATATTCAATTTACTTTTATCATCTTGAAGAGGAGTGAAGACTTTGGGCTGCATTCTACTTCAAACAGTTCTATTTACAGTTAGTAAGTAAGGTAACAGAAGACTTAGGGTTTCTGTGATTTTGTGATAATTTATAAGTCTTTTATCAAGAGTTTGAAGTATACACATCTATTCTGAAAAAAGAGAATGAGATGAGATGGAACCACCACAAACATAGTTTTTAGTGTACATAAATTTTATAAGTTGTTTTGTTTGCAAAATTTAAGTAAATAGAGGGAACCTCCCCTTGCTAAGAGGAGAGACTTTGTCTCATCATAGCTGTGGTTGATATACCCATTTTGCCGTTAGTGAGTTAACGACAAAATATTCACCCAACACTATGGTTTTTAGTGTTCTCTCCGTTGCCTAGGATGTATTTTGGGAAAATCTTGGGTAGAGATGGAGCCATACTTAGGGGCTGACTAAATCTAGCTGAGTCCCTACTGTAATTAAGGTGCTTCTGTGATGGTGGAGGGTCATTCTTCAGAGATTTAACAATAAATCCTCCTTTATTGTCATTGAAATTGATATTGATGCCCATAGATTGGAATTTTGTATTTTTCTTAGTAGGTTTTATTGAGTTTTTGTTGATAATGTTGTTATGGAAAGGGCCTTTGTAAAATACAGGCTTGATGCAGTAATTGGCGAAATTAGTTTTGATATCAAAAGATTTTAAGTTTTGTATACTTATGTCCATTTTTACTAATAGGGTAACATCGGATTGAGATAGGAATCCCTCTTCGATCCCTAAAAATTCACCCAGATGGTTACCTATCTCCCTCAGAATTTCACTATGAATAAGCTCTACTGGGAGGTTAGGTAATTTAATCCACCTAATAATTTTGAGTTTGAGTTTACTAGGGTCAAAGTTCGGGAGCCATTCTAGATATTCAAAATTGTGTCCTTTATAATGTAAGTTTTTACTAATCAAGATTTCATTTTTTAAGGCCAAATTTTTACAATCAATAAATATAAATCCTTCAAATATGACAGTAATACTTACTTGGTCCCTGTAGAGAGCTCAGATCCATTCAGCAATTTCACTCGCAGGCGACCCATATCCACACCAGCAGACAAAGAGACCATGAGTTCTACAATGGTTACCTAATATGTCTGTGTAAATATTGCTAATGTTTATCACCACTTTCTCCTCCTTGGCCCTAGATTTTGAAATTGCATTGAGTTCTTTTGCGGGCCTATCGGAGGAGGCCTAGGGTTCCCTTGGTCGTGAGATGCTTTCTGGTCGTTGCCCTTCCCGTGACTATTAGAGACCGTATTTCTGAGTCTAGGATTTTTAGGGAGTGGTCGCTGGAGGGAAGCCATACAGTCCATTTCCCTATTTGTGTTAGGGTTCATCTTCAGGTTGAAATTTCTGGGGGCCGGTTTTAAAAAACCCTCCGCATTCCTTTGCAATGGATGAGATGGGTAAGAGGTAGAAGGTTGTCGGGCACTAGAGATCCTTTCTTGGCCTAAGGTGATACAGTTTGCTCCAGATGCGAATGCAGGAGTTTTGGAGGTGATTGGAATGGCCCAAACTCATGAAGCCCTAGCCTGGTTAAGTTTCTCATTGGATGCCGCCATCGCCCTCTCCATCTTTTGAGACTTCCTGCTTTTCACTATTTGCCATCCCGATCCCTCCTGGTGCTATGGAGGGGGAGCCCAGCCCCCATGGAAAATCCTCACATCCCTTCGTAGAGCATCGCGAGGGTTCAGAACCTTAGCTATGAAATTAGGCTTATTACCATTGTTGCTTTGCCTTGGAGGGCCTACTTTTTTTCGCTATCTTTGAGACATAATTTTTGGATATGTTATATTTTTATTTAAAGCTTATAATAAAATAAAATATTAATATATATTTGTGTATAAATATTAAATATTGAAATATTATACTGATCTAAATATTAATATATTATATTGTTTAATATTCATATTAATATTTAATTTTTTGAGTAGTTAAAAAATGTAGTTATGTCATATTTTATATTTAAATATAATTATTGAAATATTGTGTAGTTGATATAATTATTCAAAAAAATATTACATAATATATATATATATATACTTTTTTAATTAATTAAATATTTTTCTCACAAATTATTTTTCTTATAAATTATTAATATCAATGAAATTATTGTTATATTAAAATTTAAGAAATAATTGGCGTTAAGGGCATGGTTCGATTGTCAAGTCGCTTGATTGTAGTGGCTGCCACCAAGGTTCAAACCCCCTCAGGGCTAATGAGCTCGTGGGCTAAGTGTGCCTCTGCTGCGCTAGCTTGCTCGCAGGCTGTGCACCTTCGTTGGGCCAATGAGCTCGCGGGTTTGACCAAACTGGCTTGCTTGCTCGCAGGCTGTGCACCTTTGTTGGGCCAATGAGCTCGCAGGTTTGACCAAACTTAAAGGGTGATAATGCCCATTGGGGGTACTCCCAATTAAGAAATAATTGAAATTTTTTACATTTAAAAACTATTTACTAATTGCTTCGTACCTTCACCGGGCTAACGAGCTCGCGGGTTTGACCAAACCTAAAGGGTGATAATGCCCATTGGGGGTACTCCCAATTAAGAAATAATTGAATTTTTTTACATTTAAAAACTATTTACTAGTTGCTTCTTAAATTACAATTCTATTATTATCTCTTAAACTTTAATATAACAATAATTTTATTGATATTAAGTTTTTAACAAGTGCCACTTAGTGGCCAATACCTACCTTGTAGTATCCCCAATTAAGAAATAATTGAAATTTTTTATATTTAAAAACTATTTACTAATTGCTTCTTAAATTACAATTTTATTATTATCTCTTAAATTTTAATATAACAATAATTTTATTGATATTAAGTTTTTAACAAGTGCCACTTAGTGGCCAGTACCTGCCTTGCAGTGTTGTTATTATAGTATTTGTTTAGTTGTAATTTTTTTTTGTTGATTAGCTATTGGTTGTATAGACAAATTGTATTCCAATAATTGAAAAATTAATTTTTGAAGAGTGTGGAAATGTCTTGGGTTAATAAAATTGAAATCTCAAAAATAATCTAATTTGGTAAAAATAAAATAGACTAAAATATTTCCTTAACTATAAAACTAAACTTTACAAAGCCTATTAAATAACAAAAATATTTCCTTAACTATAAAACTAAACTTTACAAAGCCTGCATATTTGTATTTATGTGGAGAGCCGTGACCCTAGTTGAGTGTATAGAGATATGAAATGTCTCCTTAATATATTAAAAGCGTATTTGTATTTATGTGGAGAGCCCTGACTCTAGTTGAGTGTAGAGATTTGAAATGTCTTCTGGGTAAATGCAAAAAGATGGGGGGCCAAAAAGTGGCCAAATGGTTTAAAAAAAAAATAATACATAACGCGCTCATGTTATGGGTTGGTAATGATGAGCCTAAGGCTCATCATTACCAAACCATAATGCGCTCGCGTTATAACGTGAGCGCGTTATGAACCACTATAAATAAATAAAAAAAGGGCTGTCATTTCATTTAATTTCTATTTTTCTCCTCTATCCCCGCGGCTTGCAAACCCTACGAAGTGCGCTCGCGTTTTGGAAAAGCCAATTCAACAATAAAATCTCGCTGATTCGTCACCAAAATGCCACCATGACATCGAGCACGCCAAAGGAGTGAGTTTTATTTGTTTTTTTGTTTGAATTTGCTTCTAAATAGGTAGGTTTGAGTTGTTTTTTGATGTATATTTCGTTAATTGTCAGGAAATGTTAATGCACCTCCTCCTCCTCAAAATCCACAAAATCCTGAGGAGGAAATACTTGCAGAACAACAACCTCCTCCATCCATTCGTTGACATGCCCCTGGAACATAAGAAAATATAATGGGGCAAATTGAAAACAACAAAAAAGAAATTGAAGATGTAATTGCAAGGTTGAAAGATCCTTCCACTTTAACCTTGCATAGGTCCACGCTTGCTGAATCTCTTGAATCTATGTTATCAAATGTAGATTCAATTAGCAAGCAAATAACTAGTTGGATGGATAAGAGGAGAAAGTTTAGAGACTATTATGCAGACAAGATGTCATACCAAGATGTGAAAAAATTACAAATTACAAAATTAGACTTGTGTTCAATTTTCACAAACCCACAAACAAATCAACCTCCACCCATTACATGCAAGAGGTTCCCTATCCATTGGTGCAACAACCAAGCAATAAGGGACAATTTTGGGCAGAGGTGGTGGATGGTTTTTGACCATCCTCCATGCAATAATAATGAGGTCCCACAATACTTTTTGAGGAAACTCTACTGCGTGTTTGTCCTCAATAAAGTGGCAGACTATTTTGATATGCGGGACTTCCAGGGTAGAGGTGGGGGGTCAGCACAAGATATACCAAGGGCACGTGTTGACCCACAGTGGGTAGTGAGATGAGTAATCAATAGACCAACCCACGAGCATGTTTCTATCCCTTCCATTGTGAAGGAGAGTGTTGAGGTTGATACACTTCAGTCCATTAGTGCCTTGACCTAGAGCACCATAGCGCATGCCAGTTCTGCAGCACAGAGTGGGTTGGGAGATAGTGCAAGGAGTAGGGTCCCACCCCATACTTGTCAGACTTGTGGGTTAGCCTATGGTTATGACCCCATGGATAGTCACGACGCAGGTGCACAGGCTACATCTGCAGCTGAGCAGATGGTGATAATAGATACCCTCCTGAGTGAGACTTTCGACCTTGATACTCAGGTAAATATTAGCAAGTTTATTGAATTTAATTTATTAAATTTTATTTTTGAAATGCAAGATTAACTAATTTAAATTGATGATTTTAACAAAATTTTAGGGTCATAGCGTTGATGCAGTTTTCAATGGTTCACCACTTGCATTTTACACTAGATCATCTACTGGTGGGGTATGTAACTAGTAAACAATTATAAATATTACATGTGAATAGAATCATTATATGAATGGTATTCTAATATCTGATTTTGGATGTTGAATAGGTTAATATTGTAGATTTCACGGCAACACCTGCCAGCGGTGGTGGACTTCAAAGTTTTACGAAGGTAATAAAATAAATAGTTTAATGAATGAATTGTACTTAATAGATTTTTGTATGTGACTTGTGTGCTTTATTGTGTGTACTTCCATGTTTAGATGAACATGTGTGTATGTTACGAGCCATGATTTGCATCACTATTATAGTTTTCGTAATTGAATAATATTGTTTTATTTGCAGATGATGTAGGCTGCGGAGACACCTCCCCATGTTCAGAGGGCAATGGAGCATGGTGTGGCCTCTGCAATTCATAGCTCCATGGCATTGACAGGGGTATGAGGCAGATTAGTAAATTTCAATTTACATTCATTGTTATAGTTGTCTATTTTTGAAAAATCAAAAGATTATTGATTTGAAGTTTAATTTCTATCTGGATGGTTTCTATAGGACTTGGCATCACTAGGGCCTATTCCTGCTACTGAGGCAAGCGAGGAGATAGATTATATGTTTGCGGTAAGTGATTATTTTGTTAAATGTTTCATTTTTTATAACATGTAATTTCTATATATTAATGTCTATACTTTTTATTGTAACAACTAAAGATGCAGGAAGAATTAAATAGGAGTAGCCCTCGGGTTCATAGTAGACCACCCACATGCGCGTCTCCATCCCCTAGAAGATCAAAGGTTGCCCGTGATTTATTCTCTTCACTAGCCAGAGGGGAATGACGTTTTATTGTGTTCCTTTGTTGTATGCCTATATGGCATTTGTGGACATATATTTTGTATTGTACATAGTTGACATTCTATGCCTATATGGCATTCTTGTAAGCCTATATGGCTATTTTGTATATATGTTATACTTATATCGACATATATTGATGTATGCCTATATGGATATTTGGTTAATACAAATCTTTTTTATTGATGGCGTCCATACTTACATTATAAATCCACGTTTGAATGGATATTTGTAGATGGCTACTTCAAATATTTAAAGTCCAATTGTATTACATAGGATGTTTTATGATCCAATAAGCTAGTTTTTGTTATTCAAGTATCACCTAAACCTCATTTTGGAACTAAAAGATAAAAGTTGTATTTAAAAAAAAATGAATCATCATGTTGAACAGAAAATATTAATATTCTTTATGAGTAGCATAGAATGTCAACTATATGCAATACAAAAAAATGAATCATCATGTTATTCTTTATGTTTGAGATCCTGAAAATGACTAAGTCTGGTAGCCTGATATCTTGAAACACTAGGATGAATATCCAAGTCATTAGGACGATTGCGCCTTGAGAAAAAGTCATTAAGATGAGCGCCTAAAGGGGACTTTCTTAAACATTCAAACATTGAGCAACAAGTATGAAGGGTTAAGGCACAATTTGCAACTCATAAAGCCTCAAAAGGGTGCCCAACTTAGAGAGAGCATTCATTTAAGACAAGGCACCCATTGACACCTGTTCCACCATAAAAGTGCGCCTAAGGTGGAAGGAGAACGAGCCTCTAGTAAGTGAAGCACACCTATTGTCTAAACCACTTCATTATGGCACCCTAGCATGAGGAGGAGTATATAATTCAATAGGAAATGACGCCTAGAATGTAAATGAAGGACTAAGTGGCATTTTCAATAAGCATCAATTCACCTTGAGCTTTCAATAAATACATCAAATTGAGCCCCATAAGCCTATGTGCCCTTTGCCTTCAAAAGAACCTTGTATCGACGTCAAGAGTTGGATTGTTGATGACTTCCCAAGCTAGAGATAATAGTGAAAACAATCCTTCCACCATCAGGATATTGAAAAATAATCATAATGTAATGATATATGGGATAACTGACATACCCCTTGTGAAAAGTGATGATCATAACAAGAATGGTCACCTCAACTTAATGCCCAATAATTTTAATACTATCAAGCATCCACATAATAGTAGATAATCTTATCAAAAGTCACAGAGAAATTTCTAAGGACCATAGTGTTATCCCTATGACTTGACACATACTGCTTGTTTCATAAAGCAAAGGGACATGATATAAATATTGTTGTTATATGGAGCCTAATCAGACTTAGAGGTTAAATTTACCCAACTTTTATCGGCGTGGTTTCCCCCCAAATATTTTCCTACTAGTTTTGGTGCCTTGAAGTCTAAGTGCATGAAAATCATGAGGATGAGCGCTTAGGGATGAGATAGTCTTCATAAGAGTTTAAATAAGAACATCATCAAAATGCGCCTTGGTAGAGAGACTTGAGACCATCATCAAATAAGCCAAAATATCTATCTCTAATGACTTGACACGGATCCCAAAACCACCTATTGGACCAATAGGATCCTAGGTGCTCACTTCATGCATTATGATTTCTAGGCGCCAGTTTGATGCTCCATCACAAGGAAAGTGCGCCCACACTTGCAAGTGTTTTTCTTCAGGATCTAGGCACCAATTGAAGGTTGTAGTTGCCAAGAAGAGTGCCTAGCAAGAGGAAGTCTTTTGGAGTCTCCAAAACACATCAAACACTTGACTAACAACAAGATAACTTTTTCCCAAGTTAGGTGCTTCAAGAGGGAAGTTAAAACATGAATAAGCGCCAACTTGTCTAGGCACAAATTCAAGCTTGTTGAGGATACACATGGTGCCCAACATTCCTTGGTGATTTCATGAACTTCAAACGCTCAGAACTATTCAAGGAATGCCCAATGCCCCTTCTTGATGATAGGCCACCAAAGTGAGGGTGGAATTGCGCCTTGATGGCATTAGGCGCTATCTAGAGTATGCTGCTGCATGGAAATGCGCCTTCTTACTTAGAGTCTTAATGAAGAGTCTCAAAGGTTAAGATGCGCGTTGTCTTAATGAGGTGCAACTCTTGGGTAAGAAAGCTTGTAAAGTGTGCCTAACTTAGTGAAGAGGTTGATAACTTCTAACCCTTCCTAGAACTTAGATTGCTTCAACTGAAGATCATCTTGCACCAATACATCACCAAACTTTCAATTACAAGATCAATTCAAACTTAGGCGCTCATTAAGAGTCTTTCTAATGTTGGTGCATCTGAGAGGTTGAACTGGAAAGAGATGGCACCTAGCTTCCTAGACCTTGTTTTAATATGTTTGAATTTGAAAGTTGACTCAATGGTATCAAGATGGCGCCATAGAGTCTTTGGACTAGTTCCTTAGAGTTTCAAAAATATTCTGGCTCCTTGAAAATTCCTCCTACATGCTTGGGCGCCATTTCAAGGTCCTGGAACCATGATGTAGCACCTTATTGCTCTAGGTGCCCATTCATGATTGTGCAACTTGAGATTGGCGCCTAGAGTGAATAGGCTTTCATCCTGACTTAATTCACTAAGGCAACCTCATCTTGAAGGCCAAACAAATTTTCTTGCCAGAGCACCTTGATTAAAGACTCCACATCCTTGGGCGCTCATTTAGACAATTTGATGTGAAATTGGTGCCTAGACTCCAAGAGTCAACTTTCTGCTTTCTAGACTTAGCCAAATTTTGAGTTTTTGACTTTGTTATTGCAAAACAATGCGATTGATTTAGTCAAAAACCAATTCATTCCCTCATCATTCTGAATTAGCCTCCGAGAATGAGCAATAGGCTAATCCATTCTTCACTTGATGATCAAGCTGAAAATGAGGACATGACAGCGTAAGTTGTATCTAATGACATCACCTAATTGAGCACCTAGGAGGTATAAAGATTAACGTTGACATGAGGACAAGCGCTTAGTAAAGGAGAGTTTCTCAAACATTTAAACATGTGAATGAAGTCATAGAAATGCATTAAGTCATCTAGGCACCATTTTCCCCTTGTGTACCCTTACATTTGCACCTAAGAAGAAGTTGCAACTTTACACTGCCTCCTTCTGACGATTTTTTAGGGCAGCAGAAAACCTTTCACCACGAGCAAATGTCTCAGAGATATAAAAAATTGAGAGAGGTTATTGTAGAGGCACTCTACATTATCGCATTTCCTTAAATGGAATGTTTCTAAATGACACAGTTTTCAAGTAACATCTCATCAAAGATTGCTGCCTTTTTGCACTTTGGACTCTTCAGGGATATCGTCGGTACAATGTAGCTCAAACTGTTTTGACATGTTTAAGTGAAAAATAAGACCATGCCTAGAGTAAATGTACCCATCCAGACACATTGAAACAATCAGTTTGGTCACATCAGGAGTAGGAGGAAAGTTACACCCCTTTGCAACTTTACACTGCCTCTTGACGATTTTTGGGGCAGCAGAAAACCTTTCACCACAGGCAAATGCCTCAGAGATATAAAAAACTGAGAGAGGTTATTGTAGAGGCACTCTACATGATCACGTTACCTTAGATAGAATGTTTCTAAGTGACACAATTTTTGAGTAACATCTCGTCAAAGATTGCTGCCTTTTTGCACTTTGGACTCTTCAGGGATATCGTCGATACAATGTAGTTCGGACTGTTTCGACATGTTTGGGTGAAAAATAGGACCATGCCTAGCGTAAATGTACCCATTCGGAAGCATTGGAATAGTCAGTTTGGTCACATCAGGAGCAAGACGAAAGTTACACCCCTTTGCAACTTTACATTGCCTCCTTCTGACGATTTTTGGGGCAGCAGAAAACCTTTCACCACAGGCAAATGCCTCAGAGATATAAAAAATTAAGAGAGGTTATTGTAGAAGCACTCTACATGAATGCGTTTCCTCAGATGGAATATTTCTAAGTGACAGAGTTTTTGAATAATATCTCATCAAAGATTGTTGCCTTTTTGCACTTTGGACTCTTCAGGGATATCGTCGGTACAATGTAGCTCAAATTGTTTCGACATGTTTGGGTGGAAAAAAAGACCATGCCTAGTGTAAACGTACCCATATGAATGCATTGGAATAGTCAGTTTGGTCACATCAAGAGTAGGATGAAAGTTACACCCCTTTGCAACTTTACACTGCCTCCTTCTGACGATTTTTGGGGCAGTAGAAAACCTTTCACCACGGGCAAATACCTCAGAGATATAAAAAACTAAGAGAGGTTATTATAGAAGCACTCTATGTGATCGCGTTGCCTTAGATGGAATGTTTCTAAGTGACATAGTTTTTGAGTAACATCTCGTCAAAGATTGCTGCTTTTTTGCACTTTGGACTCTTCAGGGATATCGTCGGTACAATGTAGCTCGGACTGTTTTGACATGTTTGGGTGAAAAACAGGACCATGCCTAACGTAAATGTACCCATCTGGATGCGTTGGAACAATGAGTTTGGTCACATCAGGAGCAGGATGAAAGTTACACCCCTTTGCAACTTTACACTGCCTCCTTCTGATGATTTTTGGGGCAGCAGAAAACCTTTCACTACGGGCAAATGCCTCAGAGATATAAAAAACTGAGAGAGGTTATTGTAGAGGCACTCTACGTGATCGTGTTGCCTTAGACATAATATTTCTAAGTGACATGGTTTTTGAGTGACATCTCGTCAAAGATTGCTACCTTTTTACACTTTAGACTCTTCAGGGATATCGTCGGTACAATGTAGCTCAGACTGTTTCAACATGTTTGGGTGAAAAATAGGACCATGCCTAGTGTAAATGTACGCATCCCAATGCATTGGAATAGTCAGTTTGGTCGCATCAGGAGTAGGACACCAAAAATGCATAACATGATGATGTAAAAATGTGTATATGTGTAAAAATGCAGGAGAAAATTAAAAAAAAAAGACAAACCTTACAAATTAATGTGCATACTTACAACTCAATGTAACATGACTTTACAAATTCAATGTGAATACTTACAAATTAATCCAATGAACCATCCGAGTCTGCTCTACTCTTTATTGTGTCAAGTATTGCTTCATGGTTAGACTCACACACCTTCCACAAGATTTTGTTCAAAGGTCTACCATGATACTTTAGCAAATGAACATTGGATGCCACGACAAGGTTTGAGTAATGAAGAATCTTCCGATGTGTGTCAAAGTCCTGAAACAGCCAAACATTAACACTCTTATGTGGGTACCTTCTAAGCCATGTTCCAGTAATAACCACTGAGCCTGTAGGGTATTCGATGTTTTCTCCATCTATAACAGGGGCCTCCAATTTCTTTTTAGCCTTAATACAATGACATAAGTAATAATATGTTCCCTCTTCATTATCTTCATCTGTAATAACTGCATATACGTGCCCTACATTGATATGTGTAGCAAATTAGATGAAATTATTCAACATTACAAAAACACTACAAAAAGATGACATTACCTAGTTGAACTAGATGAAATTAAATGCATATACGTGCCCTATATTACCTGGTTGAACTAAATCTGATATGTGGTCAAAGTCAACTGATGATTCCATCTGTGTTAGTTCCAGTGCCGTTGGGGGTCGATATGTGTCAAGTGGGCTAAGATAACTTAACTGCCATTCGTCAAGCCACTCCTTTGACTCACACTCATCCCAGACTTGAATTGTACAGGAAGAACAAAAGCATGACATCTTTCGCATATGGATACTCCATGAACTTGCAATTGAGCTTTTGAAAGAGTGCATATCATTTGATCCTGTTAGTGTACAACAGTCCTCATATGGTGCAATGTTAGTATCATCTATCAACCAAAAAATCTACGAACTAAAGACTTACCTTCATTACCTGGACCCATGGAGGCATTACACCACTCGACAATTGATTTTGCATCTGTCAACTTTGCATTGTCTTTATACTTTAACTCTTCTTGTGCTATGGCTCTTTTGATACATGCTCCTGCACCATCATGCTCCCCCTTTCCATGCCTGGCCTCACAAAAGTTCCACATATGTTGAATACCTGTAAAATTATGCCTCCTACTCAGCCAATAGAAATTCTACGAGTTCTTGAATTGTGATGCACAATTATCCGACCATATGATATGCTAACTAAACGATATGCCCCTTCTAGCCAAATCATTGTAGAACACCTGAAAACAACCTTGCACAAACTCCATAGAATGCATGCGATCATCACTGATATAGAAATTATACTCCCATATGATATTTCTGTCATCCTCTTTACTATCATTCGCATGAATGAATGCGATGTGCACAAATATAGAAACCTGTGTGGAGTTGTAATATTATGATTGCACCTCACGTTGTGGTTGTAGACTGTAGTTCTCTGCAAAGTAGATGACTGAAACAATGCTACCAACTAGAAATGTGTCCTTGCATAACTTGAATTGCAAGTCTAGCCATCGAGCTCTATGGGCATGTCTTGCATACTCATACACTATGCTGTCACGAAATATAGGCATAAACTGATACATTGGAATCTTTTCAATAACCAATTCACACCTCTTTGCTTCTTTACCCTCTTTTGTATTGTATGCCACTATTTTATACTTGCTAAACTCTACTAGTTTGTTTCCAACCGCGTGTGTTCTTTCCAACATATTGGCAAATGTTGCAAGCCATCGCAACGATGACATGTGCCATCCAAGCATAATTTCTTGTAGAATATTTGACCTTCCTCTCTTTCACATAAAATTCTTGATATGAAGTCTCTTGAAGATGTTGGTGGGGCACATATGGCACAACCCTGCAAAACATTGTTAGTATGCATATCTAAACATATAGACCTATAAGCATCAAAATGGTTAGAAAATTCAATATGTAAACTACAACAACAAGTAGTGCATGTGTGATTTATCTTGACATAGAAAGGTTTTAGCATTTCAAAATATCTTTGACAAATTTTAATTTGAGGATACTTCTCTAGAAATTTACCATAAAACTGTGTTTGAGTCTCATCCAAAAAATGCTTTGGATGTGGCTCACGGTTCTGACTACCGATTCTCCTTCTTACCCCATCCCTTTGATTCAGAGATACCCTTGTGTAATTCTTCCAAAAGTCTTCAATTAGTGATCTCAATGCTTCAACAATTGGTTTATCGTTTCGTGGTAGTCTCCCCGAGAACGCCCATAATTCATTGGCATTAGTGTCCTCAATTCTTTGGTGTCTTCCAATGGCTCTTGATAAAGTTTTCCTATTAATTCTCAATTCTTGACTCATCTTTCTAATGAGATGAGCTTTCCTCGTTTGACTACTTACTATAGTCGATGTAATCACATGCCGTGTTGCATTACTATCTTTTGTGTGTGAGGTGTTACCCACTCTCTCATACACATTCATTAGATTCTTGACAATAGATTTTTCACTTGAAGCCTCTGATGTTCTCAACCCAAGAATCTTCATGATGGACCTATACTTTATACTTTGCATCATTTCAATGAATAGTTGACATCTTGCAGTCTCATTTAACTTTTCAAAGAACAATCTCCAAATCTTATGAGCATATCTTCTACAAGTGCGTTTTGGAATCTTACCCTCCATTGGCTGCAAACTATTCTCATCAATTTCAATCAAATACTTTGGCTTTCTATGCAAAATTCTAGATGGTGTTAAGTTAGGTAAATTCATCTCAACATTAGGAATTTCATCAATATTTAAATGAGATGGGCTAGATGGCATAACTGGGTAAGTGCAGGAAGATGGGGGCCAAAAAGGGGTCTTAAGTGGCCACTTTTTTTCTGAAATAAGGAAATACTGGCCTTGGATGAGAAATTGAGCATAGTTACACTCAAAATTTGGAGATGCAACCAAAACAATGTTCGTAGTGCTCCGAGTCTACTTTCTAAACTACTATTTTGTTTTGAAAATGGCATAGATTAAGGGGTTCAAAAGAGGGAGCCACAGAAATTGGTGTTGTTTCTGTCAAAAAAACATAACATAGCATGTTTTGTGGCTCCCTCAAAAGGTCAACTTTTTTTTGGTATTTTAAAAATCGCTTTAGTGAGAAATTAGCTAATAGCATGTAGTTTATGCATGATTTTTCTGATAATTTTTTGATGAATATTTGATTTTTTACTAATTTTCAAAGTGGACACTGTTGGATCTAGGGCATACAACTGAGAGGGGGGGGGTGAATCAGTTGTATAAAACTTCTTCTCATTCAAACACTTAACTCACTGTTGTTAGTTAGCAGCATATCAAATAATCATCCATGGAAGCATAATACATAAACACAAGAGCAGATAAGCATCAACACATTGAACATCAAGATTTTGACGTGGAAAACCCGGTTAAGGGAAAAACCACGGGGTGATTAACCCAAGAATTATTCTCTGTTAGAAGAATAAAGAAAAATGAATGGCACATGCCAATAAGGGCTCACTGCCCGAGCACACTGCTCACAAAGAGGCCCACTGCCTACAAGGAGACACACTGTCTACAAAGTGATGAAAATCACAGTCTTGAACTGGAGAATGACATCTCTACCATGTCCGGATCAGTTCCAATTAAGCCCAACAATCTCTGCTCTGCCTTTCGCACGTTTCTTCGCTATACCATACTCATCCTCACACCACACACTGAAATGAACTCACAAACCGTTATTTATACAAGACATCAACTTAGGAACAAACATCTAAGTCAGCAAACAACCATAGGAGTATCCGCAAGATGAATAACACATCCGGTCGGCCATCACAAGAACATTCGCAGGATGAACAACTCATCCGGTCGGCTACACAGAGCAAGAACTTCATCCGGAAGAATAACTTCAATTCCGGGCTCTACCATCAATGCGGACCAACAACAAAACCTAAACATGATCCAAGAACCTTCACAAGCCTGTCTGAATGTCCGGATACATCCGCACTTCCTCTGCTTACTGGGATCTCTTGTCTTCCTCATCCGGAACTTCAAGAACACAGTCTGTTGCCACTGTCATAATGCAAGAGGTATTTCCGGACCTCCAAATCATACACAAATCAGGATGACACATCACAAGGACATCCCAAACACTCCTTCCAATCCGCAGATTAGGGTAATACAATTCCGGACCTCACCGGACCTTTTTGTGATCCTCTGTCACCTCCGGATACTTGCCGGACCCGGTTCTATACCGGCAGCCACAACTCCTTCAGATCTTCATGCGGACCTCTGAAATCTTAATTGTAGCATCTCAAGACTCATATCTACTAACCCTTTAATCCGCATCCTCCGGTTCTCATCCTATACAGTACATTTACCTTCTTCTCATCACTGTTCTTCACTGTTCCTGACTGAGACTAATTTTCTCAATATCCTCAGCACACAGCTCATCAAATCCTTCTTGTTAATGCAATATGAGTATGTTGACATCAATGACAACACTGGATAACCTCATACTTGCAACAGACACATCCTAAAAAATAGAATTTTGGCTGTGCTACCCCTATAAATTTTGAAAACTAATTGAAAATCATTTTTTTATTTTTTTAATATTTGTAGAATGGAGTCTAGTTTCTAAATATGTATTTTTTTTGAAATTTGAATGAATAGTTATTTTACAATGAAAAAAATATCAAACAGTGGTTTTTGTCTAAAAACGGACACACAAACAAAAGAAATTAAAGATGAAAGGCTTAACATTGTTAAAATGTGAAAAAAAATCACATCGTCAAATAGCTAAGAGAAAGCCTCACATTACCCATGTTTTCAATTTGTTCAACCTTGAAACACGTGCAAATCTGAGGGTTAGCACGAACCAAATTATGTGAAATTTTGAAGAATATAGAAAAACACGTCTGTGACTATTCATAAGGCACTCCAAGCCTTTGGGTTGGAAATCCAAAGCAAATCCCAAGCCCAAGGCTTGGGATTCCCAAAGCAAGACATAACGCGAGTGCGTTATAATGCGCTCGCGTTATGTTTTGCTTTGCATTTTTCCTTTCCTGCAAGTCTGTTGTTTGTCATGTTTGACATAACGCGAGCACGTTATAACGTGCTCGCATTATGTTCCCCTTAAATTTTTTTACGTTCAAGGCTATTAATCATGAGGGTTAAGGGATAAGGGATAGGGTTGGAGGGTTTAGGGATAAGGGATTAGCGTTTAAGGTATAGTATCGAGCCCATTGAGGGTCTAGGAATAGGGATAGCGTTTAGGGTTTAGGGATGAGGGATTAGAGTTGAGGGATGACAGATTAGGGTTGAGGGTTTAGGGTTTAGGGTTTAGGGATAGGGTTGATGGTTGAGGGATTAGAGTTAAGGGTTGAGGGATTAGGGTTTGACATTGAGGGTTGAGGGTTGAGGTTCAAGGGTCAAGGGTTTAGGGATAGGGTTTAGGGTCGAGGGATTAGGGTTAAAGTAGAGTGTGGAGGGTGTAAGGATTAGGGATAGAGTTGGAGGGTTTAGGAATAAGGGATTAGGATTTAAGGTATAGTATCAAGTCTGTTGAGGGTTTAGGAATAGGGATAGCATTTAGGGTCTAGGGATGAGGGATTAGAGTTGAGGGATGATGGATTAGGGTTGAGGGTTGAGGGATTAGGGTTTAAGGTATAGTGTTGAGGGTTGAGGGTTTAGGATTAGGGTTTAGGGTTGACGGATTAGCATTTAATGTCAAGGTTAGGGTTAGAGTGTTGAGGGTAGAGGGATTAGGGATAGGGTTTAGGGTTGAAGGTTTAAGGATTGAGGGTTGAGGCTTTAGGGATGAGGGTTTAAGGCCTAAGATATAGTGTCAAGTGTTGAGGGTGTAGGGATAGGGTTTAAGTTTTAAGGGTTAAGGGTTGAGGGATAGGGATTAGGGTTTAAGGTATAGTGTTGAGGGTCGAGGGATTAGAGTTAAGGGTTGAGGGATTAGGGTTTGACATTGAGGGTTGAGGGTTGAGGTTCGAGGGTCAAGGGTTTAGGGATAGGGTTGAGGGTCAAGGAATTAGGGTTAAAGTAGAGTGTGGAGGGTATAAGGATTAGGGATAGGGTTAGAGGGTTTAGGGATAAAGGATTAGGGTTTAAGGTATAGTATCAATTCTATTGAGAGTGTAGGAATAGGGATAGCATTTAGGGTTTAGGGATGAGGGATTAGAGTTAAGGGATGACGGATTAGGGTTGAGGGTTGAGGGATTAGGGTTTAGGGATAAGGTTTAGGGTTGAGGGCTGAGGGATTAGGGTTTAAGGTATAGTGTTGAGGGTTTAGGGATAGGGTTTAGGGTTGAGGGATTAGAGTGAAGGGTTGAGGGATTAGGATTTGACGTTGAGGGTTGAGGGTTTAGGGTTAGGGTTGAGAGATGAGGGATCAGAGTTAAGGGTTGAGGGATTAGGGTTTGACATCGAGGGTTGAGGGTTGAGGTTCGAGGGTCAAGGGTTTAGGGATAGGGTTGAGGTTCAAGGGATTAGGGTTAAAGTAGAGTGTGGAGGGTGTAAGGATTAGGGATAGGGTTGGAGGGTTTAGGGATAAGGGATTAGAGTTTAAGGTATAGCGTCGAGTCTATTGAGGGTTTAGGAATAGGGATAGCATTTAGGGTTTAGGGATGAGGGATTAGAGTTGAGGGATGATGGATTAGGGTTGAGGGTTGAGGGATTAGGGTTTAGGGATAAGGTTTAGGGTTGAGGGTTGAGGGATTAGGGTTTAAGGTGTAGTGTTGAGGGTTGAGGGTTTAGGATTAGGGTTTAGGGTTGACGGATTAGCATTTAATGTCGAGGTTAGGGTTAGAGTGTTGAGGGTAGAGGGATTAGGGATAGGGTTTAGGGTTGAAGGTTTAAGGATTGAGGGTTGAGGCTTTAGGGATGAGGGTTTAAGGTTTAAGATATAGTGTCAAGTGTTGAGGGTGTAGGGATAGGGTTTAAGTTTTAAGGGTTAAGGGTTGAGGGATAGGGATTAGGGTTTAAGGTATAGTGTTGAGGGTCAAGGGATCAGAGTTAAGGGTTGAGGGATTAGGGTTTGATGTTGAGGGTTGAGGGTTGAGGTTCGAGGGTCAAGGTTTTAGGGATAGGGTTGAGGGTCAAGGAAGTAGGGTTAAAGTAGAGTGTGGAGGGTATAAGGATTAGGGATAGGGTTGGAGGGTTTAGGGATAAGGGATTAGGGTTTAAGGTATATTATCGATTCTGTTGAGGGTGTAGGAATAGGGATAGCATTTAGGGTTTAGGGATGAGGGATTAGAGTTGAGGGATGATGGTTTAGGGTTGAGGGTTGAGGGATTAGGGTTTAGGGATAAGGTTTAGGGTTGAAGGTTAAGGGATTAGGATTTAAGGTATAGTGTTGAGGGTTGAGGGTTTAGGATTAGGGTTTAGGGTTGACGGATTAGCATTTAATGTCAAGGTTAGGGTTAGAGTGTCGAGGGTAGAGGGATTAGGGATAGGGTTTAGGGTTGAAGGTTTAAGGATTGAGGGTTGAGGCTTTAGGGATGAGGGTTTAAGGCTTAAGATATAGTGTCAAGTGTTGAGGGTGTAGGGATAGGGTTTAAGTTTTAAGGGTTAAGGGTTGAGGGATAGGGGTTAGGGTTTAAGGTATAGTGTTGAGGGTTGAGGGATCAGAGTTAAGGGTTGAGGGATAGGGATTAGGGTTTAAGGTATAGTGTTGAGGGTCGAGGGATCAAAGTTAAGGGTTGAGGGATTAGGGTTTGACATTGAGGGTTGAGGGTTGAGGTTCGAGGGTCAAGGGTTTAGGGATAGGGTTGAGGGTCGAGGAATTAGGGTTAAAGTAGAGTGTGGAGGGTATAAGGATTAGGGATAGGGTTGGAGGGTTTAGGGATAAGGGATTAGGGTTTAAGGTATAGTATCGAATCTGTTGAGGGTGTAGGAATAGGGATAGCATTTAGGGTTTAGGGATGAGGGATTAGAGTTGAGGGATGACAGATTAGGGTTGAGGGTTGAGGGATTAGGGTTTAGGGATAAGGTTTAGGGTTGAGGGCTGAGGGATTAGGGTTTAAGGTATAGTGTTGAGGGTTTAGGGATAGGGTTTAGGGTTGAGGGATTAGAGTGAAGGGTTGAGGGATTAGGATTTGACGTTGAGGGTTAAGGGTTTAGGGTTAGGGTTGAGAGATGAGGGATCAGAGTTAAGGGTTGAGGGATTAGGGTTTGACGTTGAGGGTTGAGGGTTGAGGTTCGAGGGTCAAGGGTTTAAGGATAGGGTTGAGGTTCAAGGGATTAGGGTTAAAGTAGAGTGTGGAGGGTGTAAGGATTAGGGATAGGGTTGGAGGGTTTAGGGATAAGGGATTAAAGTTTAAGGTATAGTATCGAGTCTGTTGAGGGTGTAGGATTAGGGATAGCATCTAGGGTTTAGGGATGAGGGATTAGAGTTGAGAGATGACAGATTAGGGTTGAGGGATTAGGATTTGACATTGAGGGTTGAGGGTTTAGGGATAGGGTTGAGGGTTGAGGGATTAGAGTGAAGGGTTGAGGGATTAGAGTGAAGGGTTGAGGGATTAGGATTTGACGTTGAGGGTTGAGGGTCAAGGGATCAGAGTTAAGGGTTGAGGGATTAGGGTTTGACGTTGAGGGTTGAGGGCATTTTCTATCAAGAACTTGATTATGAGGGCTTGCCCCTTCATTGTTATGCCTATCATATGGCGGAGCATCTGGCAAGCTCTTGCAGGAAAGAGATGTGATCAATGCAAAGGATGTGATGAATCTATAGCAGGACAAAACACGAGCGCGTTATAGTGAGAGCGCTAAAATGGTAAAAAAGTGGTTACCCCCATGATCCAGGCCCACATGCTCTATTTTCTTACTGATTCTGCACGTGCTCCGATAAAAAAGAAGTGCTTTCATGCTGTTGGGAAGTTCACATGCACATTTGACACATTATACCACCTTTGCATGATCTTTCCACCACCTTTTTTGCTTTGCCAACTTGAGAAGGAGGAAATAACATAGTTTTCACACCAAGTTTGATATATATCTATTCAAGTTTCAATTTTTGTAGTGTTGCAATGTTAATTATGATTCAATTTTAGGAATTTAACATTATAGATTGGTTAATAGTATTGTTGTTAGTAATGATATTTGAGTGTTATTCAATTTAACATTGAAAAGGAAGCAAGTGGTGAAAAACTCAAATTGTTGAGGAGTTTGATGCAAGAAGATAAAAATACTACATAATTGGGTACTCTCTCCATTTAATAGGTATGTCAAGTCTTTACATGCATGTTCTTTACATTTTCCTTATTTCGGATTGAATTACTTTATCGTGCTTTATCATACATGTTTAAAATAGACACATTCCCAATCAAGAAAGCAGCCTACAATCTCACATGATGCCATGTATATTTTATACACTTGGGCTCTTTAATAATTATGTGTAATAAACAAACCTTAACACACCATGATGTCAAACTATACAAGAATAAATCCTTACAACATAAAAAAAAATACAATCCCACTATTATCTTTTATTCATTTCTTAGGAATTAATATTGGTCTCTTTATCATGCTACAGACAAATTCTCCGTCATACCGAGGAAACGATCAAGAATTAAACCAACACAGGAAGAGATAGAAGCTAAGAATGCAAAGAAAGTAGTGGCTATGAGGAAACTTTGTGAGAAGAGGAAATTGGACACGATAAATGAAGACATACCAATTGAAGAGGAACCACAACCATCACAAAGAGATATGGTATTGGCAGCACAAAGAGAACGAATGCAAAAACTTCGTGGTACGAGAGATTTGAATACCATAGTTGGAGACACGTCCTTTACCACAAGTCAACATGTAGGGACACCATCTACCACATCTCAAGTTGAGAGTACATCATCACTCACATGTGATGAAGGAGGTACACCATCATTCCCACCTCAACCTCAAGGTATGTCATCTATTCCATCTTTGATTGAAGGTATGCCATCTAACCCATCTCATTTAAATATTGATGAAATTCCTAATGTTGAGATGAATTTACCTAACTTAACACCACCTAGAATTTTGCATAGAAAGCCAAAGTATTTGATTGATATTGATGAGAATATTTTGCAGCCAATGGAAGGTAAGATTCCAAAACGCACTTGTAGAAGATATGCTAATAAGATTTGGAGATTGTTCTTTGAAAAGTTAAATGAGACTGCAAGATGTCAACTATTCGTTGAAATGATGCGAAGTATAAAGTATAGGTCTATCATGAAGATTCTTGTGTTGAGAACATCAGAGGCTTCAAGTGAAAAATCTATTGTCAAGAATCTAATGAGTGCGTATGAGAGTGTGGGTAACACCTCACGCACAAAGGATAGTAATGCAACATGGCATGTGATTACATCGACTATAGTAAGTAGTCAAATGAGGAAAGCTCGTCTCATTAGAAAGACAAGTCAAGAATTGAGAATTAATAGGAAAACTTTATCAAGAGCCGTTGGAAGATGCAAAAGAATTAAGGATACTAATGCCAATGAATTATGGGCGTTCTCGGGGAGACTACCACGAAAAGATAAACCAATTGTTGAAGCATTGAGATCACTAATTGAAGACTTTTGGAAGAATTACACAAGGGTATCTCTGAATCAAAGGGATGTGGTAAGAAGGAGAATTGGTAGTCAGAACTGCGAGCCACATCCAAAGCATTTTTTGGATGAGACTCAAACACAGTTTTATAGTAAATTTCTAGAGAAGTATCCTCAAATTAAAATTTGTTAAAGATATTTTGAATTGCTAAAACCTTTCTATGTTAAGATAAATCACACACGCACTACTTGTTGTTGTAGATTACATATTAAATTTTCTAACCATTTTGATGCTTATAGGTCTATATGTTTAGATATGCATACTAACAATGATTTGCAGGGTTGTGCCATATGTACCCCACCAACATCTTCAAGAGACTTCATATCAAGAATTTTATGTGAAAGAGAGGAAGGTCAAATATTCTACAAGAAATTATGCTTGGATGGCACATGTCATCGTTGCGGTGGCTTGCAACATTTGCCAATATGTGAACATATGGAAATAACACATGCGGTTGGAAATGAACTAGTAGAGTTTGGCAAGTATAAAATAGTGGCATACAATACAAAAGATGGTAAAGAAGCAAAGAGGTGTGAATTAGTTATTGAAAAGATTCCAGTGTATTAGTTTATGCCTATATTTCGTGACAACATAGTGTATGAGTATGCAAGACATGCCCATAAAGCTCGATGGTTGGACTTGCAATTCAAGTTATGCAAGGACACATTTCCGGTTGGTAGCATTGTTTCAGTCATCGACTTTGCAGAGAACTACAGTCTATAGCCACAGCGTGAGGTGCAATGACAATATTACAACTCTACACAGGTTTCTATATTTGTGCACATCGCATTCATTCATGCAAATGATAGTACAAAGGATGACAGAAAGATCATAAGGGAGTATAATTTCTATATTAGTGATGATCGCACGCATTCTACGGAGTTCATGCAAGGTTGCTTTCAGGTGTTCTACAATGATTTGGCTAGAAGGGGCATATCGTTTAGTCAGCATATCATATGGTCGGATAACTATGCGTCACAATTCAAGAACTCGCAAAATTTCTATTGGCTGAGTAGGAGGCATAATTTTACAAGTATTCAACATATGTAGAACTTTTGTGAGGCTGGACATGGAAAGGGGGAGCATGATGGTGCAGGAGCATGTATCAAAAGAGCCATAGCATGAGAAGAGTTAAAGTATAAAGACAATGCAAAGTTGACAGATGCAAAATTGATTGTCAAGTGGTGTAATGCTTCCATGGGTCCAGGTAATGAAGGTAAGTCTTTAGTTCGTAGATTTTTTTGGTTGATAGATGATACTAACATTGCACCATATGAGGATTGTTGTACATTGACAGGATCAAATGAGATGCACTCTTTCAGAAGCTCAATTGCAGGTTCATGGAGTATCCATACATGAAAGATGTCATGCTTTTGTTCTTCCTGTACAATTCAAGTCTGGGATGAGTGCAAGTCAAAGGAGTGGGTTGACGAATGGCAGTTAAGTTATCTTAGCTCAATGTACTCAATACCAAGAGAACCAACAAGACCACTGTTAAAACTCCAACTACAAAATTAGGTATCCAAATATGACATCATGATCTAACATCTCCTCCTAGAAGATCACATGCACCAATACAGACATCCTAGTCTCAAGAGAAATTGTATCATGCTAATACTCTAATCTAGACTCAAGAGTCCACCAAGACACACTACCAAACACCTCTAAACCAAGGATCAACATCTACAACCACATGAAGATAACCATCTCCTAAAAATAGTAGCCAAGATGTCAAAGCACTCTCACTACAAATAATAATCATAATCCAAGAGTTTGTCTATTACACCCAACCACTATATAAGATCAGCCATCACTAGGTGACGAATACATATCACTATCAAAGCTCCCACTGAACCATGATATGAACTACACATGGCATTGTGATAACCATCTCCTAAATGAAGATCACCATGGTCCACACACACTCAACTATAATACTAATAACTCCAAAGTAGAACCAAGATCTCCAATCTAAGAAGATAAACCATCATTACTGTCAAAAGCTCACACTAAACTATGCAACTAAGATATCCATGACATCATGATAAACATGCTACAAGTCCCAATAACCAACTATCCAATCATTCTCATCATCCATCCTCTCATCCCAATGCAACATACCAATGCGCAAATGAGCATAGACAAGGAAAAATAACAAAGTCTACATCAACAATGCATCAATCCCGTGGATATAGGCAATATGCATTCAAGTCATCCCACTACAATCAATGAGGTGTGCATCCCAAAAAAATGCATAACTTGTAGATACCAACAATTGAAAACATGCAAAATCATCATCACATTAGTAACTTCCAAACTGAGATATCAAATAATATAACTTATAGACTTCACCAAATCAATCATAGATTCAACTTTCTAAACAAGTTTACAAATGAGTAACCATAGTCAAGGAACTAATCAAGCATCTAAGAGATAAGAACAATGTGCTAAAAGTAAACCACAACACCACCTGTAATCATGAATCAAACATCATAACCCATACCTATCAACTACAAACATGGTCAAGTCTTGCCAATGCTCAAATGTACCTACATATCCATGACACCATAATTATCATCATTGCTATACCTATGCTCAAATCCCACTGAAACAAGACTCCTAGTCTCACCATGTATCAACCATGTCCTCAAACCAGAATATTGTTGAGCCCATGGAGATTGATACATCCACTTCAATAGAATAGGCAATTAATGTACCTGATGTGTCTTCATTTAATAAACTAGTAAACATCATTTGCATCCATACTTAAACCAATCTTATTGTTGTGTTTGATGTGTCCTCTTTCAAACAACCATTTAACAAAATTTGAGTCCAAACAATAAACATTTACAACCATAAACATCTCAAAGTCCAAAATCCAAACATTCTATCATTCTTAATCATTTCCATCATAGACCCTTGGTTTGAAAAAATATTATGCAAGATAAAAACCCTATGCCTATTACCTTGTGCGAGGCTCATGCAAAACCCAAAATCACAATCAAAATAGGTCTTCAAACCATGCATCCTTTAAATGAGATCTTTTATCCAAATCAATCAAAAAATCCCTTTGACAATGATGATGATGATAGTCTTGTAGATCAAGATGACAATAGCATTAACTATGAGATCATTACATGCAAACTTTCCATAAACCTTCATCTCCCACTCATGAACATGCAAGAATATTTCAAACAAGAAATGACTAGCACTAGCTATCATGCCAATCCTAAATACACATCTAATGGTCATCCTTATGGTACCTTTGGTAAGGGAAGAACCACTTTAGACCAAGGTCCTCATATTCAATTCATATATCCAATCCCAACCGCATGTGAGAACTGTTTATCCTATGTATCCTATTCAAATCCTCCATCTCATAATCCTTACATTCCAACTTATCCCATCAATCCAAACCCACTACATCCAAATCATCCTTTTTAGATTTCCTCCAAGGACTTCTAGTGGAGGAAAAATCTCAAACTAGAAATCACAAATTCAATTAGTGTACCTCTCCCAAGCCTATCCAAAAGTCACATAGTACCATGTCTATCCATCAAACACCACAATGCAATCAAAATCCTAACAACATGCCCATGATCCAAGATCAAGTGCAATCATGCAAAGATATTATCAATCACAAGCCTATTAAGAATGAACTAGAGTCTTCTAGCACCATACTTTTCCATCAAACACCATCATTTAATCCATGGCCTATCAAGCCTATCAAAGAAAATGCAAACATCCTATGTAATACAATCGGACTTTAAATATTTGAAGTAGCCATCTACAAATATCCATTCAAACGTGGATTTATAATGCAAGTATGGACGCCATCAATAAAAAAGATTTGTATTAACCAAATATCCATATAGGTATACATCAATATCTGTCGATATAAGTATAACATATATACAAAATAGCCATATAGGCTTACAAGAATGCCATATAGGCATACAATGTCAACTATGTACAATACAAAATATATGTCCACAAATGCCATATAGGCATACAACAAAGGAACACAATAAAAAGTCATTCCCCTCTGGCTGGTGAAGAGAATAAATCACGAGCAACCTTTGATATTCTAGGGGATGGAGACGCACATGTGGGTGGTCTACTACGAACCCGAGGGCTACTCCTCCTATTTAGGTCTTCCTGCATCTTTACCTGCTACAATAAAAAGTATAGACATTAATATATAGAAATTACATGTTATAAAAAATGAAACATTTAACAAAATAATCACTTACCGCTAACATATAATCTATCTCCTCGCTTGCCACAGTAGCAGGAATAGGCCCTGGTGATGTCATGTCCTATAGAAACCATCCAGATAGAAATTAAACTTCAAATCAATAATCTTTTGATTTTTCAAAAATAGACAACTATAACAATGAATGTAAATTGAAATTTACTAATCTGCCTCATACCCCTGTCAATGCCATGGAGCTATGAATTGTAGAGGCCACACCCTGCTCCATTGCCCTATGAACATGGGGAGGTGTCTTCGCAGCCTGCATCATCTGGAAATAAAACAACATTATTCAATTACAAAAACTATAATAGTGATGCAAATCATGGCTCCTAACATACACACACGTTCATGTAAACATGGAAGTACACACAATAAAGCACACAAATCGCATACAAAAATTTAGTACGTACAATTCATTCATTAAACTATTTATTTTATTACCTCCGTAAAGCTTTGAAGTCCACCACCGCTGGCAGGTGTTACCATGAAATCTACAGTATTAACCTATTCAACATCCAAAATCAGATATTAGAATACCATTCATATAACGATGCTATTCACATGTAATATTTATAATTGTTTACTAGTTACATACCTCGACAGTAGATGATCTAGTGAAAAATGCAGGTGGAGAACCACTAAAAACTGCATCGACGCTATGACCCTGAAATTTCATTAAAATCATCAATTTAAATTAGTTAATCTTGTATTTCAAAAATAAAATTTAATAAATTAAATTCAATAAACTTGCTAATATTTACCTGAGTATCAAGACTGAAAGTCTCACTCAGGAGGGTATCTGTCATCACCATCTGCTCAGCTGCAGATGTAGCCTGTGCACCTGCGTCCTAACTGTCCATGGGGTCATAACCACAAGCTGACCCGCAAGCCTGGCAAGTATGGGGTGGGACCCTACTCCTCACACTATCTCCCAACCCACTCTGTGTTGCAGGACCGGCATGCTCTATGATGGTCTGGGTCAAGGCACTAATCGACTGAAGTGTATCGACCTCAACACTTTCCTTCATAATGGAAGGGATAGAAACATGCTCATGGGATGGTCTGCTGATTACTCGTCTCACTACCCGCTGTGGGTCAAGATGTGCCCCTGGTCTATCTTGTGCTGACCCCCCGCCTCTACCCTGGAAGTCCCGCATATCAAAATAGTTTGGCACTTTATTGAGGACAAACTTGCAGTAGAGTTTCCTCAAAAAGTATTGCGGGACCTCATTATTATTGCATGGAGGATGGTCAAAAACCATCCACCACCTCTACCCGAAATTGTCCCTTATCGCTTGGTTGTTGCACTAATGGATAGGGAACCTCTTACATGTAATGGGTGGAGGTTGATTTGTTTGTGGGTTTGTGAAAATTGAACACAAGTCTAATTTTGTAATTTGTAATTTTTTCACATCTTGGTATGACAACTTGTCTGCATAGTAATCTCTAAACTCTCTCTTTTTATCCGTCTAACTAGTTATTTGCTTGCTAATTGAATCTACATTTGATAACATAGACTTGAGATTCGGCAAGCGTGGACCTATATAAGGTTGAAGTGGAAGGATCTTTCAACCTTGCAATTATATCTTCAATTTCCTTTTTGTTGTTTTCAATTTGCCCCATTATATTTTCTTGTGTTCCAGGAGCATGTCGAGGAATGAATGGAGGAGGTTGTTGTTCTGCAGGTATTTCCTCCTCAGGATTTTGTGGATTTTGAGGAGGAGGAGGAGGAGGAGGTGCATTAACATTTCCTGACAATTAACAAAATATACATCAAAAATCAACAAAAACCTACCTATTTAGAAACAAATTCAAACAAAAAAACAAATATAACTCACCCCTTTGGCATGCTCAACGTCGTGGCGGCATTTTGGCGATGAATTGGTAAACTTTTTGTGTTGAATAGTGTTTTGCAAAACGCGACCGCGCTTTCAAGGGTTTCCACGCCGCGGGTTGAGAGGAGAAAATAGAAAAAAATGAGATTGGAAAGTTTTTTTATTTATTTATAGGAAGTTATAACACGCTCGCGTTATGGCTTGGTAATGACAAGCCTAAAGCTCGTCATTACCAAGCCATAATGCGCTCGCGTTATGACTTAATTTTTTTTGAAATTAATTTGGCCACTTTTTGGCCCCCCATCTTCTTGCACTTACCCAACTTTGGTCGAAGATGGAATAGATGACATACCTTGAGGTTGAGGTGGGAATGATGGCGTACCTCCTTCATCACATGTGAGTGATGATGTACTTTCAACTTGAGATGTGGTAGATGGTGTCCATACATGTTGACTTGCGGTAGAGGATGTGTCTCCAACTATGGTATTCAAATCTCTCGTAGCACGAAGTTTTTGCATTCGTTCTCTTTGTGCCGCCAATACCATATCTCTTTGTGATGGTTGTGGTTCCTCTTCAATTGGTATGTCTTCATTTATCGTGTCCAATTTCCTCTTCTCATGAAGTTCCCTCATAGCCACTGCTTTCTTTGCATTCTTAGCTTCTATCTCTTCTTGTGTTGGTTTAATTCTTGATTGTTTCCTCGGCATGACGGAGAATTTGTCTGTAGCATGATAAAGAGACCAATATTACTTCCTAAGAAATGAATACAAGATAATAGTGGGATTGTATTTTTATTATGTTGTAAGGATTTATTCTTGTATAGTTTGACATCATGGTATGTTAAGGTCTGTTTATTACACATAATTATTAAAGAGCCCAATTGTAGAAAATATACATGGCATCATGTGAGATTGTAGGCTGCTTTCTTGATTGGGAATGTGTCTATTTTAAACATGTATGATAAAGCATGATAAATTAATTCAATCTGAATTAAGGAAAATGTAAAGAACATGCATGTAAAGACTTGACATACCTAAAAAATGAAGATTCGAATGGAGAGAGTAGCCAATTATGTAGTGTTTTTTTTCTTCTTGCATCAAACTCATCAACAATTTGAGTTTTTCACCACTTGTTTCCTTTTCAATGTTAAATTGAATAGCACTCAAATATAATTACTAACAACAATACTATTAACCAATCTATAATGTTAAATTCTTAAAATTGAATCACAATTAACATTGCAACTCTACAAAAATTGAAACTTGAATAGATATATATCCAACTTGGTGTGAAAACTATGTTATTTTCTCCTTCTCAAGTTGGCAACGTAGAAAAGGTGGTGGAAATATCATGCAAAGGTGGTACAATGTGTCAAATGTGCATGTGAACTTCCCAACAGCATGAAAGCACTTCATTTTTGTCAGAGCACACGCAGAATCAGTATGAAAATAGAGCATGTGGGCCTGGATCACGGTGGTCAACACTTTTTTACCATTTCTATAGCAAGAAAAAATGCAAGCACGTTATAACGCGCTCGTGTTTTGTCCTGCTATAGATTGATCACATCTTGTGCATTTCTCTTTCCAAACCTTCCCCTTCAGACTTGAATGACCACAAGGTTTTTGAGGGAGAACTTTTCCTGTTTCATGCAAGAGCTTGCCAGATGCTCCACCATATGATAGGCATAACAATTAAGGGGCAAGCCCTCATAATCAAGTTCTTGATAGAAATTGCCCATCGAGGAAGAAAGACAGATCTTCTTTGGAAGCAGAAGTTCTAGTTTGTGACAAATCCTTATCCAAGCATAAATAGTAGGGGTTCTGTCAAGCGATTGTCAATCTACTTCCACAAAGTCTTTTGAAGACTTCCTGATTGATTCCAAAACATACACACCCCAAAACTAGAGAGGCAATTAGTATAATCAAACTGATAAATCTACATTTGACGACAAAAATCCTCAACACTATACCTTAAACCCTAATCCCTCAACCCTCCAACCCTATCCCTATTCCTTATACCCTCCACACTCTACTTTAACCCTAATCCCTCGACCCTTAACCTTATCCCTAAACCCTTAACCCTTGAACCTCAACCCTCAACCCTCAACCCTCAATGTCAAATCCTAATCCCTCAACCCTTGACTCTAATCCCTCATCCCTAAACCCTAAATGCTATCCCTATTCCTATACCCTCAACCAACTTGATATTATACCTTAAACCTTGATCCCTTATCCCTAAACCCTCCAACCCTATCCCTAATCCTTATACCCTCCACACTCTACTTTAACCCTAATCCCTAGACCCTCAACCCTATCCCTAAACCCTTGACCCTCAAACCTCAACCCTCAACCCTCAATGTCAAACCCTAATCCCTCAACCCTTAACTCTGATCCCTCAACCCTCAACCCTATCCCTAAACCCTAAACCTAAAGCCTCAACCCTCAACCCTCAACGTCAAATCCTAATCCCTCAACCCTAAACTATATTCCTAAACCCTCAACACTATACCTTAAACCCTAATCCCTCAACCCTCAACCCTAGACCTTATCCCTAAACCCTAATCCCTCAACCCTCAACCCTAATCCATCATCCCTCAACTCTAATCCCTCATCCCTAAACCCTAGATGCTATCCCTATTCCTAAACCCTCAATCAACTCGATACTATACATTAAACCCTAATCCCTTATCCCTAAACCCTCCAACCCTATCCCTAATCCTGATACCCTCCACACTCTACTTTAACCCTAATCCCTCAACCCTCAACCCTATCCCTAAACCCTTGACCCTCAAACCTCAACCCTCAACCCTCAACGTCAAACCCTAATCCCTCAACCCTTAACTCTGATCCCTCAACCCTCAACCCTATCCCTAAACCCTAAACCCTAAAGCCTCAACTCTCAACCCTCAACGTCAAATCCTAATCCCTCAACCCTTCACTCTAATCCATCAACCCTAAACCATATCCCTAAACCCTCAACACTATACCTTAAACCCTAATCCCTCAACCCTTAACCCTAAACCTTATCCCTAAACCCTAATCCATCAATCCTAATCTGTCATCCCTCAACTCTAATCCCTCATCCCTAAACCCTAAATGCTATCCCTATTTCTAAACCCTCAACCGACTCGATACTATACCTTAAACCCTAATCCCTTATCCCTAAACCCTCCATCCCTATCCCTAATACTTATACCCTCCACACTCTACTTTAACCCTAATCCCTCGACCCTCAACCCTATCCCTAAACCCTTGACCCTCGAACCTCAACCCTTAACCCTATCCCTAAACCCTAAACCCTAAAGCTTCAACCCTCAACCCTCAACGTCAAATCCTAATCCCTCAACCCTTCACTCTAATCCCTCAACCCTAAACCATATCCCTAAACCCTCAACACTATACCTTAAACCCTAATCCCTCAACCCTCAACCCTAAACCTTATCCCTAAACCCTAATCCCTCAACCCTCAACCCTAATCCGTCATCCCTCAACTCTAATCCCTCATCCCTAAACCCTAAATGCTATCCCTATTCCTAAACCCTCAACTGACTCGATACTATACCTTAAACCCTAATCCCTTATCCCTAAACACTCCAACCCTATCCCTAATCCTTATACCCTCCACACTCTACTTTAACCCTAATCCCTCGACCCTCAACCCAATCCCTAAACCCTTGACCCTCGAACCTCAACCCTCAACCATCAAGGTCAAACCCTAATCCCAAATAAAAAAGGACTCCTTTGTTGAATAAGTCATAGTTAGTTTTTATTTTCCTATTTTTTCTCTCGGTTCCTCTTATAAATAAAGAGGACCTCCATTGTAATTATCTATCTTTTTTCTATTGCAAAGAAACTCTGCCAAATTGGAAAGCATTTTAAGACTTTGAGCTTTTTATGTTTATCATATTTTTCAAGTGAATATCAATATAAGTAGGCAATTTGAGTATCAAACTTTGAGTTGAATCATATTGTTGTATGATATCAGTGTTCTTATGTCATTGGTGTTATATCATATTGAATCATTGTTGGAATCGTGGAGTTTATTGAAAGTTGATAGAAGTGTTCTTGTTTTGGTTGAATAGACTTTGTGTTATTTTTCTCATTGCGGGAGTTTGTGTTTATTTGTGAGAATAGAATTGTTCAGAGGCTTTGTGTTGTAAACTGTTGTGTTCAAGTTAGTTATATCATATTGGGTGAAAGTGGAGACTTTGGGCTACATTTGAATTAAATTAAGTTTGTTTGTGAGAAATAAGCCAAATGATAGAAAACTTTGCATTCCTATGGTTTGTCTTGGTTCAAGAATTATCAAATGTCATCTATTGTGAAGTTGTTATTTTGCAAGAGAGAAACATCTATTCTGAAAAAAGAGAATAGGATGCGATAGAAACACCCCAAGAATAGTTTTAGTTTATTTAAGTATTAAAAGTTGTTTGTTAGAAAGAGCTCATTATCTAGAGGGAACCTCCCCTTGCTAAGAGGAGAGACTCGGTCTCATCATAGTTGTGGTGATATAACCATTTTGTCATTAGTTAGCTAAATGACAAAATATTCACCCAACACGCTGGTAAGCCAAAAATAGAATATAAAGCCAAAAAAGCCTACAAAAAACCAAGGGTTATTATCACCGATTTTATGTCTGTACTGTCATTGAGAGAGTTACTTCCATGACATTTTAAGCCTACTGTATTTTTTAACTCCAAACAAAATAAAAATGGTAAGATTGTGCAAGATTAAATAAGTAAATATTTGGGCATCCACGTTTGATGGAGTGGTAAAAATTGATTTATTGCAAAGATTTAAGTGATAAAAATGTGTTCAAATTTAAAGATAATCAAAATTTACTTATTTTAATTTGAGTTCCATTTTCTAAATTTGGTAAGGGCACCATCCATTTAGGCATGACTTAATTAGTGGGAGACAAGATTTGTGTTCATAATTTGTTTACTTGCCACATCCTCCCCTCAAACCAAAATTCTCTCCACATTTATAGCTTTTTGTTGCACTCTTCGACAATCTGCAGAGAAGAGGCCATTTTTTTTGAGCCAATGACAATACAGATAAATCATTTTTCAATGATTTTTTGTTAAAAAACATAGGAAAAGTACAAATTTAAATCAAATTTGCCCAACATGAAAAATAATCCTGGCTTTTGATTGGTTTACAATCAATAGATTAATAACTAGATAAGTGCGAACTCATTGCAATAGTACTAGCCAAAGGCAGGTACTAATAATAGCCATCAGATTTCCATAGTGATATTATTGAGTGTTTCAGGAATTAAACTGTGTAAGTTTTTTACATTTAAAAAATATTTGCTGATTGTTTCTTTATTAGTACAATGAGGTTTTTTATCTAGTGATTAATCTATCTAGGAGTATTATTTTTTCATATTAAACAAATTTTAATTTTTCCTGAATTTTAACATAAAATATTCTAAAAACTATTTCTTTGTGTTGTGATTGGCTCAATGAGTTTTTTTTTATCTAGTGATTAATCTATCTAGGAGTATTATTTTTTCATATTAAACAAATTTTAATTTTTCCCGAGTCTACATGAGAAAATTTTAACATAAAATATTCCAAAAACTATTTCTCTGTGTTATGATTGGCTCAAAATTTGAGCTCTTTAGGATGGATTTTGCAAACAAATTTTAATTTTTCCTGAGTCTACATGAGAAAATTTTAACATAAAATATTCCAAAAACTATTTCTCTGTGTTGTGATTGGCTCAAAATTTGAGCTCTTTAAGACGGATTTTGCAAAATACTATTTTGAGTAGAGAAAAATACGGTGGGAGGGAAGTAGAAGTAGCTGCAATACTAAAGATTAACTTGTTTAATTAATTTCTGAGTGGCTTTGTTGCTAGAATTTGATTATTAAACAAATATTTTTTTTAATGTTAAGCAAATAGTTTTTTTAATATTAAACAAATAATATTTTTTGTTTACATTTATGCAAATATTATGCCAAAAATTCTATTATTATCTCTTAAATTTTAATATAACAATAATTTTATTGATATTAATTTTTTATATTTAAAAATTATTTACTAATTGCTTTTTAGTAATTACCTTTGGCAGTACTATTGCAATGAGTTTTTTAATCTAGTGATTAATCTATCTAGAGTAAACTGATGTTAAACAAATTTTAATTTTTTCCTAAGTCTATATGAGAAAATTTTAACATAAAATATTCGAAAACCATTTATTTGTGTTGTGTTTGGCTCAAAATTTGAGCTCTTAAGTATGGATTTTGCGGAAATACTATTTTGAGTAAAATAAACACACTAAAATAAAAAAGAATAATATAGTGGGAGGGAAGTAGTTGCAATACTCACAGATTAACTTGTTCAATTAATTTGGCAGTGGCTAAACTCTTGTTGGCAATTTGGTTATTAAACAAATATTTTTTTAATGTTAATATTATAACAAAAATTATGATATCTATATTAATATAATATTCATATTAATGTGATTATCTAATTTTGATTCATTGTATATATTATTTATAAATTTGATATTCTAAATATTAATGAAACATATAATTAATTATATATTAATAATAGAATGTATATTAAATTATTGATTATAGTAGAATTGTGATTATGTTTATATTTATGTTATATTATAGTAAAATGAAATATTAATATATATGTTTATAAATATTAAATATTGAAATATTATATTGATCTAAATATTAATATATTATATTGTGTAATATTCATATTAATATTTAATTTTTTGAGTAGTTAAAAAATGTAGTTATGTCATATTTAAAAAAGTTTGAGCCAAGATCAATTGAGTGAATGCAAGTATCAAATCAAAGTGTATTGATAGTTGAAATGACGAGTACATATAAGTGAGGGAGATTTAGTTATTAGTTGAGGGAAAGACTCCTACAAACTAGCATGAGTGGCTAGTTTAGTGGGAGACTTGACCCATCAACTAATCACCGAACAACCTTAACCACCCAACAACCTTGACATGTGTCAATATTGTGTAAGGGTACACCTAAGTAGGCTTATGCCTAAGTGTACAATATATATGAAATATATATACACTAACACCCCCCCTTAAGCATAACTTAGGTGGGTACAAATGAAATGGGTCCCATCTACAAAGCTTGGTGAGGAACCCATGTACAATGCAAATATGAAATTGGGTCCCAAAAACTAGGCCTGATGAGCTACCCAAGTACAATGCAATCTCTCAGAAATGGAGAAAAGTAGAAAACCTAGGTGGGAAAAACTACCCTCAAAGAGAGAGAAAATGAAAGTATATAGGTGAAGAAGTACTACTTCTTTCACTAAGTACAATATATGATTCCTCCTGGATAGGAGAGAAAATATAGAAGGCCTATGAGACCCCCCTATAATACATGTCCTGCTACAGTGAGGCTGGATAGTCGATGAAGGATGTAGATATAGATCTAAGAACGCTGAATAATGTTCCTTCCCTTGGGTAGAAATGAAACCACTTGAAGATGCAGGCTATCTTCCCATGCGAGAAGATGTATGTATGATCTTGAATCATGCTGAAGCTGATCCAAGAATGATGATGCCTACGTTGATGTCTTCGAAGAGTGCTCAAGTGTCCCCATGTTGATGCCGAAGGATACCATAATCAAATCAGGTGCATGCCCAATAGATGAGGATGATGACAATCCATAACCATGTGTAGGATGATTGATGCAATAAGGTGGAAACAACTTGGTTTTACAAAGTTTTACAAACTTATGCTCTTGATTGGCTTCACAAACTCTCACAATGACCCTTCAAAACTAGGTTATTTCAGACCAGATTTAGAAAAATGGGGATATCTCCCTCCAAACTCAATCAAAGTGAACCAAATTAAAAACCCATTGGAGTTAAGGATGCCCTCTAAAATGGGTTTCAATCATTTATGTAGAAAGTATTCAAGGAAGCTGTACCACTCTCTGTAACATGACTATTACCCTAGATGAGGGTTTTTGACAATTTAAAACAATTTTTACAAAAATGGTTGTAACTTTTACAAAACTCAATAAAAATTTATAAAATTAGAATTAAATAAAAGGTGATTTAAATATATTTCCAACAAATCCAATTTTATGTCATTTGGAGGTTGTATGATGCCATACCATCCTCGAGAACATCAACATTGCAGGAAAAATATACAAAAAATCTAAATTTTATTCATTATTTTTTTCCCCCTTCTCCTTCCACCACACCTTTGATTGTTGAAGGCCTATTTACATATATAAAGTGACTCCCAATCAGTCACAACTGAATTCCATGCTTTGTGACCTTTGGGAAGCCTCTTAATTACCTATTTGTTAACATAGAAGTTTCTTCATTTATCTTGCATTATTTGACCTTGTTAACCCTAAACTATGATTTTAAACACATATGGGATTGGTCATTGTGACCTTATTACAAGCATCTTGGTCTATGATGACCTTATTTACATAAAAAATGACACAAAAACCCTTAAATCCTAATAAAAGACTTAGTTTGACACTTTTTCCATAAAAAAGAATATTGGGTGCTCCTGCACCATGCTCCCGGTAATGAAATCTTCCAAGTCCCTTGGATGTCTTCTACCTTGTGACCTGCAAATAATCCCTTGATCTTCAATGCTTTGATGCTCCTCCTTGTTCTTGTAACTGATTCAACTTGATTTCATCCCTACCTTTGGCTTGAACTTGTCCATGCAAATTAGTCTTCCCCCTGTCTTGCCACTTGAAATCAAATTCTTCATGCTTTGATGCACTTCAATTTTTATCCTAGTAACATGTCCTTCTTGTACTTTGTACCTTGGCTATATCCCATCAAGACTGCAATCATGAAAGGATAGATGCTCTCTTTAACTCTTTTCTTTTGCCATGTAGCAATGGCTTCTTCATTCTCAATGTCCTTCAAGTCCTCTGCTCCCTCAAGGAGTTCTTCTTAATTATTTCTGTCTAATCAGGTTCACAAACCTCTGAAATAGTAGAGTGTGACTGTCCTTTATGCTCTCTTGAAAACAATGAACAAAGTATGCCTCAACCACCATACTATCATGCATCTTTGACTCATCTTGAGTCTTCATAAGGAACTCTTTCTTCCACTTTGCTATGATAACATCCTCTTCTTTGGGAATGGCTACAATGTCCATATCTTCTTCTTCATCTTCCTTTGCTTGTTCAATACCTTTTCCCATCAAAGGTTCTTGTGCCTTCACATTTGGTTCTAATGCCTTCATTTGTCTTTTCTTTCGCATCAACCTTTGAATAGGCCACACAACCTTCCTCTTTATCTTCAAGTGCCAACTTGTCATTTGGTTAATCCTTTACTCTATCTTCATCAAGAAGTCTTGGAACTCCAAATCCCATTTCTTTATATCTTGTTTTAGGGCTGATACCTCTTTCTCAAACTCTTGTCTCAACTTCTTCTCTTTCCTCTTTTTCTCTTTTTCTTCTTCCTTTGTGAATCCTCTGCCTGCAAAAGCCTTCTCAACAAATCCATCATATTCTCTACACAAGCAAACTTCTCCTTGCTTCTCAACGTCTCTCAACTTTCTTACCTTTAAAAGATCTAATCCCTGAAGCTCTAATACCACTTTGATGCAATATAAGGTTTCAACAACTTGGTTTCACAAAGTTTCACAACTTATTCTCTTGATTGGTTTCACAAACTCTCACAATGACCCTTCAAAACTAGGTTATTTCAGACCAGATTTAGAAAAATAGAGATATCACCCTCGAAACTCAATCAAATTGAACTGAATAAAAAACCTATTGGAGTTAAGAATTCCCTCTAAAATAGGTTTCAACCATTTATGTAGAAAGTATTCTAGGAGGCCGTACCACTCTCTACAACAAGACTATTACCCTAGATGAGGGTTTTTGGCAGTTTAAAACAATTTTTACAAAAATAGCTGTAACTTTTACAAAACTCAATAAAAAATTATAAAATTAGAATCAAATGAAAGGTGATTCATATATCTTTCCAAAAAAATCCAATTTTATGTCATTTGGAGGTTGTATGAGGCTGTACCATCCTCAAGAACATCAACATTGCAGGAAAAATATATAAAAAATCTAAATTTTATTCATTGGTTTTTTCTCCCTTCTCCTTCCACCACACCTTTGATTGTTGAAGGCCTATTTACATATATAGAGTGACTCCCAATTGATCACAACTGAATTCCATGCTTTCTGACCTTTGGGAAGCCTCTTAATTACCTATTTGTTAAGTTAACATAGAAGTTTCTTCATTTATCTTGCATTATTTGACCTTGTTTGGACAACAACCCTAAACTATGATTTTAAACACATATGAGATTTGTCATTGTGACCTTATTAAAAGCATCTTGGTCTATGATGACCTTATTTACATGCAAAATGACACAAAAACCCTTAAATCCTAATAAAAGACTTAGTTTGACACTTTTGGCATAAAAGAGAATATTGGGTGCTCCTGCACCAATGATGTAGAGCCTAAGTATCCGAAGAGGATAATGGAGATGTAGCTTCATCAAAATTGTCATCGAAGAGAACACTAATGTCCTCAATGTGTGCTTCCATCTCAACAACGTGGACTCTACAAATAGACAAGTGATGTGAGGTAGAAATCTGTCCCAATCAGTAATGCTAGGAATACTGATTGCTTGTTGCAAAGAAGTGTTGGAAGCTTTTGAAGAAGCGAATCTGAAATCTGATGAAGCAACAATAGGAGTGATGACTTCTTCTATGCCAATGGAACATTCTATTTCTGTATCGTGATTAGGGATGTGAGTTGTGATCAAAGCAGGATCATGTGGGAATGAAGAAACATTGAAGTCTCCATATATTTCCCAAAATTTGATCCATAATGCATGTGGACAGTCAATATCCATGATGGCATACAAAGCATCATTTGGAATATGTAAACTTGTTAATCCACAAATATGATCAGGATGATTAAACCACTTTGCCCTCTGAGATTGTTTACTAGGATAAGTCCATACAGATAGGGTATGAGATTATAGAACCTGAGATATTTTAGGATGCCTTCACACTAGGACTTATAGTTTCCCTTGTTTAGGATGATTACAGAAGAGTGAGTTTCATATCCCATGATTAGAACAAGTTAATTCCTTTAGACAATAGAAAATCGACACATTAGGCAACCCTCTGATTAGGTGACCCCCAGTTTTGGCACTTTATAAATTAGTGTGTTTTACAATACAAATAGGTTCAAATCACGGGAAGTGAAAAAACATTAACATTTGCAAAAGACGGTGCTCAATTTTGAGCTATCGAGTAAAAGTTATTACATAATCAATTTCCCACAAATGACCTAGTTTAATGCATGTGCACTTGAAAAGCAAAAAAATGCCTATGGAAAGAGGTAGCCTAGCCATCCAACCACTCATTGGAGTTGACAAAGATTGAAGAGTACAATAGTTTTATACGTAAGTGGGAATTGTCCTCCTATGAACCCGGGCCTCACCATTCGTCTTTGTCTGGTGAAGATACAAGGGTTTATTAAAAACCAATAATCCTTCAAATTAGTTTTGCCTAAATTTTAAATTTCTGCTGTTTTAAAAAACCATAATTTTAAATGCCTTTACATGCCTATTTTGTTTTAAAATTGAAAGCATAATTTTAAATGCATTAAGAAAATAAAATTAGGGCAAAAAATATTGAGGAGATTAGGGAAAATATCATGCAAAACAAAGGTAATCCAATCTGCCTTGTACACAAAAAAAATCCTGGTTAGGTAGAGCCAAATCGTGGGGTCCAATCCACCTTGCATAGAGGCAAATCATGAGTAGTCAGAGGCAAATCATGGTCATGAGCAGGTAGAGGTAAATCGTGGGGAAAGGCTCCTCCAAAAGGTTGGATTGCAGGCCAAAATGTTGATTACACAAAGCAACCAAAGATGGAGTATGGCCTTTGTATTGAGGCTTGCGGCCTTGTTTGGAGGTCCATAGCCTTCATAATAGGCCTGCAACCTTCACAACAAGCCCGCATCCAACTATGGGCTCCTTTATCCTCCTCTTTGTAGAAAAAAAACAAAAAAAGAACACAAACAAAAAGAAATCGAAGAACAGAGCTTCGTTTTCTTTTTGCTTGACCTTTTGATGAGGTCGGTGACCTTTTTGAGAGAGGCCAATGACCTTCTTTGGAGGTTTGTGTCAACTTTCCTAGATCAATATCCTTCCATATGAGATGGGCAATGTGGAGGATGGTTTTCCTCATGCCATAGACAAAAAAATATATTTTCCTTTTCTCCTTCGACAGTTTCACACTGGTCAAGCCTGATGTAGGGGCAAAAACAGGGTCAACGACCACCAATTTCTAGCACAAAGCAAGTGCCAATAATAGGAAGCACCTCCAAATCAATCGATCCAAGCCTCATACATGATGGAGAAGCTAGACTTCAAATGAGCTCAAGTTTGACACCTTGACCACAGACTTCAATGAACCTACAAATAATTTCATATCGGCTCTGATACCATATAGAAGTTTGAGCCAAGATCAACTGAGTGAATACAAGTATCAAATCAAAGTGTATTGATAGTTGAAATGATGAGTACATATAGGTGAGGTGTTGATAACTGAGAGGGGGGGTGAATCAGTTATCTTAATTAATTTAACTTTCTGTTCTTCTTTAACAACTAGTGCAGCATCAAAACAAATAAGAATTCATAATCATAAAGCAGAAACAAAGTCAAGATACATAACATAATGATTTTGACGTGGAAAACCCTGTTAAGGGAAAAACCATGGGGTGACTAACCCAAGATTGTATTCTCTATTAAAAGAATAAGATACTACAAAATGGCACTTCCCAATTAGGGCTCATTGCTCGAGCACACTGCTCACAAGAGGCTCACTACCTACAATAGTTTATACAAGGAAACTACATACTTGAACTGATGAGAAGCATCCACATATGCTGAGGTTCAGTTCCGGTTAGGCACAATACACTGATCTGCTGCACTTCATTCTTCCTCTTCTTTGGTACTATTGTCCTATCACATACTAGACCTGCCTTACTACTTCCACACTACTCTTCTACTTTTATTCGCACACATCAACACACAATACACACCTTCATACCGAAATCAATCTGGTATATAGATCCACACCAAGGATTTCATCCACTTTCTAGTCAGCATCCAAAATACTTACTATTTTCACAAACTCTTGGTCTGTCAGCTAAATCCTTGCTTATCAAGTGATGCGTATCAAAGAGATTCTCATAGAAGTCATCAACCATGTCGGCCAATCATGAATGATACCTCAGTAAGCTTGATCACCCTCAATATCTCATCCGGATCAAGGTCTGATGCTTTGTTGATCAGTTCTTCCTCAATCTACTCTGCCAAACAGGAACCCAATACTTAGGTGCTGATATCTCTTCACTCTTTCATCACCAGAGGCTCAATCCCTAGAATCTATTAGTCAAAGTAGTCCTCTTGACTTCCCCAAGTCCATACTTTACATAGATACTTCCTCTGAGAGATCCGGACCTAATTGTCAAACCTTGTTGCATACTCTGTTCTTGGTCACTGGACCAAGTTACTCTACAATCTGACTTCCGGTATAGACACACCATGTCCTGTGGATGGGTGAGATGAACTTTGTTACCATCAATGACAACACTCATGAAGCTACAATGTGTCTCTTGCCAACAATCTCCCCCTTTGGCATTGATGGCAACACTTAGTGAAAAATGACTAAGTGTCATACTACACTCCCCCTTAGCTGATGCTTTGTTCTAATGTACACTTTTACCGGAGCTCCCCCTTAGCTGGATTCGACATTTTTCACTGTTCCTCACTCCCCCTTTGACATCAATGGCAAAGGGTAGGGTCCGCACACCAAAATTTCCCAAAAACAATCTATACTTGGCTGCATAAACATATATACATGTTTTACTTACATATACTAAATTATATCGCAAATGTGGTTTTCAACTGTACCACTTCTGTCGCACAACTCCTCTTCATCCTATCCAAAATTGAGATGTGACCACTCAACAAGAATGCAAAAGATTCTGCCCTTTTAAGATCTGTCGGATCACTGGTCCGGGCTGTTGTCTGAGCATCAGGTAGGGCCTCATGCATGGCCTCTAACTTAGGGATAATGATTCCTCTAAGTTCATTCAACCTGTTTATTCTATTTTTCTTTTCCTTCTCAAGCTTCTTTATTTCATCTGACTGCAATAGTCTGACACTCTTGATTTACTATGGAGGAGGAGAGAGGATCAAAACTTTGAGATAAACTTAATAGTTTATCCTCTTGCTCTTTTACTTTCTTCTCAATATCCTTGGTCACTTTAGGCCAGGATAAACAAAATTTATAGATATCTCCGCCATCCTTAAGAGCATTTTCTAAACTTTTTATTCCAATATCCATAACTCTCCTATCATTTTTTATTAGACCTTGTACTTTAGAGAGTCTCTTTTCAAGAAACTCCTTCTAGACCTTTTCTTCTGCTGACTTTTCTAAGGAATCAAAATGTGAATGAACAGAATTCACAAGAGACTTTAGATTACCAGATGTGGAGGTCGAAGGATCCTTTTGGAAGGATGGCATGATTTTCTCCAATACATTAGATGCAATTTCTATGAGCTTGCAGTCTTCCATGTGAGACTTCAAAAGTTTTTCTTTTGCCTTTGCTGAAGTAAAGGATGCTAGCTTCATGGTTTGAATCGGAGAGAGAGAGAGAGTCAAAATTGAACAGTCCTTGAAGAAGTTCCAGTTCATCAAATTCCATCATCTCTTTGGTTAAGAAGTATTTGGTTGCTTCTACTGTGTCTCTTGTCGGTGACATGGTTTTCTCCCCTTCTACAACCTTAGCACTGTCACTTGTGGTCTTCTTAGTTTGACCTTCTTCTCTTTCCTTCACTTCTTCTTTTTCCTCTAATCTTTCTCCTCCTTTAGATCTGGAGACTGCTGGGGAATCCAGATGAGAGCTATTTTCTTCTTCTTGGACTTCTTTTGGAACAGAGGAATCCTGGTCCTTGGACTTCTCCTCACCTATCTTCTTTGTTTCTTCTGCAGTCTTTTTAGTAGGATCTTTCTTTGATGCACTTTGCCTTTCAACATTAGAAGGTTCATCACTTACGTCCTCTATAATAGGAATGTTGAATCTTTTGTATGCATTTCAGAGGATCTCTTCTGTCTCTTTTGCTACTTTGTCAGTTTCTCTAAGCATAAGTTGATTCATTCTAGCTTTGCTCCGGAACTCATCCTTGCAATCTTTGAAGATCATATTCATTTGCTTCAGAGTGATTGAAGGATATAGTTGAATAACTATCTATTCTTGGATCTCAAGATCCTTTGCTTTAGCATTATTCTTCCTTATTTCTAATTCTTTCTCTAGGCTTTTGGGAATGAGAGAAATAATTTCAATAAAAGCCTTATTGTAGATATTCAGATACCTAACTGTAGCTTCTTACAGGATCTTCTGGTCAGCTTCATTATACTCATCATAGAACTTAGTCATTGGTTTTAGGTTCCCATCCACAGTAATTGATTTGATGATATCATTAATGCAAAGAGAGGACTTTTCAACAAATTCCTCTGCCTTCTCTTCCTTGTCTTGACCAGTAGAGGGTTCACCAGATGTTTTCTTCTTCTTCTTCTTTATTTTCTTGACCTCTTCATCAGATTTAGTCTCTTCATCATCCTTTTGACTGGCATAAGATCTTGTGGCCTTTGTCTTAGTTCTCTTCTCTCCTTTATCGGATGAGTTTGCTTCCAGTTTTGATGCCTTTGAGCTCTTAGCAGTGGTAGGTGTAGAGGTCTTAGAGGATCTAGTCTGGGAGGGGACTTCCACTGGAGCACCTTCTTTCTTTGATTTTTCTTTTTCTTTCTCTGCCCTTTCTATCTTCTCTCTACTTGCATCAATTGCCTCCTTTGAAATTCCATGCCTCTTGGCAAAATCTTCTACTTCCCTCCTTACCTTTCTCTTGATCTCAGGCTGTCTCAGTTCAACATGAACTTTTACACTTAGTTCTTGGTAAGTTCCAAACCTTTCTGCCTTAGGATCTTTGGGCTGGCTCAGTAGATGTTGGATATGCAGTTCTAGGATCTTCTCATCAACCTCATACCCCATTGGCATGATCCATACTATTCTTGGTTCTACTGCCTCCATCAAACATTGATCAGTGTCTAACATAAAGCATACTGTATCCTTGTATTTTTCAACTAGGGCTTGGGGAATTCTTTCTCTAGCCTGCATCATGCTTTGGAAGTTTTTGAAATAGCCCCACAGTGTAGTGTTTTGAGCCTTGACATCACCAAGCCCATGCAAGTAATCTCTAATTTGAATTGCAACAGGTCTGTCATTCTGCCATACCCAACCACTGGATCCGGGCAACTCATTCATAAAGTAGAAGAATAAACACAGTATCATCCCACCGTACTTGAAGGAGTTCTTCTTGTCCTTCTTGATCTTTTGTAGGTTTTCCATCAGTTGGCTCAGAAGGAGTTCACAAAGATCATAATTTGCATTCTTTCTCAACATTTCATAAGCTGTGTAGATTGCTGTTCCGGATATAGAGTTTTCTCTACTGGAGTGATATATCTTGTAGCCAATAATCATGGAGGCAAACTTGATGTCTGGATCTATGATATCCTCAACTGTCATTGCTCTTTTATCAAATTTAGATCCAGTAGCCTCACTCACAGTTTGGTTTTTAACCGATTTTAGAGTAGGTAGCCCACCGGATGAGTGCAATCCGGTTATTGCCCTAATTGCTTCCTTGGTTATCTTGAATGGCCTCATCAACCACATAAAGTTGTCATGCATTCTGCTTAAAACATACCGGACCCAATCATCTTTAGTAAAATAGGGGAAATCAATGCACTGTCCAAAATGTTTATCCCAAATGGCCTTGTACTGAGGTTTTAGTTCAAATGATTCATCTATCAGTTCCTTGTGGTAGATATCCATTAGCTTGGATTCACCAAATTCTTCAATGTTTGCATGAATGTAAACCCTAATGTCTTCTACATGGAGAATTCCATGTGGAATGCTAGAAAATGCACCTAGGGGATCAACTTCTAGGGATTTATAGGGATGTTTTCTAAATTTAGGGTGCAGCCTATCAGTGATCTTCACCACATTCAGAGTATCCATCTTTCAAAGATTCATAGAGAGATTTTTAAGAGCAAAAAAGACCTTTTACGCTTCTAGGGTTCACGATATGAATCGGATTGGATTGCTAGATGAATTGACTTCTATAGTTGATCTTTGATGGGCTTGACGCAATTTGTTGCAAAGCTCCTTTTCTCTTCTTCTTGAATGTAAAATGAGCAAATATTCAATAAGGGAACCCTTATATTTCTCTGCAAACCCTAATTTCATTTTGCAATAAATGCGTAACTTAAGTCATTCTAGTTTGCCTTGTTCTCCTTGTTCTAAGAAAAATCTTTTCCAGATTATTAAAAAGCATTTAGAATTGTTCTTGGTGATGATTGACAATCTATCTTCCTTTCTCCAAACATTTCATCTATTCGCAGATCAAGATTCCTTAGTTTGAATCATATCGAATCTAACTGTGAAAGACCTACTTCTTACCGGATGACACTTGAACCAAATTAGTCTTGGAAGATTAACTTGTTCAAAACTTCTTGCGGATCTTCCATCTCTTTACCAAAGCTTATTTAGATGTTCCTCTGTGAACCCTTTAATCTGCGACTTTCCTTGTGCCAATTTTAGGCACCAATTAATTGGCTGGGGGAAAATGTTTTTCCTTGTGTCTCCCCTGAGCCAGAGCTCACCATTTAATTTCTGGAAGGAATATCAGCACTAGATTCTGGTGTAGATCCATCCCCAACATTTTCTGTACTTCTCTTCATCCAAATCTTGTTCATCTCCCTTTTAACTTCATCCGCATTCACTTTTCCTTTTCCTTTGTCTTGATTCTGATTATGATGCACATGACCCCTTTTATCCTGATTCTTACTTCTGCAGAATTTGGCAATATGACCGGATCTATTGCAATTGCAGAAAACAACATTTCTTTGCATATTTGACTGATATGCTCTTGATCTACACTGATTAGCCATATGTCCCATTCTATTGCATGCAAAACATCTACCATTGAATGAATTGTTCATTTGCATATTTTTGCATTTATGAGTTTTTTGACCATACCTTTTGCAATTAAAGCACTGTCCAGAGAATGATGAATTAGTATGGTTCATTCTTCTTCTGTACTGATTTGCTTTATAACCAAAGCTATTGCAATTGTGGCAGTATCCATTGAAGGAAGGATATCTTTGGGCATTTGGTTGCCTTGTCAGAGGTCTTCTAGGCCTGTTTCTTGGATTTTCTGATTTGGAGTTCTTCTAACCAGATCTAGAGCTTTCACCTTTTTCATAAGCCAAGCCTTGCTTGTCATCTACCCTCTTTTGGCTTTGAAGAAGAACTTCAAGTTGAGCAGAGATTATCTTGAATTTCTCTTTGTATTCATTTGCTGTTTGAAGATCCCTTTTAAGAGTGTCAATCTGATTCTCAAGTTGTTCTTCATTATCTCTAGCTTCTTCAAGATCAAATTCTAGATGCCTGATTATTCTATCCATTTTGTGGCAGTCTTCTGATTTCTCTTTGAGAGATTGTCTTAGATCATCTTCAATTTTTCTTTTCTCTTCAATTTCTTGGGTAAATTTCATAACTCCTGATTCCATTTCATGTCTTACCATAATGACCTCTTTTGATAACTTTTCACCCAACTTGGTTTTCTCCTTCAGATCTTCATTTGTATCATTGGCTTTACCTTGACTTGCCAATTGCTGAAGTAGATCCTTTCTCTTTTTCATAGAGATACTCAGTTTCCCTTTTAGTTCATTTATGAAATCATCTGCCTGTTTGAGTCTTTCCTTCAATTCATTGACTTCAGAGTTAGATTGATCAAGATCATCTAGGGCAAACTAAAGTTGTTCCCTCATACCATACACATCCATTTGAATTCCCAGATCTTCCTCAGGATGTTAGGCTCTGTTTGGAGGAACTTGGCTCTGATACCAATTGTTGATAACTAAGAGGGGGGGTGAATCGGTTATCTTAATTAATTTAACTTTCTGCTCTTCTTTAACAACTAGTGCAACATCAAAACAAATAAGCATTCATAATCATGAAAGCAGAAACAAAGTCAAGATACATAACACAATGATTTTGACGTGGAAAACCCTGTTAAGGGAAAAACCACTGGGTGACTAACCCAAGATTGTATTCTCTGTTAAAAGAATAAGATAATACAAAATGGCACTTCCCAATTAGGGCTCACTGCCCAAGCACACTGCTCACAAGAGGCTCAGTGCCTACAATAGTTTATAAAAGGAAACTAGATACTTGAATTGATGAGAAGCATCCACATATGCTAAGGTTCAGTTCCGATTAGGATCAATACACTGATCTGCTGCACTTCATTCTTCCTCTTCTTTGGTACTACTGCCTGTCACATACCGGACCTGCCTTACTACTTCCACACTACTCTTTTGCTTTTATTCGCACACTTTAACAAACAATAGACACCTTCATACCGAAATCAATCTGGTATATATATCCGCACTAAGGATTTCATCCACTTTCTAGTCGGCATCTAGAATACTTACTATTTTCATAAACTCTTGGTCTGTCGGCTGAATCCTTGCTTATCAAATGATGCGTATCAAAGAGATGCTCATAGAAGTCATCAATCATGTCAGCCAATCATGAATGATACCTCAGTAAGCTTGATCACCCTCAATATCTCATTTGGATCAAGGTCTGATGCTCTGCTGGTCAGTTCTTCCTCAGTCTACTCTGCCAAATAGGAACCCAATACTTAGGTGCTTATATCTCTTCACTCTTTCATCACCAGAGGATCAATCCCTGAATCTATCAGTCAACATACTCCTCTTGACTTCCCCAAGTCCATACTTTACATAGATACTTCCTCTGAGAGATCCGGACCTGATTGTTGGACCTTGCTGCATACTTTGTTCTTGGTCACCGGACCAAGTTACTCTACAATCTGACTTCTGATATAGACACACCATGTCCTGTGGATGGGTGAGATGAACTTTGTTGCCATCAATGCCAACACTCATGAAGCTACAATGTGTCTCTTGCCAACATGAGGGAGCAGTAGTTATTAGTTGAGGGAAAGACTCCTACAAACTAGCATGAGTGGCTAGTTTAGTGGGAGACTTGATGACCCTTCAACTAATCGCTTAACGACCTTAACCACCCAACAACCTTGACATGTGTCAAGATTGTGTAAGGGCACACCTAGGTAGGCTTATGCCTAAGTGCATATAATATATGAAATATATATGCACTGAACAATATTTTATATTTAAATATAATTATTGAAATATTGTGTAATTGATAATATTTAAAAAAATATTGCATAATATATATAACTTTTTAATGATATAAAATATAATTAAATATTTTTCTCACAAATTATTTTTCTTATAAATTATTAATATCAATAAAATTATTATTCTATTAAAATTTCAGAAATAATTGAAATTTTTTACATTTAAAAACCATTTGCTAATTGCTTCTTAAATTGCAATTGTATTATATTCTCTTAAATTTTAATATAACAATAACTTTATTGATATTAATTTTTAACATTTAAAAACTATTTGCTAATTGCTTTTTAGTACCTGCCTTTGGCAGTACTATTGCAATGAGTTTTTTTATTGAGTGATTAATCTATCTAGAGTAAACCAATCAAAAGAGAATATTATTTTTCATGTTAAACAAATTTTATTTTTTCCTAAGTATACATGAGAAAATTTTAACATAGAATATTCTGAAAAACATTTATCTGTGTTGTGATTGGCTCAAAATTTGAGCTCTTAAGAATGGATTTTGCAGAAATACTATTTTGAGTAAAACAAACACACTAAAATCAAGGAGACAAATACAGCAGGAGGGAAGTAGTTGGCAATACTAACATATTAACTTGTTTAATTAATTTTTGAGTGGCTAAACTCTTCCCGAGAATTTGTGAAGAAGCTAAATCTAGAATAGTGGCACAAGTTCTAGGAAAACAACTTCTAGGAGCTACGTTCATTTCAACTAGAGGAGAATGATGCAGAAACTTCCAGAGGTCATAACTTTTGACCCAGGGGTCCGTTTGAGCTAAAATTTGGTGGGCAGATGTGTCTATCATTCTATCATTCTACTATTCCATCATACTATTATATCATCATTTCATTATATCCTTTACTCTTCTATCATACTATCATTTTATCATTCGATTACTCATTCTATCATTTGATTATTCTATCCTTCTATTATTCTATCATTCTATTGTTCTATTATTGGATCAATTAAATCAACTTATCTGTACTCAGTAGACAAGGGCAGAAGTCAACATTGGATAATATATTTGCATCTAGAATATAACAGTCTTATGTTTTAATAACTCTTGTGGTTGCATAATTACTTGCATATGAAGGATATGTATGCTCTATCATGATTGTTGTATATAATGATATACTTATTGTTGTATAATCTCTATGAATTTGGATGTATTCAATTCTCATAAAGCAACCAACGATAGCAAGTTGAGGGATGGTATATCCACTCTTGGGCCTAGGGTAGAGGATCGCTTCGAGCACCCTATCATGCCTCCTTAGGTTTGGCTATTAGGTTAAGGAGTCCCAATCATAGGGAGGAGAATACAAGTAACAAGGAGAGGGAGAACTACTATATGATTCCTCACTAGGTACAACCCCCTCGTCTAGATGGCGGAAGGTCACATGAGGCCAAGAGGGATGGCATATCTACTTTTGGGCCTAGGGTAGAGGATCGTTCGGGAACCCTATTATTCTCCCTTATCCTAAACCTTTTTGGATGGACTCCATTAATGAATTGGGTATATCATATGATTAAGATAATGTTCTTAAAACTAGTAGGAAAGATCTATTTTATGGATTATGCTTTCACTAATTATCTAACATGACTGCAGGGTCTCAACCAAGATCTATCTTGTTCAACAATTTAAATTGGTAAATCATATCGCTAACTCTATTTCATTTCTTTCTTTGCTTGGAATTGTGATTTTAGGGCAAAAACTAGGGCATTTACAAAAGGGGACATCACAATGGGCGCATCTTATGTGCCTGAGTACTGGAAACTTCCTTCATATTCTAGACTACCTACATACCTTGTATCCATGGGATCGAGGAACACTAAGATGTTGGTGATGATGATATGTAGTTTTGATTTGTGATGATGATGTGGGATGGTTTAGGATGTTTTGATGATGATATTGGATGTTTTGGGGTTTTTTTGGATTTTTAATTTTTCTTGATTTTTTTGGATTTTGAATGTTTTGTATAGGGTACCTAGTTTTATTATGGGATGACATTGGATTACATTTAGATAGGCTTTCCACTAGATACCAATAACAAGGGAACACCTAGTCTAGAGGTGAAGGTGATTGGTTTGGATAGGGGGATTGGCGATGAAAGAGGATGGATAGGTGATTTATGATGGATGGATGGAAGATAGAGATAAGGGATACGATAGGATAGGATAGGGACAAGGGATAGGATAGGGATGCATGTTAGATGGATATGAGGTTTTAGGATTTTCTCCAAAGACTAGGTTACATAGGAATCATATGCCCCACTCTTAGGTATGATTCTTAGGGTTTTGCATGATGGGCAACTGCTTGGAAACGATGAATGGATTTTGTAGTAGATGGATGAATGGGGGTGTGCTTGAAAAGGGACGTATGCTGAGAGATGTCCAAAGCATGTTTTTGCTATTTTGCTCCAGTATTTATCAAGATCTAAGAAGGAAGATATAGTGGATAGGATGGATGTGGGATGATAAGATAGATAGGAAGATGGGGGTAAATGCAAGAAGTTGTGTCCACTTAAGGTGGAAGTTTCAGAGTTAGAAAAAAATCTGAAATCGGGGAACCAAAAACGGGATCCCGTTTATATAAAACGGGATCCCGTTTATATAAAACAGGATCCCGTTTATAGAAAACGCGATCCCGTTTTGCCTCGGGATCCTGAGCCTAGAACCAAAAACGCGATCTCATTTTTTCCCGGGATCCCAAACCTAGAAGCCAGAAACGGGATCCCGTTTCAAAACACGGGATCGCGTTATATATAACGGGATCCCGTTTTTAAAAAGTATTAAATTTTTTAAAAAAGGCAGAGACCCCATTTTCAACAGCGACAGGCGACAGGCAAAAATGGGATCTCGAGTTCAAAGACCATCCAGCCACCAAGTAAGTGGATTTTTCCACTTCTACAAATTACCCATGAATTGTTTTAAGTTTCCCTTGTTTGTTTTGATGTAAAATACAATCAAAATTTAAATTTTGAATTGTTATTTAGGGTTTAGGGTTTATGAAATCAGTAGTTGATTTTTGATAGTTTAGATGTAAAATACAATTGAAATTTTGAAAGACTGTATCAAATAAAAGGTTAGAATTTGAACAAACTGTCAAAATTATGTTTAAAATTGAGAATTGAATAGATATATTTAGACATTTTAGCTATAAAATACAATTGAAATTTTGAAAATACTGTATCATATGAAATGAGAGATTTTAGACAAACTGTCAAAATTTGAGTTCATTTTGAGTGTTGAATAGCTGTATTTAAACATTTTAGCTGTAAAATACAATTGAAATTTTGAAAATACTGTATCATATGAAAGGAGAGATTTTGAACAAAATGTCAAAATTTGAGTTCAATTTGAGTGTTGAATAGCTGTATTTAAACATTTTAGCTGGAAAATGCAATTGAAATTTTGAAATGATTGTATCATATGAAAGGAGAGATTTTGAACAAACTGTCAAAAATTATATAGCATTGGGATGATATATATATTGGTTTTTATAAAATTTACTTATAACAATGTATGTCATTGTATTTTAAAGGCATTATTGAATAGCTAACTATCATGTAAAAAAAATACAACAAACCATAATAAAACCAATTTATCACATCTAAAATGATGAAGCCATCATGAAACTTATGAAGTGTCAAGACCACATCCCCATTGTAATCATAAGAAAGACTTTTCCACCATACTTAACACCTACATATATACTTATTTTGGAGAGAAAGAAAGAACCCTTTAGTCCTGAGGCACCCTAGTCTAGGCAGAATAGCAATAATCTATATAAGAAGAAACTTGTGATTGATTAAAATGATACAATAAAAATGGACACTTCCCAAGAGCTCCTCAATTTGACAAACTTCACCTTTCATTAGATACCACTTAGATACAAGACATGACTCCCCTCTCCTTGTTGAGGACATGCTATAAACATCAACCTGTGAATAGAAGCTTGGACCCTAAACTCTCTAAGATAGTAGCTCCACTGGACCTTGACATCAAAGAAGGCATATAAAACCATGTCACCATGTTAAATATTACATTGATTTCTTCATGTGGTCTTATGGTGATCTATGCCTTGAGACTCCATCTTTAAAGTCATGCATCATCTTGTGGTTCACCTCAATGCCAAACCTATTCAATAAAAGCTACACAAAATGCACCCCCAAGTAGCCCTCGTGGTCATAGAAGAATTGTATAAACTCTTGGATGTCCAGAGTTCATTCAGACTATTACTTATCCTAAATGGGTAGATCTAATGTGGTCTTAGTTAACAAGAAAACTAAGGGAATTCATGTTTGCACTAACTTTTGAGACATCAAAAAAGGATCTACCCCAACTTAGATAACTTTTCTCTACCAAACATTGATATGGTCATGGATCTTGTGCATAGCCATATATATATAATTTTATCATTAATCTGGATATAATATGGACCAAGTTGAAACATTTGAGTTAGACATGGAGACACCTAGATTATGGAGCTCGGTCTATGTAAGAAAACACGTCCTATAGACTCAACACAAACTTATCCCTCAACCCTCTAAATTGTGACTTACATCATTTGATTACCCTGGAACACACTATGGACAACTCTAAATTTATTTAGCAAAATATATTTTCTCCTAACAGAAACTTGTATATGTAGAAGTATCTACTACTACATTAGATTTGATATACTTCTTAAAAGGAAAGAGTTGGGACTAACACCTAAATAGAAAACAATAACTAGTTTTGCATTTTCTAGGAAATAGGAAACAAAATTGAGCTAGAACCATCTTGACTAATTTATCTATTTCTAGCTAGATTGAACCCTAATTCTATATGCAATTCCAACTCTAACCCTAACACTAATTCTAACCCTAATCCTAACCCTAATTCTATATGCAATTCAAACCCTAACCCTTATTATAACCCTAATCATAACCCTAACCCTAACTCTACTTGTAATTGTAATTGTAATTGTAACTCTAACTCTAGCCCTAACCCCAACCCTAACGAGCTACTTGTAATTGTAATTGTAACCCTAACTCTAGCCGTAACCCAAACCATAATTGTAGCTCTAATACTTACCCTAATTTAGCAACCCTTGAATTCTAATTCTAACCCTAACCTCAATTCTAACCCTAAGCTTGATCCTAATTGAAACCCTAACCCTAACTTTAATTAATCACGAGTCATGCTACAGGGATTTCTTCTACATATTTTGTATGCATGTGTTATTCCCTTATTGCATGTGAGTTCACCAATTATTTGGAAGTCTCCTAACTAGGAGGCGGGCTTGTATTCAAGCCCTATAAATTTTGTGTTTATAGGTGTTATGTTTAAAGCTATATATGGAGACTTGTAATAGGAGGTCTTGAATTTGGTACCAATGATTGTGAGTTCCTTGAAGAAACATTATATTAAATTAAATCCCAAGGCCTTATGTGGGTATCATAGAGTGTCCTTGCAATCTAGTAACTTAGATTCCATTTATGCTTCTACATGTAAACTATTTATAGTTGAATAAACTCTCATCACTTTGGTTCTAGTTGACTTCTTATTTTGTTTCACAGTCTTCTCCACAATAAGATTCATATACATGTATTTGAGAAATAATCATGAGAAATCACTTGATTTGATAAGTTGATTAATAAACAACTTAATTTACAAGACAAAAGATTTCATCATAGATTTACTTCATTAATGCAAAGAAAATTGATGGGATATTCCAATATTTTACAAAATGAAACCATTTATATTACCTTAATTATCTTGTCAAATCATTGAAATATACTTACTATATCATACTCAAGGTGTCATTCTCTAATTGGACTAAGCTAAAGTGTTCTTACTATATCATACTCTAGGTGTCATTATCTAATTGGACTAAGCTTAACTTGTCAAAATAAAAAATAATAATAATATAAATCTATACCTTCCCCTAAGCTTGCCCAAGCTCATTAGGATTTGTCAACTTTAATTTCAAATCTTAGTGTAACTACTAAAATGAGAACTTCCCTTAGTCCTTTTAATATGATCTTTAGTGTCCATTAGGACTCAAGGGTATCTCCTGCTTGACATGTTTCATCCTATGAACACAAACCTTGGATGTGAATCAAATTTTAAAATAAGTTTAGGTCTGTAGGAACTTATAAGATCAAAATACTTTACATTTTTAGACAAAAGGCCCTGGATCTCATCTATTTCTCCCCTCCACTTCCTAGCTATGGTCCCATATGGTTCTCCCACAATTTATATTCCTTTGTATCTTCCCTTCCCTCCACTTTGTGAAAGCTAGATTAACTTTAGGATATGATTTATCCCATCCCACTTCCTATCCTATTGTCTAGTTTTACATGATTTCCCCATAACATCGAAACACTCATTTCTTCCTAATTGTAGAAGCCTAACTGCCTTGAAGAAATCATTCCTTTCTTCAATTCATTTCATCCAATTCCCACCTGAAGTTTTGTAACATTTTTTGCAAAAGTTTGCCAAGTTCATATACCCTATCCCAAGTCAAATTTCTACAACTTCTTCAAAAGATTCCACCCACCCCAAGTACTCCCCTGCATGACTTAGGACCACCATTAATGACTTTCAATGGACATGATATGATGCAATATTTCCACCAAATTCCTCTTAACATCGGTGGACCCTCAAAAATATGATTTGGGCATAAAGGTATGGGATAATGGTATAATTCAGCATGATAATCAAGTGTGTGCCATGTGAAAGTGACATGAGAAAGTATGGGTGGACATTTAACTCTCAAGTGACCAAGGTCCTTGTCCAACATTGCTTGTTGACATTGAACAATCTATATATTATAGTATCTCATTAAAGTGAGAGATGGAAAACTAGTTGCAAAGGAGAGACTAAGTAGGAAAAATGAAGGGGGCACTAGGTAAAAATGTGAGGTAGGGAAGGTCAATTTGGGGGTTGAAAAAGATGGTCAAGAGGGGGAAGAACACACAGGACATGCCACCAAGAGTGAAACTACTGGTAGGAGTGTAATTCACACCTACATGACTATGATTAGGACTTATTTATCATCATCAAATTGTCATATAGGCTTGATGTGATTTTAGTACTTATAGATACCAAATGTTAGGAGTTTCAAGCCACAAATACTAATTCCACATAACCTTAATGAGAGAAACTATGCTAAATAGTATGCAGAATCTATAATACAAAAGAAGAATAAAGCATAATTACAAGATAACACAATATGCACCTTGCGAAAACCCTTTTAGAAAAAACCTGGCCTCCAAAGGACCACAAACCCAATGTATTATCTCAAGAATGGGATTACAAAGATAATACATTTGTAGAGTTCTCCATGTAGAACTTCAACAAAATTAAACAACTTCTTGCATTTGTAGTGTCCACTTAAGGTGGAAGTTGTATGCTAACTTTTTGAATGTCTTAAGGGGTCCTAATTTACGATGTCTTAAGGGGACGTCTTAAGTTCTCAAAATTTGGTGAAGTTGCCCAAGGCAACCAAATTGAACAATATAATAAATCAAATTTAAAGTAAATTCTAAGTAGAAAAACATGGACATTTAACAAATAAAATACATAAAATAATAATTTTGATAAATTTAATACTGTAGAGTATAAAATTGTGTACATACACATGTATACAAATTTCTGTACAAAATGTGTAATAATGTAATTGTGTATGTATATATATGCCAACTCAAAATAATGTAAATACAAAATGTCGTTATATGCCATCTCAAGAAAATCCAAAACTTGAGGAGACTGTAGCAGGTCTTCATGCCACCTGATATAAAAATAATACAAGCAATTTATCAATATATGAGAATCAAAACATGTATTTTAATTTATATAAAACTATCTAGATATACACAATTTGTACCTGTATTTACAAGTGCCTCTCAAGTTTTTGTTTCAAAGTATTTGATGAATTTGTGATGATGGCCTGAGGATATAAAAGGATAAATTAAATCAATTTCAACTAATAACGCACAAGAAATATCAAAACATGTATTTAATACATATTTAAAACAACAATATAAATCTATTTAACTATATTTACCTGTATTTACTTATTCCATTGTACCATCTCCATCCTCTCTTTTTTCCAACACATCGATGATTGTCTCATGGTCTTCCATAGAAATGTTCCATAGCTCTTTATTTGTAGGTTTTCCACGATACCTCTCCAGTTTTATATTTGTTGCCAACACCAAATGTGAGTAGTGTATAATCTTCTTATGTGTTTCATAATCTTCGAATGCAGGTAAACCATTCTTCCTTATTAGGTATTTCCGTAGCCAAGTGCCAACAACCACCACCGAACCTATTGGATAATGATAGGCATCATCAAAGAAATACTTAAATTTTGCTTAAGGGGGTCAAAGAAGTTCTTAAAATATGCTTAAGGGGATCAAAGACTTGTTATCAAAATTTGCTTAAGGGGATGTCTTAAGGGGATCACCAAACCTGTTGGATAAGGAAAGCCATCATCATCTTCTCGAGGTGCTGTTAACTTATGTTTAGTCTCCACACAACGAGCCAACCAATATTCAGTTTCCTCTTCATTATTCTTTGGTGCAACAATAGCATACACATGTCCTACAAAACAAATTTTGATTCAATAACTTGCACATGTCCATAAAATTTGACTAATCAACATACATGCATTCATATGTACACATAAATAAATAAAAGCACTACAAATTAGTAATCAAAGTGAAATAAAACGAAATGATTTGAATTAAATTACCTTCTTGTACAAGGTCTGAAACACGGTCATAATTGTCTGATACAAACAGTTGATCATTGTCTTCAATTGTTGTTTCACTTTGATTGTGTGCTTGTGCAAGTGTCAATGGTCTTTGTTTCCACTCTTCAACCCATTCTGTATTCTCACATGCTTCCCAATCTCCTGAAATACAAAACTGACAAAAACATGCAAGCTCCTTTGTCTAGATAGTCCATGTACTTGCATTCGAACTCCTAAATGAATGCCATTTAGTAGATCCACTGATTGTCTGGCAATCAAGTCTAGGTAGAATATTTTCTTCTTCAACCAACCAAAAGAATCGACGAACTGTAGAGTACTCGCTTGATCCAGGTGTACATAATCTTGTATTGCACCAATCTACAATCCCACGTGCATCTTTAAATTTTACTGCATCCTCAAATTTTAATTGTTGTCTAGCAAGAATTCTTTTAACACACGCACCAGCTCCATCATGTTCTCCTTTACCATGTCCAGCTTCAAAAAAATTCCACATATGTTGGACATTATTCTCCTTGTGAACCCTACATAACCAATTGAACATTCGAGCATTCTTGAACTGCCCTGTACAATTATCTGACCATGTAAGATGTTCAGTCATCTGGATTCCTCTTTTTCTTAAATTTGTATAAAATATATTGAAACAATATTGAACAAACTCTGACGAGTGTAACCGGTTGTCACTCAAATAGAAATGATACTCCCTCAAAACTTTTCTATCATTCTCTATGCTATCATCTGCATGTCTATAAACAATATGAACAAACATAGCAACCTGCACTGACTTGTAATATTGTGATTGAATTTTCTCTTGTGGAGCTAAAGTATAGTTTTCTGCAAAATCAACCACCGATAGTATAGTACCAACTGGAAATGTGTTTCTACATTTACGAAATTGTCCATCAAGCCATCGAGCTTGTTGAGAGTGCTTGACATATTTTGGTACAATTTTACTTTTAAATTCTGATATGAATGCATGCACACTAACCTTTTCTGTAATTAAATCACAATGCTTTCCAAATTTTCCATCTTTTAAAGAATATTCAACATTCTTAAATCTTTTAACATCCACTAATTGTTGTCCAAAATCATTTTCAACACTTTCATGCATACAAACTCTTAACAAAGAAAGATTGCCACAACTAGTGCATTGTCCAGAAATACATGAACTTAAATAAAAACCTTTTTCATTAGATCTTTCACAGAACAAACTTGATATAAACTCTTTTATTGCTTCAGTTGGCACATTAATATCACATTCCTGTATAATCATGTTACGATGTAAAGTACAACTTATATATTGAAACACATCATAATAATAACGAAATTGAACATGCGTTTTACAACAACAAGATATTCGTTCCTTATTAATCTTTACATACCATGGTTTACATTTTTCAAAAGATCTTTGACTTATTTTAATATTACCAGGTAACACTAATTCATCACAAAATTTTCTATAAAATTCAGTTTGCATTGTATCTAATAGGTGTTTTGGATGAGGATCGCGAACTTTGGACCCCACTCTTAATTTTAAAACATCTCTAGCATTAGACGATACCCTAGTATTATCATGCCAATATTTTTCGATCAAAGATCTGATTTCAACATTTAGTTTCATGTCAGATCTCGGGAGCCGACCACTAAAACTCCAACATTGGTTAATTGGATCATTTTCTATACTTTCTCTTCTTTTTGCCGCTCTTACCAATGTTTTAGGATGTATTTTTAGAATTCCACTAATATTGCTTACCATTCTTCTATTCAAAGTTGTTTTATTCACTATAGCAGTTGTTATAGCTCGTCTTGCTACATTTTTATCTTTGGATCGACTATTACTTCCAATAGACTCAATGGCACTAGCAATAGTAGACATAGCATGTTTTAGTGATTGATCTTTTCTTCTTGGTTTAACAAAAATGCCTAACATTTTCATTACTTTTCTTATTTTCCACATTCTCATTAATTGCATCATTAGTTGACATTGAAATGATAGTTTTTTACGATAAAAAAATTCCTTGTATAATCTATTGGCATGTGTTCTTATTTGTCTCCAAGAAATTTTACCAGGGAGATTATCCAAAACATCTCTTTCAATTTTGAAAAAATATTTCTCATTTTCAACATCACTTCCTAGATTTTCATTTTCATTTTCAACTTCAAAACGATTTTCATTTTCAACAACAAAACGGTTTTCATTTTCAACAAAAGGATTTTCGTTTTCATTTTCAACAACAAAACGGTTTTCATTTTCATTTTCAACAAAAGGATTTTCGTTTTCATTTTCAACAACAAAATGATTTTCATTTTCATTTTCAACAAAAGGATTTTCGTTTTCATTTTCAACAACAAAACGGTTTTCATTTTCATTTTCAACAACAAAACGGTTTTCATTTTCATTTTCAACAACAAATGGGTTTTCATTTTCATTTTCAACAAAAGGATTTTCATTTTCATTTTCAACTACAATTTGTTTCAAATTTTGATCTCTACGAATATTATCAATCTCAACATTGTTATATCTAGCTTGTTTTAAATCTCCTATCAACACTATTTCCATTTCATTCAAAAGTGGATTTGAAGAAGTACCTGGATTTGTGCCCATTGAAACATTCTCCATAGCATTAATAGAGGGATTTGAAGACATACCAGGAGTAGTTTGCATAATCGTATTAGTTTCCACATTCACCTCTTGAAAACTTGCATCATCTATATCCATGGTCTCCTCAATATTTTTATCTTCAATAGCTGTGGAATTGGATGCTTCAGCATTGTTCATTGATTGAATCTTTACTCTTCTATCTCTTTGTCTTTTTGCCTCCTTCACTCTCTTTGCTTCAATTTCTTCAGGAGTTAATAGCTTCCTATCTTTCCTCTTATTACGACTTTGTGATCCCATGATTAAAAAATTTATGAAGCATGTACAAATGAATGTCAAAAATTTGAATGTGTTTCAAGTCCTTCAAACAAGTACCAATTCAACAAAATTTCACTCAAATAACATCTCCATGATGGTTTCTATCAAAATACCAACAATACTTCAAGTTGATGGACTTGCAAAAGAAAGAAATATGCCAAAGAATGCTGCAAGTGTCACTGTCGGCCGTACTGTAGGGCAAGTTGCAGAAATGACAGTCATAGTACAGTCTTCTTAAAAAAATAGGCAAATAAAAAATGGAATCCCATTTATTAAACGGGATCTCGTTTTATTCAGCGCCGATGGATAAAGAAACGGGATCGTGTTTTATAAACGGGATCGCGTTTTATAAACAGGATCCTGTTATTCAAAATTTGAATTTTAGGCTCGGGTTTTGCTTTGTAACCCGCTTCAGAAAATGCTTTGGGGACCCGACCCTGACCTCTGGACCTAGTTTGACCTGCAACTTGAAGGCCCTGTCAATGTCACAACAAAATAGTGACTTTGAGCATATATTTAAAGGTCTATTTTGTAGAATATTTTGACGAAATTAAAACCCATTATAGAGGAGACAATGTAGATTCTAAATATGTAATTTTTTTTACAATTAAATTAATTTTTCTATTTTTTAATCAATTTCTGATGAAATATGTTCATAACCTTGAATTATCAGGGTTTTTTAATTTTTTAATAACTTTTTATTGAAATATTTTTTTGTAAAAAAAATTGTATGAAAACGTACTTTAGACAATTCTTTTCAATTTAAAAAAAAAAAATTTCAAAAAATGTTAAGTTTAGGTCATCTTATGCGTGACGTACACGATGATTTTTTAAAAGACAAAAAATGACCAATAAGAAATTAATAACAAAAAAATTATTCAATAAAAAATTACAAATAAATATGGAAAACGTGCTTCAGTGAGTTACAAAGCTTTCCCAAAAGGATTTTGAAAAATATGATTATTTAGGTCAAAATATGGATGACGTACACGTACATGGTATAGTAAAAAAAAAGTGACTTTTAAACAGTGGTTTTTAAAAACGCCTATTCAAAATCAATTTCTATCATCTGGGTATTGAAAAAAATTACATATTTGGAAACTAGACTCCGAGTACTACATTTCATATTTGGTGACTTTTTCCAAGATTCCACCGTTAAGTGCTTCAAATTTTTAGGTCAAATGTGACAAATTCTGAAACTCAGGGAAAACACTTCCACTTTTTGGCCAATAAGTGGACACAACTTCTTGCACACACCCATGGCATATTGGAATATAATAGGATAGGGATATGATAGTGGATAAAGATACATGGATAAAATATGCAAAAGGATCTTATGGATGTGGGTGAAGGGCATGATTTTGCCCCCATGTATAGGGATACAAATGGACAGGAAAGGAGTTACACATGATAACCACAATGGATTTTCATCATGGTACTTGCCCAAGGTGCCACAAGGAGTGGTTTTCACCATTGGACTAATTTTTCCTCTTTACTATTTTCTTGATTTCTTGATTTTTTTGCTTTTTTGGATGGAAGGGGACTCTAGCATCTGTTTCCTTAGCAAGGAGGATGTTCTCCCATGTTAGATAGTTGTCACGGATGGATGTGAAATAGCATGATGCACATGGATGTTGGTAGATAGGAGAAGATAACATGGATGGTGGATAGGGGATTATGATATGGATTGTGGATGAATAGAGGTTGACAGATTATGCAGATTATGATGTGGATTATGCAAAAGCATGGACCATAGGGATGTGATGAGGGATATATGTAGTATAGGGGATGCAAGATGGGAGGATGGGGGTATGTGGGAATCCCATGGGTTGAAGGGGAACCATGATCAATAGTTGATGTATTTTGAAGCTTATATTTTGGGTGTGGAGTGGGCAGTAATGGGGATCGGCATAGGGGATTTTTGGATGGTCAATTTAGGGTTTTAGGGACCCAAATAGACTTAAGAATTGTGAGATTTGATGGGGAGCAGGATGTTTGGGATTTTTGGGATTTGGAGGTGGATGCCTCATTTGGATTAGTTGCTTTTTCCTTGGGGACCCACACCATTTTTGTTTTTGCTTTTTCTTTTGATGGTGTGGGTTTTGATAGACTTTTGGATGGATTTTTCTATAATTCTTTGAATTTGTGCCCTAAAGCATGGGTATCTTTAGGATTTTTGGCTTGATGGGTAGAGGCATCCAAATTTTTATTTTTGAATCTCATGAGTATTTTGGTAGCTTCTTGTTTGGATGATGTGTGTTTCTGTTGGTCATGATTTGGGATTTAGGGGATCAGGATTTATGGATGGGAGTTGGAAGAATGGGGGGATAAGGGTATTTGAGGATGAAAGGATGAGAGGATTAAAGGATAGCGATATTAGACATTGGGAGGATGGGAGGATAAGGGGATTTGAGGATAGGGATGTTAGGAGTTGGAAGTAGTGGAGGTAAAGTTGATGGGTGGATGTGTTTGGTTGTATGCTTTTGCAAATGATATGATGATGGAGGAGGGATGATGACATATGATTTGGAGTTGCGATGAGGTGCACCAGTTTTGAAGCTAGAAGAAGATGTTTTATGATGTGTGTGGATGCTACCAACATGGGTGGATTATTTTCCTTGGGATGTATAGCCAAGGCCATGTGAGGATGGATGGAATGTGGTGTGGATGGGCTCTAAGATGCCTTGTTCATGAAGGCCTAAATCTTTTCCTTGATATTTCATGTTTTGGAGTATGTGACACGCAATGGGAAGTTTGGTGCTCTGGAAACAAGGCATGCGTCCATTATTTGTTGGAGGAGGATAGGTGGTGGATGGAAGTTGTTCACCTCCTACAAGGGAACCACCGCAGATGAAGGTGTTTTTTCCAAGTGTATAAGATGATGGATTTGGGATGGGATTGGTAGATGGTGATAAAGGATCAACATGGGATGATAAAGGGGTGATAGGAGATGGGGTGTGATCAATAAGGGATGTTGTGGTAGAAGTGATAGGGTTGGTGAGGATAAGTTGATCATTAGATGGGAGGGGATTTGGGACAGGATTAGATGGAATGGTTAGATCTTGATTAGGATAGGAGGTTGATGTTTCAACATGCTTTGCATTTGGAGCTTGGCATAGCTCATGTGTTTGGATAGAAGTGGAAGTGATTTGGATGGATGTGATAGGTGCTTGACTTGTGTTTATGGTAGAAGATGCTAGAAAATGATTTCTTGCTAATAGCCAATGGATGGCATCCTTCCTAAGTGTGTGATTTGATGAACAATATAATGGATGGATAATGATGGTGGATGGTGTAGGATTAGGATTAGGATTGGATGAAGGGATAACAGGACTGGATAGTGGTATTTCTTGGATGGGCTCTAGAATAGGCATTGGATTGCATGATAGTGTTGGAGAGGCATGAGATGTTATAGGATGAGTGGATTTGGAAGGCTCCATATCTTTGATTTTGTTTTTGGCTAACATTGTTTGGAGGAGATTCTTCAAGGAATCTTTGGTTGATGGCTTAGGATTTGGGAGGTTTGATGGTGGATTAGATGGTTAATGGGTGATAGGAGTTGATGGATTGTGAGGTACAGAGGATGATGGATTAAGGTTGATAAGGTTGGAGGGATATTGTGATGGAGGGATTGGAGGGATTGATGGATTGTAAGGTGGGGGATGCACGTGGGGAAATGGTTGTTGATGTAAGCTTTGAATTTCAGCATGAGGTATGTTAGGTTGGTGTCCCTTGCTCAAAGTTAGCATGACAAAGGTTGGGGGATGGATAAGTTGGGGGTATTGGTTGGTTGGATATGTATGATGGTGTGGATACTTAAGGGGATGAAGATTGATATGAGGTTGATGGGGATGAAATATAGGATGAAGGTGTAGATGAGGGTTGATATGATGTTGATGGGATGGATATGTAAGGTGTTGATGAGGATGAAGTAGGAGTTTGAGAATCTCCAATGATGAGGTGTGCTAGGGGATATCTCTAATGATATTTTTGCATTTTTCCTTAGTGATAGGATCAAAATCCTCATAGGCATATTGAAGTCTTTGTAAATGTTTCATTGCTACATAAGGATCCATGTTATTAGGAGGATATGAGATGATGTTGGATAATGGATGATTGTGATGTTGGGGATCAAATTTCAAGACCTTAGGATGATTTGTTTTGATTTGATTTGATGGATGATTGATGATTCTCTATGCTTAAGGTAGACTAAGACATTTAAGCAATAGAGTTGATTGGGTTAATTTGATTCGATGACTTACTTAAGATAGACTAATGATATCAAGAAAGTTTGGATAAAAGTTGATGATGATCAACTAAGGTCTTGATTTTTGATGATTTGGATTGATGCTTGGATGATGTTTTGGAGATTGATTTTGGATGAAGGTTGATTGGTGTGGGATGAAGGATAAATGGATTAGATTAGGATTTTGATGAAGGTTTGGAAGATATTGAGGATTTTTGATGTGGGATAGTTTTGATGAGGATTTGGATGAGGTTTGATAAGGTTTGAATAGTGTTGATTTGATTGGATGATGAATTGGATAGTTGGTTAGAATGATGATGTGGTTGATTAAGGATGAGGTAGATGTGATCAGGATAGGATTGGATGATGTGGATGAAAGTGATAAGATGATTGGATGATGATATGGATAAGGTAGATGATTAGAATGATGCATTGGATAGAAGATATGATATAAGACTGGTATGAATTTGGATTGGGATGATTAGGATAAATGATTTGGAGATATGGGTTGGATGAATGATTTGGATGACTAGGATAATGATTAGGATGAAATGGATGATTTTGGGTATGGGAGTAGATGGCACTAAAATCTGACCCAATAGTGTTGACAGTTGGCCCAATAGCACTAACAAAATGACTTATAGTGTTGAAGGATAGACTAAAAGTATTTAAGAAGGGTATGATAGATGGAACTGACAAAGGTTCTGATAGCGATAAACAAAGGACTAATAGTGCTAAAGGACTATTTAAGGTTTGAAAGTTGTTGGATTTTGATTGGAAAATTTAATTTGTTGGCTCCAAGATCTTGGTAAGAGATAATGCATGTAAGAAAGACACAATGGCTAACTTCAATGCATAAGATTGATTTTTTTGATTCACGGGTTTTCACATGGAAGACACACCATTCACACGAACATCCCTAGATTATTCAAGTGGGAGTATACAAGATTATGATCTCATCTTTCTACCTTTATGTAGGCGTGACATTCAAGTCCCATGAGGAGGAGCTAACTATTTTTTATCACCCAAGATCACTCTTATGTCGCAAGGGGAGAGCATACACGACATGCATGTTCGTTTCTAGAGGGCATATGCACTTGGCAATAAAATCAATGTAGTTTGTACGATGAGTAACTTCCAGGTCCCTATAGGTATCTGGTGCATCACAATCTCATATAGCTGAGAGGTCTTAATCTAGGATCGAACAAGATTTCTAAGGAGTCCTCGATATATGCAAGGTACGTGAGGCCCAAACCATGAATATTAGTCTATTGAAGGGAATGTGGCAGAAGTGGTCAAGCAAGCATCATGTCACCTTGTGTCTGGAATCACCTAGGGCCCCAAGGTTGTCCCAATGACAATGCACTAGATTGAGGTGCAATTTTCACTCTGCCCCCTTTGATATACCCTATCGGTACATGTGGTTGAGGTCATTCCTGGGGGGGATGAAATCCCCAAGCAGACTTCCTAAGAAGAAACCACCCTTGCTTTTGATCACCCAAGATCACAAGGTGCAAGGGGAGAGCATACGCAAAAGGTGACCCCTTCAGGATACAAAGATAAACAAAGATAGTTCACAAGTAGACTTTTGATCCCCAAGATCGCCCTAAGGTGTGAGGGGAGAGCATACGTCTACAACAAACAAGAAGCAAAGAACTGAGGTTAATTACCCTACTTTAATCTTAATGTGCCTAAGAGCTAGTGATGAAATGATACTTTGGTTGTGAATCTGCACACAAGACGTTAGACCCCTGTAAAAGCTTGTAGATTTTGTCAGAAAAGTGGCCACTAAAGCAAAGATGGATAGCGCTAACAGACAAACTGATAGCACAAAAACATATACATATGGCACTAATATAGATACATATGGCACTAAAACAGAAGCAAATGTCACTAAATAGAGGCTGACTGTGCTGAGTAGAGGATGAATGATGCTAATGTAGATGACTGTGCTAAACCTGACACTGATGGTGCTAAACTAGCTGATAGTGCTAAAACTGGCTCTAATGGTGCTAAACTAGTTGATGGCGCTAAAACTGATTCTAATGTCGCTATACTAGCTAATGGCACTAATGCAGTTGATGGTGCTATGATGGATGCATATAGCACTAAGGCAGCTGATAGCGTTAAAATGGATACAGATAGTGCTAAAGCAACTGATAGTGCTAATACAGTTGATAGCGCTAAGATATTAACTGAATGTACTAAAATAGGATAAAGTCATATTTGATATTTGCAGACTCTATCACAAAGTTTGATGGCACTATTCTGGGTGCAGATAACACTGGAATGATAGACTAAGGCAGACCTACACAAAAATAGAGCTTTCTTGCTTCCAAATGATCAAGATGGGATGTTAGAGGACATACAAGGTTAGTCCAACAAGAATAAACATCAATTTTTAGTCCAAAAATAGAGCAAATGATGCAAGATATGAAAGATTAGGTTAGGTCTAAATGCTCTTTTCAAGATGAGATAGATTAGGTGATTTTCAAAAAGCTAAAGGCCTAGAAGCTATGCTGAAACAAAAAACTAGAACCCTGCAAGCAAGAATGAGCGAAAACTCATATGTTAGAAGTGATGTGAAACAAGAATTTTTTTTATTGTTGTCATGTAAAATGGCATTAAAACAGGTGCTAATAGCACTAATAGAAGAACAAATAGCACTAATGCAAAAGTCTATAGTGCTGAAACAGGCCCTAATGGCACTAATCCGTGCGACTATGGGGTAGATGGTGCTGAACCAAACCTGCATGTTGAAAACCTTTACAAAAACTCACAAATATGTTAGCTAAGGACTAGGGGGTCCCACCGGGTGTGCCAAATGAAGACGAAAGAAAGCATCAAAGGCAACAAAACATCAAAATACAACAAAGATGAAGGATTGGAATTAAAAGAGAATTTTAAATTCACCTTGGGAAGGGTGGGGAGGATTAAAAATAAATCAAAAATTTATTTTGGGAAGAGTTTTTCTTTTATTAGTGAGGCCATAACATGAGGGACCTCATCCCCTGGCATTAACACCTAGCATGAATTCCTGCATCAATGTTGGGGGTTCAAACTCGCGAGCTCATTGGACCAACGAAGGCCCATAGCCTATAAGCACAACAACCCAGTGAAGGCATAAGACCTGCAAGCACGTTAGCCCAGTGGAGGCACAAACCTATGAGCTCTTTGGCCTAGTGGGGGTTTGAACCCTGGTGGCTGACACTACAACTGAGCAACTTGACCACCAAACCAAGCCATTAATGACCATTTTGGGAAGAGTTGGATTAAGACATGTCTATGAATTAAAAATTCATTTCCATGGGGGAGTGTTGAATAAAAAATAAGTTTATTGGTGAGTGTGTGAGTCATGTGACACGTGTCTTTTTGGAAATTACATGTGTGAGCCCTTTGTCTAAAAAAGAGCTCTAACATGAAAAGGGAAAGATGAGTTGGAAGGGTCATGTGACCTATTGGATTAAAAGATAATTTTTTATTTGGGGGGTGTGGGAGAAGGTGTTAAGTGAGGTTTGACCAAGTTAATCAAGTGATTAACTTAATTAATGTGGCTGGAAAAATTAGTGAGTGGGCTAATCAAGGGTTAAAATTAATTAAATAAGGGTTTATTAAATTAATTTAGGTTTAAGGGTCATGTAGGCTAGGGTAGCTAATTAAATAATTGATATTTAATCAACTAGGCTAGGTTTAGGCTATAGGACAGGGTAAACTTAATTAATTAGGAATAGGAGATGGAGAAATTAACTAAATAAATATTGAGAATATTTATTTAATTAATGAGGGATAGTGTTGTAAGGTTTAGTGATAAAATAGGTGAACTAATTTATCACCAGTTGATGAATAAGATGAATGGTTTAGGATAACCTAATTAAATAAACTGGATTTACTTAATTAATTTGTAAAGGGTAAATTAGTGATGTGAGGATGCGGGAAAGTGGTTTATGGGGCAAGTCACTTCTAGGTCTCTACAATTACATTAAGACATTCTCTTAGAGTAGGCCCAAAACTAAATAGAAATTGACATGGGTATGTAAGTTTCATCAGTAGACTTTGATTCTACAATATTAATTCTACATAAATTTATTTTAATTTTAGTTTGAAAAGTGGCTATTCTCCCTACAAGATGCACTTATACCCATCCATTATACATCTATAGCCATCCATTGACATGGCCTATGCATGTCGATGGAAAGTGATAGAACATAGACTAATGAATATTGCTCCTAAATATAATAACAAGGAAATAAGAAAAAAATCATAGTTAAAAACTTGCAATACACGGTAAATATAAATGCTCTAACATTTTAACACAATTAAACAACAATAAATTTTTAAACATATCCTGGAAGAGATTAAAGTTGCATAAATTTTGTTGCTAGAACTATTGTATGGGATGGTGTACATGCACTCTGATCTCTATGGAATACACTCAAATCTCTTTGTATTGAATATTCACCTTTCATGTTTGGAAATTTGTGCAACACTAACCTATTACACAAAGACTTGTCTAACTTCTTTTTTTTAACTTGATTTTTGTAAATGTTTTCAACTTGATTTTTATAAATGTTTCTAACTTGATTTTTATAAAAAGTTTCTTAAATTAGAGAGAGCAATTTCTAAAATTGTGATGTCATATGTCTTCAAGAATGTGCAAAATATTAATAAATTCTCATGTTGGGACAATAAATTATTTAAAACTTGGCCACTACTAAAACCACCACTAGTTCATGGATCAGTTAAGGGAAACATTACTAAACCCAATTGGTCATTGATAAAATGACTAGCTCCTTTGACATCTCTTGATAAAATTAACTTTGATGGAGCCTCTCATGGGAATCTTGGGCTCTTATGTGTAGGATGTGTTCTAAGGGATAAATAAGGAAAATTTATACTAGCTTCTTCCACAAAGCTTTCAGTGGGATCTACTAATGAGGTAGAAGTCCAAGCATTGATATTGCGATTAGCAGTTGCTCAAAAATAAAATATAAAGATAATTTTTATAGAGGGTGATTTTATGTTGACCATAAATGTCATCAAACTAGGGAGAAACAATAATAAGAGGTTGATAAACATTCTCTAGATGGCTTGGAATTTGTTAGATGATTTTGAATATTATGAATGTGGTCATTATTACTATGAACCCAATAAACTAGCATATAGGTTCCAAATTCAAATGGTAATTGAACATGGGGAAGAGTATATCGAAGGCAAAGAGTGGAATAAATGAAAGATAAGGATTTATTGTTTATAGAATTAAGGGATAGAAGAGTCATAATGTTTTCATTAGCCTCCCAACTAGGGGATAACCAATAAATTTTGTTATTTTATCTAACCATTATTGTGAGTGTACTTGTACATGTACCTAAAGTATAAATGGCCATATAGATGAGCTAGAAATGATTTTATAAATGACATAAGGGATTACTTATTTCAAACAAAGGGTGGTCCACTTCTAAATTGTGAAAGGATTTAAAATTCATCTTGCACAAGTGAAATTCCTGATCTCATCTTGCAATAAAGGTGACATTAAGGTGGATGGTTTTTTAGTGAGTGAGGATAAGTATCTATTATCAACATGTATGAGCAGATATCAAATTACTAGGAAATGAGTGGTTAATTTGAATCCAAGCCTTGGTGATGCAAAAATTAGTCCTTTTCCCAATTTTATTTTAGGATTTATTAATGTGGGAAGTAATCACTATTGCAAATGATATGCTCTTGTTTTTATGCCATCTACATGTAGAAATGATAGGTGTCCCCTATGTGAAGGGCCTATTAATAAACACTTCAATCCTCATTCAAAGTTGTAGTTGAAGAACTTAGATTTGCTAAGAATAGAGACCTTTCCTATTAACAGGTGAGTGTACATTCATACCTATAAGTGGGAACCTATCAAAGTTGGTTGGTATGACTTGGTTTTAAAACTAGCTCATGTCTTTCTATTTGATAGTGAGAAAATTGAAAATACTAGGAGTGTAAATGGTCAAGATATTCTCATGGCTTGCCCACGTATTTTGGAGTAGAACACTATGGTGTTGATTTTCCTATCGAACTTGACGGATATCATTCAAGATATTGGATTGGTTATTCTCTTGGCAATTACTATCACTAGTACAGAAACAACAATATATGACTAAAAAAACTACTAAAAATTGCTTATAAATGACCAAACATGGTCATGTGACCATTAGTAGTTTATTGCTAGTCATTTATAACGTGACCAAATTGATGACTAAACCATTTTTAGTCATTTATTGGTTGTTTTGATTGATTGATTTGGTAGTATATTTAGTTGTTGATTTAGTCATTGATTGTTGTAATCTGGTCACTTATTTAGTCATTTTTTATTCACTAATATGTTTAGTCATTAATTTTTGTTAACTAGTCACTTATTTAGTCATTTTTATTCATTGATTTCTGTCTATTGGTAGTGTATTTAGTCATTAATTTTAATCATCATTTTGATCAATTTGCTAGTATATTTAGTCATTTTTATTCACTTTTCACTGATCTCTATCAATTGGTAGTATATTTAGTCAATTTAATTATTAATTGATGTCAATTAGTAGTATATTTAGTCATTTTAATCAAGGGAAAGAAGCATCACCATAAAATTGCATCAACCATTCTGAAGCTTGCACAATGAAACAACTTTGAGAAGGTAAAAACAACTTGTTTTATTGATAAAAATGCTTACAAATAGCATACAGATCTAAAAATAAGTTACAATGCGTTCTCTTTGCTAAAAAAACCTTCATGGTTACAATACATAGCTCAAAGAATGAGCAAGAAACTAATTTTATGAGTATCACTGAGCATAGAAGCAAAAAGACATTCATAGATGTCTTCTTCACAAATCCATGACTGTCCCATGAAGCTCACTATTGACCTAGTTCAAGATCACACTGTCATCTCTGTAGAGATCCTTTCTCATGCACCCAACTTTCTCTAGTTCATAAGCTACCATTGTGAATTGTTACCTGTAGCAATAAACTATCTTTATCTCTGATGATTATGCCTCTGATGACTGTCATCTTTGGTAGGATGCGTCAATTGTCATGGACTATTATTCAACATTGCATTATGACTAGGATATGCATTGTCCTAATCAAACTTGTAGCTTCTTGAAATGCATTGTCTAATCAATTGTCAAACTATTGTCATGCATTTTCCCTTTATAAAATAACAATGCCTCATGACTACCACTACCTAGCTCATTATTATGGCATGTTTTCACTTGTACTCTGCCTCCGATCAACATAGAACACTGCCCCTCTATTGAATGCCTTGACTACCTTTGACATCACTATATCTTTTCCAAATTCCTTGAAAATAGTTCATCACTACTATTGTTAGCTAGGTATGCACTCTATGTCATCTGCCAGACTGTTACAAGTTCACATAGTCCATGATTGGTCCTGTCACTTATCACATCACTATCATGAACAACTATCATATCATATCATCACCTCTAATATAGAAATCAACATCCCATTATGATACTGTTATTGCAAAATATCTATGTCTTGGAAGATAGCTCATGATAACCCTAAACCTTGTTGCTTCTCACTTGTACCAACTCTATGGTATTGTCCTTTGAAGTATATGCATTCAATAAAATTTCCTTTGAAGTATATGAAAGCCTCGATTCCTTGATTCCTTGAAGTATATGGAAGCCTTGGTTCCTTTAGATGTTGTAGTTGCAACTACCCTGGTAGACATTTATGCAAAATGTGGAACCATGGACAAGGCACATGAACTGTTTGATAGAACTCCTAAAAAAATGTGGTCTCATGGACTGCATAGTTGCAAAACTAGGCTTGAAATTTCCATGTTGTGGATCCCCTTCATGGTCTACCAAGTCCAGGTGGCACAATAAGGCCAGCCCAAAAAAGACTCAATAACACTCATGATGTTTTTTCTCACTTGTTCCAGGAATTCATTTCGTAGGGGAGAGAGGGTTTTGACTAACAAAAACTATAACAAACAACAAATTGGAAAATGGTTTAAACTTTAAACTTTAATACAAATACATATTTTTCAGCTTTGTTTGTAAATTTTTATCAAGCAATTGTTAAACTATCTATTTCAAACATATTTAATTGTGACTTGCACAGACCTGTCCTAGCTCCTCATTCAGATTTGATGTTCGTACCAAAGCAAGAGTGTTGCTTTCTTTATGATACATAAGAATATCTTTATTGATGAATTGAGTAGACTGGATAAACTTTATCATCTAGATGCCATTAAAAAAGAAGCAAGTCAAAGACAGAAATGTAGTTTTAAGAAAATTAAAGTGGTTTCCATGTTAAGCATATTTGAATATCAAATAGAATTTCAAACTTCATTAAACAAGAATTCTTACCTCAATTGACACATATAGTGAAATAGGAATAATGGTTGAATATAATGTCACAAGGGTAAATAGTGTAAGAGCAGCAACCTGTGTAATGAGGAAAGATGAGAGAAATGAGAAATATACATAGAAAGAAATTGCCCATTAGCTAAAAGAAGAAAACTAAGTAGCCTTGAAAATTTCTAAATATCTAAATTGTCTTTGTGGCTTCAGTTTTAGTTGACATTGTACCAATATAATAAAATCCAGAGTATTTCTTTGGAACAGGGTATGGACATCCATCAAAGCATGAAGGATAGAGGAATTTTGTCCAATGTTGTAGTTGCAATTGCCCTGGTAGACATGTATGCAAAATGTGGAACCATGGACAAGGCACATGAACTGTTTGATAGAATGCCTCAAAAAAATATGGTCTTTTTTAGGACCATTCAAAATTCTCATAGTCCCACTTGGTTTCATGCAAATTTCCTTCCATAAATCCATCTTAGGGATCCATATTTCTTTTAAAATTATTCTAGGAGTCATTCATAAGCACCCCATACCAAGTCCATGTGAAAGATATTTGTATTTTTGACCATTGATGTATTTTTGTCTCTCATCGCAGTCCCACAGGTCACTCAAAAGGTCTTGACGGGTGTCCAGGAACCAAGGATAACAAGGGAGAAGTTATCGCTATCCTGCAACATGAAGAGATTGCACTTGCGGCATCACGATATGTAGAGATCGATTACTGCAGCCCTACAGCGGTCTCAAAATGAAGTGGCAGGTTGGCAGTATAAATTTAAGTGGCATATGATACTTCACCGTGGTCCTGCAATAGTCAGGAGAATAACCGGCAGTAATGCGACAAGGAGCAGAGGAAAGCTGTACACTGCGCCCCCGTGACAGCCTCAATTGAGGCTTGCGGTATGGCGGTATAATGAGTTTAAGTTATGTAAGTGTTGAATACCTTGGCCCCGTGACAGTTTCAATGAAGGAGTACAGTAGTGCGGTAAAAGGCTTCAAGTGATGTTTAGTATACTGCGGTCCTGCGATGGTCAAAGAAATGGTTTGTTGTACTGCAACAGGGAACAAGTTAATAAATATAATGGTACCATGACCCCACAATGTCCACTCCCTCAATGTGTAGTAATGTGGTAAAGGTAAAAATGATGCAGGTTACCCTGCTACCCCGCAACAGTGACCTCATTAGGTCTGTGGGGTAGCGGTAAACGATAAATGGTAAAAGATGACTGCCAGGTGTTCTCCTGCCATAAAAGATGAATACCATCATTTATGGTGGAGGGTGTGTGGTAATCATTGAAATGATTACAAACTAGTGAAATATTTTGTCCATCCGATCTATGATGATCAATGGACTATGTTTGAAGTGATTTAAACACGCAAATTTTAACAATCCTAGCACAAACTAGAGTAATGGTGAAATGACCAGCTTCATAGCAAAATAAAGCCTAAAATTCCCTTTTATTTCGTCATTCAAGCAAGTGTAGTGGTGATTCTATACAGTGAGATCAAGCTTTGAAGTGTGTTATGTGAACTTCATTCAACTGAATATGTCAATTTCATCATCCTCTTCATAAAAGTTGATATTTAGTTGGTACTTTTTGTTAAATTGGTTCAGTAGATCAAAAAACTGTCAAAACCCTAGTTAATAAAAGTATCAACACAATGGCACCTAAAAAATCTGAATCCACAAGTAAGAAAGTTGAGTCCTTTGCCCCTAAAGAAAAGAAGTGGTCCCTTCAACAATCACTATTAGACATTTTGCCAAATTCAGTTGATAAGGGGTATAAGAAAATATTTAAGGATATAGTAGAGGGTTGTCGAGATGCTAGGGTTCCTATTTCTAGTTAGAGTCTATTTTGGTATTTCTGTGGGAAAAAAGATGGTCAAGGTCCTATTGCCAACCCCTGGAACTTGAATTTGGCCAAACTTGTAGTTCCAAATGTGTTTGTTGATGTTGAATTGATCATAGTATTGCCACAGTTCTACCATCCAGCCACTAGGACAGTTAGATTGCCTAATGGGTCACCATTGGTAGCATTTGACATAAATGCAATTATTGATTGTTTCATGCTTAGTAAGCAAGCTCTCACACAGGTTGACTTGAAGAAGAGTGAACAAGAATATAACAGCCTCAGAAAAACACACAGGAATGACGAATTGCCCACGTACATGAGAAAAGGGGCTAATAATATAAGAATTGAAATTCCATCCACTATTGTTGAGCCTTTTGTTGTTGATGATTTTGCTATTTATTTCAAGAGGACATACTTTGCTCTGTATTAGGTGCTGGGTATTGATGCCCAAGACAAAGTGCTTGTGGATTTGATGATGATGGCCATGAGGATTCAGAATCCAGAGGTGAATATTGAGTATGATTTTGCATCATATATTGAAAAGAAGATGCATGATGGTCTATTGCAAATTAGAGAAAACAAGAAGCCCCTTGATTTTGAATACTATCCATTGTTGTGTCACTTGATACTGTATTAGAATAGGGGAAAATGACCCGACAAAATGGATTTGAGTATGATTGACCATAAGAGGTAGAGGTTTTCCACACAATGCTGGTGCTACAAATGGGATATCCATTACAAGAAGTGTAATTATGTAGTATTCCATGATGAGTTTGCACTCAGAATAATGAATTCAATTGGTTTCCCTTCTCCCACATTGACCAAATAGGCTAGAGAGATGTTGAGGCCCCTTTCTCATAGGCCAGCACAAGGTCATAAGCATAACTTTGTTAATTGGTTTTTCTTGCCAGACCATACAATAATCAGAGTTTATAGATGTACTCAGCCACCCCATGTGTTTCCAAAGTTTGTGCTAGACAGAATTGCATTCCTTGAGTTTATGTGGCAGATGCTTTGGATGGAGAAGGATGAGATGAAAAAGTCAAAGAAGGACACGTACTGATTCTACTGTGTTTGGTGAGTGGTTAGTTGGTTCAGACACTTTGAAAGAGCTACAAGGAAGTCAGGGACCGAAAGAGTTTGTGATCCAGAGGGTCACATGAATTTTGTTAGGCAATTCATTCTTACCATAATGGGGGTATCCCATCAAATCAATTTTGATGAGGATGTGATCAGAAATTGTGTAACTTTTGATGAAGTGTATAATAGAAAGAGGAAATGAGAAATTGTAAAAAGGATTGAGGATGATAGGAGAAAGAAAAACCCTAATTTTGAAGGGTTTTTTATTGATGAGAAGGACCCCTTGAAGAGAATATATATGGTCATTGATAATTTTCAAAGAATCTATGACAAGTCTGAAAAGGAGCCTACAATGGCTACCAAGCTCCTAGTCAAGAGGTCACTAGGAGTTGTAATTCAAGAGCCTACCTCTAATGCAATGCTAGTTCAAGATCCTATAGTTTATAATTCACCTCCTCCCAAAAGGAAAAACACTAATGATGTTTCTCCATTGGTTCCATATGAAATGACTGAAGGAGTTAGAGATACTGAGGAGGTGGCCAATATTCTGAAGCATATGGGAGATGAAGAGGAAGTAGATCAGCCATTGGTTGGTGAATAAAGAGAGGCCCACAAACCCAAAGCAAGAATGGAGGAACAAGAACAAGGTGAGCCTAAGTTACAAGAAGATGAAAGGGTCGTGGCCTCAATGAGGTTCATGGAGGACGATGATTTCATAAATACTCTAGAATTCAGAGACTTCTGGTTGAAAATAAAGATGAGGGAATTTGAGGAGAAAGTTGAGATAAATAAGATGGGTGCTAATAAATCATAGCATGAACAAATTGTGACCCAAACTTTCAAAGAAATGAAGATTGATGAAATAAATGTTACCCCTAAGGAGGCTAGAGAGTTGGTCTTGAAGAGTAATATATTGATCATCCCTGGACTTGAATTGAAGCAAATGTTTCTATTGGACCAAGTAAGGAATCAGGATGACCCAATGATGGTCTCAGAATTTGATTATGAAGATGGTGTCAATGGTTGTGCATTCAACCCAAAAACATAAACTCTAGCAATATGGGCCACACAGAAAAACACCAACAAGCTGAGATTACTTGATGTAGTCCAAGAGAAGAAGGGGACAACCATAGTAAAAACATTCCAGGATACATCAGTGCTTGAAGCAACCACTCTTACCATGCACTTTGCAATGTTCACTCACACTGCTGTCAAAAAGTTGGAGCCAAGATTGCTTGATTATGAGAAAACTCAGATTGAGTTGAATGATGAAGTGAACAAGTTGTATCTAGAAAATGTCAAATTCAAGCAACAAATGAAGGATGCTAGTTCTTCTTAGAGCTAGGCTATTGTGCCATACCAAGCCCCTATACCACAAGAAAACAATGATGCTACAGTGCCAATTGAGCAGTTGAATGCGTTAAAATTGAAGTTGAAAAGGAAATTAAAGAATTGAAAGAGTAGAATGAGAAGACAAAGGATGAAGCCAGATTGAAAAATCTTGAAGTATTTGAAAGTTTTTTTGAATACAGAGTAAAATTGGCTATTGATAAGTTGAAAGATGTGCATGAATGCTCTTCCTCCTTATCTCAGGCCGTTGGTTAGTTGATGGCCAATCTTTCTGTTTCAGACCCACTATACAAGAAATGGCAACTTGCACACAATAAATTGTTGACTTTGTGCAAGGTTCTATAAAGAGAACTATGTGCTCTAGCTTCACTCAAGCCAACTGAGAATATGGTGAAAATGATCTTGGATGAATTCCAATATGTCAATGGTGAGAGCCAAAAAATGCAAGCAAAGATTGATTCTTTTGCCACCTTCAAGCACCAGTTTATTCCTTTGATTTTGACAGAAGATGAAAAGATCAAAGATTTTGATGCATGGAAGAATGAGTTTAGCAAGATAGTTTCTCAAATAATTGATTGCTTGAAAACAGATGACAACATAAATACTCTCAGTTTCAATGTTATTCTGGATAGGGTGATTGCCCTAGATGTTGGATATTTCAAGTTCATCATGGATGTCAAAGTGTTGTTGGACAAAAGATGGAAAGATCACCAGGCCAACCTACTCTAGATTCAAGAATATAAATAGCCTAGTAATTATGTTGTTTTCCAATGGGAGCAAAAATATCTTGTAGCTAAATAGTGATCAGGCAGGGGAACAATGAGCATCATGCTGGTGTCAATAGGCACCATCAAATCTTGGATGTCCTCCTTTTTGTCTCATTCTATTTTTATGCTTTCCAATTTGTATTCAAAATATAATTGGTCTTTTTAAGACTTGTCAAAAAGTATATATTGTAATAGGTCGTATCAAGGGGTGGGTATTTGAAAAGACATTTTTGGAATGTGAAAGGTATGAAGCTTGTAGCTTCCTTCACCCCTATAAGAAGGAAACCAAGACCTTGGGAAAGCTCTCCAAGAATTTTGATTTTTGAAAAGAGACATTGTAAGTCCTGATCTTTGAAGCATGTCAATAGAAAACTGCATTTCTCTGGTGCCATTACTTCTAGTTCTCAATTACTTGTTGATAGCTTTGATACTTTATCTGGTTGTCTCCATATTGCATTTTTCTATTATTTGAATTAACATATCAAGGGTATACTTAGTTCTTCAAATTCAAACCTTACTCTTTTCACACTTCTCTCATAGGTTTTGAGTCAAGGGAGTCAAGTCTAGAATGTAAAATTGTTGTTCCTATGTTTGCAATAAGAGAATACTGTCATTTGAAACTAATCTTTATCACACCTCATTATTGATCTATTCCCTTTTGCAACATTCATATGGCTATGATATGCTTCTTTGCTATGATGACTAATCATTTCATGATAATGTAGACTATCACCATGTTTGTGTCACAGGCCAATTGACTGTATTATTAGATCATGTGTATTCTTATGATCTCACAAACTCTAGGAAATAACCTAAGACCCTTGGATTGCCTTAATACTCTCCTCTAACTTTCCATACTCTAACAGTCTCTTACATTGTCCTTTATTGCCAACCATATACTTGTAGGCTACTTTTAGAAGTTTGTTTACTATCCTCTTTTATATTTTCCATAGGTTGTTTAACTCATCTATTAGCATCTTGAAATTTTAAAACAAGATGCTTAACACTTCTATCATGATTGTAAGTGTGATTGTGTAGGCTATCTTGTGACCTGCACATGTGACCTATGGATTATTTGTCATCTATCCTTCATGCACACTTGTCATACAATCCCTAACTTATAACTGTCATCTGCAACATTTCCATGACACAAAACCTTAAGGCCTAATTCAAGACAGTGTCTCATAAAAATCCTTATATACTACCTTCTACTCACACTCACAATGTGGAGATAGAAATCACTTACATGGTCCTATGTCAAAGAATATGGTTTTGTTCATGATAATCTTAGGATTCACTTATATTTACAAAAAACTCATTAAATCTCTTAGAGACACCACTCTTTAAACAAAATTACCATGAAAGGCTTGTCATACTACTCTCTGTCATTTGGTTTGACATGTCATTATACACTACCTTCATATTCTTCATTCATTATTTTTCTTGAGAGAAATCTTTTGTGAGTCCTCAATGAAACATCACATACCTATGACTTCCCTTGTGATTGTCATGAAACCCGTTCATATTATCTTCACAAACCATTTGCTTGAGTTATATTCTTTTAACTTGATAACAATGACTTCTTTTTTACCTTGTCTAACAAGGTTTAACATGGAAAACCTCCATAGATTTTTTTGAAGGTGCTAGGGTTTAACAGACCTAAGATCTTATCACTATTCACAGATTTTAATATTCATACAGACAAAATCTACCATGGAAAACAATGGAAAATAACTCATATTTCATAAGTAGTAATTTGTGTTTTTCATATATTCATTTGAGAAATTAATATTCAAATGTCAATTTTAATTGGGTGTTCCTAGTGCATAGCTTTGTAACATTTGCATCTAGTATCCCTACATTAGGAATCTTATGCAAATATTAAATTCAGGAAGAGATAGTGAATAGAAAAACACAGTCATAGTGTTACATTTAATAGGTACAAGCTTGTGTTAAGGAAGGAAGTGAGTAGTTTTTGTCAAAGGATAGTGGGATAGCACTTGGAGATGCTTGGTCAAGAGGAAAAACATGACAGTCCTTAAGGGATAGATTGAGCAGTAGCAACCTCAAAATTACAAACTTATCCTTCAATCCCTACAATCATGTTCTAAAATTACATGGAAAATAGGTACATTTATTCATTCAAATGACAAAAACACAAATCTTATCTAATATATTCAGTAGATCAAATACAGAGCACCAAGAAAAACTAATCGAGGGTAAACTTTATTTGTACTACCTAAATAAAATTAGAAATAGATAAAGGTTCTTTCAGACCCAATCAGTTTATATTTGAATGTATTGGAGGATGCGGAAATATGGGAGCATGAAAAGAAAAATGTCTAGAATTTTATGTAAATATGTATATTGGAGGCAATGTCAAATCCTAAATCCCTGATAATCTAAGCAAGGAATTTTTCTGCAATTTTATTGAGTTGGCTGCTTGGTCATCTAGCATATTGATTGTTCAGGGATATACACACCATTATATAAAGGATGTCTTATGTGGTAGAGATAGACTCTGCATATTGATAGCTGATATGTTTCAATATGTATTCGTTACAGACATTTTCATGCATATTCATATCCACTTACATACATGCATATCACTCTATTAGATATATTTTCTTTTAGGATTAACCACTTGGAATATTTAATACTCAAGTGATTCTTTCAATGAGCTATCATTGTTACACTCATCTCTTTATATATAGAAATCTACACATTTTTAGATGCATATATGTGTCTATATGTATATACATACAAACACACAAGTACATGTATATGTGTATACACATAAACACAAATATACAAATTTATGTGTATATGTATAGAGTAAATTATATATGCAGATCTCTGTCAATCACCATTATATGGGCATTTGCATCAGGTCAAAAATTGCTGAATTAGGTATTTACTTGTATGTACCCCATATGTTGTTGGTGCAGGGTTGGGACATATATGCCTTGATTACATTGCATGCTCCCCAGATTTGGGGATATTTAAAATATAATTTTTCCTAAACATAAAGCAAAGAAAAAAACACTATGAAAACTTGGATATGAACAATTTACAGCCATTGAAGAGACATTTTGCATTATTTTCTCTTTATATTTTCAAGTACCAATACATTGACTTGGGAAGTAGCTACACATTCAGACACATTTATGCATCTCTCTATGGTTCAATGTTTCATTGAGCCCTCCAATTCTATTTTTTTGGGATGTAGGCGAGAGGGAGTATGTGGAAATCTAAAAAGTGAATGCCTGGAAGCTCCCCTAAAATGCGAGGAATATAATTTGAATAGGAAATTACCATGGGAATGGGGAGTACATGATTGGGCCAGGAGGATGAGAAAAAGGAAAATGCAAAACACAATGATGATTGACAAGTTTTGTACAAGGAATAGCTATATTAGTTTATATGAATAATAAAATGCTCTTTTATAGTTATATAAAAATTAAACTTCTAATTAACAAGTAGTGCAACAATTTTTCTACATGAGAAGATTCTTAGTATGGTGATCCTCAAATCATAAAACCATAAATATGTCAAACAAGACCTGATTTATATCACCAGTATTGAAAATGACCATGTGAGAGGAAGACTCATCTTGAAGGAAGATAAAATTGATGGAAACTATGGTTGGAGGTAGAAGCATGCCCTAAGTCCATATCAAAGTGTAGGCATTGAAGAATTAACATCATCATTATCACTAAATGAGGAAAAAAAAAATTGTTAATGCCCATAGAAATTAAGCTTAGATCAGAGGGCCTGGTGTGGCAATCTTGTGGGAGTGCAATTAACTTTTCTTGGGAGCTTTTATCACAACTACCAAAAATTAGAGAGGAAGTCGGCAATGAGCATCTATTTCTATCTCTTGGAGTATGGATGAGGAGTGAGGAGAAGTTGTATGTTTATGAAGAAAAACATCATATGTACCGCTTTAAACAAAAAACATGACATTTTAAACAAAAACCCTTACATTTGGAAGCTTTATAGGACTTCTCAATAAAAGCTCAAAAAACACCAAAATACGAGAAGAAGTCTACACTGAGTCATACTACATTACCGATATCATTATGTCCTAAAGTTATACTTGCCGAAGAAGTCCTCTATTCTCCATCAAATGTCTACAAAAAGGCTCGAGCTTCAAACACTAATTCTCTTCATACATGGCAAACTCATTCATTAATGAGCATCCAGTGAGAACAAGATGGAGGATTTTTTGTACTAAAGATATCAGTTCGATCTTACATTCCTTTGGGAGGCTCTCAGTTCTCAAACTAACGAAAGGATAGTGGAGGAAATATTTGCATCCCACCAATAATTTCTCAATTGTAGAAATGGAGAGGAAATGATTAACATCCTGCCAAAAAAATTTCAATTCAAAGTATTTTTTTTAATTACCCACTTTTATTTGTGTGACTAACTATTTAGTCATTTTTATTTGTATCACTAAATAATTGTTTAGTTGATGAACAAGTTAGTCATTTATTTACTCATTTATAGCTAAGTTGCAAAAAATTAGTAGAATTTAGTCATTTTTAGTTGTTGTGACTAAAAGTTTTAGGCACGTAGTCATTTATTTACCAAATTCTACTAGTGTATGTTTAGAACTACTTGCTCTTGAAATAAAATTTTAATAAGGAAATGGAGCAATATGATTTTATTGATGGTATAATGATGACTGGGGGAATCTTTCCTCATAATTTATTATCTTTCTACCTAGCATCAAGGTGTGTCTATAATATGATGCAATAGGGTCTTCACAATAATTGCTCGAATGCCTTCATGAGAGTAGTAAGCTCACACCACCATGTACTAGGTGAGTCAATGGTTTCTAAAGCCAGAGACATGTTTAATGCTATTTGTCTATAGTTGCACCATGCCTCCAGGATCTCCCTACCTAAGAAAGTACCCAAGGTCCCCAAGGGCAATGTTCCCTCTATAGCGCCTACTAACATTTTTTCCTCAGCTATGGCCTCTATCTTAGTTCCTGTTCCAGTACTTGTTCAAGCCCTCGTTGAAGATGGATATAACTCTAATGGAAGTATATAGTTTGTAGATTTTTTGAGTATTATACTAAGCTCATTAATATTTTTTGGCTTTGATATGTATTTTGTACCAATGTGGTGTAAGATAAAATCATGAACATGGCACTCAACTAATACATGTAATTTTTTTAATATATATAGCATATATGATTTCCTATATTTAACTATTTCAAATTTTGTTTTTTGTTGCATTTTGTTGTAGCCATCACATTTCACATTTTTATTTATTTTTGGTAATATAATATTGTTCATTGTTGCAAATATGTGCCTAAGTGGTGTTTTCATTGATGTCAACATATTCTTTTTGTCATTGGTGTTAACTGTGCCTTATTTTGTTGTTTGTTCAGGAGATTGGAATACTGAGGATATTGAGAAAATTAATGAAGACTCAATGTTCGTGGACCATATGGTTATGTAGAGGATTGTCAGAGGTTGTTCCAGTTAAGAATTGAGAAGTCCACATGAAGATTTGAAAAAGTTATTGCCATCTAAGTAGAACTAGATTTTGTTGTGTTCAAAAGAGACAGAGTGACAGTAAGCTGGTCTAGATTGCTCCGCAGTGAAATGTTATGGTCTGCAGATCTAAAGGCATGTTTGGGAAGTTAGTGTGTATCATCAACTCCAGTGGTTCATGGTTTGGAGGTCTGCAAGCTATCCTTCTAGTTTGACAGTCATGGTAGACAGTGTTCTTGAGGTTCTGAAGGAAGATACAAATGATTTTGGTAATTTGGTTTAGAGTGGATGTTATTGGTGAATTCAATGTGCTTGTGGAGGTCTCTAGATCATGTGGTTACTGTGTTGGAGGTCCGCATTGAAGTTTGAGCTTGTTGTTGAAGATTTCCTCTTTGAAGTTGATGTTCTTCCTAGTCTTGGCTGACCAGATGTTCCTAGCATGTTGCAGATGATCTGAAGAGCATTTTATGAAGCATGGCGTGTTAGTAGAGGAAGATTCAAGTCTCAGCTATGTTTGGCTGACAATGTGAAGATCTACGTTAAGCTTAGCTGACCTTGTTGATCATTCCAAGGTTGATGAAGTGTATAAATACTTGTTGAGGAGTTGTTAAAAATCATCCTTGTACACAATGAATTAAATCTGAAGAAAGGATCTAAAGTAGAGCAGAGAAGAAGAGGAGTGAAAGGAGTATAGAGTGGAGAGGTAGTAAAGAAGAATTTGAAGATAGAAGCAGAAGTTTTTGTGAGCCTTCAAAGGAACTAAATCAGGCATGAATGTAGATGATATTTCTCAATTCATTATCTCTGTGTAAATCATAATTTCTTATAGGTAGTGAGCCTCCTTTTGAGCAGTGAGCTCTAGGCAGTGTACCTGAAGGCATGTGCCTTCTATTTTCTTAAGTGCTTTTAACAAGGTACACATTTTTGTGGGTTTACCCCCACTGTGGTTTTTCCCTTAACCGGGTTTTCCATGTCAAAAATTCTGGTCTTGTGTGTTCATGTTGTTTCTGCTCATGTGTTGATTCATACTTAAATGTTCACATCATTAATTTATTTGTAAATTAAGAAAGAAGATTAAAAGTATAGAAAAGGTTTAAATTTAGGGACAACTAATTCACCCCCCCTCTCAGTTGTCCGGACTAATTCCAATAGTTCATATCGATTTTTCATTGTAGCCATTGATTGGAAGATTGCAAGATGTATAAAGAGCTATTTTTTAGTCTCATTTGGTGTCATAATTATAGAGAAATTTGAAACCCTAGAAAAGTGGGTTGGACTTTGTAAAGGGGTGAATTGGATAATTTTATGTAAAGATTTTATATATTAACAAATTAAATAGTTAGTGTGGTGGTTTTATTTTATATTGCTTAACTTTATTAGAATCATAGTATTAACAACTACAATATTACAAGGCAATCAAGTAGCACTAAACTAATTAGTTATGTCTTAGAGAGATATTGGTTAAAATTATGTATGGATTTTTTATGCAAAAGTTTGTACTCAATGTTTTACTAGGACCTCTCTAAAAAATCTAGTAGGATGTGGAAATAACATGTCTTTAACTAATTGGCTATGACAAATCACAACACAATTAATTTTCATTACAAAATTAATTACTATTTTGACAACCTCCAATAATTTTAATTCTCAGATTACTATTGACAACTAAAATGTGATAGCAAACTGCATTTGAAATAGATCAAAGATGTTTTTTTAAAATATTATGAAGATAAGCTAAGATGCTCTTAATATCAAGGAACAAAATAATATTGATGTATGTTTATAAATAAATAAAATTACTATATTCATAAATTCCTATTTTTGAAACCTAAAACATTTAACTCAAAACTCCCAAGGCCAACTTAAAGCTCCCAATTCCAAACCATAACTTGGAACACCAAATCCCTTGACTTGAAGATTCATGTTACACATAATCAAAGCTATAAACAATAAGAGCTCTGAAAGAGCTAGAGCCCCTGCCTAAGGGAATAAATATGCTTATGGAAATTTGCAATTGATATAGTTTTATATTTTTTTTGTGTATATAGCTATATATTTTGTGTGTTGGTGACTTTGATGTCATTAAAAGGTACATTATAAATTTGAGAATTAAGATAATAAGATTAAAAGTCAATTGTTGAATTTAAGACTCAATTATTAATTTAAATGTAATAAGATTAAAACTTATGTATTTTATTTGAAAGTTATTATGGTTTTTGAAACTTGATAAAATTATAGGAAGCTTCCTACCAAATTTCTAATCAATCCTTGCAAGATTCAACTTTGGTTTGACACATAGCAATACCTTAATGGTTACAACAAGTTGTAGATGACATGACCTTCAGTGTTTTATTTCAGAGATCTGTTGATACACTTAGTGCTTAACCTAATTTAAATAGCATGAGTTTTTTAACAATTATAGAAAATCTCAATTTTCACTAAACATGGACATTGAGAGGTAAAAAGTTATTTAGATATGTTTGGTTTCTATTTTTAATGGGATAAAATGCACTTATAGTTAAAACTAGTGTATATAATTGAAATTCATCATCCGCTTATCCTTTATGCAATTACTATTTGGGTATTATTAGAAGTCATCAAGATTTCGTTCTTAGTTGTTATATTTTGTGAAATCAATAATTGTAGTCCTGTTGTGCAATATGTATTTTATATGTTTTAAAGTACACGAGAGATAACACAACAATTGTTAAATCAAAGATAATTGTAATTTGTCACTTAAAGCTACAATGTACATTTGATTGTTAAGAAAGGACCTAGGGCCCACTTTTGGAGATAACATAGGTAAGTGTTGGCACCAAGTTGAGCTTCGAACATGATTTGAAGGGATGTATCTCCATTGACCTTGAAGAAGTTGCTATGAGACAGTTGAGCAATGAAAAAAAGTATGAGACAGTTGAGTAACGATACAAATAGTAGTTTTTCTTAAAGTAATATTTAAACCGTTGGTTCAATTAAAGAAAAATGTTAACATGTATTTTGATTCATGTCATATTTATGCTTTTTATTTTTGTAAAAATTTATATTGGTTGATAGACAATGAGCTTTAGATTCATTCATGTAATGACATTATAAATAAAAATGTCATAGTACTATGTGAATACCCTGATAAGAAAACAGATGAATGGTAAGGGAAATAATTGCAATATTTTTGTGGACTATTTATTTGGGTACAATTTATATGTTTATAAAAATTTCTCAAGTGTCCATATGGAAACATCAAAGGACGCCATAATGCAATAAGGTGAAATCAAATAAACATCCTATGAATATTCATATTAAAAAATCTTTGAGCATAAATATGATGAGATAACTTTTGTTCGATAAGTTTTATCAACATGAGGATAAATATCCTTCAATGAATCGTCTAAATAAAAAATATGATATTCCATAAATGACAATGAAATATGAAATATCTAATTTATAGAATTTCAAATAGTTTAATGTACATTGAATCAGTCAAACTCATGGATGTAGAAATAATAATTTTATTGCGATCATAGCAACATGGATATGTGATGTGTATAACAGGATAAGAAGCAATAGGGGAATTTGTGCAATGTGTAATGCCCACTAGCAAACCGTATTTATGATTTTGGAAGGTGGTGCTATGGCATCAACAAGTGCTAACTGAGTTGCCTCAATAACAGGGCAACTGCCATGGAGACTGGTATCATCGGTTGTAGAATCTGGGTGAAGACTGAAGAACAATAGGGCATCCCCTTTTCTGGGCTTTACTGCATACAAAAAAGAGGTTTGAGATGAGAAAAGAACATTGAGCACATTGGATAAACATTACTAAATAATATATATGTTAAATTAGGTATTAAATTAAAACTTTCAGCAATAACACCTGAATAGCCACGCTTAGCACATTCTGACCACGAATCATCTTTTCGTTGGCTCTGCTTTGCCTGAAAATTCAACATATGCATCAGTAATACTTGGAGAGTGGAATAAGTACTAAAGTTCACCTTGGAATATAAATAAAACATCTAAAAGTTATAAAGCACTTCAAATATTTGATTTCAAGCTGCTAACCTCTAAATTAGGAAAGATAGTTTCTCCCCCCTTCACTACATCAGATAAATACATCAGCACTGTGGCAATTCTATGACCACCAATGGCTTGATTGATTTTATCATGAAAAAATCAAAATGAGGTTCATATTTCTGGCCATTTTTGTAATGCAAAATTTGCATGGCCTCTCCATTTTCTAAATACAACATTTGCAATACAAATGAGTTGACAGTATGATATGAAACTTACAGTAAAATCTATAACAATCTCATTTTAGTGTAAGCCCAGTAAATGAATGTTGGGATAAGGTGCTGTTAACCTTGTAAATCCCATTATTGTATTATTCCATTTATTATTTGTAATTACCCATAAGGGATGTACAAGTTTCATTGACAGAAGTAAAAATTATTTACTGTCCACGGTAATTATGGAGTTACTGCACGGTAAGTCCCAAAGTTACCGGTGGTAGTTACAGGATGTCATTTACTATGGTAAATGGTAATTAGTCAAAGTGGGGTGCACATGTGGAGGAATAATCTATTTTTAGTGTTATGATGCACGCCATAGATGTTGTAAGAAGGTGTAAGAGATTCTATGACAACTGTAAGTTGTCATAAGAATCTATGACACTTATAATAGCATATGACACATCATAAGATGCTGTAAGTGGCTATTTTGGCCCCAACGCATTCAATCTTGCATGGGCACATTTTTCCAAGTGTAGGATGCATGTATGACAGCATTTATGACCTCGTAAGAGCCTATTCTTGGCCATGGACGCCCAAGGTTGTATTGTTGACTCTTGAGAAGTGTTATGGGCTTGTAAGAAGTCATTTAATGTCTTGAGGTTGTGTGAATTCTATATAAACCATAGCAAAGTAGAAGAGATGAATATAATAGTTTACAGGTACCCAGGTTCTGCTGGAGTCAAGGTTGGAGGACAGAGGAAGTGAATGTATTTGTAATCTCCTTTTGTGAAGATAATACAACTTGACCTCTTTTCTTGGTGGAGTTTTTTACTTGAAAGGGTTTTCTCCACATTAAACACTTGTGTTATGTGCTTCATTATGCTTCTGGTATATTTTTCTATTGTGGGTTTATGTTTTGTTACAATCTCCATTGTTAATAACACACAGTTAAAGATTGCTGAAATTTATCTCGAATCATATTTCCATTGAAGTAGTGTTGCTTTCATTTCTAACATTTGGTATCAGAGCCTGGCCAGCTTTGACTCGTACGTGGTAGTGTGGAAGTTGTAGCTATAGTGGGAGATTTGGTTGTGTTTATTTTGCAGATCTTGTGTTGTTATTATGGCTGCATCCACCATTGCATCAACCTCTCGGTTGGACATTAAGAAGTTCAACGAAATGGGGTATGAGTTGTGGAAGCTGAAAATGGAAGATTTGTTGGAAGAAAGAAACCAATGGTTGGTTGTTCAAAAAGAGAAGAAATTGGATGCCATCTCTCAAGATGAGTGGGATAGAATGGATAACAAGACACGAGGAACCATCCGATTGTGTCTTTCAAACTCTGTCCTGTTGAATGTCGCAAATGAAGAGACTGCATACAAGTTGTGGAAATGGTTGGGTGAGATCTATCAAGCCAAGAGTATTGTAAATAAACTTTATTTAAAAAGAAAATTGTTTTCCATGAAAATGCGAGAAGGTGAATTAGTTGCAGAGCACTTAAATTCTTTTAATTTGTTAGTGAGTCAACTTGATTCAGTAGATGTTGAGGTTAGTGAGGAAGATAAATGTATCTTACTTCTTTGTTCTTTACCTGAGTCTTGGGAGAATGTTATCCTTTCTATCATTGCTAACCTTGGTGACAACTCTTCATATCCGATTGTCAGGAAAGGAAAAGTATTGTTGTGTTTCAGTGATGGGAGGATTAAAACCCTCCCTGGTGTTTTGCATGTTCCTAGATTAGCTAGAAATCTGATTTCAGTTTTGAAGTTGAATGATTTGGGAATGCATGTGACATTTGACAAGCATGGCTGTAGATTAGTAAGAGGGAACTTGGTGGTAGTGAAGGGGAAGAGATTCGGAAGCCTATTCAAGCTTGAAGCCACTACAGTTTATAATGCCTCCTATGTATCTGAGGCTAATACTGAAAATACATGTATGTTGTGGCACCATAGATTGGGCCACACCAGCAATAACGTATTAAAAACTATTAAGAATACAAATTTGTTGGATGGTTTCTCCTATTCTGATGAGCACTTTGATTTCTGTGAGCATTGTGTGTTTGGTAAACAAAACAGAAAATCATTTCCTTCAGGAAGCAATAGAGCAAAAGAGAAGTTAGAAATTATTCATACGGATGTGTTTGGACCTGTGGATAATGAATCAATTAAAAAATCTCATTATTTTGTCACCTTCATTGATGATGTATCCAGATTTACATGGATTTATTTTATGAAACATAAATCTGAAGTTTTCACTAAGTTTAAGGAATACAAAGTCTTAGTAGAGAAACAATTAGGTTTAAAGATAAAAATATTAAGACCTGACAATGGAGAGGAATATTGCTCTAAGGAATTTGATGAGTTTTGCAAGCATGGAGGTATTATCAGACAAAAGACAACTCCGTATACACCATAGCAGAATGGTGTTGCAGAAAGGATAAACTGAACTATTATGGAAAGGGCCAGAAGTATGCTTAGTGATGCACAGTTGGATAAATATTTTTGGGTAGAGGTTGTGTACTGCTTGCTACTTGATAAACAGATCTCCTTGTAAGGCTCTTGATTCAACACCTTATGAAGTGTGGACAGGTAAGAAACCTTCTGTTTCACATTTAAGGGTTTTTGGCTATGAGGCTTTTGTTCATGTGCCTAAGGAAAAGCGATCTAAGTTGGATCCAAAGGCTGAAAAGTGTACATTCATTGGATATGGTGATAATGTCAAAGGTTATAAGCTTTGGAATCCACTAACCCACAAGATTATCTTTTCTAGAGATGTTATTTTTAGGGAACTTAGAGCTATTTCTGAACCTGAGCAGCCAAAAGAAAAAGAAGAAAAGCTCAAGAAGGTGCACTTTGATTTAGAGAAGCAAGATGCACCTCAGGAAGAACAGAATGATGGATTGTGGGGCGAAGAAGAAGAAGAAGATTCGAGTAGTTCTGATGAAGATGAGTTTGTTGTTATAGAAGAAGTTGTTATAGATGATCATGCAGAAGAACAAGTAGAGTCTCTTACTCCACCCTTGAGGAGATCCGCAAGAAAATGGAATCTAGTTGACAGGTATAGCCCACTAGATTTCCATTGTTATATGCTTTATTGAGTACTAACGATGAACCTAGATCCTATAGGGAATCTATTTCTGTAGATGATAGTGAGTCTTGGTAGCTAGCCATGCAGGAGGAGATGATGACTTTAGACTCTTGTAACACTTGGGATCTTGTTCATTTGCCCAAAAGAAGAAAGGCCATAGGATGTAAGTGGGTCTTCAACAAGAAGTTTGGAGCAGATGGGTCATTGGAGAAGTATAAGGCTAGACTGGTAGCCAAGGGTTACTCCTAGAGAGAGGGAGTTGATTTTGGTGAGATATTCTCTCTTGTCACTAAATTGACTTCTATTAGATTTCTCTTATCCATTGCTATAGCTTATGATTGGGAGATTGAGCAAATGGATGTTAAGACCGCGTTCTTGCATGGAGATCTTGAAGAAGAAATTTATATGCAACAACCTACAGGTTTTGAGGTAAAAGGAAAAAAACATTGGGTTTGCAGGTTAAAGAGGTCTCTCTATGGTTTGAAACAGTCCCCCAGAATGTGGTATCAAAAGTTAGATTCATTTGTTTTGAAATTGGGTTTTGTTAGAAACAAGGAGGATCATTGTGTTTACATTCATTATGTTGATGATTCTATACTGGTTATTTCTTTGTATGTTGATGACATGTTTTTCAGTAATACTAAGGGTATGGTCAGTGATCTTAAAGCCCAACTTTTAGGTGCATTTGAGATGAAGGATCTTGGTGCTGCAAGGTATATTTTGGGAATGGAGATTAGGAGGGACATAGTTAACAGAAAGCTTTGGTTGTCACAAAGTAAGTATGTGAATACTATTTTGCAACAATTTAGTATGCAGGACTATAACCCAGTTAGAGTTCCTTTACCCATTGGTACTAAGCTTTCATTTCATTAGATATGTGTCCAAAGATTAAGGATGATCTTGAGGATATGTCTAATGTACCATATGCTAGTGCTATAGGGAGTTTGATGTATGCAATGGTTTGCACTAGACCAGATATTACCCAAGCAGTGGGAGTTTTGAGCAGATTTATGTCTAACCTTAGTAGACAACATTGTAACTATGCAAAGGGGGTGTTTAAATAGCTTGTAGGAAACCTGACCATTGTTTGGTTTATTCTGGTACTGATAGTGCTGATAAATCTTTGGACATATAGGGTTTTGTTGATGCAGATTGGGTAGGTGACTTGGATAGTCGAAGGTCCACTAGTGGCTATGTGTTTGTTTGGAGGTGCAGTGAGTTTGATGAGTAAGAGGCAACCCACAGTTGCTTTGTCCACCACATAAGTAGAGTATATGGCTGCTACTCATGTCTCTAAGGAGGTAGTTTGGTTGAGGAGACTATGTACAAGTATTGGTTTTGATTGGAAGATAATTTAGATTGGTTGTGATAGCCAGAGTGCTATCTGTTTGGCCAAGAATCCCATGTATCATGCTCGGACTAAGCATGTTGATGTTCAATATCACTTTGTTCGAGAGTTGGTTGTAAATGGAGAGATTGAGTTGAAGAAGATAGATACTCAGGAGAATGTTGCAGATTCATTGACCAAGCCTGTGAGCACAGAGAAGTTCATATGGTGCAGAGAGACCATGGGCCTTATTTCTAGTGCCTAATTATTTTTCAGTTGATTTCCAGTGGGTTGATTTATAATGTATAATGTCAAGTGGGAGAATGTTGGGATAAGGTGCCATTAACCTTATAAATCCCATTATTGTATTATTCCATTTATTATTTGTAATTACCCATAAGGGATGTACAAGTATCATTGGCAAAAGTAAAAATTATTTACTGTCCACGGTAATTACGGAGTTACTGTATGGCAAGTCCCGAAGTTACCAATGGTAGTTATGGGATGTCGGTAAATGGTAATTGGTCAAAGTGGGGTGCACATGGGGAGGAATAATCTATTTTTACTATTATGACACACGTCATAGATGCTGTAAGAAGGTGTAAGAGATTCTATGACAACTGTAAGTTGTCATAAGAATCTAGGACACTTATAATAGCATATGACACATCATAAGATGTTGTCAATGGCTATTTTTGGCCCCAAGGTGTTCAAGCTTACATGGGCACATTTTTCCAAGTGTAGGATGCATGTATGACAACATTTATGACCCCGTAAAAGCCTATTCTTGGCCACGGACACCCAAGGTTGTATTGTTGACTCTTGACAAGTGTTATGGGCTTGTAAGAAGTCATTTAATGTATTGAGGTTGTGTAAATTCTATATAAACCATAGCATAGTAGATGAGATGAATATAATAGTTTACAGGTACCCAGGTTCTGCCGAAGTGAACGTTGGAGGACAGAGGAAGTGAATGTATTTGTAATCTCCTTTTGTGAAGATAATACAACTTGACCTCTTTTGTTGGTGGAGTTTTTTACCTGAAAGGGTTTTCTCCATCTTAAACACTTGTGTTATGTGCTTCATTCTACTTCTGGGATATCTTTGTATTATGGGTTTATGTTTTGTTATAATATCCATTGTTAATAACATAGTTAAAGATTTTTGAAATTTATCTCAAATTAGATTTCCATTGAAGTAGTGTTGCTTTCATTTCTAACAATAAAACCAATTGACTAGCATTAAGAAGAACACATGTCAAGAAGCAAGTAAAAGATCTATCACCTTTTGGAAGAAAGGTCGAACCTGCAATCTTGTCTTCAATCCTTGTAACAATTTCATCCTAATAGATGCAAACACACTTTGTAAACAAACAAATCTACTATCAATTAAAAGAGATGCTTAATAATCATGAGTCTTAAATTTTAGTTTTAACTCAAAAGAAACCCAAAGAATAAATTTAGGAGGTATGCAATGTTTTTTTGCATAAATCCCTATTAAACTCTTACATATATGTACTAATCATGATACTTTACAGAACAACCAAAATTGCAAGTCACTGTGACTGAATGCAAAAAATGGTGCCATGCAAAAAAGGATGATGATTTGAACTAAACAAAACAATAACAAAAACCTAAATCCTAGCATGTTGCATAGTCATCTGGCCTTTACTTAAGAACATTCCCCAAGCTTGTTTGGATATCACTCATAACACTTTTTCGTGAGTCATTGTCTGCAACCATGGATTTCTCCAACTTGTGTCTTGACTACAGTTACATAATACAAACAATATGGAAACCAAATTTGAGATATAATTTTATAAATATTATTTTTTGCATGAAAAAACTTGGAATAATTTACTTTCCAATTCAATGAGATGATTGCACTCTTCATCTGTAAGGAAATTCTTGTACAAAAAGACCCTGGTTCAGCCACAATGTAAATCCAATATTTAAATGACAATGCATAGAAAAAATTGAGTTTGTAAATCCTAGTATATGTTCAAAAGAATACCTAATGTCAATTGAAAACATTTCAATCCTAGTAACCCATCTAATTTGTTTTTCACAAACCTGGGATGCCAAGACAACTGAGTTACTCAGGCTGGATCAAAGCTAGGAGGTGGGCCAATTTTCAATATGGAAAGTTTAGATGCATCCTTTTCAGTTCTTAATGGCATTCTATACCTGCATAGAGGATGTCATGCTCACTAAAAATATAGAGAATGTTCACATATTACAGTAAAACCAACCTCTACAAGGGGAACATAAATGTAATCATTTCAGTATGCATTTAACTTGGTGTTATAGAAATTGAATGATTCACAACTTAATTAGTTTTGATAGATTATGCATATGATGCAACATGCAATAAGTGTTGTGAACTATACAGGTAAAAGGCAACTTTTATAAATCTAGGTCTTGCCAACACCTTTGCCTTATCCATGAAACCCCTTAAAAACATGAGGACTTTTCAATTTTAACTTATATATTAAACCAAGCCTGACCACTCCACCTACACCATCTAAGGATAGAAAATTTCCTCCAATGGATTCAAGATGTAATGACAATATAAAGAATCATGACTTGATAAACAAACACATATTACTCAATCATCATTGCAATGGCTAGAACAAGAAAAACATCAATAGTGCAGTAAATACTTGTCACAGAGCAAGTAAGCTATTTTAGAAGTTTCATTAAAAAGAAGAAATAACTTACACTTCAACACTCAATTTACTAGGTCCATCTAAGTTCCATATATGGTTAAAAGAAAACATGAAGATTTTAGTCCCTAACATTCCCAATTTAGAAAAAATTGAAAAAAAAGCTCAAAATCCATATACCAAATTGAAATTAAGATTGGTCACAATTTAAATAAAAGGATTTAGTCTTCTTCCAACACTATAGGAAACTCTAAGATAAAATGTCCTAGGGACTAAGATAAAATACTAATGGAAACACTCATAAGAGCGTTGTCCCGGTTTAAATTCTCTCATTGCGATAAGGTAGCCCATAACTTCAACACACATGTCCCAAGATTTGGTGCAACTGTGTACGGATTCTGGAGTATATTTGAGTGTGATCTACATTTATATATCATAAGAATGTGGTCGGAACATAACCCTGCCTTGAACTAGAGACATCCCACAACCTTTCTCGACAATATCAAGCCAAAAGGAAAACTGAGATTTTGACATAAATAAACTTTGAAACTTAAAAACTATCCTAAAACTTTGCAATCAAGAATTTAATAATTCAAAGTAACCATTATTTGAAAACTTCCAAAAATTTATGGTCCTTTAAAATTTTCCCCAGTAAAAGACTCAAAACCGTTCAAGCATTTACAATTGTGGGTCAAGGAAAGAAAGAAAAAACTACGAGCATAGCCATAATAGCAGTGCTGTCAAATGAAATTCCATCACAGGGATATGACACAGAAGTAACCAGCTAGAGCCCAAAGGCATGACTTCAAAACTGGAGCTCATACCTTTGTGAAAGTTAGATCCAAATAAATGCATAATGTCCTTGCAGACAAAAGACATGCGAACTACCATAAACAACTATAATCTATGGCACATGAACAATGACTCATTTGAGATTGAAGTGCAGTTGGCATGCATGCGTGACAGACAAAAGATTAGTTGCATTGTTAATGGTGGCCAATAGAGAACTCGACATTTATGAATTATGGTGTTAAGTCTTTAAGTGAACAACATACATCAACCCATAAAAGCATTGAATGATAAGGAACAATAGAGATTAATGCATTAGAGAGACATAAAAAAGTATGAAATGACAATGTAAAAGATATAGGAACTTTCAAACAAGTCGTTATTTGCTTCCAACAAGATAGATATAAATGCTCTCAACAGATATAGATTTCACCCTCATTAAACAATAAACAACGCAAAAATGATAGTGTAATAGATATAGGAAATTACAAACGACTCCTTTTTTGACAGATTTCACCCTCATTAAACAATCTGAGAAAATGAATAAACAACGCAAATAATCCTTTGCTCGACAACCTTAAAACTTGACACCAAAAACCATTAATGGCGACTGCACTTCATTCTATTGACAAAAAATGAAAATTAGGGACTAACAAATGCTAAATGTCCTCGTTGAAATGCCACGCGTTGACAGAAACACTCGATGCAATGACACGACTATATCAAAGAACATTACAAATCCATGAAAAATTTCCAATAGCAACAAAACATTACCAATTGATGAAATGATTTTATACAGAGACATTTTGTACTTATGTAGACCTAATTTTTATTTTGATTTCATAGATTGAAGTGCAGTTGGCATGCATGCGTGTAGAGAAAATATTGGCTCCATTCTTAATCGTGGGCAATAGAGAAGTCAACATTAATAAATTATGGTGTTAAGTCTTTAACTGAACAACATAAACTAACCCATAAAAGCACTCAAAGATAGGGAAGAGTAGACATTAACCCATAAAATGCAGAGAACAACAAACAATAGACATTAACCCATGAAATGTAGAGATGTAAAAAACTATAAAATGACATTGAAAAAGATATAGGAACTTACAAACGCCTCGTTTTTCATTTCCAATACGATAGACATAAACCTTCTCAACAGACAAAGATTTCACCCTCATCAAACAATCTAAGCAAATGAATAAACAATGCAAAAATGACATTGTGAAAAGATATAGGAACTTACAAATGCCTCCTTTTTTGCTTGCTACATCTTTTGTTTCATCATAAACATGTATTACCATGATATGCATAGAATAAAAAACATTACACATGAAACACTACTAATAACTATTTTTGAAATGCCAAGCAAAGTCGTTTATATCCATAGCATGTATGTTTGAAATAGATCAATAGCCAATTGTGATAGTGCACATAAGAAGGTAAAATAAATCATCAGATTAGTCTTGATTAAAGCATCAACATCATTGTCTTGTCATTGATATCATTAACAACAGCCATGCTATGCATGTTCTTTGACATCTTGCTTCTTGACATTGTTCTATGTTGCTATGTTGTGCTGTTTGGATCTTGCATCACAAATAATTAGCATTATGCTTTTCACAATGTAGTTTTTACAATATGCTAAGAAAGAATGAAAATCAAAATTGCAATAGTGTAGGGTAAGCACCTTTGCTAAGCTATAAACATTGGTGTTTCCTTCTGTGACAATCCCTATGATGCAATTGTCCATTGCAAGTGTGAATGTTCCTTGTAATTGAAACTTTCGTAACAAGAACATTACTACTGACATGTCTTTCTTGTAATTTTCAAATGGTATTGCAACTTGCTAGGGGAAGCTATTTTGTAGCAGTTGTCTGTGCAGATAACAGTCCATAGCTCCATCTATTGTTTGAACAATGCATTGAAGAAAATGCATGTATTCAAATTTTGTGTCAGCTGCACATGTTGTGCATTGTGTAACATCAGTCTTTGATGTTTTTGTAAAAAAAACCTTTGTTTACATGATGTGCAAACTGGTTCGTACGGGGGCAAGTGGACATTTTTAGGCCTCAGTGTTCTAGTCACCTAGAATGGTAATGCAGATATAATTAGTGACAAATTACAACAATGCAATTTTGGAAGTTTTTATAGTAGTTATAAACAACATCACAATAGCAGGGCACACATGACAAGTGCTTTGAATCAGAAGCCTATACTATTATGTAAGATACATAAATGTTTTAGGTGTTTACTTACATTTCTGAGGACTTAAGTTGTTCTAGGGAGGCTTTTGTAGATGCATCATTGAGCTCGTCAATGAAGCTAGATGGTGTTGTTCATAGTAGACTTGTGCCTTTTGCCCCAGTACGAATAATATTCTTGAACAATATGAGGGGGGTTTTTGCTGATGCCAACATCAGTTGAAGTGTGGCATAGAGCTTCGCATGGATGGTGGGGACTATAACCTATAAAATACATAATTGTTCAAATGGAAAATTCCAAGGAAAATCATATTAAGAATTCCATAGCACTAAATCAGATTAAAAATTGTATGTTCTAAAATATGTGCATTAATTTAATCAAAAGAAGATTGTTAAAACGTAAATGTTGTCAATGTAGAAATGCATTCTACAAGCAAGTTAGCTCTATCGGAGACAAGTTTTAAAACATCTTTAGAAAATTCAAAAAAGGAAAGTGCTCAAATTCTACGATGCCAACATTAATTGTGCAAAACATCTTATAGTAGCTAAATCATCTTAGGACTCTCCATCCTTAACTTGCAGCTCACATTGCATTGGTGCTTGATGGTGACCAATAACAACAGTGACAAATGTTCCAATAGGATCGCTGTTGTCTGATTGGATGAGCTGCAAGATGGTTGTGTCGGGAATCAGTCTACGTTCCTTACAGAGTTTGTCAATGGGTTGAATGGTGCTTTGAGGGGTTACTACAAGGGAGTAATCAACATCTCCTCTTTCATATTATGTTTTCTTTCTAATGACAAAATTTGTGATACGCACACTTGTATGAGGCAGATATGTGTCAATTAGTTTGTTGTTAATATTTGCAGTGATTGTCATTTGGCCATGGTTGCCAACCAAATCAACATGGACAATTACTACTTTTGGTTCTGTTCTAGGATTTCTGGTAAGAGTAGGGCCATAAATGACTAAAATATTGCCTTCAAATGCTAAAGCTGATTGTTTTGTGCAAATGTCGAGGATGCTTGATGATTGTACAATTTCTACCTTGAATCTGTACATTGCAATTTGAACAATGACAGAAACTAAGTGGACAATTAAGAATAGAGAAATTCAAGTTATATATGACACAAATGGGATACAACACTTGCCTCTTTTGTTCTTGTTTGTCATCTAATTGGTCTATTTTGTGTTGTGTAGGAAATGTGGTTGGTGTCTTGCAAGTGTTTCTAGCAACATATGCAATGAGATATTTGTGTCAAGAATGGATTAAAACAAAGTGAAAAGAAAAGATTAATGAGATCTAATATGGTTTTGAAGTTTGCTAGTGTCAACTGTTAAGCATTTACCTATTTGTAGATGGTTTGAATGTTATGCTGCAGGTTGGAACATGTTAAGATATGTGTTCAATGAACTAGCAAGACATCTGTACCGTACAACTATCAATTTAAAAACTTCATATCCATAGAATAAATATTATATGGATCTGCTTCAAGCTAGTTCTATGATGCATAAAAATTTTGACTTTGTAATTTGTTTGTAATGAAGAAATATATGGTGTGCAAAGATTTAGTAATATTCTACATAATAATGACTCTATGATACTGGGAGATGGAGCAATATGTGTCTAAGTTCTGTACGTGGGGGCAAGCCTGAGCGTTGCCCTAGCCATAGGTTTTCTACTTCTGGCAATCGTTTATTACTATTTGGGGGTGGTTCGTGTAGGCTTCTAATTTCTACTAGCATCTTTTTGATTACGAGGGTTTTGTGGGGATGATTTGGGGTTCAATGGGTCAATTTTTACTAGAGTTTTTTTTTTCTGTGGTACTTGGTAATTTGTGATTACGAGGCAGCCTTTGGGCTTTTTTCTTTGGCTAGATTTTGGTATTCGTTGTCTCAATTGCCATGGGATTTGGTACGGATCCGTCTGAGGGCCCTAGGGTTTCCTTTCGAGAGGCTCTCAATAGGGAGAATCCCTCTCCTTCAAAGTCGATACAGGATTTGAAGGAAGCATGTGTGGATTTATTTGGAAGCCCCCGAGTGTCTAAGGTGAATGGGTGCCTCGAAAGGAGTAAGGAAAGTCCTATATTGGTAATTCAACCATAATCTTGTTGCAAGTATGGGCCTAACCAGTGTTGTCATTGATGTCAACATACTCCTGTTGCATTGATGATAAGGATTGGATGAGTTGTATACTGAGGATACTGAGAAAATTAGTAGAACAGTGAAGATGGTAAGGTATAGATCTAGGATAAGGTGAGAATCAGAGGATCCGGTTCAAAGAGTTTGTAGATATGTGTCTTAAGGTGATCTAGTAAATATTTCAGAGGTCCGCATGAAGATCTGAAGAAGTTGTGGCCGCTCAAGTAAAACCAGGTCTGGTAGGTGTTCAGAGGTGACAGAGTGACACAAATAGGTCCGGTGAGATCCAAAAATGCAATATTCTGTTCTACGGATTTAAGGTAGTGTTTAGGAAGTCCATGTGAAGTGACAACTCAATTGATTCATGGTTTAGAGATCCACAAGCATCTATTCCATTGTGACAGTGATGACAGACTATGTTCTTGAGGTTCTGAATGAAGGAGAGAAGGATTTCAGTAAGCAGATGTAGTGTGGATGTTATTGGTGTTTCAGGCAAGCTTGTGGAGGTCTTTGGATTGTGTCCAGTTTATGTTGGTGGTTTGCATTAGAGTTTGCGCTCATAATTGAAGAATAACGGATGGTGTTCTTCCTAAGTCTAGCTGACTGGATGAGTTACACATCTTGCGGATGATCTTGAAGATGTTATGTGAAGATTGGCATGTTCCTAGAAGAAGATTGAAGTCCTAGATCTGTGTGGCTGACAGTGTGTTGTTCTGCATGAAGTCTTTTGTTATTAATCATTTGCTCTGTAATGTTTGCCGACTTAGATGATCATTCCTAAGTTGATGTCTTGTATAAATAAGGAATTGTAAAGTCATTTCAGGGAGCATCTTGTAGAGATGAGAGTGTGGTAGCGAGGAGAAAAGCGAAAGGCAGAGTAGAAGTATTGGTCTTAAATAGAACTAACTCAAGCATGGTGAAGATGCTATTCTTCAATTCAAGTAGGTGATACTCATTATTCTGTAGATAGTGTGTCTCTTGTAGGCAGTGGGCCTCTTGTGAGTAGTGTGCTCGGGTAGTGAGCCCTAACTAGCATGTGCCATTTTATTCTTTATATTCTTCTAATAGAGAATACAATCTTAGGTTAGTCACCCCATGGTTTTTCCCTTAACCAGGTTTTCCACGTCAAAATCTTGGTGTCTCATGTGTGAATGTGTTTTTGCTCTTGATTTAATGCATTGTATTTCCATGATTAATTCATTATTATGCTGTTGAATTACAAAGTAGATTTAAGTGTTTAGTTGGAAGAAAGTTTTGGACAACTGATTCACCCCCCTCTTAGTTGTTTGTCCTGAATCTAACAATTGGTATCAGAGCTAATTTCCTCTAAAAGAGCTTAACCGCTTGAGGAGATCCAGGATGTCGTCCTACAAGAAGGATAGTCCAAAGTTTGATGGAACCAATTTTAATCTATGGAAAAGTCACATGAAATGTCACTTGCAATGTATGGGAACACAGTACTGGACCATGGTTACAACGAAGTATACTCCTCCACAGAATGGCTCGAAAACTGCAACTAAAATCTCAGATGCTGAAAACAATCTGTGGACTAAAGAATCTCTTCTAAGTGCCTTGTCTGATTCAGAGTTGATAAATGTTGTTGACCTACAAATTGCTTTTGAGATTTGGGAAAAGCTGGAACTTCTACATGATGGAGACAAGTATGTTAAATGTGCAAGGCTACAGTGTTTGAAAGGAAAATTTGAAAATTTAAAGATGAGAGAAGATGAAAATATCACTACTTTTATGCCAAGAGTAAATGAGCTTATTTGTGGCATTAGATTTGCTGGCGGAGTCTTGGATGAAGATGAGATTATTGGCAAAGTTCTTAGATCCCTTCCCGCTTCTTACAAAATCAAGGTTACTACCATTGAATAATTTAGAGCCCATTCAAGTGTCACAAGAGATCAATTGGTTGATGAATTGGCTGCATTTGAAATGACTGAATTTGGAGATGCCCCCCCCAAAGACTGAATCTGCATTCAAAGCTAGTGCCTCTACAAAAGGTAAACAAAGGTTTGATCCGGGAGTGAACTCTTCAAGGAAACCATCATGGTATGAAAAAGCAAGAAAAGACCTAGAAGAAGAGGAAGCAGAAACTGCTCAACTTGAAGCCCTTATCGCAAGAAGACTGCCAAGAGGATCTGGTAAGTATGAAGGGAAATTGCCTTTTAAGTGTTTTAACTGCAATAAGATAGGTCATTTTGCCTCAAGGTGTCCGGAAAGATTTTCAAGGCCAAATCCTAACAAATCAAGGTTCCAAAAGAATTGTTACTATGTTCATGAAGATGATGATAATGAAGGAGTAACAGATGATGAATCAGAATTAGGAAACAAATCCGGAAGTGATTGGGTGTTTATAGCCATCAAGGAAGAAGATCCAATGCCCTCTGAATCTATCAATCATAAAGTTGTAGAAAGAGCTATGGCTGCCCAAGTTGAAGAAAATGATGATTGGGTCATTGATAGTGGATGCTCTCACCATATGACAGGTGACAAAAATAAGTTCATAGATTTGGAAAGGTATGAAGGAGGAGTGGTAAAGTTTGGTGATAATTCTGCTGGTAGAATCAAAATAGAGGAACTATTTCTTTTGATGGAAAGAATAAAACCTGTAATGTACTGTATGTTGAAGGACTGAAGCACAATCTTCTCAGTGTTGGACAATTGGTGGACAAAGGCTATGATCTCTGATTTAAGAATGGAAAATGCAAGATCTTTGAAAGTTCTGGAATAAAGATTGCATTCAGTACCCAAACAAAAGGTAATATCTTCCATTTAGTTGGTACTGGTAAAAGTTGTCTATTTGTTCAAATTGATCAGAGTTGGTTATGGCATAGGAGAATGTGTCATGTGAATTTTGATAACATCATCAAGATAAGAAACACTCAGGTTGTAAGAGATCTTCTAAAATTGGTAAAACCTACAAATAGCTTGTGCAAAGAATGTCAAATGGGGAAACTAAGTAGAGTCTCATTCAAAAGCAAGGAACAATCTTCTACCGGATTATTAGACTTAGTTCATACTGACCTATGTGGTCCGGCAAGAATCATATGTGTGCAAGGTGATAGATACTTCATGTTGCTAATTGATGACTACTCCCGGATGATGTGGGTTACTTTTCTGAAAGAGAAATCAGAAGCTCTTGAGAAATTCAAAATATTTAAGGCTATGGTAGAGAATGAAACTAGATTAAAATTAAAATGTCTGAGGTCTGATAGAGGTGGAGAATTCACATCTGGTGAGTTCATAGAATTCTGTGAGAAACATGGAATAAAGAGACAGTTGTCTGCTCCTAGGACTCCACAGCAAAATAGAGTAGTGGAGAGAAAGAACCAGACCATCCAGAAAGCATCTAGGACCATGGTGATGGAAGCAAATATTCCTTAGATCTATTAGAGAGAAGCTATCACCACTGCAGTCCATACTCTCAATTGAGTACAAATCAGAAGCAACACTAGTAAGACTCCTTATGAACTTTGGTTTGGCATCATTCCTACTATGAGGTATTTCAGAGTCTTTGGTAGAAAATGTTACATTAAAAGAGATGAAGATCTAGGCAAGTTTGATGCTAGAAGTGATGAAGGAATATTCTTGGGTTACTCTACTCAAAGCAAAGCGTATCAGTGTTATAACAAGAGACTGAGAAAGATTATAGAAAGTACAAATGTGAAGGTTGATGAAGGAATTGAAAAACCCTCAAGGTTTTATGAAAATGATGAAGATGATTAGAATGGTGTTTTGATTCAAGGAGCCCAAGCCCCCTTTGAAATTTAGATTCAAACTGATCCAGTAAATCAGGAAGAAGAGATGATTTTTAATGAGCCTGATCAAGAATCAGAAGTGCAAGAAACTCCCAAAGTTCCCAGGTATGTAAGACTGAACCACTTTGAAGATCAGATCATAGGTGATAAAAGCAAAGGTGTACAAACAAGAAGAAGGATTTCTTAAGATTTAGAAGAGTATTATCTGATTTCAAAGGTTGAACCTAAGACAGTGAATGAAGCTTGCAATGATGAAAACTAGACTAAAGCAATGGAGGAAGAGCTAATGCAAATTGAGAAGAATCACACATGGGATCTTGTTCCCAGACCTAAAAACAAGAATGTGATTGGAACCAAATGGGTCTTCCAAAACAAACTAAATGAAGTTAGTGAAGTAATAAAAAATAAAGCCAGATTGGTCTACAAAGGTTACTCTCAAATAGGAGCTGATTTTGAAGAAACTTTTGCTCCGGTAGCAAGAATTGAAGTAGTTAGATTATTTCTTGCTTTTGCTACCTTCAAGGATTTCAAAGTATATCAGATGGATGTCAAGTCTGCCTTTCTAAATGGTGACTTGGAAGAAGAAGTATACATTGAGCAACCGGATGGATTTCAATTGTCTGATCATGGTGATATGGTCTGCAAGTTGAAGAAAGCACTGTATGGACTGAAGCAAGCCCCAAGAGCCTAGTATGAAAGATTGGATAAGCATCTTTTGAAGATTGGTTTCAACAAAGACACTGCTGACAGTAATTTATATTTCAAAATTGATCATGAAAACATCTTGATTGTTGAAGTGTTTGTTGATGATATCATTTTTGGAGGAAGAGACAGTTTGTACAAAACTTTTGCAAATCAAATGAAAAGTGAATTTGAGATGTCCATGCTTGGTGAAATGAATTTCTTCTTGGGTCTGCAAATCATTCAAACTAAGAAAGGAATCTTCATTTCTCAGACCAAATATGTGAAAGAATTGTTGAAGAAATTTGGGATGGAAGACTCAAAACCAATGAATACTCCCATGGCAACTGGATGTAAATTGAGCAAAGATGATGACTCTCCTAAGGCTGATCAGAAAAAGTATAGGTCACTGATTGGAGGATTGTTGTATCTCACTCAAACTAGACCTGACATTATGAATGTTGTTGGTCTTGTTGCTAGATTTCAAGCTGATCCTAGAGAATCTCATGTCATGGCAATCAAGAGGATTTTTAGATATCTAAAAGGGACAATTGAGTATGGATTGTGGTATCCCAGAGATCATGATTTTTCTCTTCATGCATATACAAATGTAGATTGGGCAAGAGATGTGGATGACCAGAAGAGTACCAATGGTGGAGCATTCTTTTTAGGGAAGAGATTGGTTTCTTAGCTAAGCAAGAAACAAGAGGCAATATCTCTATCCACAACTGAAGCAGAATATATTGCAGCAGTAGGTAGTTGCACTCAAGTCTTATGGATGAAGCAAATGCTAAGGGACATTAGAGTGGAGTATGAGGAACCTATCACAATCTTCTGTGATAATTCAAGTGCAATAAATATATCTAAGAATCTGGTGTTGCATTCAAAGACCAAACATATATCCATCAAGTTTCATTTTTTGAGAGAGCAAGTGAACAAGAATGAAGTCAGATTGGAGTTTGTGCCCTCTAAAGATCAGATTGTAGATATCTTTACTAAACCTCTACCTAAGGACTCTTTTGAGTATCTCAGGGAGAAGTTAGGGGTTATTACCCCTCCAGTAATGAACTAAGGTGCACTGATGTGCATCAGTCTGGTGGATTTCACAGTCATATCTTTTGGTCTGGATTGATGTTGGGGAGCTGCTACTCAAGGGAAGCAGCTGGTATGATTTTGAAGTGTTGAAATTGTAAGTATGTGCCCTTTGCCATTGATGTCAAAGGGGGAGAGAAGACATGTGAAAAACAAGTGGTTTCTAATCAAAAGGGGAGCAATAAAGGAAGAGAAGACATGTGAATGGTTGTTGATGATAGGGGGAGTTGTGTCAGTAAAGGAAAGTTCTCGTCTTGATGGTTAAAACAATTTTTCACATCATATGTTGCCATCAATGACAAAGGGGGAGATTGTTGCAAGTATGGGCCTAACCGGTGTTTTCATTGATGTCAACGTACTCCTGTTGCATTGATGATAAGGATTGGATATGCTATATGCTGAGGATATTGAGAAAATTAGTAGAACAGTGAAGACAATAAGGTAAAGATCTAGGATAAGGTGAGAATCAGAGGATGTAGTTCAAAGGGTTTGTAGATATGTGTCTTAAGGTGATCCAGTAAATATTTCAGAGGTTTGCATGAAGATCTAAAGAAGTTGTGGCTGCTCAAGTAAAACCAGGTCCGATAGGTGTTCAAAGGTGACAGAGTGACATAGATAGGTCCGGTGAGATCCGGAAATGCAATATCCTATTCTACAGATTTAAGGGAGTGTTTAGGAAGTCCATGTGAAGTGACAACTCAATTGGTTCATGGTATGGAGATCCACAAGCATCTATTCCATTGTGACAGTGATGACAGACTGTGTTCTTGAGGTTCCAAATGGAGAGAAGGATTTCAGTAAGCGGATGTAGTGTGGATGTTATTGGTGTTTCAGGCAAGCTTCTGGAGGTCTTTGGATCATGTCCACTTCATGTTGGTGGTCTGCATTAGAGTTTGGGCTCGCAACTAAAGAATAACTTCTAGATGATGGTGTTCTTCCTAAGTCTGGCCAACCGAATGAGTTACATATCCTGCGGATGATCTTGAAGATGTTATGTGAAGATTGGCATGTTCCTAGAAGAAGATTAAAGTCCCAGATCTGTGTGGCTGACAGTGTGTTGTTCCGTGTGAAGTCTTTTGTTATTAGTCATTTTCTCTGTAATGTTTTTCGACTTAGATGATCATTCCTAAGTCGATGTCTTGTATAAATAAGGAATTGTAAAGTCATTTCAAGGAGCATCTTGTGGAGATGAGAGTGTGGTAGCAAGGAGAAAAGTGAAAGGCAGAGCAGAAGTATTGGGCTTAAATGGAACTGACTCAAGCATGGTGAAGATGCTATTCTTCAATTCAAGTAGGTGATACTCATTATTCTATAGATAGTGTGTCTCTTGTAGGCAGTGGGCCTCTTGTGAGCAGTGTGCTCGGGCAGTGAGCCCTAATTGGAATGTGCCATTTTATTCTTTATATTCTTCTAATAGAGAATACAATCTTGGGTTAGTCACCCCATGGTTTTTCCCTTAACCAGGTTTTCCACATCAAAATCTTGGTGTCTCATGTGTGAATGTGTTTTTGCTCTTGATTTAATGTATTGTATTTCCATGATTAATTCATTATTATGCTGCTGAATTACAAAGTAGATTTAAGTGTTTAATTTGAAGAAAGTTTTGGACAACTGATTCACCCCCCCTCTCAGTTGTCTGTCCTGAATCTAACAAATCTGTGGAGGAGGATGTGACTTATTTGGCAAATCATGCCTTAATTTGCAAGTTTATGGGGATCAGAGTTTCTTTGCCCTTCATCGAATCCTAGACGAGAAGTACCTGGAATCCCAAAGGGGATATGGAGATTATGTTGGCAGCTAATAATTACTTTTTGGTGGTTTTCTCTAACTTGAGAGATCGTAACAAGGCATTTGAAGGGGGTCATACTTTCATAATCAGATTGGGCTTTTTATTAAGCCTTGGCATGTAGGATTTAATCCAATGGAGGAGCTCCCTTCCAGGATCTCGGTGTGGGTTTGACTTCCTTGGTTCCCACTGGAATTTTGGAGGAATGATATTCTTTGTATGGTTGCGATGCTGTTGGGCAAGCCGGTGGGCCTTTCACAATAGACACTGGATAAAAAGGTAATCTCTTTTTCTCGCATTTGAATTAAAATTGATTTAAACAAACCCTTGCCAAATTATATGGAATTTAGGTTAGGCTCTTCCTCATGGACTCAACAGTTGGATTATGAGGCTCTCCCTTTTCGGTGTCGTATCTGCCATGAGTATGGATATTTGTAAAAGAAGTGCCCTAGAATTAATCATGCAGGGTCCTAATTAGATAAGCATTCTAGGCCTACTCCTAAGATGGATAAGGGGAAGGCCCCTGCTTCAATTGGTGAGATAGACAAGGAGGGGTTTATTTCTATAAAGCCCCAGAATAAAGGTAGAGGTTAGAAGAGAACTCTGAAGGATAGGCAGACGGATGGATTATTCAACTAGTTTGATGCCTTAGGTATAGATGAGCAGTAGGGGATGATCACAGAGGAGATACAGGATGGGCTAGGCCCCATGGAGAGGACTTAGGAAGGCTTAAAGGAAGGTGTTTATTGTGATATCATTTTGAAAGGGGTTGCTAATTCTCATATGGAAACAAATCAAGTGCTGATGGTGCAATTAGAGGTCGTAGAGGCTGAAGATGGATTTATTCAAGATCCCACAAGTCTTCCTTTGGTTAATCCATCTCTTTCTTCTTAGGTGGGTAGTAGTGCCCAACCCTCCCTTGGGATTCAATAAAAGAGTCTCAAAAAGGCTGCTCGGGAGGTGCCCCCTAAGATGGGTCAGAAGAAGGATCAAGAGAAAGTTAAGTTGATAGGTGAGAATTTGGTGGAATCAGGGTCAGTTAAAACCATTGACTCCCGCTTTACTACTTCTCACAGATGATTGTGATTTCATGGAATGTAATGGGGTTGAACAACATCCCTAGACAAAAGGTTGTTCATGAGTTTATTTGTGTGAATTCTCCTAATTTGGTCTTTATTCAAGAATTGAAGTTGTCGGTGGAAAGTATGGCTAGCATAGCTTCTAGTTTATGGGGTAGAGGTCAGTGGCAGTGTATTGGAGCTCAAGGCAGTTCTAGTGGAGTTGTTTTCTTATGGGACCTGCACAAGGTTTCTCCTATCTAGTGGATATCTAGCAAATTCTCTTTGTCGATGGTTGTGACTAGTTATGAATTAGGAGAGAATATTCTTTTCACCAATGTTTATGCTCTAGTTGATGTTTGGGGAAAGCTTTATCTTTGGTCTCATATTTGATATGTAAGGTCCTTATCTCCCTTGTTTCCTTAGATTATGGTTGGGGATTTTAATGTGATTGTTAGTCTGGATGAGAAGAAGGGGGGATTGGATAGATTAGATTATGCTTCTACAATGTTCAGAGAATATTTTTGTCCTAAACCTTGTGGATGTTAAGCCCTCCAATGGATTGTTTACTTGGAACAACAAAAGACGTGGAGCTGATTGTATCTTAGAAAGGCTGGATAAGTTTCTGCTTTCTAGTTTCTGGATTAGTAGTAATTGGGCCACAAGTTCTGAGATTTTGGATTGGCAGGGATTGGATCATTAGCCTATTAAATTGTCAATTTCCCTATTTGGATCAGATAAGAATCCTTCCTTTAAGTTTCATTTGATGTGGCTCCATGAACCTTCTCTTCAAGATCATATGATTGGGTGGTGGAGGGAAGGAAAGTCAGCTTTTGGTACTGTTAGTACTCTTTTGTTAACAGGTTGCAGTATGTGAAATTTCAACTCAAGAAGTGGAACACACACTATTTTGGGAATATCTTTTAGGCTAAGGTTGCAGCTCAATGTCAGTTGGATCGTATTACTCACCAGATTAGAGAGTTTGGTCTCACTATGGAGAATATTAGGGATGAAATAGAAGCTTTACAAGAGTTATCTGAGTGGGAATTGCGAGAGGAGATTTTTTGGAAGCAAAAATCAAGGATTGACTGGGTCCAGGAAGGAGATAGAAATATCTCTTTCTTTCATAATGTCATCAAAGATAAGAGACATGGGAATGACATTTCTTCCTTGATGTCCTCTCAAGGGGTTCTGCTTTCTTTTGGCTGTGAGATTACAATTGAGGCTTCTAGGTTCTTCTCTTCTTTGTTTACGAAGGACACCCCTTTAGCTATGGAGGAGGAAAACTGTGTTCTAGATTGCATTCCTCCTTTGGTGACAAATGAGATGAATGAGTCCATTTGTAGGGCCATCTCTATGGAGGAATTGGAGAAGGTTTTTTTTCAATTAAAATGTGGAAAGGCTCCTAGACCAGATGGCTTTCTAGTTGAATTCTTTCAGGAATTTTGGGAGATTATTAAATTTGATCTTTTGGAGGTGGTTAGGGAGTCTCATAGGAGCAAGCAGATATTGAAAGCTTTGAATGCTACTTTCCTGGTTCTTATCCCTAAGAGGTAAGGAGCTAACTCTGAATCTTGTTCAGCCAATAGCTCTGTGTAATGTGGTTTATAAGATTATCACAAAGCTAATCATAGAAAGACTTAAACCTTGGCTCAATAGGTTGATTTTAGAGGAGTAGGGGGGATTTGTTGCTAGTAGACAAATTCTGGATGGTGTGGTTGTGGCAACGAAGGCTATTCATTCAATGGCAGTGTCCAAGGAGAAAGCAATGTTCATTAAGCTAGATAATGGCCAAAGTCTATGATCGAGTTAAATGGACTTTTCTCTAAAAGGTGTTGTTAGATTTTGGATTTGTATCTGACTAGGTGGACTGGGTTATGAGTTGTGTTACTTTAACTTCCATTTTTGTGCTTAGTAATAGTGAGCCTACTAATTTTTTTGGTGCTTCAAGGGGTCTTCGATAGGGGGACCCTTTGTCTCCATACTTGTTCATCCTCTTGGCTGAGAGTTTAGGGAGACTCATAAAATCACATGTGTCTCAAGGTTTTCTCCAAGGTTGGAGTTGGGGCAGCAATTTGCCTCCTCACCCTCATTTACAATTTGTTGATGACACTGCTCTGATGGGTTTAGCTAAAGTCAATGAAGCAGTTAACTTAAGAAAGGCTTTAGATATGTATCTGGCTACTTTAGGTCAAAAGATTAATGAAGACAAGTCCTTCACCTTTTTCTTTAATACTCCTCAGTGTATTCAGGACATGGGTTCTCAAATTCTAGATTGGGACTCTTCCTCTTGTCTATCTTGGGATCCCCATTAATGTTGGTAGTGTGTCTAGGGGTTTCTGGCAAGATATCTTGGACAAGTTCCGTAAGAGGGTTAGTCACTAGACTTGTAGATGGTTGTCTTCTACTAGGAGGGTTACTTTATTAAAATTAGTAATTCAAGCTCTTCCCATTTACAGGTGTTTTGTTCAAGGAGCTCCCTCAAGCTTCATTAAGGAATTTAATGCTTTGTCCAAACAATTCTTATGTGCTAGAAATTTGGAATCTTCAAAGTGGAGTTTGATCAAGTGGGACTCTATCTGTAGGCCAAAACAAGAGGAAGGTCTTGGTCTTCAACATACCAGTCTTATTGGGCAGGCCTTAGCTGCCAAACTATATTGGAGGTGGTGCACTTGTCAGGATCAAGACTAGGCTAAGATCCTCAACTACAAGTATTTGGGGGGAGTTGAAAGTGTTGACATCCCTAGGATTACTCTCTTTGGTAAAGGATCTATGGTTTGGGGTACTCTCAAAAGGGGGGACCAACCTTGTTAAGCAAGAGTTACTTTGGATTTGTAATAGGTGTTCTGAGGCATTATTTTGGCTTGACTCTTAGGATGGCCATCTACCTATCTTGTCAAAATTTTCACATTTACAACCTTTGTGCAACCTCTTTCTTGACACTGGTTAGAGTCATGTGGGTCATTTCAAATCGGCTCAGTCTTTGGGTCAGGTGGAGGTTTTTAGATGGAAGGATTTTGTTGAGTGGCCACAGGGGGATTCACTGGCAGATCAAGAGGAGTTAGTTCATATTCTAGCTGGTAGAGTTTGTAGTTCCTTGAAGGAGAATGATTCTCTAGCCTAGAGTCTGAACCTGAAAGGTGTGTATTCTGTTGCTTCTGGAAATCAGGTATTGGATAGGCAGAACTTTGGGGAGATGGAATCTCCTTGGTGGAAGTTTGTGTGGAATAAATTTGGGTGGCCTAAATGTAATTACTTCCTTTGGTTGGTTTCTCAAAATCATTGTATCACTTGGGATAATCTTCAGAAAAGGGGTTTTTAGGGGCCGTCCATTTGTTTCCTTTGCAATGGGGGGAGGAGTCTCAGGCTCATTTGTTCTTTTAGTGTCCTCATGCCCAGGAGATTTGGTACTTTTGGTGGGGTGCCTTGAAGCATGCTTGTGTTCATGCTTCATCTTTAGTTGATTTTTGGAGAAGTTTGGGTAGACCCTCGGCTAAAGCTTCTTTTTTGCAAGTGGCTTGGAATATTGGTCCTTCTTTTATTTTATGGAATCTTTGGTTGGAAAGGAATCAAAGGATTTTTTAGGGGAGGAAATTGGTGGTCTAGCAGGTGTGGCAGAGGATTCTTAGTATGCTTTAGGAAACCCTTACGAATAAGTGTGATCTCTCTACTCAATTAGACATTGGGGAGTTACAGATTGCACAGTATCTAAGTCTAGTTGTTGGAGGTTCATGCTCTACTTGGTCTAGGAAAAGGGGTCAACTTAAGAGCAAGATTCAGAGAGATGGTTGGTGGTCCCCTCCACCACCAGTTATTATTAAGATCAATACAGATGGTTCTTCCAAGGGGAATCCTGGTCATGCTAGGATTGGGGGGATAGGAAGAGATAGCCATGGTGATGTCCTTTTTTTCTCCTCTATCCATAAGGGACATCAAACTAATAATTTGATGGAAGCTCTTGCTATTTTCTACACTCTGGAAAAAGGGTGTGCTTTGGGATGGCATAGGGTTATCTGTGAATCTGATTCCCAAGTGGTGATTGATCTTCTGAATGAGTAGGTAGTGGATGGGGTACAATGGCAATTGGAATTAGTGGTTTGATATATTAGTCTGTTGAGTCACTCGATGGAGTTTATTTCATTTGCCCATGTACCTAGGGAATGGAACTGTGTGGCTGATTGCTTGGCCAAATGGGGTTCAGAGTAGGAGGGAGCTTGGAATGTTGATAGTTGGGACTAGTTGTCCCATGAAGGTGTTCAAAATTTGGAAAGGTTGATCTGAGCGGATATGGATGGATAGTTGAGGCTTATGTTTGGAGCTTTGGGGTTATAGATGTCCCCCTTGTTATGGTTTGGCTAGTTTTTTTTATGGTGTTTTGTTTTGGACTTCTATTGTTTCTGGAGGCGATTGCCTCCTGGTTATGTACTGTTGATTTATTTTATTAATAAACTTTTACCCCTTTTTTAAAAAAAATATTTTGCATAACAACATACCTATTTCAAAATAGGTGCCTAGTCATTTGCAGTAGGATTGGTAGTGTTCTCTCGCAGTAATAACCAAAGCTAAAATCTGCATAGGTAGAAAACACAAGCAATGACATGGGAAGCTTATAGCGACTATAGTAGACAATATAAACAACAAATTGGATAGTACTCAATAGAAGTTATAGAATCAATTTAAAAAGTTCATATCTATAAATTAAATATTATCTAGATCTGCTTGAACTTAGTTCTGCAATTCATAACAATCTTGAGTTTGTAATTTGCTTGTAATGAAGAAATATATAATGTGCAAAGGTTTAGTAATTTTATGCATGATAACATACCTATTTCAGAACGGGTATATCGTCATTTGCAACAACATAATCATGGGAGAAGTGTACAAGAGCATGATTGGTAGTCCTCACCAGGAACAATAGCAAAGCTGAGATGTGCATAGGTAGAGTAGTGGAAAAATAAGGATTCTAGTTAGAGGCACGATCATCATGAAGAATAATTATTCCAACAATTCTTTTATACTTACACAAATTGCACATCAGTTTCTTGCAGCAACGGGAAGCAATGATAATAGCACGATGCAGAGAGAATGTTGATAGTAAATAGTTGCACTTGGAAAACTGTATACTATGTTGTTCAAATGACTGTATAATAGCATTTAAGCTGGTGTGAATACATGACAACATGTGCCAATAGATTAGAATTCTATTCCCTAGGACTAGAACTAAAGGGGTATTGTAAAGTGGTCTGACCATATATGGATCTAGTATTATGAACTTGACAGTAGCAATTTTGATGTTATGTATCCAAAAGTGGTCCAATAGACTGCTTGCATGTGTTGTTGGCTTGTCAACAATTAGTGACAGTTTGTGTTGTTGCATAAATTCAAGAAGAAGTGTTTTTGTTCTTGTGGATTGTAACATGTCAATGTTAAAGTCTCCAGCAATAATTAATTTTGAATTAGGTGGCAATGAGGTAAAGCAGTTTGTATTAAATTAAATAGATCATGAATGGGTGCGCTTGATGTCAAGTACAAATTTATGATGCGCAGTATAATGTGCACATGCAATAGATCAACAACTATTGATTCTAGAAATTTTATCGAAAAACTGTGAAAGTTTTGCACTGGAACTATTTTCCTATAGCATGTTAATAGGCCATGAATACCTGCTGCAGTATAGCAATTGGATGCTTTGTCAAAGAAACCAATGTGGTTAAGCACATTGTGTTTGGTTTCTTAGAAGCAAAGGACAATTGCTTGGAGCATATCATGGTCATGGGCTATTTCTTGTGCGTTCAATGCAAAGTTACGTTTATTCAAAGAGCATATGGTAAAATGACTTGGAGAGATAGACAAAAGGCTATGCTATACTTTCCACTGTGCCAAGGTCATAAGGCATTGCATTTCACCATTTACTTTTTCTAAGACTTTGAAGTTTTGTTCTTGCAATTTATGCATGAGATACAGTGACTCAATGTTTCTTACACATGACGAGGCAGTGTACTCTAGACCATGTTGATAGACCTTACATGGGTCAAAAGCAATTGCATCCATTGTGAGCCCTTGTACTCTATGAATAGTTTGTGTGCATGCAAGTTGCAAGGGAAATTGTGCTCGAGTAACTATTTTTGTAGCTATCTTGACATTTCTAATGATTCTTGTTATAGGTGTCCAAGAAGGCATAATACAATTTGTGTATAGACTTTGCATTCTTTGTCAACGTAATTTGCCAATAGTGGGATCATTGAATTCTATCCAAACAATGTCTTCTTGCTCGGTTGTATGCAATTTGAAGATGCCATCTGCACCATTTACCAGCCCATCTTGTGTATCAATGTTGCCAGCAATCAATTCAACCAAAATATCTTGTTTGAGCAGAATTGTGCTAGGCAATGATGATTTCTCAGGTTGAAATTGAATGTGATCAATCGTTGTGTCCTGTTTATCAATTGCTTGTAAAACATACAACTTTGTTGGTAAGTAGTCTAGCATTCTTTTGTTGTGCATGTCAACTGTTATATTTCTATGAAACAAGTATGGAAATCATGGATCATTTGGAGGTGTCTTATAACATATTATATTCAAGTAGAAGATGTCTTCATTGGTTTGTTGACCAATCCTAGCACGATTAAGTATGGAAATGAAATGTTGATTTTTTTGTCTAATTACACTATGTAATTCGAAGCACTTGACATTGTCGATCCAAAAGGTATATGGCATTTTCTCCTTATCTATCATTGGTTCTTCAAATTCCAAGTATCACACACAGGCTGTGCTTGGTAGAAGTCACCACAAAATATGATATCTATGTTTCCAAAAGGTGTTGTTGGTGTGTGCTTGATTTGACAAAGTCTTCTGTCAATTATGTTTTAAAGCATTTTTGAACCAATCAATGACACTTCATCGACAAGAAGAATTTGCAATTGATCTTTTTTTTTGCTTAAGGCATCGGCTATGTTTGAATCCAGAGGTAACATTTTTGAAGAATTGCATGGCAATTGGAAGATTGAATGTGCAGTAATGCCACCTACATTGAATACAACTTTTCCTATTGAAGCAACAATAATGCCTTTGGTCTTGAGTGGATCACTGTCTAGTTGTTTATCATAGAATCGAATCATTGCTTCAAAAATTGTTTTTGCTGTGAAAGTTTTACCTGTGCCAGCTCCACCTGTCAAGAACAAGGACAATGGTTTTTTTGGAGCAAGTATTTTTGTCATTAGTATGTCCTTTAATATTGATTGTTTTTCTTTGTTCAATTGTCTTCGTAGATTGTAGTATTCTTTGTTGCTTAGTAGAAATGGATGTGCAATCTTTGAGAATAGTTTTTAGTAGATAGAACCCTTGATCTTTATATTCTTCATATGGTTCAAGTCACTTATGATGTCATAACTTTCCATGCCATTCTCCTATTTGCCTCTATCGATTTCCTCTGTAATGTCTATTGTTGGGTAGTTATCGTTTTCAACTTTTGTGGAGGCTTCATCAATGTCACCCCATTTAGAAACAATTTGTGCAGTGAACATCTTTTTGATATTTGCAATTTGTGCTTTGTTTGCATTGAATGCTGCACTCCATGTTTCATATCTAGTTAACAAGGTTTGCTCACTAGATCTGAAAGGAAAATACAACATAAGTTTTTCTCTAGAATAATTCTTAGGGTCAATGTGTGGATTTTATCTTACATAGCGTATGATCTATGGAGTCACTCTTTTTTCAGCTTTTTGGAGTTGCTGGAGTAAAAAGCGGTGTATTCAGCTAGTGACAAGTTGTTAAGAGCTTCTGGCCGCTGTGTGTATTTTTATATTATAGATGTACACATGATGTTTTCATAATCATCTTGCTCTTTTGCCAATACCTTAGGGCTTTTTAACATGTAAACTCTACTTTCTAATGGTGCAGTATTGATGAAAACAATTTTCTTTGAGCATTTACGCAATGGCAATGAGAGAATGATATGAACAACTTGACGATTGAACATTTGTTGATAGTTAAGTAATGCATTTCCAAGTTTTTGTATAAATTGCACCTTTCTGTCATAAGCAACAGTGCATTGCTACCATAATTTATGAAATGCAGAGACAATGTTCTATCTTGTTTTGTCATATATGAGCTATAGTAAGATGTAGGAGCATATGCATCTAAAATAAATTGTGTATCTGTATTTGCATACCATAGTTTGGGCACTTTCTTAGCAAAGGCATTTATCCAAATGTTAGATGGGTCTCTTTTCAACATGACAATTTTGCATGACAATGTTGACCAAAGCATTGTAATGTAGTTGATTTCATCCATTTCCAATTCATGCAAGTGGTGCAGGAGCACCAAGACATCAAGGTTTTGTTTGATCTTCTAGTAGTTGTTTTGTCAATAAGGTCTATGAGACCATCTTCATGTTATAATAAGGCTTGAAAGCCATGCATGTAAATGGACTATGTCCAAAAGTCTATAAGACTACTATTGTCAGGTTGTAAGTCCTAATGAGGACAATCATGTTGTAATAGGTAGTTTGCAATAGTCATTTATGTAAGCCTTTGTTGAGGCATATAGGATAGTCATTAAAGTTTTCATGTTTGTAAGCCTATAAAGGCATGTCAAGGGTTAGGAGGAATGTTAAAACCTTGTCCAAGGTTAGCCAAATGTTGGGAATACATTATTAAACCAAAAACTGTCAATGCAGTCCAAAAAGAGGACAGTTACAAGATTGTTAACAGTTGTAGATCAGGTAGTGATGGTTTGAGGAGCAGTTCTTTTCTCCCTCCATCGGTTCAACTACCCTCCTGCATGTGCAAGGCATCGAGGAGGCTTCAAAAAGCCAAGAACCTTTTCATTTTGGGTTGTGAAGGAAGATTGAAGGAAAAGAAAATAAAGAAAACCGTTCTCTTGCATTTTTTGTATTTTTTCTGAGTTTTCATGTGCATTTGAACCATACTACTATACAATACGGCTCTGTCATGGGGTATTGAATGCTTGGAAGTGAAGGTGGATGCATTGACTATCCATTGATGTGAGTTTGAGCCCTTGAGAATGAAGGAAGATAGGCTACGATTGCTGAGTGCCAAACTACCCTTTAAACCTACTGTCACAGTTAGAAAATTGATGTTCTCTTGCATGCTCTGTACCTGTACGGCTAAGTGGTGATTGATTTCTATGATGGAGAGTTAGGTGGGTGAGTTACCTATCACTTGTAAGTTGTTTAGGCTCTTGACATAACTTTATACCTTTGTATTTCTCCTTTCTCTGCAAGTAGGTTGGAAACCCTGAGTTAGGGTTCTTCTGAGTAGTCCGATGGGTTTTTCTTCATTCCATTGATCTTTTCTATTTGTGATCAGTGGAATGGGATGTACAATAGTTAGGGAAGAGGTTTGTGAAGGTTGTAGAGGCAGGAGAATGGTTTAGGGTGAGTTTTCCTTGTTGATGATTCTAGAAAAGACCTTGTGTTGAGACTTGGTGAAGGAAATAGCAGATAGGTGATGACCACTGATGTGGAAGTGGAGATGTTATGAAGTATCAGTCTTTATCAATGGTGCATGATGCTCTAGATCTAACAATGATCCTGTGACAAGAGGTAGGTAGAGACCTCTCTGAGAAACCAGTCCATTTACCTTATGCTGTCTCTGACAGTCCTCTTGGAGACAGTCATTGCAAAGAAGGTAATAGGTTTGTTTGTCATGTTATTGATTTGTCAATGAAGACATTAGGTGCTTGGTAACTTATTGAATAGGTATGCTGCCATGAGATTGAGTTTGTGTTGATGGAGACCACCATAAGAAGGAAATTGTGACTGTTATACTAATGGAGTAACAAGGTTGTGACTGTCTTAGAAAGGCATAATTAAGACTGTTGTCCTGTAGGTCCTACATAGTGGAGATGGTGGAATGCTAGATGGAGTTAGAAGTCTTAGGATATGTGTCCTGAAGTCCCTCATTTTGTATGTCATGGACAAGTATAAGTGATTGTGTTAAAGCGTTTCCTTGTAAGAAGTCTGGCTTCTATCAGAGATAGTGAGTATTGAGACCCTTTCCATTGTAGTCTTGAAGTGTGTTGTCCTACTATCCTAGATGCTCTGTATCAGCAAGAAACTTTGAAATGAAAGTTCCTTTGTGTAATGCTTGTTTTCCAATTGCTTAAAAAAAAATTTCTCTCATTGTAGCATCAGGCACTGGAAGTGGTTCTAAAATTGTTGTTTTTCTCATTGGAGGCAAGGGGAAACTAAATTTGCAACTTGAGTTTTTGTATTTCTTGCAACTCTTTGTATGAAGATGCATTTGCATTTTGGCAAGGTTTGTATCAAGTAGCAATGAGTCACATGAAATATACTTTTCCATAAAGCTTTTTATTTCAGTATTTGAGCAATTGCTATATATAGGTGTATCTTTTATCCATAGCAAAAAGTGAACATGCTCATTGCCTCGGTTTTGGAATTCTGTAACAAAAGAATAGTCCGTGACTTGGCCAAAGAGCTCATGGTTTTTTAGCATAATTTTTCAGAATGCATTGACCCTATGGTTGAAATAATGACTGCAAAGTACTGGATTCTTTCTGATTTCAAAGTCCAAGTCCCTATCCTCTATAGTTTCATTAGACTTGGATTATTGTGAAATAGATTTTTGGTGCAAAACTTTGCACAATGGCTTCCAGAAATGCTTAGCACTTGTTAATGTTACAAAAAAAGTTAGAGCTCCCAATTGTCTTATCTTTGCAAATATATTTTTTTAAGTGTTTTCTAGATAATCTAGCGAGGTCCAAATGCTTTTTAATGTTCTATAGCCCAATGGAGATCTTAATATTTTTTTGAGCTTTGCTGGATTGCGCACATCTTTTGCAAGCAAATTTTCACCTTTCAATTTAGTTTTCCATATGCAAATCCATGCTAGTGAGGATACTTGGTGAATAATAATTTTAATATCTTTAAAAAATATATTTGTTGTATGTGTTGCAAAGTCATTGTCTTTATGCATAAGCTCCCATCTTGATATTTTTTGGTACGTCAAAATTTTAGTAACGTCACTTGGTTGAGCCAAACCATAAAACAAAGTCGAGAAGTTCATCTCCTTTGCATACATGTCCTAGAAAATACCAAGAGGTTTAAACCCTTCTGATGGTGCAATTTCAATTAATGTTGTGTCAAGGTCTTTGATTGATTGTGTTTCATTAAAACAATGTATAACTGATTCAATTATCAGTTCTTCATCATCTTCAGATCTGTCATCTTGCATACTTGGTTCTGTTTCAAAATTTATTTGCATTTGTGTTGTCTTCTTTGCCAACAAATCATGCCACTCTTTATTTATAGAGATGTTCTCTTTTGTCTACAATGGTGTTTTCGATAGTGCAGTTAAAGCATTAATGACTATAGCAGGTCTAACATTTCCTTATACATATGCATTATCGTATTATAGATTTTGCTTCAATCTAACTACTACTTTTGTGGTTTCATCTGGTTGCCTAGGCAATGCTTGTTGCACTTTATCAAAATCTACAAGAACATTGATGATTGTCCCAAGCAAGTCATATTGTGCTCGTCTATATCCTAATTATCTGATTTGTGCAAAAGCTATGCGCAAAGACACAAGCCTTTCCTCTAGAGTAGTCAAAGAGTGAACAAGATCTATTCGTGCATTTTGTCTTATTCTTGAAGGCATAGTAAAAAATGGGATCTTACCATCTAATGTGGCTTTTATACAATGTTTACAAATGGGCTGTCCCATTGCTATATTTTTTTCATCCATCTAAATACAAAGGACAAAGATTTTACAAGTGTAGCAGCAACTTTATGAATGTTGTGATGGAAATGAAGCATGTCACAAAGAGAGCATGGTTAAGTGGGTGTGTAGTTTATCATTTGCAAGTATGAGTTAATAGATTTTTGGATTGTGTTATTTTTTGTATGTATGCATTTTGCTTTTGTTGGTTGATAAGTAGCATTTGTCTTCTAGACCATAGAATATGTATATGGCCTATGTTTCAATTTTGGAAAACGTAAAGCATAAGCCTTTTGTGCACTTCGTATTTGTTTTTTCAAAGAATGTAATGATTGTTGTTGTGTCGGATTTTGGCTAGGATTGCAGAATTAGATTTTACTTTGCGTATGCAAATCATAATGTGTTTGTGCATTTGTTTGTTTAAAGAATGTAATGATTGTTGACACATTAGCTTTGGGGTAGCCTTGTAGGACTAAATAATTCTTGTGATATTGGTAGTGGGTAGGATAGAACTAGATGCTGTAGTGTGTGGGACATCTGTATGGGACACTTGCGCATTGCAGATTTTCACTTTTAGAGAGCACAATGTCTCATGTGATTTTAACTTTCTTTCAATTGGTGTATGTATTGTTGTACCTATTTGTTTTTTATGACAACTAATTATATTGTTTATTGTTTCTGATTCGAAAGTGCTTGTCATATGTTGAATAAAAGTGGATCCTTGATGTGCATGTTGTGAATCAATTGTTCTTTTTGTTGAAGTGGTTTATAATGACAATGAATTGAGCTACTTGCAAAGCAAATTAAGTCCAATTTTTTGGGCTTCATGCAATTAGATTATGTTTTGGCTCTAGGATATGGAGATTCTTGCCATATGTGTATTGTTGGAGAAAACATATGGGACAACCATAGTACATAAAATTCAGACCGTTCAAGGCCACTTTGCACATATGCCATTCCAATCTTGGAAACCAATGATTGTAACTGCAATAGACGATTGTTGTTTCCTATGCTAGATTGATCGAAAGTGCCAAAACAAGCCAATGCATATTTGTTTTCAATTGTCAATGCATTGGCCAATGATTGCACCATAAATCATTGCAAAGCAACTAGATCAAATTGTTCAGCAAGCAAAAAAGCTATAGCGGCAAACATGCCTTCGCCGCATGTAGTAGAAAATGTAGCTACTCTACAAAGTCCAAGTGTATCAAACACATTTTCTATTGTGTTCCAAGTGTTGTCCAAATTGCAATATGTGATTTGCAAATGTGTTTGGATGTTCTGGATGCAATTGTATGTATTTAGCCATGAAAACACAGGCTCATAGTGCCTAGCAGTAGGAATTGTATCATGGAAAAGAATTGATATTACAGGATTACATGCATCCTTGTTGAAATGTAAGTATATTATTTTGTATGTTAAAGACCAATTGCATATTGGTATGTTTAGCCAATATGCTAGCCATTTTAGATAGAATGTGCCACCCCAAAGCCCAGTTTCACCACTATCATTGACCTCTGTGGCTGAAAGCCTCATTCTTTGTAGATACATGTTTCTGTCATGTATATTATGCAAATTACTTAGGATTGTTGGGTGCAAATCATTTTCATAGGAGACTAAAGCTATAGTACAATGATTGTTAAGACAATCTAAGAAATGATCCACAAGACCATTGCGTACTTGTTTCGATGTATAATGGCAATGAAGAAAAACATGTAATGTGTCAAATAGGCAATCACCAACTTTGTAATTGAATGAGTCAATTCAAAAACAATGTGCATGGTGGAGCTTCATCAATTGACATGAAAGGTGCCTTGGCACTTGGTTTGTAGCTTTCTACTACAATTGGCTGTTGTGATAGTTTTTGTCTTTTAAGATGATTGTTTGTAAGAATATTACCAGATTTCGTGTCAAAGGACAAAAGATATAAATTGTATTGACTCTACTTAGTATAGTAATGACTGTAAAACAATGTGCCAAGCTTGGAACATTGAATACAAAGAAAGAAGAATTAAACAGGCAATTACTCACTGTGATCAGTAGCAGTGCAAAATTTGTAACTATAGCCTTTGGTTCACTATTGTGCACTAGAAAGCCTACAAATCAAGAGAAAATTCTTAATATCAATTCATGTGACTAAAATGAAACTTGTTCTAGGACTATTGAGTAGGGTAGTGCATATTTGAAAACAGGCAAAAGAGAAACAAGCATGATATTCTATTACTCACATTGATCAACAACAATGCAAAATGTGTCATGATATCACGCAATTGAAAATGCTACGTTGTCCAGACCCTACAAAAAAGAAAATCAAATAAATTGAGTAATAGCAAATGAATTGAGCAAAAGCAAATAGATTGAGCAAAAGCAAATCAGTTGATCAGTTTTGATAATAATCTTGTTATACTCTCGAAGTCCATGTATGGTTTGAGCTTAGATACATATATGTGTACATAAAGACATATATATATATATATATATATATATATATATATATATATATACGTAGACATGTACATACATATATATATACACATATGGATATTCATACATATATCTATTTGGTCCAAGAAACTTTGTCGAGCAAAAGGATATTATGCTTTATCTATTTGGTCTAAGAAACCAAAGGACAATGTGCAACATCCAAGAACGAAAGGATATTATGCTATATCTATGTGCTGCGACAAGTGAAAGTACGAAGTGCAATATACAAGAAAATTATGTTCTCTCAATTCCCAAGGAGCAACATTTTTGCAATGTCTAAGGCAATTCCACTTTGTCAACATGTAACTAGCAACAATGCTCCAAGTTCCATGGAAACTATGCTTTACCAAATTCTTGCAAAAAAATTGTATTTGCAAAATTACAATTTTACTTGTTACAATTAAAAACATGAGAAAAGCTTTGTAATACAAATTTTGGTAACTGATTAGTAGTAACTGGAACAGAGTAGCCGTGACCAATATCGATGTGTAGATAATCATAGAGGTTTCCAATTTTGTGAGGCTGGCCAATTTCTATAGGCTCCACTTTGTGACCATGAACACCATTCTGCCAAAGGTTTTTTCTCTATCGCACTTGATTCCTGTAGCAAAACAGGGTCCATTACAAGTAATTGGAAGCAAATGATCAAGTCCTTTCATGTATAACTACAAATATAAGTGAAATATTGATTGAAATATGCAATTACCAACTGTACAAAATATCTTTGATGAATGACACTGTAATAATATACAAGCAGAAGATAAAAATAATGGATAAAGCATAAAGCAATACATTGGTTAGGATTCTAAAAATGTAATGCTTATTGTAATGTGATTTAGATCTATGGAAGATCTAGTTTTAGACTTAGATTTACCAATAGTAAATAGACCTTACCTTGCTTTAGTGTAACTGAATAAGCATTTGGGCTTTTTCCATCAATGACAACACCATCACGATTACATAGAGATCCACTGTTGTTAAGTATTTTCCTAAGGACCTGCACACAAGAAGGAAAAGGCAAAGGTACAAAAATGCTATAGTTGCAAGGAATAGCACAGGAAAATAGACTTGATGCATGACTATAATTGTAATCTAATAGATTTTTTATTTTTAACCACAATAATTTTATTTAATAAAAAATAGGCCACGATTGTATAAAATAAGAATAAAAAATAGAGTCAACTTGTAAATTTTGACTACAATACCTCATAAACTTCATCTCCTATGAATTCATGTATGTAGCAGATGATTCAAGTAATAACTACCACCTAACAAGAACAAGGCACCTATCAGTCTTAATAATAAATAGAAAATCTGTATAACAATGCATTCCAATTTCCAACACTCAGCATTAGCACCAATTTAAGAAAAGGCATGTGAAATACTATGAACAACACCACCTATCCACAGAAACATTTGCATTCAAGACATGTTTATAGAAATAAAACATTAACAATAAATAAGCCTATTGCAATTTGCTATGCAGCAATGAGATACGCACAATTACAAAATTTGAATAGTATAATTAAAAGTAAATGGGAAAGAATAAATATGTTACATGAGTATAATCTACTTAAACTCTCTATTTTTAGATGGAATTTGGGGTATCTTGCTCATGCTTTTGTATTCTCCCAGTTGCAAATTACTCTTCTAAGAAAGAAAGGGAAAAATTTCATCAATTCCTAATGTTTTGTTGCTATTGGAAATATTCCATGACATTGTAATGTTCTTTGATATAGTCATGTTTTCACACCTAGTGTTTTTGTTGATGCGTTGCATTTTAACAAGGACATTGTGCATTTATTAGTCCCTAATTTTCATTTATTGTGAATAGACTAAAGTGCAGGCGCCATTAATATCTTATGGTGTGAAGCTTTAAGTCTGTCAAGAAAAAGATTATTTGCATTATTTATTCATTTGCTCAGACTATTTGATGAGGGTGAAATTTGTGTCTCTTGAGGGGGTTTATATCTATTGTATTGGAAGTGAAAAAGGAGGTGTTTGTAACTTCCTACATCTTTTACACTGTCATTTTATAGTTTTTTACATCTCTGCAATGACTTAATTTCTATTGTTTTCCATTGTTGAGTGTTTGTATGAGTCCAGAGGTTTTTTTTCAGACATTAAGCCATAAAAACACTCAATAATAGGGAACAATAGAAATATTAAAAATAGAAGAGTTTTATTTATTGGAAGCAAAAAAGGAGGTGTTTGTAGTTCCTATATCTTTTATACTGTCATTCTATATTTTTCTATGTCCCTGTAATGGATTAATCTTTGTTGTTCCCTATCATTGACTTCTTTTATGGGTTAATCTCTGTTGGTCAGTTAAAGACTTAACACCATAATTCATTAATGTCAACTTCTCTGTTAGCCACCATTAACAATGCAACTAATCTTTTCTCTGTCACACATGCATGCCAACTACACTTCAATCTATCAAATGAAAATCATATCTAAATAATTGCAAAATCTCTTGAGGTAAAATCTGTGTTTGTTGAGAGGATTTATAACTATCCTATTGGTATGCATATTGTAACAAATATATCTACATCATTTTAAAGCACTTGTGTTGTTTTAACCAAGTTTTGGGTCTCGAAAAGGATTTTCTCATGGTGTTTGTAACAATTACTAATGCAAAGACTAATGTTTTCTGTACGCTATTGCCTATTGATGCATTCCTCAGAAATCATGCTACTAATGTGTATCCTATGGTTTGTGGCATTATTTTATTAAAAGGGAGTTTGGGCTTTTTTTTTGCAATTTTCTCATTAGCTCTTGGTATTTTCCTCCTAATTTTGTATTTTCTGAATCCTTATTGTGTATCCTTGAAATAGTGATAGTCATTGAAACATGTCTATCTGTTCAAGATATACTTGATGTTCCATGGACATCATGCATATCTTCAACAAATAAGACTTCTGTTCAAGATGTCTATTTGAAACTATTAAAATGAAATCTAGCCTATTTTTTTCTTTTTTCTCATTGGCTGTTGATATTTTTCTCCTGGTTTTGTATTTTGCCAATTACAAATTATTCCTAGGAATAATGAAGGCAAAAAATTCATCAATTCCTAATGTTTTGTTGCTATACACATGCCTTCACTGCAAGTGTTTCTGTGGACACGTGGCATTGTTGATAGTAGTTCATGTTCCTTGTGTCTGTGAGCACATTTTGTGTATTTCTAGATCTAATTTTCATTTATTGTCATCAGATTCAAGAGCAGTCGCCATCAATGGATTATGGTGTTAAGTTTTATAGCTGTGAAGAAAAGGATTCTTGTATGTGACATTGAAATATGTCTATATATTCAAGATATACCTCATGTATTGTGTATGTTTTGATCCATGGACATCATGAATATCTTGAACAAATAACACTTCTATTGGAGATGTCTATCTAAAATTATTGAAATGGAATTTGGGCTAGCATTTCAGTTGCAAAATTAAATGTAAAAATCTTGAACCTATTGCCTATTAATGTATTTGTCAGAAATCACACTACAAAGGAAGGCAAATGCTTATCCTATGCTTTGCAGCATTTTCATTGTTAAAATGGAATATTAGCTCTTTTTTGCAATTTCCTCATTGGCACCAAATATTTTGGCTATTGTTTTCTATTTTCCAAATTGTAAATTATTGTTGGGACGAAGAAACAAAAAAATTTCATCCATTTCTAATGTCTTGCTACTTTAGACATATTTTGACTATGAACATCTTTGGTGGGTAGGTCACATTGTTGATAGTAGTTAACATGTCTGATTGGAAATTGGAATGCATCTTTACATAGATTTTATTTACTATTAAGATTGATAGGTGCCTTGATAATAGAAGCACTAGCTTACTGCTACAAGGCAATCAATAGATGTAGCTGGTAAACTCAAAGATCACTTTAACCAAATAGAATTTTAGTGCTTGTGGTTTTAGTTACCTGTTTGAGATGGAGTTTTCCAACGTTTAAGGAAGCAACACTAACAGCTAGATTCATGTGAGCAGGAGAAATATGTCCCATAGTATATAGCATTGTCATAATTATGAGTCCAAAAGCAGTAACAACTGCCAAATGAGGTAACACGTTGTCTCTTGCATCCATCATTACTCACCAACACCTAGACAACATTAGAATAAAAGTTGAAAGAATTTTTGTTGCACTTCATACAGATTGCATCAACTTCATTAGATAACATCTAACAAGCACATATCCATAACACATAATAAGTATGAATTGTATCCTAATCACAGATATGATCCCAAATAAATATGAATTGTAATCTAATACTGAATCCATGCATTGGAAAACCCTAGAAAGCTTTATTAGATAAATTGTAAGTTTGTAATACTACATTCATAATCTTGAAAGAAGCATAAGAAGAGTGAATGAGAAAAAATGGGAAAAAGATACTGCATTGTTCATTTTAGCTTTAATCTTAATCTTCATACTTCATATGATTCAGGAAACATTTAAAAACTAATATATAAGATGAAATAATAAGAATGCTACTCACATATTAGTTGAACTTTTCAATGCTCATCTCTACCTCCTCACTAGTGGACATTGTCACAAATTCAAATCCTTGTGCAATTCCAGTTTCCCTATCTGTGATCAGCTACAAAACTGGTTTAAAGATGAGGTTATAAACATATTCTATAATGCATTAAATGGAAGTGTTAAGCCCGAAAAAAGAAATGACATTGCAATTTACCTGGAGGACAATTTATCGAGCTACTCAACCACTCAGAGAAAATAATAGTTAGGTTTTTTATCAATATATTTAACTGTCAATACTTATTTTTCATCCTAAAATTAAGAAATTCTAAAGCCATATCAAGTTGTAATTTATTATTGAATGAAAGTGAAAATCAATGCTACCATTCACATTTATTTCTAGTCATGATAGTTGTATAGTTGTTTGGATCTATTTGTATACACCCATTGCCACTTAAATAGACAAAGTTGACATTTGCTTATGTGTATACATGCTTTTGAATTAGCCTACACTAATCTCTATTAGTTTCTGATTCTCCTTTTCAATCTTAAAATATTTTAACTTATTTCCTTTTGTTGGCTTTATTCATGATTTAATTTACATGTATACAATAAAAACAACACAGATAAAATATATATATGTTTTCCATATACATCTCACTACGTCATAGTTGAACTATTACAGAATTGATTCTTTATATAGATCAAATTGAGACCAATCAGTTATGTATCAATGAATATGCCCTATAACTATAAATGTAACATGGAAAAGGCTGGTTAATTAAATATTTAATTAAGTTATGGACTTTAGGTGAGAGAGATATGTCCTAGATTAATTAAGACTAGTTGAAGCATTTAGCTATAGATGATGAACTTGATCGATTGGGGTTTAAATGACGAATAGTCCTAGGCAATATTTTAGTTCTCTATATTTTGTCCCTCTTTCATACAATGCAACTAAGTGGCATTGTGTGAAAGAAGAATTAAAAGTAGGATGGAATGAAATGAGGCTTAAGTGGCAAGTTACCCCAATTGCTTAGTGATCATGATGTAATTGATGTCCACTCAAGAGAATTGTTGAGTGAAATGGAACCCAATTGATATGTTGAAAAGATAAAGGGTGATAAATATGTGTCATAAAGGATGAAATATGACACGGGAGAAACCAACTTTAGATGATATGCATGCTGTGAATATACAACTAAATGATTTATTAATGAATGATCATGTTGAATCATGTCACTAGGATGATTAGATTTGATTTGCATGAATGTACATGTAGGATGATGAAATCTCCCAAAGATGACAATGCAACTCAAGATTTTTTTATATTTAAGCATAATAATTTTCTTGCATAAAAAATAGGCTGCGATTGTATAAAAAATGAATAAAAAATAGAGTCAACTTGTAAATTTAGACTACAACACCTCATAAACTTCATCTCCTATGAATTCACGTACACAACAGATGATTTGAGTAACAACTGCCACCTGACAAGAACAAGGCACCTATCAATCTTAATATAAATAGAAAATATGTATAACAATGCATTCCAATTTCCAACACTCAGCATTAGCACCAATTTTAGACAAGGCATGTGAAATTCTATGAACAACACCACCTATCTACAGAAACATTTGCAGTCAAGACTCATGTATAGCAACAAAACATTAGCAATAAATAAGCCTATCGCAATTTGCTATGCAACAATGAGAGACAATAATAAAATTTGAACAGTATACTTAAAAGTAAATGGCAAAGAATAAATATGTTACATGAGTATAATCTACTCAAACTCTCTATTTTAAGATGGAATTTGGGGTATCTTACACTGCTGTACTCTCCCAGTTGCAAAATACTCTTTCGAGCAAGAAAGGGAAAAATTTCATCAATTCCTAATGTTTTGTTTCTATTGGAAATATTTCATGACTTTGTAATATTCTTTGATATAGTCTTGTCTTCGCACCCAGTGTTTATGTTGACGCATAGCATATCAATGAGGACATTTTGCATTTATTAGTCCCTAATTTTCATTTATTGTGAATAGACTAAAGTGCAGCATCATTAATGGCTTATAGTGTGAAGTTTTAAGTCTGTCAAGAAAAGAATTATTTGCGTTGTTTATTCATTTGCTCAGATTGCTTGATGAGGATGAAATCTGTGTCTCTTGAGAGGGTTTATATCTATCGTTTGGAAGTGAAAAAGGAGGCATTTGTAACTTCCTACATCTTTTACACTGTCATTTTATAGTTTTTTACATCTCTGCAATGGCTTAATTTCTATTGTTTCCCATCGTTGAGTGTTTGTATGAGTCTAGAGATTTTTTTATAGGCATTATGCCATAAAAACACTCAATGATAGGGAACAACAAAAATATTAAAAATAGAAGAGTTTTATATATTGGAAGCAAAAAAAGAGGTGTTTGTAAGTTCTTATATCTTTTACACTATCATTCTATATTTTTCTATGTCCCTATTATGGTTTAATCTCTGTTGTTCCCTATCATTGACTACTTTTATGGGTTAATCTATGTTGGTCAATTAAAGACTTAACACCATAGTTCATTAATGTCAACTTCTCTATTAGCCACCATTAACAATGCAACCAATCTTTTCTCTATCACAAATGCATGCCAACTACACTTCAATCCATCAAATGAAAATTAGATCTAAATAACTACAAAATCTCTTGATGTAAAATTTGTGTCTGTTGAGAGGATTTATAATTATCCTATTAGTATGCATATTGTAACAAATATCTCTGCATCATTTTAAAGCACTCGTGTTGTTTTAACCATGTTTTGGGTTTTGGAAAGGTTTTTCCTAATTTGCTCATGGTGTTTATAACAATTGTTGATGCAAAGACTAATGTTTTTTGTGCACTATTGCCCATTGATGCATTCATAAAAAATCATGCTACTAATGTTTATCCTATCGTTTTGGGCATTATTTTATTAAAAGGGAGTTTGGGCTTTTTTTTGCAATTTCCTCATCAAGGCTCTTGGTATTTTCCTCCTGGTTTTGTATTTTCCCAATCCAAATTAATTGTGTCCATGAAATAATGATAGTCATTGAAACATGTCTATCTGTCCAAGATATACATGATGTCCATGGATCAAAACATACACGATACATGAGGTATATCTTGAATACATAGACATCTTTCAATGTCATATAAAAGAATCCTTTGCTTGACAGCCATAAAACTTAAAATCATAATCCATTGATGGTGACTGCACTTGAATCTGATGACAATAAATGAAAATTAGATCTAAATATATGCAAAATGTTCTCATAGACACAAGGCACGTGAACCACTATCAACAATGCCATGTGTTCACATAAACACTTGCAGTGAAGACATGTGTATAGCAACAAAACATTAGGAATTGATGAATTTTTTGCCTTCATTGTTCCCAAGAATAGTTTGCAATTGGGGAAATACAAAACCAGGAGCAAAATATCAACAACCGATGATAAAAATGCAAAAAATAGGCCAAATTTCATTTTAATAGTTTCAAATAGACATCTTGAATAGAAGTCTTATTTGTTGAAGATCTATGCACAATGTCCACATATCAAAACATACACAGAAAATCAGGTATATCTTGAACAGATAGACATGTTTTTTATATCTCTGCATTTTATGGGTTAATGTCTATTGTTTGTTGTTCTTTGCATTTTATGGGTTTATGTCTACTCTTCCCTATCTTTGAGTGCTTTTATGGGTTAGTCTATGCTATTGAGTTAAAGACTTAACACCATAATTCATTAATGTTGACTTATATGTTGGCCACGATTAAGAATGGAACTAATCTTTTCTCTGCCCGCATGCATGCCAACTGCACTTCAATCTATGAAATGAAAATTAAAATTAGGCCTAAATAAGTGCAAAATGTCTCAGTATAAAAACATTTTATCAATTGGTAATGTTTTCTTGCTATTGGAAATATTTCATGGCTTTGTAATGTTCTTTGATATAGTCATGTCTTCAAAATCACACTATAAAGGAAGGTAACTGTTTATCCTATGCTTTGCAGCATTTTCATTGTTAAAATGGAATCTTAGCTCTTTTTTTCAATTTTCTCATTGGTACCAGATATTTTGGCCATTGTTTTCTATTTTCCAAATTGCAAATTATTGTTGGGACAAAGAAATAGAAAAATTTCATCCAGTTCTAATGTCTTGCTACTTTATACACATTTTCACTGTGAACATCTGTGGTGGGTAGGTCACATTGTTGATAGTAGTTAACATGTCTGATTGGAAATTGGAATGCATCTTTACATAGATTTTATTTACTATTAAGATTGGTATGTACCTTGATAATAGAAGCACAAGCTTACTGCTACAAGGCAATCAATAGATGTAGCTGGTAAACTCAAATATGACTTTAACCAAATAGGATTTTGGTGCTTGTGATTTTAGTTACCTGTTTGAGATGGAGTTTTTAAATGTTTGAGGAAGCAACACTAACAACTAGACTCATGTGAGCAGGAGATATATGTCACCTAGTATATAGCACTATCATAATTATGAGTCCAAAAGAAGCAACAACTACCAAATGAGGTAACATGTTGTCTCTTGCATCCATCATTACTCACCAAAACCCAGCCAACATTAGAATAAAAGTTGAAAGAATGTCTGCTGCACTTCACACATATTGCATCAACTTCATTAGATAACATCTAAGAAGCATATATCCATAACACATATAAAGTATGAATTATATTTTAATCACATAATATGATTCCAAATAAATATGAATTGTAATCTAATACTGAATCCATGCATTGGAAAAACCTAGAAAGCTTCATTAGATAAATTGTAAGTTTTTAATACTACATTCATAATCTTGTAAGAAGCATAAGAAGAGTGAATGATCAAAAGTGGGAAAAGGATACTGCATTGTTCATTTTCGCTTTAATCTTCATACTTCATACAATTTAGGAAAGATTTAAAAATTAATATATAAGATGAAATTATAAAAATGTTACTCACATATTAGTTGAACTTTTCAATGCTTATCTCTACTTCCTCTCTAGTGGACATTGTTACAGATGCAAATCCTTGTGCAATTCCAGTTTCCCTATCTATGATTGTTTCAAATATGAGGTTACAAATATATGCTATAATGCATCAAATAGAAGTGTTAAGCCTAGAAAAGGAAATGACATTGTAATTTACCTGGAGGACAATTTATCAAGGTACTCAACCACACAGGGAAAATGATAGTTAGGTTTTTGATCAATATATTTAACTGTCAATACTTATTTTATCTTAAAATTAACAAATTTTAAAGCCATATCAAGTTGTAATTTATTATTGAATGAAAGTGAAAATCAGTGCTACCATTCACATTTATTTCTAGTCATGATAGTTGTATAGTTGTTTGGATCTATCTATATACATCCATTGCCACTTAAATAGAACAAGCTGACATTTACAAATGGAACAAGCTGACATTTACTTACATGTATACATGCTTTTGGATTAGCCTACACTAAACTCTATCGATTTTTTATTCTGCTTTTCAATCTTAAAATATTTTAACTTATTTCCATTTGATGGCTTTATTCATTATTTAATTTACATGTATACAGTAAAACCAAGGTAGATAAAAAATATTTTTTTTTCCCATATACATCTCACTACGACATAGTTGAACTATTACAAAATTGACTCTTTGTATAGATCAAATTGAGACCAATCAGTTATGTATCAATGAATATGCCCTATAACTATAAATGTAAGATGGAAAAGATTGATTAATTAAATATTTAATTAAGTTATGGATTTTACGTAAAATAGATATGTCCTAGATTAATTAGGACTAGTTGATGCATTTAGCTATAGATGATGAAGTTGATGGATTGGGGATTAGGTGATGAATAGTCCTGGGAATATTTTAGTTCTCTATATTTTGTCCCTCTTTGATACAATGCAACTAAGTGGCATTATGTGAAGGAAGAATTAAAAGTAGAATGGAATGAAATGAAGCTTAAGTGGCAAGTTGCCCCAATTGCTAGCGATCGTGATGTAATTGATGCCCCCTCAAGAGAATTGTTGAGTGAAATGGAACCCAATTGGTATGTTGAAAAGATAAAGGGTGGTTAAATATGTGTCAAAAAGGATGAAATATGACATAGAAGAAGCCAACTTTAGATGATATGCATGCCATGAATATACAGCTAAATGATTTATTAATGACTGGTCATGCTGAATCATATTGCTAGGATGATTAGATTTGATTTGCATGAATGTACATGTAGGATGATGAAATCTCCCAAAGATGACAATGCAACTAAATGACACATGATGATGGATAAATGGTGAAATAAAAAATGCAATGGATAAGTAAGACATGTTGTCATAGTAACTTTATGTGCAAGTAGCCACCTTTATTTTGTTGTAGCACTTAGTGTTATGCATCACGATATAAGAGACCATGATGACTATCAATCATGTGAACATAGACTGACACACAAATAGAATAGTGAGCCAATAGACACATTGTCTTTAGCATGCAAACATATGAATGATGATGAAAATTGTGGCAGAGTGATTGGTGCAACACTAAGACTAGAAGCAAAATAAAACATAAACCAAAGATAAAATAAATTAGAATATGTAAAGGTGATGCATCATATATTGGAAAAAGAAATGTGTGGCACAATTCCAAAAACATATGACGGGAATGGCACCATAGAAAAAGCTAAGCTTCAAGCACATATAATTGATTTGAAAGTTTTGAAATAAAGTATCCTACATACTTAGTGTGGATGTAATTGTTAAAGCTATTAGAACAATCATTGTGCAGAAAATATTATGTTCTCTTCCCCTTCAGATTTCATGTCATAGTATCCAGTGGAGGTAAGATGCCAAACAATAAAACAATTGGCATAGACCCCTACAAAATGAAGGACCACTACAAAACACATTGTGCCATGCTTCTAAATAAATGGGTCTTGAACACCACGCGTGTATGTGACATGTGGTTATAGACAATATACATTGTGCACCAATTTTTTCCATATAGTTTCTTTGTTGCAAGGGCTAATACTATTCAGTATTTGCTTTAGGAAGCTATGCATAAATAACAGGTAGATGCCTTCGCCCATATATAGACATATATATACATACATATATATTTAAAACAATTTGCAGTGTGCAAGTTTGTGCAATGATGAACACACAAATAGAAGTCTTATCTGTTCAGGATATACATGATGTCCATGGATCAAAACATCCATGGTCGATCACGTATATCTTGAACAGATAGACATCTTTCAATGTCTATCGTTATTTGATGAAAAAACAATACTTGTAGGACTGAATTGATGAAGTAGAACCTATGCAAAAGAGAACACCCCCAAATTAATCAACGAAACCTAAAAAAGATACAATAGTTGCAGGACTGAACTTGTGATTTTGTTTTAATAGATTGAAGTGCAATTGGCATCCATGCATGGCAGACAAAACATTAATTGGGTTGTTAATGGTGGCTAACAGAGAAGTTCACATTAATGAATTACGGTGTTAAGTCTTTAACTGAACAACAAAGATTAACCCATAAAAGCACTCAATTATAGGGAACAACAAATATAGGTTCTTACAAATGTCTCCTTTTTTGCTTCCAACACAACAACTATAAACCCTCTCAAGAGACACATATTTTACCCTGATTCAATGCTCTGAGAAACTACTATTGACAATGCCATGTGTCCACAGAAATACTTGCAGCAAGGACATGTGTACAATGACAAATCTTTAGAAATTGATAATATTTTTTCCTTCATTGCTCCCAAGAATACTTTGCAATTGGGAAAAAACAAAACCAAGAACAGAAACCACAAAACCACGACCAGAATAACAAAAGCCAATCAAGAAATTCCAAGAACATAGCTCAAAATTCCACTTTAATAACGAAGATGCTACAACAACATATCATTTGCAATTGGGAAAATTCAAAACCAGGAGCAAAATATCAACTGCCAATGAGACAATTGTAAAAAAAACCCCAAACTTCATTTTAATAGTTCCAAATACACATCCTAAATAGAAGTCTTATCTGTTGAAGATATGTACAATGTCCATGCATCAAAACATCCATGGTACATCAAATATATGTTGAACACATAGACATTTTCAATGTCTATCACTGTTTCATGAACACAATTAATTTGGTTTGGGAAAATACAAAACCACGAGAAAAATATTAACAACCAATGAAGAAATTGCAAGAACAGAGTTTAACCCATAAAAACACTCATCGATAAAGAACAACAAAGATTAAACCATTGCAAAGATGTTAAAAACTATAAAATCACAGTGTAAAAGATATAGGAACTTACAAACACCTCCTTTTCCGCTTTCAATACCATAGATACAAACCCTCTCAACAGACACAAATTTCACCCTCATTAAACAATTTGAGCAAATGAATAAACAACGCAAATAATCCTTTGCTTGACAAACCTAAAACTTCACACCATAAGCCACTAATGATGCCTGCACTTCAGTCTATTCACAATAAATGAAATAAATGCACAATGTCCTCGTTAAAACGCCACGCATCGACAGAAACACTGGGTACGAACACGACTTTATCAAAGAACATTACAAAGTCATGAAATATTTTCAATAGCAACAAAACATTAGGATTCAATTAATAAAAAATAATCAATTAGAAAAATACAAAACCACGAGGAAAATACCAACAACCAATGATAAAATTACAAAAAAAAACCCAAAATTCCCTATTAATAAAATAATCCCACATACTGTAGCATAAACATTTATGGCACAATTTCCAACTAATACATTAATAAGCATTAAGCGCACCCAAAACATTAGCCTCCCACCTTAAAATGTAGGGATATACTGCAAAAAAGCTTTTAAACCATGCAGAGATATTTGTTACAACATGCATAAATTAAAATCAAAACATAGGTATTAATGCTTTGATGGATGTTTAAAATGGATGTGATAGTATTTTAATTTGGCACGCCTTCCTAGTGTAGTTACTTGAACATAATTTGGCACTAAATGGATTACAAATTACAGAGCACTTCTCTAAACTCATCCACAACAGCATAGAAAGAGAAAACACAGAGATTTACACCAAAATGGAAGGAGCATTTTTTGTGGTTATAATTTTAGCAGTTCTACAGTTTCAGCCATACCTGCTAGTTTGTCATGCACCCATCAGAAATTTTTTGAATTGGATAATGGGTTATATCGATGTGAAGACTGCTCTTTTGTCTTTCCTCCCAAAACTGGCCATTACCGAATGTTTTCAACTTGACAAGCCACACTACCTAAACATGATATTTCCGAGTATAATGAAAAGGTAATAGCAACTCCTGCAGGTCCTTGTCTAGTTCCCGGTACCTTTCCTCCCTTTAGGGATTTCATTCTTTTTGATACAACCGGACTATTTAAAGCTAATTTCTAGCCTCTGCATATATTTCCTGTTGCTGAAAGTTCCCAAGGTTCCAGCCAAAGCAAATTGCTTAACTGGACAAACCTTTGTCTAAGGAAATCCATGCTATTTGCTAAGGATAGAAAGATCTGGCATCAGATCGAAGTAGTCAAGGCTGAGAAAGCACGCTTCAGTGCTCAAGAGAATTTCCATTCTCTTATCTTCACTCTTGAACGCTTGGAAAAGCGTCTCACAGATCAGTGGATGAACTCTGTTACAAAGATCTCCAGGAACTCAAAGCTCAGTATAATGAGTTCAAAAGTCAAGCTGAAACCTGGTGGGTTGCTCAGCAACGATCTTTGGATCAACAGAGAGAACTTCTGCAAAAGGTCAGAAGTGAAGTAAAATTAGATTGTGATGTGCTTGGTTCTCAATTGAATATACCTCCTTCCAACGACACTAAAATTACACCCACTAAAATTGTTAAATTCGATTTCCACACATTTTTCCTTTATTTGTTTTGTTTTAAGTTTTCTTCTGTTGAATGTCCTCCATTTCATTCTCTTTGTTTGTTATGTTTTGTCTGTTCGTCCTATTTTTGACTTGTTTTTGGTATTTTGTTTGTGGTGTTTGTATTCTTTGTGTGTGTTTCTTTTTGTATTCCTTGTTTTTTTAATCCTTTAATTTGTGTCTTTATTTTTGGGTTGTGTGTCCTTTTCTAGTGGAGGGTAAAGAAAAGTGCTGGTAGAAAGAATTTCCAAGGAAGAAAAGAGAAGGCACTGCATTTGAAGAAAGTTTGGTAAGTTTTTATGTATCTTAAATCTGCTCCCCTATAATGTACAGTCCTTTTTCATCTTCATTTTCATACGAAATTTTTTTTGCCATTGTAGTAGAATATTCAATATAATGCCATTTGTTTGCTGGTATTTTGAAGGTTGGATGATGATTGTATGACTTGCATCAAGTGTCTAATTAAATATATGTCATTCTGTGTTTATTGGCTTTATTTCAAGGGGCTTGTTCATGCACATGTATCATGGATGAGTGACATTGACTGTTATGAGACTTTTTCCCCTAGAAATGAATTAAATAAATAAAGATTGTGAAAACTTTAGAGAATAAAAGTAAATATATATATGAAAAAGAAAATAGAAGAAAATAAGAAGAAATGTAAAAAAAGAAAGGAAAAAAAGAAGTTTCTTTCAATTTAAACTAAAGGTTAAAAAACCTTATTAATAAGAACACTCATGTTGAGTGTGTTTGATGGGAAGTTACAATTAAAAGGTTATTTGTAATATTTATTAAAGGGTGTGATAGTTGGAACCACCCTTTGCGTTATTATTTAAACCCAAAAAAAATAATGTACAATAGAAAGACATAGATTTAGATTTTATTTTCTGGAGAAATTGTTGAGGAGAAGATTGTGGTTAGCAAGCTGTGAGCATTGGAGAAGGGGGCACACAAAGTGTGTCTTAACCTGGGGTATAACGTATAACCCAAGATGGTCCTGGTCAAGGCTCATACTTGTGTTGAACATTGTTCTTCTAGAACCAACACTTGTGTAAGAGCATAATAGCATGTTGTTCAGCCGAAAGAGGCTAAACCACTAATATGCTCCGAAGCAATTAATTAATAAGATAAGTATACATTTCAGAGTTATATAATTATTTTGAGGTTGGAATAAAGTATATTTTTTTATATAGTTGAACTTTAAGAAATTTTAATAAATTGTTGCAATTTATTTATTCTTGCATAATTTAATTTATAAATAGTATATGTTGCATTAAAAATTAGTTATCTTGTTTGTGAAATTAGTTTCATTATAATAAAAAGATTATAAATGTTAAATTAAATTATAAGATATAGAGATCTAAACTTAAAATAAATTTAATATTGAACTAAACATGGTAATATAAATATTTACTAGTATATTTATATTTAAAAAATATAAATATAAAATACACTGAACTATATCTTTTTTCCATAATTTCTTTGATTTTCTCTTGCAATTTCTTTTTTGGTTTTTATTTTTTAATTTTTCCAATTTCTTTTTTGGTTTTTATTTTTTATTTTTGCCAATTTCTTTTTTAATTTTTAATTTTTAATTTTCCAATTTCTTTTTTGGTTCCATTTAAGTTTTTTATTTTTTATTTTTTCCAATTTTTTTTTGGTTCCATAGTTTTTGTGATTCAGCTTTTTCTCCTTCAACGGTTTTTAATTTTCTTTTTTAGTTTTTTTCTTTGATTTTCTTAAGTTTTATTTTTTATTTCCTTTTTTGGTATTTTAATTTTTTTTCTTATAAATTTAGGTAGAAAAAATGAGTGCTCTCATCCCCACCCTGATATGACTATATAAATTTAGGCAGATTTTTTTTTTTAGTAATTTAATGAGTTTTTTTAATTTCAAAATAGAGTATTATTTTTCATGTTAAACAAATTTTAATTTTTCCTAAGTCTACATGAGAAAATTTTAGCATAAAATTTGAGCTAAACAAACACACTAAAATCAAGGAGAAAAATATGATGGGAGTGAAGGTTATTAATTTATGAGTGTATAATTAATTATATATTAATAATGGAATGTATATTAAATAATTGATTATACAAATTGGTAGAATTATCATTATATATATATATATATATATATATATATTTATGTTATGCTATAGTAAAATGAAATATTAATATATATTTGTGTATAATTATTAAATATTGAAATATTATACTGATATATATATATAAGAAATAAAAGAGGGTAAAAACTTTATTAATCAAAGAAAGCATTACAAGACGAAAAAGTACAAACAATCCCCAAGGGAGCCAAAAAACCCAAGCAAGCACTCAAGAAGTACCCAGGCAACATCTCATGTCTTCTGTGACCAAATCCTCCAACTCCTGAGCAAGATCCCTAGGCAAGCTATCCCAATCATCCACAATCCAATTCTCCATCTTCTCCAAAGCCTACCTAGCTAACCCATCTGCCACCTTATTCCATTCCCATGGGATATGGCAAAAGGTAAGTGAATCTAGAACTCTTCCAAGACAGGTGATTTGTTTAACCACCGTGGCTAACTGCCAACTAACATCCTCTAATTGATTCATGTTCAGCAAGTCAATCACGATCTAAGAATCAGACTCACAAATGACCCTTCTCCAACCAAGGGCACAAGCCCATTTCACAGCCAAAAGAATAACCAATGCCTCCATAAGGTTATTAGAATGCTGCCCCTTATACTTAGATAAGAAAAACTCAACCACTCCAGAACTATTCCTGCCAACTCCACCAACCCCAGCATGCCCAGGATTGCCTCTAGAAGACCCATTAGTGTTAATTTTCAAAATTCCAGGGGGAGGAGGCTTCCAATGCCCCCCTAAAGATCTTTCCTCTAGGACTCTACCTTAGACTAGGCTTGGGCCTAGCCCTACCATCAATTGAAATCCCTAGATTATGAACCACTCTTGAATCACCAGGATCCATTGGTATCGACAGATCACACTTAGCAACTAAAGTCTCCTGAATAGATCCCAGAATTCACAACCACACCTGACCCTCCGAAAGCTTCTTATCCAAAAAAGTCCTATGGTTGCGCTCCAACCAAATGTGCCAGATGATCAAGCTGGGACCAATAGACCAAGTAATTTTTAAGAAGGAAATCCTAACAGGAATGACTCGAAGGCTCCGCCAAAACTCTTCCAAGGAAGAGACATGTCTGTACTGATGATTTCAAGCCCCACACTAGCAATGCCAAATTGTCCTAGCATATGGACACTAAAAGAAGAGATGGGAGGTAGTCTCATCATTACTTGAACACAAGAAGCACATTTAAGGACCCTGAAATTCATTCTTCCAAAGATTCTACCAAGTCAAGCATTTATTATAAACCACTAGCCAAGAGAGAAAAATTACATTTTGGCCAAGAGAATTTATTCCAAATTTGCCTCCACCACGGAACCCCAGTACAACCAAAAGTCTACTTATCTAACACCCCATAACTAGAGGCAACAAAGAGTTTACCAATTGACTCATGACCCCAAGAAAGAACATCCCTCTCAGGGAGAGAGCTACACATCTTGCTAGCCAAAATAGAAGCCAACTCTTGTTGATCCCCCACCAAACCCCGTGGCGGCCACTCATGCGGGTCCTTCCACCTAAAACCATTAGCTTGCCCCAAAGCCTGAGAGGCTTTAAAGTCCATCACTTTGCTCCATCCAGCCTCTAGAAAAATACTACACAAGACATGATAGGAGGGAAGCCATCCCAAGAATCATACCAAAAAAGAGCATCAGAGCCTCTGTTGCAAATCTAGAAAAGACCAAGTGTTTAACTAAATTGGCACCTCTTTTGAGAGTACCCCAGATCATAGAACCTTTCCCCATGAAACTAATTCTAGGAACCTCAGCACCCTCCACAACCCCTAGATATTTAGAGGTAAGGATCTTGGCCCAACTCTGATGTTGTTGAGAGTACCATCTCCAATAAAGCTTAGCCACCAAGGCTTGTCCATTCCAATCAGCCCTTCGCAATCCCAAACCCCCTTCCTGTTGTAACCGACACACAACATCCCACTTAACCAGGCTCCAATTCCTCAAGAGGAGATTGCCAGACCAAAGAAACTAACGACAAAGACTCTCAAAGTCTTTGATGAAACTAGCAGGGGTAGACAACATGAAACACGTATATATTAGAAGGGCTTGAACCACAGATTTTAAAAGAGTAACTCTTCCAACCGTAGAAAGCCACCTACAAGTCCAATGGCAAACCTTTTTGCAAAATTTATCAATCACATCCTACCAGTAACCCCTTGAAAGCAGGCAGACAACCAAAGGAATACCAAGGTAATTGAAGGGAAGTGAACCAATCTGAAATCTTAAAATTGTCGCAATTATTTGTTGAATAATCTTAGGGGTATTAAAGAAGTAAATTCAGGACTTACTCTCATTGATGCTTTGCCCTGAAGTAGCCAAATAACAATCCAAGAAGTAAATTCAGGACTTACTCTCATTGATGCTTTGCCCTGAAGTAGCCAAAGAAGTAAATTCAGGACTTACTCAATGAAATATAGAAACAAAGAGATCAATCAAAAACAAAAGAAATTCAAAAACCTTTGCAAACCTCAAAGCTTAATAGCTTCCGTTGGTTGTCTATCTCAATCAATCTTGCATGTATGAATAAGGCCCTCAAAGAGTGCACTTCCTTGCTATGATTCTAAGAATGTCAATTGGGAATGACTGTGATAGTTTATTGCAATGAAGAGGAGCTTCACAAAAATGATAGTAGTATGGTAACGAGTGTGATCACAAGCAATGAAGGAATTGGTGCCAAAGGCACGCTGTAATTCCTACAGAGTAACAATACTTAAAGCTTAGATGAATGAAATGGAAGAAGAGGGTTCAATTTATAGACTTGAGAGAATGAAGATCAACGATATAGAAAGAATGAGAAGATCAACGATATAGAACAGTTGAGGAATGTGCGTGAATAAGAAGAAGACAAGTGTCACCCAAAAGCTATTTGATTTGAGTTAACTACTTTCTTTTCTAAAGATAAGATATGACTTCATAAATTAGAAAGTTTTTTTCTAATTTAAGAGATATTGATAAAAACAAGGTTGATTGAGTTAGTTAACTCAACTTGAGATTTACTTTTGCATGATTTGAGAGAAATTAAATAATAAATTATTTAATTTTGTGTGCATGAAGAAGAAGACTTATTTTTAGAAGATTTGGAAGATATTTGAAGAATTAGAAGATAAGAAAGCAAATTAAATAAATAAATTTATTTAATTATTGTACATGATTTGGAAGAATAAATAAAATATTTAATTATATTTTATTTTTGGAGATTGAGAGGATTTAAATAAATTTGATTTGATTTATTCAAATTTGGAGGAATGATTTTGACTTAATTAAATAATTAAGAATTATTTAATTGTTTGGAAGAATTTAATTAAATAAAAGATTTTATTTAATTTTGACTTTAGAAGAGGTAATTAAATATTTTGATATTTAATTAATTTAGAAGAATATGAATTGAAATAAATAAATTTGTTTATTTATTTATTGATAGAAGAATTAGAAGGGAATAAATATTAAGAATATTTATTTAGATTGAATCGTGTTATTTTTAGGCGTATACATTTTGCCCCTCTTTGATGCAATGCAGTTTACGACATTGCTTCAAAGAATAAATAGTTTGATAATGATACATGCCCCAGTTTTCCCCTGGTACAGGTTTAAAGACAGGATGCCCCCTCGAGAGATTGGACGGGAAGAAGGAAGAAGGCGTGAGACAGACAATCTCATGAAGACGAAGGATGAAGAACAGGTCAGGATTGAAGAAAGAGATGAATGATACGTGATGCAAGATAGAATGAAAACACACACAAGAAAGTAAGCAAGTATGCACAAATGATACAAGAACAAACAAGGTATTGCCCTTGTCAAGTAGCAAACCAATGATATACTGATAACGATATACGACAGTGTTGTCCTGGTAGGGAACGATATATCCGTAGACCAACACGGCAGGCGTGTTGTCATGGCGGGGAATGATAGATCCCTAGAGCAACATGAAGGATAGTGTTTGGTTTCAGGAAATGAAACATATCGTGTAAGATGCATGTATTGGTCTGATTTCAACAATGTTACATCCTATATAAGACAATTTGATTGATTAACTGATTGTGTTGGTTTACAACCAAACAAGGATCAAGACCACTGAGGGCGCTTGGATAATTTGACAAGATTGACTTGACTTGATTGATATGGATTAAGGATGGACTTGCATTTGGATAATTGCTTAGACTGTGTTACCTTTTGAGTTGCCCTTATTCAATTTTTCGTGAAATTTCCCTAAGCAAGAGTCGACTTACCATTTTCCCTTATTGGTCATATCTTTGTTTCTTAAGTCGGCTCTTTATTCTTAAAGTTCACCTGCCTATTGTCTTTTGTGTGTGAAATTACTAAAGAGTTGAACCTTTGAAATTGAACCATTCCCAAAAGTTTGAGAGTTCGATGGTTCAAAGGGTTCAATGGTTCAATGTTTCTCAAAGTGAACTGTTTGTCCCTTTGTGTAATTCAAATGTGTCATTGAACCTTCTCGTTCAACTTGAACCTTTTTTTTAGGTTCAAGAGTTCAATACTCAATGCTTCGTAAGGAGTCGTGTTCACTCAGTTCCCTTGTGTAATTTAAGGTATCGTTGAACCATCTGCTTGAACCTCATAACGGAGTTCAATGGTTCAATGGTTCACAGGTTCAAAGTTCAAATTTTCTTGAAAAGTCGTGTGACTGTTGATCGACCTATGTAACTCATCTTCTGTCATTGAACCTTTGAGTTGAACCACATTTCCATGGTTCAAAGGTTCAATGGTTCAAGGGTTCAGTGACTATAATTTCATTTCTCCCCGAAGTTTTCTCTAAGTCAAAATTAGCGGGAAAGTTGGAGGAAAGTATATCTGAAACTTATTATGAAGCAGAAAGTTCTAACTTTCGGGAGGTTATGGATAATTATTATACATCAAGGTCATGCATGACAAATGCTTGCCATTAATGCATATGTCAGAGTTCATGTCTTTTCAAAAAAATTTAGCATGTATTGTTTCGGTTAATAATTATTCTACCTGGTTATTGTCTTTATTAAAAGAGAACAAGCCAAATTTAGCAAATAAACATACTGGGTGATGCAAACGGAGAACAACGCAGAGGTATAAGATTTTTGTTGCCTAATTTCACAGTGATTTCAGATACATTGAAGGTGAGTTCTACTCTTCCTATAAGTTGTTTCCATTTCTTAGCTAGAAAGAAAAATCCTTTTGAGTTTCTAACATTGTTTAAGAAGTTCAAAAGCTTTTTTTTGCTATATCCTCCAATCTGTAGCTATGAAGTCTGCTTGTCTCGGTTATGAGCATGGTTCTGGTCTCATCTGTTCTCTTCCTAAATTTGGGGATACCTCTCTAGTTCAATATGACTTAGAAGATTTTAGAGAGAGGGCTAAAAATCTTGTGCCAACTCCTATGCTAGAGAAAATTGTGAAAAGTGGTTTGGTTGAAGCCGCGGCCTTTCCCATGGCCGTATAGTGCCCTGAACTAGTTCTAGAATACATAACTAGATATGACCCCCAAAATAGGTGCATCAAAGCTATAGATGGCAATGTGTTACTTCATATCAATAGACAAAACCTAATGTCTGTGATGAGAATTCTACCCAAAGAACCATATTTTGATCTCAATATCACTTCTTCTTATGGGCATTTTTCATTAAAGAAAGCAAATTATAGGAGCGTGATTAGTAGAAATTGGTTACTAAAATTCCAAAAAGGGGGTTCAACACTACCTAGACCACTAACAAGAGACCACATGATTCAGGAGGTAAAGGATATTGTGGTGTTGTTGCATAGGCTGAAGGGTAACTCCTAGGCATATTATTGGGAAGACTGGATGTATTTCTTCATCCAGGTGATCCTCCAAAGGGAACAATATTTGGACTGGGCTGAAATTATAGCCAAATGTTTCCATCTAGGTCTTAGCAATTGTTTGGGAAATAAAGATTTTTATATGTCTTCATATCTTTTCTATTGCTTAGCATCTACGAGACAGTGGTTAGGGCTACCTCATGCACCCTTGGTCGAAGATAGAAAGATTTATGACTATTATTCACAGTTACAGATGCATAATTCTTATGAGAATTACAGGAGGGTTAATGATGTTTTTACTGGGAGAATGACTTATGAATTGGCTGGCAATATAAATAAGAGAATGTCTGATGAAGTGATGCAGCTGATCAGTATTTATGGTAGTTTATTTATTCAGTTCCCCAAATTTACTTATATCAAAGTTAGGGGTTTTGACGGTGAACCAGTGAGGCTGCCCCGGTATGTTTTTGATCGTTTTGTATTGATAGAGGTCTGCAGACAACTAGCCCATGTGAGCAAAAAGTTCCCAATGAAAAAGGAATCTGGTATCTCTTTTCCCATTGAACTTGGACATTATTCTTGTTGGTCAATTTTTGATGCTTTGAACCTGGAAGTGGATCTTAAAAAAATCAATTTTCAGCACTATACTGCCATATCCCAATTTGACAGCAAAGGCTTTGCCAGGGATAATTTAGATTTTGGGACAGGATTTTTACATATTCCTCAAATAGAGGGTTATTGGGAGGATTGTTCGGATGAATTTGAGGTCAGGAAGAGACTTTGGTGTAGGTTCTCCCTGGGGCAAATAATTACCCTCAATCTAAACATGAATATTTCTGGAATAGTCGATAATGAGGAACAAGTGATTGATCCTCAATTTGAAAAAATAAAATAATTACCTATCCTAGAAATTGATTGGGATAAAGATGAAGAGGATCGGATTGAGGTCAGAACTCTCCCAGTAATAAGGAGAACTGAGAGATGGTTGAGGGAATGTAGGCTGGAGGAAATTCAAAATGAAGGTTCCCAGCAATGTGCATCAATGGTTGAATCACCATCCCCAATAAGCTCTTCTAATCAGCTTATTGTTGTCTGTGATGCAGGTACTTCCAAGCCAAAAACTGGAAGGGGTCCTGTCATCAAAGAGTCCAAGAAAGCCCTCAAAACTATTCTACCCCCTCGAGCCACCAGATCAAGAACTAAAAGCAGAAAGAGGAAGCAAATTTCTGAGAGAATAGTTGTAGATTTGAATTCTGAAGAGGATTCAAGAGAAGCAACAGATAATAAAGAGCCTGATTCACCAATGGTAGAGGAGGTTAGTGTAAAACAAAAGGCAGAGGTTATTTCAGATTCTGTTGATCTACTGATGATTTCAAATGTGCCCTCTGATCAATCAAATCCTGATAAAGAAGTCCTGACCTCTAGACCCAAATGGCTTGAAGGTTCAATTAGTGACAAAAGAAAAATAGTCCCATTTTCATTGCCAATAGAGGACATGGTTAGTAAATGTTTAGGAAAAACTCCTAAATCTAAAAATCTGAAAACAACATCCAAGGTGGATATTGACCCTAACATAGGGAACTGAAGTGCAGAAATAGCCCAGTCGATAACTGCTGATGAGGTTCAAGATCCTACAGTTCGGGACTTCACAATTGAAAAAATAGATCTTGGGACTGCATCACATGCCGTCGATGTGCATCATATTGAAGCATCCACCAAAAGAATAGTCAGCTGCACTTGGAAAGATGAGAAATATAAGGAGTTGAAATAGACCTTATGGGCAATGGCAGAATATATTGATGCCATTCATAACCCAAATCCCCAACCTATTTCCCAACTGCCTCTGTCTTTCGACCCAAAATCGCCGGTCAATCAAAAGATACTGGATCAAATACACAGGAATAAAATGGTGGTCAGGGTGTTTGATGATTGGTTGGATAACATCATCCAAAAAGGTACAAAGTATATTCATGAACTGAAAAATATATATGATCAAACCACAGCTACCATTGAAGACTTGAAGACACGGAATGCTTCGTGGACAAAAGATGAAGGCAAATGGATGAATCTAATGAATCAAATTGACGAAGTACAAAAGTATGGGATAGGAAAGTTTTTGTCAAAAAAGAATTTGACAGGTCTGAATGAGGATATACTGTATGTAAGTAAGAAAAATATTGAATGGAGGAATTCAGTATCTAGACAAGGGCAAATTGAACTTGCAAAAATGATCAAAGAAATAACTGAATTCACTCAATCCTTATAATACAATTTACAATGTATTGATGTGAAGTATATAAAGGATGATGGGGAACCAAAAAAGGACATTGATATTGTGATTCAATCCTTCAGGGAAAAGATCAGCTTCGTTAAAGAAAATGACAACTTATTAACCGAAGATTTCTCTCAGATTTCAAAGGTGGAGTCACTCCTTCATCTCTGTGTCAATGCACTCCCGAAGCACATGGAGAGAGTGGGGAAAATTCAAAGGGAGAAAGACGTCTAGAAAGCAAGGGTGAAACACATTGGCATCCCCAATTTCCCTAAAATCTAGGAATTTGTTACAACATTTCAGGAGTGGAAAGCTCAACGTGTCTCCCCAACCGAACACAGCAAATCTAGAGATTATGATCCATCACCCCAGTCATGATCTTACTTAATTTCTTTATTCAGTTATTCAGTTGAAGTTATTTTCAAAAACTTAATCTTTAAATGAGTTTGTAATAACTAAATCCTGTACGGGTCAGAGTTACTTTAACTCTAGGTTTGGTTTTAAAGATCGAATAATTAGGGAAACTATATATATATTTTTAGTTATTAAAACTGATATAGAGAATAGTGAAGAAAAAAAGACAAGAAATTTTGGAGCTGAACTACTGTTGTTTTACAATATATATGATGTTTGCCTAAAACGTTTTTCATCTATGAATGAAAAGGAGAAACAATTACTGCATACTTAGATCTGTGCGTTTGAGTATTTGAAATAGGGTTTTCTGTGTGAAAACTTCTTTCATATGGTAATTGCTCTTTCATTGGACAACTCATTGTATGTGTTTTATTGTTTATTAGTTTAGCAATATACATGTTTATATATCTGATTATCATTGAAGATAGAATCTGTGTATTCTATTACCCACTGATGTTATAGAAAAGGATATCGCATTCATAGCATGATGATGTATGGATGTTAGTTAGCCTTTAAGCACTTTCTAGTTAAAAGTGTATCTGAATGATTAGAATAATTTAAATTCATTGAAGATTTTTAAAGGGAGCTGTACCTTAAATCAGAGGGGAACTATTCTTGATAGTTCACCCATTTGTTGTTCAACTTATTTGTTCTTGAAAGAAGAAGGGTATAGAGTCAGAATAAAACATTTTTAGATAAGGACAAATCTGTTAACCAACAAACTGATAGCTAGAAATGTTGACGAGAGATACAATGATAGACGAAAAGTTGATTTGACAAAAGAATGACTCGATAGATAAAAACTCACAAGCTTCAATTTGTATTGTTACTCTGCATTGTTTGGACCCTTTATTGCATGGGATATAGATATATGGATGTATAATGGATGCTTTTCTTTTGACATCTTGATGGTGCAAGTATTTTGAAGTGCTTATTTCATCATTGGGCAATTTTTTGGTACTTTTTCTGAATGTTGTAAGTTAATACAAGCATCTAGGTATAATTGAACAGAGATGACCTGAGTATCGCTTACATGGATTTTGATTTAGCAAGATAATACAAGCATCGAGGTATAATTGAACCGAGATGACCTGAGTATTCCTTTTGTATCAACAGACAAGGATTTCCCCCTTTCATGTTAGACCTCTAATGTCCTCGATGATCTTTTGCCGATCATGTCTTTAGACAAGGTTTCACATTACTAAAGTTTAATCTACAAACAACAAAACAAAGAAAATAATCATGCCCCCATCATAGCATCTCTATCTTTTAGCATCCTCGAGTAGCATAGAAAGGCATGATAGTAGAAACCAAGACTCTTGTATTTTAACCATGATTCCAATCCACAAAACATGTTTACATTTAGATGTCTTTGTTTCTTGCCATAATTTAGGTAAAATCATATAGAATGCCTTAGGTGTTTGCTTTCTTTTCTCTGGATAGGTTATTGTCTTGCGTCAAGATTTTTGCTTGAAAAGAGCAGGTTTTGTTTGTGCTTGCTTGCTCGGTGAGAAGATTCCACAATCTTTATTGGTGAGACAGACCCTAAGGGACTGACCTCAGGGGCTCATTGCTAAATGGCCTTGCCTACGTGATGACGCAGAGGCAACGTAGTTCAGGGTGACCCCTAATGGACCTAAGACCTAGGTGGTAGAAAGTGGTGTGGACTTAGATAGATAGAAGGACTAGACATGGGATGGATGGGAAAGTGGGAGCCTCAGGGGCGTATTTGAATAATGGCCTTGCCTACGTGACAATGCAGAGGCATCGTAGTTTGTGATTGAATTTGATGGACCTAAGATATGGATCAGACGAGACATGATATGGAATAGACATGGATCAGATATGGAGCAAATAAGACATGACATGGAATATATATGGATAAGATAAGACATGATATGGAACAGATATGGCTCAGATAAGACATGATATGGATCAGATAAGACATGATATGGAACAAATATGGATCAGATATGGAACAGCTATGGAACATAAATGGATCAAATATGGAACAGATATGGATTAGATATGGATCAAATATGGATCAGATATGGATCAGATGATACTGATGATAAGGAAACACCACGGATAGGTAGATGGATGGGTGGTAGTAGATACAGATGGTTAGGTAGAAGGAAATAAGGATGTGATCTCCAAAGACTATGTCACATAAGAATAACGTGCCCCATTATAGGTAGAATACTTAGGATTTTTCATGGCAATGCTTATGACTATAGGAGGATAGTGAAGGATTTGCTTGGTTTGGGAGGGATAAGGTATGTCAAGAGACATCTAAAACATTTGTCAACATTGTGCCCCCAATCTTTATCGAGATCAAAGAAATAAAGGAATGGAAGATTAGGATGGATGGATCGATAGGATAGGAAATGCTATCGAAGGAAACTGATAGGAGAAGAGTGATATGTCGATGAGACAAGGTGCCCCCAGGTGTAGGTGACGTAGAAGATCAACTTACACATGACGCCTGTTTGCCAGGTTTTTATCATGGTACTTATCCAAGGCGCCTATTTGCCAGATTTTCACCATTGAATGAAAGGATTTTTCTTTTTTTCTTTTTTTTTTAATTATTTTTTTATTTTTGAATATTTGGATAGGTAGAAGGTGGAATACGGAAGAGAGGGACCCAAGTGCCTAGTTCCATGAAAGGTGATAGTCCCACTAGAAAGATGGCGTCGCATGGACCATGTCGAGTGCTCTTATAGATGTTGGTAGGATGACAGTGAGATGGAGAAGGTAGATAGCGGATTACAGAAGGTACAATAGTGGATGATGATGCAGAATATGGAGGGAAGGCTTATGCAAAAGCATGGACCATAGGAATAGGATGAGGAAGACATGTAGGATAATAGTGGAAGGAAGGGGAGATGGAGGTATATGAAAATGTTTGTGGGATGGAAGGGAATCATGACCAGCGATTGCACATACCATGATAAACATTGAAGCTGGTGATGGGAAAGTAGTGTAGGAAGCAACAAAGACTTTTTCTTGTGGATGAATGACTTAGGCATGTAGGGATCCACATAGACTGAGTATTTTTCTAATTTTTGCTTGCCATATGGGATGGAAAAATTTGAGACTTTTGGATGAAATGGGAGAAAGTGGATGGTTGGGATTCTTGAGAGGTAGATGCCTCATGTAACTTGAGGGATTTTTGTTCTGGTACCCAAACCATTTTTCTTTTAGATAGTACCTATGAAGGTATGGGCTGGGGTGTATGCAGCTTTGGTGCAGCTTCAGAGGTAATCATTTGTTTGATGCGGACCCACACCGTTTTTAGTTTGGCATATAGGTGTGTGGGTGTATACAGCTCTTGAGAAGGATGTTTCTTTGATTCTTGGCTTTTGTATCCTAGGTCATGAGGACTCTTAGGATTTTTGACTTTATAGGTAGAGGCATCCAGATTTTTGTTGTGAAATTCCCTTGGGATAGTGGAAGTGAGGTTTGTGGAATCCCTTTGTTTAGACAACACGTGCATTGGTTGGTCATGATTGGGATTGTTAGAAGATTCATAGATGGGTGAATAAGGTGTTGGAAGAAGTGGTGGTAAAATGCATGGAGGGGTGTTAGGAGTTGGAAGAAGCAGAGGTAGATTGGATGGTGGAAGGTGTATGGTCACATGCTTTTGATGATTATAGGATGATGGAGGTGGAATGGCGACATATGTTTTAGGGATATGATAGGGTTTGTGATGAAAAGTGGGGGATTTAGGAGTGGAGGAAGTACCAACATCTCAAGATTGTTCACCTTGGGGTGTGTATCTAAGGCCATATGAAGGAGGAGGAACATTGACATGGACGCGCTCCAAAATATGTTGGAGTATGCGGTGGATAGAGGGATTATGTGTAGGTGGAACACTAGACACAAGTTCCTTATTGGATGAAGAAGGTGGGATAGAGGATAATGGTGGCTGGTGTTCTAAGGAGGAATACTCGTGAATGAAGGCGGTAAGACCAAGGATATATGGTGGGGGATTTGCAGCATGGTCGATAATGGATGGCGGAGGAGTATTTTTGGTTTAATCTTCTATGCTTGCTTGGGAGGAAAGTGTCTCATCAAAGGAAGAGGAAGTTGTTGAATCTTGGATAGGACTAGATGGGGTTATAAGCTCAGGACCATGGAATGAATAAAGTGGGCTAAGAGGATCATCATGGTCTGCTTGATCATAGATAGGCTCTTGATCATAGATGGGATCTTGATCATAGATAGGATTTAGCGTGATGGAATTAAGGTGCTCTTGTATATGTTCTTCATCAATGATAATATCTTGATCATGGAAAGGATATAGGCCATGGAGAGGTTGGAAATTGATCTCTTGTTCATGTATAGGATCAAGTTGCTCATGGATAGCTTCTTCATCAAAGGTAGTATCTTGATCATAAAAGAAATATAAGTTATGAATGGTTTGAAATTGGATTTCTTACTCATGTATAGGTATAGGATCATCAAAAAGATAAAGGTTATGTAAGGGTCAGATGGGAGTGCTTTGATCTTGATTTAGATAGGGGGTTGATGTTTCCACATGTTCTAAAGTGTGCTTTTGACATAACTCTTGATGTCAAGGACCAAAATTTGGGGACATGGTTAACTCTCTGCTAGTAGCCCTTAGATCACATGAATAATCAATATATCAATGTCAAAATACCCAAAACTCAACGAAATACAGAAACAAAGAGATCAATCAAACAAAAGAACTTCAAAAACCTTTTGCAAACCTCAAAGCTTCATAGCTTCCATTGGTTGCCTATCTCAATCAATCTTGCACGTATGAATAAGGCCCTCAGAGAGTGCACTTCCTTGCTATAATTCCAAGAATGTCAATTGGGAATGGCTGTGATAATTGCTTTGCAATGAAGATGACCTTCACAACAATGGTAGTAGTATGGGTAGAGGAGTGAGGTAATGGATGGGTGGATTTGGAGTTCTTCATGGTAGGATTAGTATGCTTTGGGCCATGTGTTATAGGAGATGGTGAAGGAGGACTAGTAGATGGAGTCGTATATATTTTCTGACCTGAGGTGGTGCTTGCCTTATCAAGAGTATCATGAAGATGAGTAGAGAATGAACAATTTTGGGGTGAGGCGTAGCTAGTACTGGCCTGTTCAGCTTGTAAGATTGTCATTTCTTGTTGTATCACTTGGAGTTCTTGAGCAATTGCTATACGATCCTCGGGCAAGATGTCTAAGGTTAATTGTAATTTCAGGTATTTGAGTTCTTGAGCAAGCTCTTCTAATTCAGTTGTCATATCCTTAGAAGCTCACACAAGACTGAAATGGGTACCTAGAAAGGTTGAAAAGTTTCTCTCAAAGTATGTGGAAGTGCTCACTGTCACGCATGCAAAGGAATAGAAGTGCAACAGAAAGAGATAAATGTGCAAAAAGTCAACATAGATGCGCAGTACTGGTAAAGGTCAAATGCACAGAAATAGGTGATAAAAGTGTGACAAGTCGATGCAAATGCGTAGAAAGTCGGCACAGATGCGCAGCTGAAAATGATAAAAGTGCAGCTCTAGTTTTTTCAATGTTTTTGCAAATTTTTCACAATTTTTCTGATGTTTTTGGTCTCTTTGGTTGCAAAATGGTCTCTTTGATCTAATTTTCTATAATTATGGCAAGAAGACACAGCAAACACAAAGGATGTTTTTATGGTTTTTTATTTTTTTGTATTTTTTGACTCTTTTTAGACTAAAAGAAAGCAAGTACAATCCTAGGTTTCAAAGGACAATATAAATTGAATTCTTACTATCTCTAGTGAAGCATCTTCAGGAGGTGATAATTTCCCTTCCCTGCACTGAATTATAGGGGTTTTTGGCCTACTAAAACAAAGGATGAGTAATAAAGGCAATCGTTTGAATGGTTATACATGCGGCAACACTACTCTCCATTATGGAGTCTCCCAGCCTGCAAGGGTTGTACCTTGGAGGGTTTTGGGGGAGGTTGGTTGTCGGTATAACACAACTACACTCGTTGTTTGAAGCTTTCATTCCAAACACAATTTATTTATAGTGGCTTGGTAGGGCTTGGCGTCTAGCCTATTACCACTTAGGGTCATTCCTACTTGGATGAACGGTATCCAAGAGCAGGCCCCTCTAAAGGAAAAACACATGCAAAAATGATAGGTTTGGTATTTTGGTCACCCAAGATAGGGGAAAGCATAGGCTTGGTATCATTCCCAAAACACAGAATACAGTGGTTCTTTTCCCCTAGTTAAAATGAGAAAAACTAGATGAGCTATCTACTTGGGCAAGCATAGAATTTTGTTAACTTTGAAGTGATAACAAGATATATCAATGGTCCAATTTTACCAAGATAGCAATGATGTGTTTAATTTTAGCCCAAATAGCAGGAATTTGTTAACTTTGAAGTGATAATCGAGATAGCAATGGTTCAGTTTTACCCAAATACCAATGATGTGTTCAATTTTATCCAGATAGCATGAATTTGTTAACTTTGAAGTGATGATCGAGATAGCAATGGTTTAGTTTTACCCAAATAACAATGATGTGTTCAATTTTATCCAGATAGCAATGAGTTGTTAACTTTAAAAGATAGCAATATAGCAATGATTCAATGATATGCAAGATAGCAATGATTCAATTATCGCCTTCCTAGTTAAAACTATGTGAGATTTGCATGAGCATCCATTTACTTTCCTGTTAGAAATTGAAGTGTGAGTTAAAAAGTGCAACTATATGATTCTAAACCAGTACCTAGCCTGCAAAACAGATCAAGAGTGTTCCTATAAAGAGACGTCAGTGTTAGCAAAAAACAAATCTCAAGGAAAACCTAAAAAAAGCATTGCCTAGATCAGATGCATCATTTTAGAGATTAAATGCGCAGAAATAGAGATCAGAAGCACCGCAATACATATGTGCTAAGACAGAGGTCAAAAGCGCAAGAAAATAGTGTAAATGTGCTGAGATGACAGATGTGTCGTATCAGGGGATATATGCACCAGAACAGTGTCTGTATGCACTGGAACAGACAGTAGATGTGCCAGATTAGAGACTATATGTGCTGAAGGAATGTATACTCCATAACAGACATTAGATGTGTGTTACGATGTGTCAGATGCACTGTTTTCTCTTGTGTACGGCTTTCTAAAACACAAAAACTTAGTTTTTGGGTTAAATTGGGGCTAGGCCCCACGATGGGCGCCAAAAATGTTAAGGGAAATTTGGATTAAACATGAATAATCAATATATCAATATCAAAATACCCAAAACTCAATGAAATATAGAAACCAAGAGATCAATAAAAAATAAAAGAACTTCAAAAACCTTTGCAAACCTCAAAGCTTCATAGCTTCCGTTGGTTGCCTATCTCAATAGATCTTGCATGTATGAATAAGGCCCTCAGAGAGTGCACTTCCTTGCTATGATTCCAAGAATGTCAATTGGGAATGGTTGTGACAATTTATTGCAATGAAGAGGAGCTTCACAACAATGATAGTAGTATGGTAACGAGTGTGATCACAAGCAATGAAGGAATGAAGATCACAAGTAGAGTAACAATACTTAAATCTTGGATGAATGAAATGGAAGAAGAGGGTTCAATTTATAGACTTGAGAGAATGAAGATCAATGGTATAGAAAGAATGAGAAGATCAACGGTATAGAACAGTTGAGGAATGTGCACGAATAAGAAGACAAGTGTCACCCAAAAGTTGTTTTATTTGAGTTAACTACTTTCTTTTCTAAAGATAAGATATGACTTCATAAATTAGAAAGTTTTTTTCTAATTTAAGAGATATTGATAAAAACAAAGTTGATTGAGTCAGTTAACTCAACTTGAGATTTGCTTTTGCATGATTTGAGAGAAATTAAATAATAAATTATTTAATTTTGTGTGCATGAAGAAGAAGACTTATTTTTAGAAGATTTGGAAGATATTTGAAGAATTAGAAGATAAGAAAGCAAATTAAATAAATAAATTTATTTAATTGTTGTGCATGATTTGGAAGAATAAATAAAATATTTGATTATATTTTATTTTTGGAGATTGAAAGGATTGAAATAAATTTGATTTGATTTATTCAAATTTGGAGGAATGATTTTGACTTAATTAAATAATTAAGAATTATTTAATTGTTTGGAAGAATTTAATTAAATAAAGGATTTTATTTAATTTTGACTTTAGAAGAGGTAATTAAATATTTTGATATTTAATTAATTTAGAAGAATATGAATCAAATAAATAAATTTATTTATTTATTTATTGATAGAAGAATTAGAAGGGAATAAATATTAAGAATATTTATTTAGACTGAATCATGTCATTTTTAGGCGTATACAAAACCCCATCAAGGCAGTGTCGTCAACAAACTAGAGATGAGATTGAGGAGGCAAATTGTTACCCCACTTCCATCCATGAATAAGCCCACTCCACCAAAGATTTAATAAATCTCCCCAATCCCTCCGCCATCAAAATGAATAAGGGGATAAGGGATCCTCCTACCGAATGCCCCTAATTGCCGTAAAAAGATCAGAAGGCTCCCCATTGATAAGAACTGAGAAAGAAGAGGAGGTAACACAACTCATGACCCATTCGATCCATTCCCTACCGAACCCGAAGGCCCTTAAAATCTTGGATAGAAAAGGCCATTTTACTCGATCATAAGCTTTGGCCATGTCCAACTTCATAAACATGGCCTTCTCTCTGGAAGAAGCCATCGAATGAATAGTCTCAGCCGCAATAACAACACCATCCAAGATTTGTCAACCAGCAACAAATCCACCCTGTTCCTTAGAAATCAACCTATTCAACCATGGCTTCAAGCATTTAGCAATTAATTTGGTAATTATTTTGTACACCACATTGCACAAGGCAATTGGTCTAAAAAGATCCAAAAAATCAACACCTTCCCATTTAGGGATAAGAGCAAAGAATGTAGCATTCATGGCCCACAGTAACTGCTTGTTCCTTCGAGACTCCTGGACAACCTCAAGCAAGTCAAGATTGATCACCTCCCAAAACTCTTGAAAGAACTCAGTCAGGAACCCATCAAGACCTAGAGCCTTTCCTTGGTCACCAGAGTAGGGATACAAGTCAAAATAATAGCTTCCTCCTCACTGGCCAGGGGAGAGTCTTCAGAAAATAGAGCAGAAAAGAAATGAACAAACTCTCTAAATCTTAAAAGAGAAAGAGAGGATAGCTCCCCCAAGAGAATGAAGAGAAAAAATGACATTACGTTGCCTTCTGTCTTTCACCGAGTTGTGAAAAAAAGAGGTATTCCTATCTCCTTGCAACCAATCAATGCAGGACTTTTGTTTCAAAAAAAAATCTTCTCTAATCTCCCACTCCTCCACCTCTTTTACCGCAATAGCTTCAAACCTACACAAATCCTTTGAAAGTCCATGGTCTCTAATCTACTGGGTGAGAGAATCCAAGTGTGTCTGTGCAACCTTTTTTGCTAGAAAAACATTACCAAAGTGAGTTCTATTCCAACATTTCAACTTGTATTTGATATATTGGAGTCTCTTCATAAAGGAGTACATAGCAGTGCCAAAAGATGGTCTCCCTTCTTCTCACCACCTAAGAATAAGATCGTGGAGCCTCTCATCCCTAAGCCATATCAGCTAAAATTTAAAAGGCTACTTATTAGTGTAATTAGCCAAAAGGGCAGAGAGTTTAATTGGCCAGTGATCTGAGCCACGCCAATCCAAGATTTCAGAGCTTGTCATCTACCTATCACCAACCCCGAAACTGGACACCAGAAATATGTCTAATCTTTCCTAAATAGCATCCTCATTGATCATCCTATTGTTCTAAGTAAAAACACCATTCGAGGGCTTGATATCCACCAACCGCAAATGAGCCATATTGTCCCTTAGGAGATCAAAGGAAGGGTCCAACCGAGCACTACCACCCCTTTTCTCCTAAAGGGAGGAAATAGCATTAAAGTCACCTGCCATAATCCAAGAAAGAAAGGGATCCAAGGATCACATATAACTAACATGAGACCACAAAAACCTTACCGGAGATGTCAGAAGGAGCATAGATGTTAGAGAAGAGGATTCTCTCCCCCGACTCCAAGCTAGTTGCAACAAGAGAAATGGAGTACCTACAAGAGAACCACCAAATGGGGGTAACCCACCATGGATCCCATAGGCAAGCAAGACCACCAGAGCTACCTTGCGCACCCATGCACTAGCATAGCCCTCTATTCCAAATCCTAGAATCATGATACATCATACCATCAATAGACAACTTGGTCTCTCGGAGGAAGACAATATTTGGAGAGTGAACACAAACCAAATCATGAATAGCCTTTTGTTTAGGGATGTTATTCATACCCCTTACATTCCAGGATAAAACAATCATTTGTGGGATTGGGAGAAAAGGGAGTCAATGTTCTTCATTGACCCAGATTCCACTAAAGTATCCCCAATTAACTTCACCTTTTCTTGGTCTTTCTTGCTCCCCACCTTCAAAGGCTTCTCCGGAGGCCCCTTTTTGAGAGGTTTTTGCTGAAGGCCCAAACCAAGGGAAGCCCCCCTACTTTTGCCTAATACCAAAGCCTCATTTCTTGGAGAAGATGTCACTGCTACCAATGCCTCTCCCCCTTTCAAAGCCAAAGCCTCACTTGGTTTAGACCCTTCTAGAAGTTGAGGCTACAAATCTGCATCTATCTACCCATCCTGCTGAACCTCCGAAGACAGGAGCAAATTATCAATCCCCCTATCTTCTGCCAAATCCTCATCCATCAACTTAGTCCCCAAAGGCGTCTCAATTGGGATTCCCTCTTCTTGGACCATTATCCAAAACTTCAAACTTATTAAAAGTCTCATCATTTTGCCTGTCCTTCAGAGTTCACTTCTAACCTCTTCCTTTATTGCGAGGCTTAACAGAAATAAAGCCCTCTTTATCTGCACCTCCTTCAGCCAAAGGGGCCTTCCCTTTATCCTTCTTAGAGACAAGATTGGAAGAAGCTCCAACTTCATTATTTGTCGGATTAGATCGAGGGCACCACCTTTGCAAGTGCCCATACTCATGGCAAAGGCGACATCTAAACGACAGCATCTCATAGTTGAGCTGTTGGATCCATGAGGAGGATCTAAGACAAATTTCCATAGAATTTGACAAAGGGTTATTTAAATCAATCTCAACACAAATTCTAGCATAAGAGATTACCTTCCTGTCCTAAGTTTGCGAAGCAGAACCAACTGGTTTGCCAAGCAGTAGAGCAATCGAATGAAGAATGTTGCTTCTCTAGAACTCCAATGGGAGCCTAGAGAGACAGACCCAGACAAGGACCCTCGAGGGAAGTTCCTCAGCAGAATTGAACCCCACATGCCAAGGTTTAAGGAAGAGCCCCACCTGATTGTAAAAATATGGCCCACCTTCGAAGGCCTTATTTCTATCTGCCAAGCACGAGAACACCACCAGAAAGTAGTTGTTGGCCGCCAACAAAATCTCCATATCTCCTTTAGGGTTCCAAACCCGCCATGTCCATAGTTCCAAAGCCAACAACGAAAGTCAAAGACCGATAAATTTGCAAATAAGAGCATGATTGCTCCAATACAAAATGTCCTCATAAACCATTTCCAACTGAATCACCAAGACAGGAGGATCCTAACATCTCTCCAAACATCCATTCACTTTTTTTATTTTGGGAAACCCCCTGGAGGAAAAGGGTCCATCTCCAGGTGGAGCTTTCCCTAGAGGCTCCTTAGAAATTGTATGCTCAGAAGAAGAGGAATTTAAGAGATTCATAGCTCCAGAGATCGCCCCACATGGGGAAGTGCTTAGCTCTACCATGCCAAGCCAAACCTACAACAAACAACTCACAAAAGAAGGAAGCACCAGTGCATGTAACACCGATCTTTAGGTCTCACCACCCCCAGAGCCCACACTGTAAATCCGAGTACGGAACTATGTTACTGACATTTGAGATATTTCATTATATCATATTAATATAATATTTCATATTAATATTTAATTTTTTGAGTAGTTAAAGAATGTAGTTATGTCATTTTATATTTAAATATAATTATTAAAATATTGTGTAGTTGGTATAATTATTCAAAAAAATATTATATATATATATATACTTTTTTTATTAATTAAATATTTTTCTCACAAATTATTTTTCTTATAAATTATTAATATCAACAAAATTATTGTTATATTAAAATTTAAGAAATAATTGAAATTTTTCACATTTAAAAAATATTTACTAATTGCTTCTTAAATTACAATTCTATTATTATCTCTTAAATTTTAATATAACAATAATTTTATTGATATTAAGTTTCTAATAATAGCCATCAGATTTCCATAGTTAATGATATTTGTTAGTGGAAAATGTGAATAACAGTCTAAAACAACTAAGTATCCAATAACTCAATGGAAAGTGATGTAAATACAAGTAAACAAAGATTATACCTTCAAAGACCATTTTACCTCTATGGTTCCATTGTCGCCTATCTTCTCTTGAACTTGATGGTAATGGAGCTCTTAGAAGTTATACTTCCTCGTTGTTTGAAGATGACAAGAGTAGAATGGCCATAGGTGGATAAATGCAATGGAGATCACACTACAGCAATACTAATGGAGATGGATTGATGGAGACATGATTGAATGGTGATTATGATAATGAGGTTGTGTAAATGTAAATGGAGATAACTTTGCCAAAGGCACGCTAGTATGATTCCTGGAGAGTAAGACTGCTAAAGCTTAGATGATGCAAATGGGTGCGAAGACCTTGCTTATATAGGCTGAGGGAAGACCAAATCTGAGTGTCAATAGATCCATGACTGGAGGAAATTACTTGTGATGTGTATGGTTGAGAAAGTTTGAGAGAATGTGCGTGAATCAGAAGAGGACAAGTGTCCAAGCCTCCCTCATGAGTTATGGGAGTTAACAGAATAGATTGAGGAGTTAACTGAATAGACTAACCAATTAAGTGAATTGATTGATCAGATAACTGATTTGACTAATGAGTTAACTAATTTTATTAGAGGAGAAATAGGACATGTGGGTGAGGGAATATTAGCTAATTAAATATTAAAATATTTAATTATGTATCCAACATGGTGAGGTGGATAGGTGAGGTGGATTTTAGGACTTTGGGATAGAGGAATTTAGGATTAATTAAATAATTTAGGATTATTTAATTATATGAGACATTAGAATAATTGTGGGATTTTAATTAAATAAATTGATTTTATTTATTTTTGAGATAATGAACCAATCAAATAAATTAGAATATTTATTTAATTGATAGAAGAATAAGAATTAAGATAAATATTAAAATAATTACTTAATTCAACACGAGCCATTTTTAGGTGTATACATTTTGCCTCTCTTTGATGCAATGTGTTTTATCACATTGTTTCAAAGAACAAAAAACTTATGCAATTGATACATGCCCCAGTTTGCCCCTAGTACAGGTTATTGACGATAGGATGCCCCATCGGGAGATTAGATGGGAAAAACGTGATGACAGGATGACAAATGATCTCATGATGTGATAGGTTGGATGACAGGTTAGGGTGAAGAAAGTGGTTGACACAGAGAAAATTTAGGTGAAAAATAAGCCCCAGCATGTTCAAGTTTAAAACACCTCCAATAGTTTCAAAACACTATAAATAGGAGTGTGGGATCACATTCCTTGTCATTTGCACACTTGTCTTTGTTGGAGAGCTTCTAGGAGATCAGAGCTTAGGTGCTAAGGAGAATCAGAGACAATTCAGTAGGTTCTGATTGAGTTACACCGCTTCGAGAGGATCTGACGGTTCAAACATCCAGTAGCCTACAGTCTGCCGGTAAGTACACTTTCAATTTTAGTTTAGGTGCATTTATGATGGTTAGAAGTCTAGGTCAAACTTAGGTAGTTTGAATGCGCAGAATGAGTGATGCTACGCATTTACCTCTTGAATCGGCACAAACATTCCGATTATGTGCAAATGCGGGAGGAATCTGCACATTTGCTAGATTTTCACAAATGAAAGGTAGTTTTGCGCATGTGTAAGGGGTTTTCGTGTATTTGACTTAATTCAGTGCATTTGTCACAAGTCTACACAATTGCCCTAAAGATGTACAAATGTCGCCAGAAACTATGCATTTGCGTGCTACTGCACATATGCAAAGGGATTCTGTGCATACGCTGTAAATTTGCACATGTGTTGTTATGTTGCACATATGGCACCAGAATCTATGTAATTGGATTCTCTTGTGCAAATAAAGGGGGATGCTATGCATCCACCCTGAATCTGCGCAAATGCTTCGCAAAACTATGCATCTGTTTTTGGTAGCAAAATACTTAGGAATTTGATAAAGTTGGCATTGAAATCGATGGTTGCCAACTGATAAATCATCGTTGAGATTGATAGAATCTCAGGACAGATGATAGGATAGATATCCGGATAAAATAGCTAAGTATTTGAGATTTGATTGATAGATTTGTATTTTAGCAGATTATGTTTGGTTAACGCATGTTTGGCTGCTTGCAGGAGGAGTTGAATGACATACTCATGTCACGGGAGTGGTTTCTGGTGACACAACTTCTGAGACCTTACTTGACCGAGATTGACCGTCTGGTACTGGGATCAGCAGGTTTGTCTTATGTTTGCTTCATGCCAAAGATTTAGGTGAATCTTGGCATGCTGACTGTATTTTCAGAGCTTTACTATGGCGAGGATAGGACATTTCATCTGCCGTCCAAGGAGATTACGGTGACACTGGAGGATGTCCATCAAATTCTGTGCATTCTAACAGACAGAGAGTTGGTTGAGTATGAGTCTGAGACAAGGGCTGGACTAGACGAGTGTCACAAGGTGTTTGATGACGACACCATTGAGGGGACAAAGATCTGTTTGGCAGACATGCTTGCCTACTATGATCCTTTTCTGTCGGTGGTTGTTGGGTTGATCGAGGGATAGTGTGTCCTGACAAGAAATCACACAGGTTTGCGGTTGGATGGGGGAGGACTCTGCAATAGATTGTTATAGAGGGGACTCAGTTTGCTTGGGGTCCATGTCTGCTAGCACACCTCTATCATGACTTGCATCAGTTTGTCTATGACAGAGCTGCTAGTTTATCTTGCGAAGTGTCGCTACTACAGATTTGGGCCTGGTGCTAAATTGCTATCACTCGACCTATAGGTATGGCTTCGCGAGACAGAGATCAGTTGTACTCCTACATGTTCTAGGAGAGTTTTCTAGCCCAAGTTGGGGAAGCTAGAGTATTGGAGGCATGCATTCGACAACGTAGATCATGTTATTTGGCACCCCTACCTAGAGTGTGAGGTATGGGATGATGACGCATCAGAGCTACCATTTTGTTTTCATACTAGGTGGCTGATAGGGAGGACACCCTATATTCTGGAGGGGCACATCATTTCTCGTGTGTACCGACAGTTTGGTAGGATCCAGGGGATGCCCCAAGAGAATGTCATCTTTGCTAGGACGCACAAGGAGCGTCCATGATGGGGTCCTGGTGCTTCATATGAGTAGGCTGTGTTAGAGTTTCGACAGCTTCCATATCAGCCATGGTCTATGAGACAGTCAATTGCAAATGCAGGCATAACCTAGGATTATTCAGATTGGTTTGCAAAACACCCCTTTCCTTGCTACTCAGAACCTGGTGAGCGGGCCCTAAGACTAGATGATCAGGAGGAGGACGATGAGGGGCCTAAGAGATGATGCAGGCGAGGAGGCCGAGGTGGTAGAGGTGGGGGTGATGATGACAGAGGTGGTGGAGGAGGTGGTGGTGATCATGGCGGAGGTGGTGGAGGAGGAGGTGATGATGGTGATGATGGAGATGACGGAGATGATAGGAGGGTTAGATAGAGGGTCGACAGAGATCCTGCTCTACAGGCACAGGCCTTACTACAAGGACAGATGTAACCTCCTTTATAGCCATAGGTTGGACAGGAACCGAGATAGGATGATGGGGAGTTGGTATCTCTGTGAGCCCAGGTGGCTCAGCAGCAGACACAGATGGCATAGTAGCAGGCCCAGATGGGTCAGATGCAGGCTCAGATGGGATAGATGCAGGGATAGATCACCCAGCTATAGGGTGAGCTACAGACAACGAGACTGGAGAGAGATACAGCTATCTGGCGAAATACTCAAGCTGAGGGGCTGCTTGAGTAGGTTCAACAGATTGCAGCATAGGGGCCTACAAGACAGACAGTGGCTAAGATGGTCAGGACTGGCCAGGAGATTTTCTACTGGTGAGGGTTATATGAGCAGGCCGTACCCCCAGAGTGGCGAGCAAGCAGTTTCTAACCTAGTTACCATAGTAGGTCTCTCAGGACTTTCACAGAGAGTGGAGGGGTGATGGGATCACAAAGGGGAGCCTTAGGTGTAGGTACATCAGGGGGGAGATAGATAGCCACCGCAACTACAACAACCACAATAGCCACAACATCTAGTAGCTTCAGGAGGTAGTGCCACCTAGGTGCCTTACTTGAGACATGTATCATTTTGACAGTATTTATGTTGTATACACCCCACTTTGGATATTCAAGATGTACTTATATTTTTGATGTCATTGTATACTTTAGACATTATTATTATTTTCTGATGATGATGATATACATGATCTAGTGTTCGATGGACTATCTATGTGCATTTATGTATGGACACTGCTATGTGATGATTTAAATTATGATTATGGTTATATGTGATGTTGCTAATCATGTTTTTATATGATTCTATTCTACACTTTATGTTTATGTGACATGATGCTTCTATGAGCTACATGATGGACATGATGACCTATATGCATATTTATGATCCTATATGTTTACACTCTATGATGACCGAATGCACACATTGTGATGATGTTGATGCAACATATGATGTTTTAATGGGTTTATGTATGGATGATGATCTAATATGCAAACATTATGATATCTATGTTTTTGTGGTTATTTTGGATATATGCAATGTTATTGTAACTAATGCAACTAAATGACAACATTAAATGCAATACAAACATGTTCTTAAAGCTTATATTGTTAATGCATTTTATGGGATGATACTATATGATGACGCACCTATTTATGACATGCAAATGTATTACAAATTGTTTTTGTTGTCCCAAGTATACTCAATCATAAAATAAAAGAACACTTAGAAGAATTGATTTGGATAATGAAAGGAAACTTAGAAGAATGAAATGGTTAATGGATGTAATTGGACAATTGATAGACATAATTGTGACACTTGGATAAATGGTATGTATGGAATGCTTATAAATGAAAATGAAATGTAATTTGGTATGCATGATAGTGGATATTGTCATCTTCTTGTGCAAGTTTCTGAAGTACCTTGTTTCGTCATTGAGCTTTTAAAATATTGTAAGAAAATATAAGCATATAGGCATAATTAAACCTAGATGACTTGAGTATCTCTTACATGGATTTTGATATAGCAAGTTAATACAAGCATCTAGTCAAAATTGAATCTAGATGACCTGAGTATTTCTTGCATATGTCAACAGACAAGGATTACCATGTTTCATGCTTAGACCTAGAACGTCCTCAATGATCTTTTGTCGATCATGTCTTTAGACAAAGTCGTCACATTACTAAAGATTGATCCACAAACAACAAACAAATTAGAAAATTATTCTCCCATCATAGCTCCTCTAGTTTTTGACATCCTTGAGTAGCATTAAAAAAAGACAATAACAAAAAATCAAGACTCTGTGACTTTGAACCTTTTATTAAGCACAAATTTTCTCACCATAGTTATGTTTTCTTGCAACAAAATTGATACAATCATCATGGTAGTTGAGGCTCATTATGTCTTGTTTACAAGTCTAGTTCTTGTGTCAAGCATTTTGCTGAAAAAGTGTGTTTGTAATGCTGCATGTTGTTTGGCGATAGTATCAAGATCCTTATTGTTATCCCCTGAGGTGCATGACATTCAATATTCCAATTCTCCAACTAGGTCGAAGATTTGCCCCTAGTCAAGTAAAGGATTGATTTATTGTGGATGAACTGACAATAGACATGAAGGAACAGGCCCTAAGGGGCTATGCTAGTGCCTCAAGGGCTCATCGATGATGGCCTTGCCTACGTGACGATGTAGAGGCAACATAGTTTGGGGTGTGGACCATGTTGACCTAAGACCTAGGCGACAGGAGAAGTGGAAGAGGAAGGACAAAGGGATGGGTGAGATGGGATGGGATGGATGGGAAGCCTCGGGGGCTCATCAATGATGGCCTTGCCTATGTGATAGTTCAGAGGCGACGTAGTTCAACAATGATTCAATGGATTGGTTTAGGACGGATGACAAGATGGACGCAAGTTTGGATCAACAACTTGATGGTAGAAGGTGGGAAGGATGAGCAAACAACAAGCCATGTTAGGTACCTCGATGGGACTGGATGCTTTGTGGTAAGAAGGTATGGATGAGGAACAAGGTCCTAATAGATGGAGGAAGAGGTTTAATTACAAATAGCACTTGTTTCTAGGTTTTCACTACTTTCTTTTATTTGCACAATAGCTAAAATACACATGATGCCTGTTTGCCCAGTTTTCATCATGGTATTTATCCAAGGCGCCTGTTTACTAGGTTTTCACCAGAGGACAATTTTTTTGTTATTTTTCTATTTTTCTATATTTTTTTGTTGTTTTTGATAGTTTTTTTATTTTTTCCTTTTTTTGTTGTTTTTGAATATATGATCCCTTGCATTGGGGGGTTAGGTGTAAAACTTGCGAAGATGCATGCTATTGATGGGGTCATCGACCAGTTCACCTTCTGATGTGGCCAATTGGTAAGCACCGGGTCCATAGGTAGCAATGATGACATAGGGACCCAACCAGTTGGATTCAAACTTACCTTTCTTCTCTCTGTCTTGCTAATTTTTGGGATTCTCTTTGAGGACTAGGTCACCAACTTGAAATACCCTAGGTTTAACTCTGTGGTTGTAACTCTTGGACATACTTTGTTGATAAGCTTTTACATGGTTGAAGACATGTTGTCTTCTTTCTTCTAGCAGTTCTAACTCTTGAAGTCTGGAAACTCTATACTCTTCATCAGATATGAGGCCTTTTAATGATACTCGGAAGGATGGGATCTCAACTTCAATGGGCAAGATGGCTTCAAAGCCATAGACTGGGTAGTATGGCGTTGTACTTGTGGGTGTGCAAATACTTGTGCGGTAGGCCCACAACACGGTATTCAATTGGATGTGCCAATCGTGGTTGACATCATTGACAATCTTTTTTAGGATTTTTAAGATGGTTTTATTTGATGCCTCTGCCTGGCCGTTTCCTTGGGGGTAATCTAGGGTGGAAAAGCGGTGTTGGATGTAGAATTTTTCACATAGCTCTTTGACATCTTGGTTTTAAATGGTCTTCCATTATCAATGATAATGGATACAGGGATGCCATAGCAGCAAATGATGTAATTCAGGATGAAAGAAGCAATTTGTTTCCCTGTGACATTGATGAGGGGTACGGCCTCAATCCACTTCGTAAAGTACTCAGTGGCGGTGATGATGAATTTATGTCCATTGGATGATGGAGGGTGTATCTTGCCCACTAAGTTGAGTCCCCATTGACAGGAAGGCTAAGGAGTTGTTAAAGGCTACAGCTCCTACGCTGGTGCATGTATTAGGTTCCTGTGGATTTGGCCTTTCTTGCACCTCTTTACAAAATGATAGGAGTCCTTTTCCATAGTTGGCCAGTAGTATCCCATACGTATGAGTTTCTTAGCCAGGGTAGGACCACTAGAGTGGGTCCCGCATATATCATCGTGAACTTTGCTCAGGGTAGTTTGATATTCCTCACTATCGAGACACCTCAGGGGAGTACTATCTAGTCCTCGTTGATACAGGGTGTTGGTGATTATGGTAAAACGAGAGGCTTGACGGATGAAGGTTCTCTTTTGATTAAACTAGATAGGTCTAGTGGTAGGGTGTTCTCTTTTAGATAAGTATATACTTTGTCGTATAAGGGAGAATCAGATCCTACGATATGTCAAATGATGTGGGATTTGTGGGTGTCATATGTAGGATGGGATACTAGCTCTACCAAGAACTCATAACATGACTAGTTTTTTGGAATATCAAGGAGAGATGCAATGGTTTCCATGGCATCAATTGCTTTGTTCTCCAGCCTTGGTATCTACTCAAAAGAGATCACAACAAAGTATTCTTTGAAGTCGTCTACCATACGTTTGTATGGTATTAACTTCTCATCTTTTTTTAGATAGTCGTCGTTCACTAGGTTGATGACAAGTTGCAAGTCGCCATACACATGAAGTTCTATGATTTTCTATTCTACTACCAGCTTGAGGCCAATGACCAGGGCTTCTTACTCTGCCACATTGTTAGTGAATGGAAAGAGTAGTCTGTATGACTTTGGAATGGTGTCTCCATTAGGTGTGACCAACAAGATACCTGCTCTGGACCCATGCTGAGTGTATGATCTATCAAAGTAGAGTTTACAGGTTGTTGTTGATATGTGGAAGATAGACTCATCAGGAAACTCAAAGCTTAATGGGTTGTCATCTGTTAAAGGTACATCTGCCAACTGATCTACAATCACTCACCCCTTTATTTCTCATCTATCTACATACTTGATGTCAAATTCATTGAGTATCATGACCCATTTTGATATTCTACCTATTAGGGTAGCTTTGTTGAGCAAGTATTTCAATGGATCGATCTTCGCTACTAGCTTGATGGAATGTGAGAGCATGTAATGTCTCCATTTTTGTGAAGCAAAGACCACCGCGAGACATGCTCTTTCAATTGGTGTATATTGTAGCTCATAGCCTACTAGTGTTCGAATGATGTAGTAGATTGCTTGTTCTTTTCCTTCGTGGTTCTGTTGTGCTAGCAGGGCTCCAAGAGCTGTTGGTGTGGCCAAAATGTAGAGTAGCAATGGCTTGCCCCAGATTGGTGGCATTAAGATAGGTGGATTCATTAAATACTCCTTTAAGTGTTGAAATGCTTGCTCACACATGTCATCCCATTTGAAAGGAATGTTTTTGTGTAGGAGATGCGTGAATGGGTGACACTTATCTACCAGCTGAGAGATAAACCTTCTGATGGACTACAACTTTCCTTATAGAGACCGCAATTGACTTAGATTCTTAGGTGGCAGAATTTCCATGATTGCTTTTACCTTTGTTGGGTCCACTTCTATTCCATTAGCTAATATGATATATCCCAGGAGTTTATCAGATGTTACTCTGAAAACACACTTTTTGTATTTAATCATATATTAAACTGCTCTAGTCTTGTGAAAATTTTGTCTAAGACTTGTAGATGTTCTCTCGTAATTGACTTGGCTAGAATGTCATTAGCATAATCTTCCATGATGGTTTGCATCATGTCATGAAAGATTGTAGTCATGGCTCGCTGATATGTTGCCCCCACATTTTTCAGTCTGAATGGCATGACGTACCAACAATAGGTACCCCACAAACATGTGAATGCAGTTTTGTGTTGATCCTTTGGCACTACCATGATTTGGTTATAGCCAAAGAATCCATCCATTAATGAAAACATGGTGTGCCCTACTGTTAGATCTATAATAATGTCAATGTTAGGTAGAGGGAAGTCATCTTTGGGACAAGCCTTATTTAGATCCCTGAAGTCATTACATAGTCGAACCCTTCCATCTAGTTTGGAGACCGATACTATATTGGAAATCCACTCTGGATAGGCTATTGGTCTGATAAACCCAACATCTAGTAGCTTCTTTAGTTCTTCTTTTACCATGAGTGCGATATGCAGGTGCATCTTCCATAGTTTTTGTTTAACTGGCTTAGCTCCTAGAGCTAGTGATAAGTGATACATGATAAGGTTTGGATCTAGACTCGGCATACCCGTATATGACCAAGCAAAGTTAATCTACTTTTGTTTGAAGAATTTGGTGAACTCTGATTTCTCTTGTGTTAAAGATTTTGCCAAAAGGATTATCCTTAGATTTTCACCTATGTCGACGTTGATTTGTTTTGCTGGTTCCATCAAAATTGAGGATCTCTCATGGTGTGTTAGATTGGGAAGAGTGTCAAGCCTTTCATCCTTTAGTGCCTCAAAATGTCTTTTATATTTTTACTATTTTCATGATCTAACACTGCCTCAAAGTAGTTTTCACTGTTATATATATCTTTCATTTTTACATTTTTGTGACTGAAAGGCTTGGCGTTGTCTCCAAAATAAGCCCTATCATTGAGTTCTATGGCATATCCAGCTCTGTGATCTCCTGCGGGTATATGGTCTCTAAGTTCTAGGTAATCGATGATGGCCTCATCATTTTGAAAGGTATCTAGCTCAGGGGTAGGGTCTTGCAAATCCCAATCTATGAGTTCTGGATGTAATAGTAGCAACGGGTCATCGAATTGGTCTGGTTCGAGGCTAGTGATGGTTAAGATGGAGGAGTTAGTTTGGTTATTGTAAGCATTGACAATGCTTATGATGGTACTCTCCACAAGTTGATTTGTCAAGTGTGACATCATTCTTTCCTCACGAAACTCACTATCGTTATTATGTGGATCGAACTCTTGAGGTCTAGACCTTGAACCTTGTCCCTCATGAGTTGTATGGATGGGGCCATATTCATGGACCACATCAACATCTTTTTCATCACAAGATAGTATAAAAAGACTACCCCACTCATATTCATTGGATTTTGTCTCACTCCATTCTTGTAGGTCGTGAATCTGCTCTACTAGGTTAGTAGTAGCTATTTCTGGCTATTTGCCTTTATGCTTGTCTGTTCTCTTGGTCTTTGCTTTGCCTCTATAACCTAGCCCTGTAGTGTCTCAGGCTATTAATGAAGTAGGTTGGATGGGTTCGATGATGCCTTCTTTCCTCAATCCTATGGGCCCATGACCTTCATATCCCATTCTTTGTTATATTGAGAATCCTTGACCATACTATTTGGTTTGTAATGTGGATTGATGGTCTTGTGGCTTGGATAGATTATCTTCACCCTTATAGAGCCATTGTAGGATGTCCTTCTCATCACTCTCATCTTCGAGGCTTCCCCATTTTACAAACGGACCTTTAGGAGTTTTTAATGCCTTGGATTTGTTCATGGATGGCTTTCCATAGGATCTGGGGGATATAGGTAGATGTGCTAAGCAAAAGGATTGTGTGATTGTATATTCACTGACACCCTTATCTTTGAGCTTGAGGTTGAGTTCAGATGCCTTGGATGTAGAAGGGAGTGAAGTTGGGTCAACATGGGATGAAGATGAAGCAGAGGCATGGTTATTGGGAATTACAATGTCAGGTTTGGATTGTATGGAATTGCAATATTGAAATGGATTAGAATCACCTTGGATGGTGATTTGTTTACTGTCATGGGGGAAATTGATACACTGGTGATAGGTGGATGGAACCATCTTCATTGTGTGTATCCAAGGTCTTCCAAGGAGAATATTATATGCAAGTTCCATGTCAAGCACTTGACACACCATATCCTTTACAATAGGTACCACTTTGATTGGAAAAACAATGGTTCCCTTTGATGTTCTTTCCTCTTCATCGTAAGCTTTGATGGTGATTTTGTTTTTAGGATTGATAGTATTCTCTGAAAACCCCAATGTAAGGATTAGCTTTAAGGTGCAAATATTCAAACTTGCTCCTCCATCGATTAGAACCCTTTTTATTTTATTCTTGTGGATGAAGGTTTTGATGTGGAGGGATGCATTATGTGGCTGGGTGATTGACATATTATCCTTTTCTGTGAATGATAGGAAATGAGGTGTGGTGAGATGACCTACCATGGTCTGAAATTGCTCTTCGGCTAGATTGGTTGGGACGGTGGTTTCTAAACGAGCTTGTTTGAGGATGGCTTTGTGGGACGGGGTTAGACGCAAAAGCTCCAAAATGGAAATGTGTGCAGGAGTCTTGTGGAGTTGGTCCAAGACATTATACTGGTTGGATGTAGAGGATGGTTTGGATGGAGCTCCCTTAAGAGTAACTTTTCCACTGCAAGTGGTCACATTACAATCAAGGGTTTTATTTATAGTGATCACATTGATATGTGAATCACTTTTAAAAAAGTGGTTAACAACATAGTCATATGACACATTTGTGTAGTTGGCATTGTTAGCCCCACTTTTGTTTTAATTTGAAGCATCTCCCTTCTCATAGTTGGGGAGTGGATTCTTGAATGCTAAATGATCATTATTAGAGGCATGCCCATCAAGTGATATCCATTTTTTATCCAACAAGTCTTGAATGGTGTGCTTTAGCTTTTGGCAATCGTTGGTCTTGTGGATGAACATTTCAAGCATTTGTTTTTTTGGCATATGATATGGACACTTGTTGGCTAGTTGTCTCCATCTTTGTAAGAAAGAGGCAAAGGATTCGCCACCCTTTTGTTTAGTGTTACAAAGGTCTAACATTAAGATTTCATGCTCACTATTGTAGGAGAAATGCGTGACAAACTTATCCACTAGTTCGTTGAAGGTTCAGATGCTGGGAGGTAGGTGAGAGAACCATTCCATAGCTTGTCCTCCCAAGCTCCTTGGGAATAGTCACATGAGATAAATTTTGTTGTGTGCGACTTCAAGACATGCTGCACTAAATTCTCTGATATGATCTCTCGAATCACCTTTTCCTCAATATTTATCGAATTTTGGTACCTCAAATTTTGAGGGGAAAGATATGATCAAGGTCTTGTCAAAAGGATATGGTGAAATATCCTCTAGAGAGTAGTGCTTTGTGGATGCTCCTGTTTAAATGTCTGCAAGCTATTGTTGTAAGGCTTGGATTTGTGTTGTCAATATATCCAAGGGATTGATTGTATCCTTAACCTTCTCTGAATTGGAAGCATTTTTATCAATTTTGGGAGCATCTTTGTCTAGTTTGGAGCCATCTTTTGATGACTCAGCTTCATTGGAGGCATTGTTCTCTCTTAGATTTGAGAGATCAAAATCAGAGGGCAATTTAGCTTCTTGTTGAGCTAACATGAGAAAATACTTATGAGGATCCATGGCAACTACCCTATCCATTACTTTTTGAAATTTTGGATCTTGAACTTGTTGAAGGATTTCCTCTTGACTAATCTCCTCATCATCAGAATTATGCTCAATATTGTGAAGGGAACCCATGTTTTGCTTTTTTTAAAATTAAAATCTAGTTGCAACCATAAAAACCTTTGGATGCGGGTGAAAGTTGGATGAAAATGCTCATGAATGCAAATGGATGTTCTTGGTGTGGTTGAGGTGACAAGACTTTCCTAAGGTTTGAATTTTGATCTACCGTTGTTTCAAACAAATGTGCTTTTGAGTTAAAAGGTAGTCAAAGTAGGGAGAGTTGATCACCGCTATTCATATAGACTACCTCTTTTGTCAAGATTACACTAGTGTAGTTCCGAGGTGAAGGACGGTTTATCCTGTTATGAAACCAACTAGATTCTTGCTTTGAAATTGGAGGATGTTAATGACACCTTAGTGGGAATCTTGTTTTGTTTGTTTTTTGGTTTGGACGACTAGGTGTGTTATGGTAAGTTGAAATATTTTGGAAAAATGGGTATGAAAATGGATTCTTATGGTTTTCCTGAGTTCTCAAATGAAATCTATGCAATAATGGGTATCCTAAAATGAATTTGTTTTCTCCTCAAAATGTGTGTAAGTGCTCTCTATTTTGGATGCGCAGTGTTAGATGTGCAGGAATGCATTATATATGCATAGGGTTGTGCTTCGAATGCGTAGCTCTGTATGCACAGAACTACGTTGCAAATGCACAGGTTTGCCTTATAAATGTGTAGAAAGAGTATATGCACAGCAGGATTTTACAGATGCATAGTAAGACTATGTGAAAGCACAGCAGGAGTAAATGCACAACAAGATAGAGTGGATGCATAGATCTGCAGAAGGTGTGCCTTTTTGTTTCAATTTTTTGATTTTGGCTTGTTTTCAAAAAGTTTCTTGAAGCAAGTCTGGTATTTTTGCAGATGATTGGTTGCAAGAAAACACAACAGACAAGAAGATTCCATGTTGTTATTACAAATTTTTGACCAAAAGCAAGCACAATCCTAAGGTTGGCAAGGACAATATTTGATGAGTTCCATCTTGGATTTTACTCCAACCACTTGCATAAACGTGTGATAGATAGTAACTTAATAGCACCAGCTCCCCTCCATGACACTCACTTCACACGCATATCAAGTACAATTCCTATGAAGAGTTGAACTTTCTATCTCCACACTGGATGAGTCTACGACATTGGAGGGCTTCAGATGTCCGACCTCTTGCGTCAACAAATAGGGGATTTTAGATTTTCTACAACAAGTGGGTTCTTAGTATAGACATCCATTCGGGTGGTTACACGTGCGGCAATTTGCTTCGATAAGGAGGCTTCCCAGCCTGAAGAGGTTACACTCCATAGGGTTTTGGGGGAAACATTTGTCAATGTAATGCAATAGCACCCATTGTTTGCAACTTTCATCACAAACATAATTTATTTATAGCGACTTGGAAGTGGCTTGGCTTTAGCCTGTTATTGCTTAAGGTCGTCCCACTTGGAAGGAAGGAATTCCAAGGGTAGGCCTCTTCTAAAGGTGACAAAGATAAAATGATAAGTTTGACATTTTGGTCACCCAATTAAGGGGAGAGTATAGGCCTATTATCATTTTCAAGCATGGAAGACAGTGGTTCTTTATCCTGGTAGTTAAAAGAAAAATAACTAAATGTGTTAACTCTATCAAGCACAAAAGTTCTTAACAAGATAGCAATAACTTGGAAAAGATTTTGTTTATTTTAACCTTCTAACAAGTCTAGGTGTAGATTGTTTCTTGAAGAAATAAACAAGTGTTACTTTCCCCTATTAAGCTATGTGATAGATTGTAGTGCAAGATAGTAAAAACATAAAGAAATTGTTCAGTTTTAACCCCTAATGTTGGGACTAGATGCAAGTTGTGATGCAACAAAATGATTTACTTTCCTCCTAGTTATGTATATGTGATGATTTGCATGAACATATTAAGTTACTCTCTCCTAATTAGTTCTAGGTGGCTTAATAATGCAACTAAAATGACTAAGTCTAGCTCCTAACACCTGCAAATGAGAGTTAGTACAAAAAATCTTTGTGAAACATTATAATTTTTCTAACAGCATTTAAATGCACAGAAATAGAAGGTGGATGTGCAGGACTGTTAAGTATTTGCACAGAAATACATATGCATAGAAAGAATTAATGAATGCGCATGTCTACTCAGTGTATGCCCAGAAAGAGTGGATGCACTAAAAATTAACTTAGATGCGCTGAAAAAGAACTCAGATGCGCTAAAAAAGAACTCAGATGCGTAGGAAGACTCTTTGTATGTGCCGATAGAATGAATGCGCTAAAAGAGAACTCAAATGCAAAGGAAGAATCTTTATATGCGTTGGACTGTCATTTTCTTCATGGATGTGCAGAACTGGAACTCGACTACGTTGCAATGACCTGTCATGGCTGCAACTCAACCAAAAACTCAAATGGAGGTTAAAATGGGGTAGTGGCCCCATGGTGGGTGCCAGAAATGTTAGTGGAAAATGTGAATAACAGTCTAAAACAACTAAGTATCCAATAACTCAAAGGAAAGTGACGTAAATACAAGTAAACAAAGATTATACCTTCGAAGACCGTTTTACCTCTATGCTTCCATTGCCACCTATCTTCTCTTGATCTTGATCATAATGGAGCTCTCAGAAGATATACTTCCTTGCTATTTGAAGATGACAAGAGTAGAACGGCCATAGGTGGATAAATGCGATGGAGATCACACTACAATGCAATACTAATGGAGATGGATTGATGGAGACATGATTGAATGGTGATTATGATAATGAGGTTGTGTAAATGAAAATGGAGATAACTTTGCCAAAGGCGTGCTGATATGATTCCTGCAGAGTAAGATTGCTAAAGCTTAGATGGATGCAAATGGGTGTGAAGACCTTGCTTATATAGGCTGAGGGGAGAGCAAATCCAAGTGTCAATAGATCCATGACTGCAGGAAATTACCTGTGATGTGTATAGTTGAGAAAGTTTGAGAGAATGCGTGCGAATCGGAAGAGGATAAGTGTCCAAGCCTCCTTCATGAGTTATGGGAGTTAACAAAATAGATTGAGGAGTTAACTGAATAGACTAACCAGTTAAGTGAATTGATTGATTAGATAACTGATTTGACTAATGAGTTAATTGATTTTATTGGAGGAGAAATAGGACGTGGGTGAGGGAATATTAGCTAATTAAATATTAAAATATTTAATTATGTGTGCAACATGGTGAGGTGGAAAGGTGAGGTGGATTTTAGGACTTTGGGATAGAGAAATTTAAGATAAATTAAATAATTTAGGATTATTTAATTATATGAGACATTAGAAGAATTATGGGATTTTAATTAAATAAATTGGTTTTATTTAATTTTTGAGATAATGAACCAATCAAATAAATTAGAATATTTATTTAATTGATAGAAGAATAAGAATTAATATAAATATTAAAATATTTACTTAATTCGACACGAGCCATTTTTAGGTGTATACAATATTATTCTTGAGTGCTTCATGAATTAAACTGTGTAAGTTCAGGAATTAAATTGTGTGTAAGTTTTTTACTCAACATTTCCGATCCATCATCAGGAGAGCTAAAGAAGAAAATTGTTTTTTTACATTTAAAAACTATTTGCTAATTGCTTTTTATTAGTACAATGAGTTTTTTGTTATCTAGTGATTAATCTATCTAGGAGTATTATTTTTTCATATTAAATAAATTTTAATTTTTCTTGAGTCTACATGAGAACATTTTAACATAAAATATTCTGAAAACCATTTATCAAGGAGAAAAATTAACACACTAAAATCAAGGAGAAAAATATGGTGGGAGGGAATTAGCTAGCAATTTGGTTATTAAACAAATATTTTTTTAATGTTAATATTATAACAAAAATTCCGATATCTATATTAATATAATATTCATATTAATGTGATAATTTAATTTTGATTCATTGTATATATTATTTATAAATCTGATATTCTAAATATTAATGAAACATATAATTAATTATATATTAATAATAGAATGTATATTAAATTATTGATTATACAAATTAGTAGAATTATGATTATATTTATATTTATGTTATATTATAGTAAAATGAAATATTAATATATTCGTGTATAAATATTAAATATTGAATATTATACTGATCTAAATATTAATATATTATATTTTGTAATATTCATATTAATATTTAATTTTTTGAGTAGTTAAAAAATGTAGTTATGTCATATTTATAGAAGCTTGAGCCAAGCTCAACTAAGTGAATGGAAGTATCAAATCAAAGTGTATTGATAGTTGAAATGATGAGTACATATAAGTGAGGTAGATGTAGTTATTAGTTGAGGGAAAGACTCCTACAAACTAACATGAGTGGCTAGTTTAGTGGGAGACTTGACCCCTCAACTAACCGCGAACAACCTTGATATGTGTCAAGATTGTGTAAGGGCACACCTAAGTAGGCTTATGCTTAAGTGTATAATATATATGAAATATATATACACTAACACTCCCCTTAAGCATAGCTTAGGTGGGTACAAATGAAATGGGTCCCGGCTACAAAGCCTAGTGAGGAACCCATGTACAATGCAAATATCAAATTGGGTCATAACAACTAGGCCTGATGAGGTACCCGAGTACAATGCAATCTCTCAAAAATAGAGAAAAGTAGAAAACCCAAGTGGAAAAAACCACCCTCCAAGAGAGAGAAAATGAAATTATATAGGTGAAGAAGTACTACTTTTACTAAGTACAATATAAGATTCCCCCCAGATAGGAGAGAAAATGGTAGATCATCTATGAGACCCCCCATAATACATGTCCTACTGCAATGAGGTTGGATAGTCGACGAGGGATGCAGATGTAGATCCAAGAAGACCAAATAATATTCCTTCCCTTGGGAAGAAATGAAACCACCTAAAGATGTAGGCTATCCTCCCATGCGAGAAGATGTATGTATGATCTTGAATCATGTTGAAGCTAATCCAAGGATGATGATGCCCATGTCGATGTCTTTGAAGAGCGCTCAAGTGTTCCCATGTTGATGCCAAAGGATGCCATAATCAAATCAAGTGCATGCCCAATAGATGAGGATTATGATGATCCAAAACCATGTGTAGGACGATGTAGAGCCTGAGTATCTGAAGAGGATAATGGAGATGCAGCTTCATCGAAACTTTCATTGAAGAGAACACTGATGTCCTCAATGTGTGCTTCCATGTCAACAATGCGAGACTCTACAAACAGACAAGTGATGTCAGGTAGAAATTTGTCCCAATCAGCAATGCTAGGAAAACTAATTGCTTGTTGCAAAGAAGTACTGGAAGCTTTCAAAGAAGCGAATCTGAAATATAATGAAGCAATAGTATGAGTGATGACTTCTTCTATGTCAATGGAACATTCTATTTTTGTATCATGATTAGGGATGTGAGTTGTGATCAAAGAAGGATCATGTGGGAATAAAGAAACATTGGAGTCTCCATATATCTCCCAAAATTTGATCCATAATGCATGTGGACAGTCAATAGCCATGATGGCATACAAAGTATCATCTGGAATATGTAAACTTGTTAATCCACAAATATGATAATAATAATTAAACCACTTAGCCTTCTAAGATTGTTTACCAGGTTCAGGGATGAGTCCATATAGATAGGGTATGAGATTATAGAACTTGAGATGTTTCAGGATGCCTTCATACCAGGACTTATAGTTTCCCTTGTTTAGGTTGATTATAGAAGAGTAAGTTTCATATCCCATGATTAGAACAAGTTAATTCCTTTAGACAATAGAAAATCGACACATTAGGCAACCCTCTAATTAGGTGACCCCCCTAGTTTTGGCACTCTATAAATTAGTGTGTTTTACAATGCAAGTAGGTTCAAAGCATGGGAAATGAAAAAAGATTAACATTTGCAAAAGACGGTGCTCAATTTCGAGCTATGGAGTAAAAGTTATTAGATAATCAATTTCCCACAAATGACCTAGTTTAATGCATGTGCACTTGAAAAGCAAAAAATTGCTTATGGCAAGAGGTAGCCTAACCGTCCAACCACTCATTGGAGTTAGAAAAGATTGAAGAGTACAATAGTTTTATACGTGAGTGGGAATTGGCCTCTTGCGAACCCGGACCTCACCCTTCATCTTCGTTCGACGAAGATACAACGGTTTATTAAAAACCAATAATCCTTCAAATCAATTTTGCACAAATTGTAAATTCCTGCTATTGTAAAAAAACATAATTTTAAATGCTTTTACATGCCTATTTTGTTTTAAAATTGAAAGCATAATTTGAAATGCATTAAAAATGAAAATTAGGGCAAAATATTGAGGAGCTTAGGGCAAATATCATGCAAAATAAAGGTAATCCAATCTACCTTGCACACAAAAAAGTCCTGGTCAGGTAGAGACAAATCGTGGGGTCCAATCCACCTTGCATAGAGGTAAATCATGAGCAGTCAGAGGTAAATCATGGTCGTGAGTAGGTAGAGGTAAATCGTGTGGAAAGGCTCCTTCAAAAGGTCAGCTTGATTACACAACTTGTAGACCAAAATGGAGTATGGCCTTTATATCGAGGCTTGTGGCTTTGTTTGGAGGTCCACAACCTTTGTGATAGGCTTGTGACCTTCACAACAGGCCCACATCCAACCGCGGGCTCCTTTGTCCTCCTCTCTGCAAAAAAAACAAAAAAAGAGCACAAACAAAAAGAAATTGAACAACAAAGCTCCATTTCCTTTCTGCTTGACCTTTTGATGAGGTTGGTGACCTTTCTAAGAGAGGTCAGTGGCCTTCTTTGGAGGTCTGCGTCAACTTTCCTAAACCAATATCATTCCATATGAAATGGGTAACATGGGGGATGGATTTCCTCATGCCATACACAAAAAAATATCTTTGCCTTTGCTCCTATGATAGTTCCACGCTGGTCAAGCCTGATGCAAGGGCAGAAACAGGGTCAACGACCACCAATTTCTAGCACAAAGCAAGCACCAATAATAGAAAGTGCCTCCAAACCTCATATGTGATGGAGAAGCTAGACTTCAGATGAGCTCAAGTTTTACACCTTGACCACAGACTTCAACGAACCTGCAAACAATTTCATATCAGCTTTGATACCATATGTAAGTTTGAGTGAAGATCAACTCAATGAATGCAAGTATCAAATCAAAGTGTATTAATAGTCAAAATGATAAGTATATATAGGTGAGGGAGCGGTAGTTATTAGTTGAGGGAAAGACTCCTACAAACTAGCATGAGTGGCTAGTTTAGTGGGAGACTTGATGACCCTCAACTAACCACTTAACAACCTTAACCACCCAACAACCTTAACATGTGTCAAGATTATGTAAGGGCACACCTAATTAGGCTTATGCCTAAGTGTATAATATCTATGAAATATATATACACTTAACAATATTTTATATTTAAATATTATTATTGAAATATTATGTAATTGATAATTATTTTAAAAAATATTACATAATATATATACTTTTTTAATGATATAAAATATATTTAAATATTTTTCTCACAAATTATTTTTCTTATAAATTATTAATATCAATAAAATTATTGTTATATTAAAATTTAAGAAATAATTGAAATTTTTTACATTTAAAAACTATTTGCTAATTGCTTCTTAAATTACAATTGTATTATTATCTCTTAAATTTTAATATAACAATAACTTTATTGATATTAATTTTTAATATCTAAAAACTATTTGCTAATTTCTTTTTAGTACCTGCCCTTGGCAGTACTATTGCAATGAGTTTTTTTATCTAGTGATTCATCTATCTAGAGTAAACCAGTCAAAAGACATTATTATTTTTCATGTTAAACAAATTTTAATTTTTCCTAAGTCTACATGAGAAAATTTTAACATAAAATATTCTAAAAAATATTTATCTGTGTTGTGATTGGCTCAAAATTTTAGCTCTTAAGGATGGATTTTGTAGAAATACTATTTTGAGTAAAACAGACACACTAAATCAAGGAGAAAAATACGGTGGGAGGGAAGTAGTTGGCAATACTAACATATTAACTTGTTTAATTAATTTCTAAGTAGCTAAACTCTTGCTGGGAATTTGTGAAGAAGCTAGATCTAGACAAGTGGCACAAGTTCTAGGAAAACAACTTGTAGGAGCCATGTTCTTTTCAACCAAAGGAGAATGATGCAGAAACTTCTAGAGGTCATAACTTTTGACCTAGGCATCCGTTTGAGCTAAAATTTGGTGGGCAGATGTGTCTATCATTCGATTATTCTTCATTCTATCATTCTACTATTCCATTATACTATTATATCATCATTTCATTATATCCTTTACTCTTCTATCTTACTCTCATTCTATCATTCGATTACTATATCATTCAATTATTCTATCCTTATATCATTCTATTGTTCTATTATTGGATCAATTAAATCAACTTATCTGCACTAAGTAGACAAGGGCAGAAGTCAGCATTGGCTAATATATTTGCATCTAGAATCTAGCAATCTTATGTTTTAATAACTATTGTGGTATGCATAATTATCTGTATACAAAGGATATGTATGCTCTATCATGATTGTTGTGTATAATGATATATTTATTGTTGTATAATCTCTATGAATCTAGATGTATTCAATTCTCATCAAGAAACCAACAGTAGCAAGTTGAGGGAGAACTGCTGTATGATTCCTCACTAGCTACACCCCCTCATATGGATGGCAGAAGGCCACATGAGGCCAAGAGGTATGGTATATCTTCTCTTGGGTGTAGGGTAGAGGATCGCTTCGAGCATGCTATCATGCCTCCTTAGGTTTGGCCATTAGGTTAAGGAGTCCCAATCGTAGGGAGGAGAATAAGGGTGGCAACGAGAGGGATAACTGCTATATGATTCCTCACTAGGTACACCACCCTCATTTGGATGGTGAAAGGCCACATGAGGCCAAGAGGGATGGTATATCCGCTTTTGGGCCTAAGGTAGAGGATTGCTTTAAACACCCTATTATTCCCCCTTATCTTAAACCTTTTTTTAATGGACTCCATTAATGAATTGGGTATATCATATGATTAAGATAGTGTTCCTAACCCTAGTAGGAAAGATCTATTTTATGGATTATGCTTTCAATGATTATCTAACATGATTGCACAGTCTCAACCATGATCTATCTTGTTCAACAATTTAAATTGGTAAATGATATCGCTAAAACTATTTCATTTCTTTCTTTGCTTGGAATTGTGATTTTACGGCAAAAACTAGGGCATTTACAAAAGGGGACATTACAATGGGTGCATCTTATGTGCCTGAGTACTGGAAACTTCCTTCATATTCCAGACTACCTACATACCTTGTATCCATGGGATCGAGGTACATTAAGATGTGGGTGATGATGATATGTAGTTCTGATCTGTGATGATGATGTGGGATGGTTTAGGATGTTTTGATGATAATATGGGATGTTTTGGGGTTTTTTGGATTTTTTATTTTCTTGATTTTTTTGGATTTTGAATGTTTTGGATAGGGTATGGTTTGATTATGGGATGGAATTAGATTACTTTTAGATAGCCTTTGCACTAGATACCAATGACAAGGGAACACCAAGTCTAGAGATGAAGGTGATGGGGTTGGATAGGGGGATTGGCGATGAAAGAGGATGGATAGGCAATTTATGATGGATGGATGGAAGATAGAGATAAGGGATAGGATAGGGACATGGGATAGGATATGGATGCATGTTAGATGGATGGGGGGTTTTAGGATTTTCTCCAAAGACTGGGTTACATAGGAATCATATGCCCCACTCTTAGGTATGATGCTTAGGGTTTTGTATGATGGGCAAATGCTTGGAAAGGATAGATGGATTTTTTAGTAGATGGATGAATGGGGATGTGCTTGAAAAGGGACATATGCCGAGAGGTGTCCAAAGCATGTTTTTTCTATTTTTCTCCAATCTTTATCAAGATCTAAGGAGGAAGATATATTGGATATGATGGATGTGGGATGATAGTATAGATAAGAAGATGGAAGATTGGAATCTAATAGGATAGTGATATGATAGTGGATAAGGATACATGGATAAAATATGCAAAAGGATGTTATGGATGTGGGTGAAGGGTATGATTTTTCCCCCATGTATAGGGATACAAATGGATGGGAAAGGGTATGATTTTACCCCCATGTATAGGGATACCAATGAGTGTTTTGGTAGCTTCTTGTTTGGATGATATGTTCTTTTGTTGGTCATGATTTGGGATTTTAGGGGATTGGGATTAATGGATGGGAGTTGGAAGAATGGGGGGATAAGGGTATTTGAGGATGAAAGGATGAGGGGATTTGAGGATAGATATATTAGGCATTAGGAGGATGGGAGGATAAGGGGATTCGAGGATAGGGATGTTAGGAGTTGGAAGTAGTGGAGGTAAAGTTGATGGGGGGATGTGTTTTGTCGCATGCTTTTGCAAATGATTTGGAGTTGCGATGAGGTGCGTTCAGATTTGAAGCTGGAAGAAGATGCTTTATGAGGTGTGTGGATGGTACCAACATGGGTGGATTATTTTCCTTGGGATGTATATCCAAGGCCATGTGAGGATGGATGGAATGTGGTGTGGATGGGCTCCAAGATGCCTTGTTCATGAAGGCCTAAACCTTTGCCTTGATATTTCATGTTTTGGAGTATGCGACACGCAATGGGATGTTTTGTGCTTTGGAAACAAGATGCGAGTTCATTATTTGTTGGAGGATAGGTGGTGGATGGAAGTTGTTCACCTCATACAAGGGAACCACCGAGGATGAAGGTGTTTTTTCCAAGTGGATAAGAGGATGGATTTGGGATGGGATTGGTAGATGGTTATAAAGGATCAACAACGGATGATAAAGGGGTGATAGGAGATGGGGTGGGATCAATAAGGGATGTTGTGGTAGAAGTGATAGGGTTGGTGTGGATAAGTTGATCATTAGATGGAATGATTAGATCTTGATTAGGATAGGAGGTTGAAGTTTCAATGTGCTTTGGATTTGGTGCCTGACATAGCTCATGTGTTTGGATAGAAGTGGAAGTGATTTGGATGCATGTGATAGGTGATTAACTTGTGTTTATGGTAGAAGATGATGGCAAATGATTCCTTAGTAATAGCCAATGGATGGCATCTTTTATAAGTGTGTGAGTTGATGACCAATATAATGGATGGATAATGATGGTGGATGGTGTAGGATTAGGATTAGGATTGGATGAAGGGATAACGGTACTTGATAGTGATATTTCTTGGATGGGCTCTAGGATAGGCATTGGATTGAATGGTGGTGTTGGAGAGGCATGATATGCTATAGGATGAGTGGATTTGGAAGGCTCCATAGCTTTGATTTTATTTTTGGCTAACATTCTTTGGAGGAGATTCTTCAAGGAATATTTGGTTAATGGCTTAGAATTTGGGAGGTTAGATGGTGGATTAGATGGTTAATGGGTGATAGGGGTTGATGGATTGTGAGGTACATAGGATGATGGATTAACATTGATAAGTTTGGAGGGATATTGTGATGGAGGGATTGATGGATTGTAAGGTGGGGGATGTACATGGGGAAATGGTTGTTGATGTAAGCTTTGGATTTCGGCCACGAGGTGTGTTAGGTTGGTGTTCCCTTGATCAAAGTTAGCATGACAAAGGTTGGGAGATGGATAAGTTGGGGGTATTGGTTGGTTGGATAGGTATGATGGTGTGGATACATAAGGGAATGAAGATTGATATGAGGTTGATGGGGATGAAATATAAGATGAAGGTGTAGATGAGGGTTGATATGATGTTGATGGGATGGATATATAAGGTGTTGTTGAGGATGAAGTAGGAGTTTGAGAATCTCCAATGATGAGGTGTACTAGGGGATATCTCTAATGATATTTTTGCATTTTTCCTTAGTGATAGGATCAAAATCCTCATATGCATATTTAAGTCTTTGTAAATGTTTCATTACTACATAAGGATCCATGTTATTAGGAGGATATGAGATGATGTTGGATAATGGATAATTGTGATGTTGGGGATCAAATTTCAAGACATTAGGATGATTTGTTTTGATTTGATTTGATGGATGATTGATGATTCTCTATGCTTAAGGTAGACTAAGACATTTAAGCAATAGAGTTGATTGGGTTAATTTGATTCGATGACTTACTTAAGAATATAGACTAATGATCTCAAGCAAGTTTAGATAAAAGTTGATGATGATCAACTAAGGTTATGATTTTTGATTGGGTTGATTTGGATTGATGCTTGGATGATGTTTTGGAGATTGATTTTGGATGAAGGTTGATTGGTGTGGGATGATGGATAAATGGATTAGATTAGGATTTTGATGAAGGTTTGGAAGATATTGAGGATTTTTTATGTGGGATAGTTTTGATGAGGATTTGGATGAGGTTTGATAAGGTTTGGATAGTCTTGATTTGATTGGATGATGAATTGGATAGTTGGTTAGAATGATGATATGGTTGATTAAAAATGAGGTAGATGTGATTAAAGGATAGGATTGGATGATGTGGATGAAAGTGATAAGATGATTGGATGATGATATGGATAAGATAGATGGATGATTTGATTGGATGATGAATTGGATAGTTGGTTAGAATGATGATGTGGTTGATGAAAAATGAGGTAGATGTGATTAAAGGATAGGATTGGATGATGTGGATGAAAGTGATAAGATGATTGGATGATGATATGGATAAGATATGATATAATATTGGTATGAATTTGGATTGGGATGATTAGGATGATTAGGATAAGTGATTTGGAGAGATGGGTTGGATGAATGATTTGGATGACTAGTATAATGATTAGGACAAAATGGATGATTTTGGGTACAGGAGCAGATGGCACTAAAATCTGACCCAATAGCACTGACAGTTAGCCTAATAGCACTAATAGAATGACTGATAGCATTAAAGGATAGACTGAAAGCATTGAAGTAGGTTATGATAGATGGCACTCATAGAGGCTTTGATAATGCTAAACAAAGGACTAATAGCACTAAAGGACTGTTGAAGGTTTGAAAGTTGTTGGATTTTGATTGGAAAACTTAATTTTTTAGCTCCAAGATCTTGGCAAGAGATAATTCATGAAATAAAGACACAATGGCTAACTTCAATGCATAAGATTGATTATTTTGATTCACGAGTTTTCACATGGAAGACACACCATTCACATGAACATCCCTAGATTATTCAAGTGGGAGTATACAAGATTATGAGCTCATCTTGTTGCCTTTATGTAGGCGTGACATGTAAGTCCCATGAGGAGGAGCTAACTATTTTTTATCGCCCAAGATCACTCTTACATCACAAGGGGAGAGCATACATGACATACATGTTCATTTCTAGATGGCATATGCACTTGGCGATAAAATCAATGTGGTTTGTACGATGAGTAACTTCCCAGTCCCTATAGGTATCCGGTGCATCACAATCTCATATGGCCAAGAGGCCTTAATCTAGGATTGAACAAGCTTGCTAAGGAGTCATTGATATATGTAAGGTATGTGAGGCCCAAACCATGAACATTAGTCCATTGAAGGGAATGTGGCACAAGCGATCAAGCAAACATCACGTCACCTTGTGTTTGGAATCACCCAAGACCCCAAGGCTGTCCCAATGATAATGCAACTAGATTGTAGTACAACTTTTGCTTTGCCCCTTTGATATAGCCTACCAGTACATGTGGTTGAGGTTGTCCCTGGGCAGATGAAATCCCCAAGCAGACTTCCTAAGAAGAAAACACCCTTGCTTTTAATCACCCAAGATCACACGAGGTGCAAGGGGAGAGCATACGCAAAAGGTGACCCCTTCGGGATACAAAGATAAACAAAGATAGTTTGCAAGTAGAGTTTTGATTCCCAAGATCACCCTAAGGTGTAAGGGGAGAGCATACATCTACAAGAAAACAACAAGCAAAGCAAGCAAGGTTAATTCCCCTAATTTAACCTTAATGTGCCTAAGAGATAGTGATCAAATGATACTTTGGTTGCGAATCTGCACACAAGATGTCAATAGTTTGATAAATGATGCTTGGACAGACATTTTGGATACCTGCAAGAAGATGTTAGACCCCTATAAAAGCTTGTAGATTCTGTCAGAAAAGTGGCCACTAAAGCAGAGACAAATAGCGCTAACAGACAGATTGATAGCACTAAAACATATACAGATGGCACTAATATATAGACATACGGTGTTAAAACTGAAGTAGATGGTGCTAAACAGAGGCTGACTCTGTTGAGTAGAGGAAGAATGACACTAATGTAGATGAATGTGCTAAACCAATCCACCTCATCTTTCCACCTCACCTTTCCACCTCACCATGTTGCACATGTAATTAAATATTTTAAATATTTAATTAGATAATATTCCCTCACCCACATGTCCTATTTATCCTCTAGTCAAAATTAGTTAACTCATCAATCAAATCTGTTAACTAATTAGTCATTTGAGTTCACTGGTCAATCTATTCTATTGACTCCTCAATCAACCCAGTTAACTGATCAATTAATTCAGTCAACTCCCCAATCAATTCACTTAACTGATTGGTTTATTCTGTTAACTATTCAATCAATTTTGTTAACTCCCCTGTTACATGATGGAGCTTGGACACTTGTCCTCTTTCTATTTGCACACATTCCTCAACCATTCTCAACCTTTGATCTTCGTATTTCTTCTCAACCATTGATCTGGTCTCACACATTTCTATAAATGCAACCCTCTTCTTCTTCATTCCATATCAATCGTTTGAGCAAACTTATGCTGCAGAAACACAAGCACGCCTTTGGTACCCCCATCTCCATATCATCTATCATCTATCAATAGTGTGTTGAAGCTCATCTTCAATCACACAAAGTATCATAGCCAACGTCATCTTGTCATCTTGAGGACTTCGAAGCAAGGAAGCAAGCTTCCTGAGGGTCATATTCATCTCCATCAAGATCAAGATAGAAAAGGCGAGCAATGGAAGACAAAAGGTGAAAGGTTGTAAGTATCATTTGTTTGTTATTTAAATCTCCTTTTCTCCTTCATATTCTATTGATGTTTGGGTTTATTATTGTTATTGATTAATCCACATTTCACCCTCACATTCTGGCATCCAATTCTTCCAAGACTCCAACAAGATTATAGCCAAATTCTTCTTAATCAAAATCAAACCTCAAGCAAAACCTAGTGAGTCTCCAATATCAAGGGTTACTTATCCTTTCCTCTTGGAACTCCACTAGGGGGTTGTGCAAGACTAGTCAAACATCAAGTCTACGGATTTCTAACATCCTTACTTTGACTATCACTTTTGTATATCCCACTTGTTTGAAACCAAACAGATCTAAGAAGAGCCTTGCTAAAATCTTGTCCCATCCTAGCACCTTGCTCAAATCTTCCAAGCTCATTCTATCCATCTCCTTATCACCCTTGCATGGTCTTAACAAGATTACAAAAACAAAAACAGTTAGAAATGGTAGAGAAAAGTGTTCCCAATGGTCACGAAAGTGAGGAAGAAATTTCTATGGAAGAGATCCTTCAAATGCAGCATGACCCAAAATTCCAACGCATATTAGAAAAAGTGCTTGCAGAAGACCCTAAAATTTTTTTTTTGCATCTAGCAAGTCTAGGAGTCAAGCTCCCTAAGGACTATGACGTAGAGACTCTTAAAGAAACTGAAGAAGAGAGAATCCCTGAAGGCAGTAGACACAATGAAATAACAAAGGATAAGAGCAAAGCAACAATTGATTCCTTGGATACCCTAAGTCTAGTAAACCAAGAAATCCAAGCATTACGACAAGAATTCACGGACATGAAAATAGGGGCATCGCCTAAATGTTACACCCTAGAGGATATTTCACCATATCCTTTTGATAGGGCCTTGGTCATGATACCTTTCCCCTCAAAATTTGAGGTTCCTAAGTTTGACAAATATCGAGGAAAGGGTGATCCAAGGGATCACATCAGAGAATTCAATGCTGCTTGTCTCGAGGTCGCACATAATGACACTTACCTTATGCAACTCTTTCCATGAAGCTTAGGTGGACAAGCCATGGAGTGGTTCTCTAGACTGCCACCCAGTATTAAAACATTCAATGAACTTTTAGATAAATTTGTTACCCACTTCTCTTACAACATTGAGCACGACACCTCAATATTGGATCTTTGTAACACAAAACAGAAAGGTGGAGAATCTTTCGCCGCATTCTTACAAAGATGGAGACAATTGGCTAGCAAGTGCCCACACCAAATGCCAGAGAAACAGATGCTAGAGATGTTTGTCCACAACTTGCAAATGGACTTAAGTTATCAAATCCAAATCCAATGTCCTACTTCTTTTAGCAAGGTCATTGAGATGGGCCTCATCATAGAAAAAGCTCTAATCGCAAAAGGTCAAATCAAGCTCTATAAAGACACTCCTAGTACCAACACCAACAATGACAAACCTAGATTCTAGACGAAAAATAAAAACATCGTAAATGACGGGGTGGTAGATGCCAAAAATGCGGCACCTAAACAACCAATATTCAATCTATCAACACATCAAAATAACCAACCACAAAACAAACCAAGAAATACTGAATCTAGGTTTACCAACTTTTGACCTAGGAGAAAGTTCACACCTTTGGATGAGTCGTTAGAAACTACCTTACGGAAGCTAATCACCAACAAGCTCATAACGCTTCCCTCGGCACGAGAGTATGAACCAAAGGTCAAACCCCATTGGTGGAACGACAACGACTTTTGTGAATACCATCGAAATAGGGGGCACAAGACAAATGATTGTATTGCACTCAAGCATACAATCCAAGACTTAATAGAACAAAACAAAATATCCATTGACGAGCATACCTCCAACAGCGATCATCAGGCATTCAAGGATCCTCTTCCTAACTATGAGCAGGGAGGACCTTCCAACAGAAATAATAATGGATCTAACAACACAAATTACACATATGTCGGCTATGACTATGTTGTTAACCATATCTATGAAAGTGATTCACACATCAATGTGATCACCATCAACAAAGATCTAGATTGCAATGTTACTACCCATAGTAACAAGTCACCCTTAGAGGAGCCTCCACCCCTCCGGCTAGCCAATACAGTATCATGGATCAACTCTACAAAACACCTGCACACATCTCCATCTTGGAACTTCTGCGTCTATCTCCTTCTCATAGGTTCATACTTGACAAAGCCTTAGCGGAAGTCTCCGTTCCCACAAACATTGCTGAAGAGCAATTCCAAACCATGGTCGGTCATATTACCTCACCACATTCCCTATCATTCACTGAGAAGGATGATATGTCAATCACTCAACCCCATAATGCCTCCCTCCATATCAAAGATTTTATACATAAACACAAGATCAAAAGAGTCCTAATCGATGGAGGGGCTGGTTTGAATATCTGCACATTGAAGCTAATCCTTACATTGGGGTTTTCAGAGAAAGCTATCGATCCGAAAAGAAAAATCACCATCAAAGCCTATGATGAGGAAGAAAGAACATCTAAAGGAATTGTTACCCTACCGATCAGAGTAGGCCCTATGGTAAAATATGTAGCTTGTCAGGTCCTTGACATGGAGCTAGCATACAACATCCTTCTTGGACAACCATGGATACACGCTTTGAAAGCAGTACCTTCTACATACCATCAATGTATCAAGTTCCCTCATGAAGGTCAAGAGATCACCATCCAAGGTGACCCTAACCCCTATCAATACTGCAATTCCATTCAACCCAAACCAGAAGTGGTGATACCCACCAACCGTGCTTCTGCTGCCTCTTCATCCCGTATTGATCTAGCTTCACTTGCTTCCTCTTTGCAAGCTCCGCAACCTGGCCTTAGACTCACAGAAAAAGGCTTGGGTGAATACACGATCTCTCAATCCCTATGCTTAGCAAAACTACCTCTATCTCCTAGATCCCACAGGAGACCTATTCTGAAAACACCCAAAGCAGAAAGAACCACCAAAGGTCCATTTGTTAAATGGGGAAGCCTAGAAGATGAGAGTGATGAAAAGGATATTACAGTGGCTATACAAAGATGAAGGTAGTTCCTCAACACAACATGACCATCACACTATACCCACGGAACAATATGGTCAAGGCTTTCAAATGCTACAGAGAATGGGGTATGAAGGACACAATCCACTTGGTTCAAGAAAGGATGGCATCACTGAACCCATCCAACCTCATACCTTAACAGCCTGAGACACTACAGGGCTAGGGTACACTAGAGCACCAAGAAACAACATAACCAACAAGAACAAAGGCAAACAACCAGAAGAATCTACTAGCAATCTGGTGGAGCAAATTCAGAGAATGCAAATGGGGAGCGAAACTGATTCTAACAAGTATGAATGGGATAGTCTCTCTGAGATGTCTTGTGATGAAAAGGATATTAACGTTGTCCACGAGTACGACCTGACCCATGCCAACGAGAGACAAGGTCCAAGGGATAGACCACTAGAATCTGACCCGCATAGCAACAATAGTGAAAATCGTGAGGAAGGAATGATACCCCCTTGATGGATCCACTAATAGAGAGTACCATCGCAGACTTTGTCTGAGCCTTTAATAATTCTATCCTAACCATCAACACCATTGAACTAGACCTACATGATGATCCCTTACCTTTGGTCCACCCTGAATTCATAGACTGGGACCTCGACGGCACCACCCCTAAACTAGACACCTTTGAAAATGACAAAGCCATCATCGATTACCTTGAGCTTAGACATCACATACCTGCAAGAGACCACAGAGCTGGCTATGCTATTGAACTCAATGAGAAGGCCTATTTTGGAGAGAGTGCAAGAAGGCCTATTTTGGAGAGAGTGCCAAGCCTTTCAGTCATAAAAATATCAAAATAAAAGAATGATCTAATGGTGAAAACCACTCCGTGACAGTGTTAGATCCTCAAAATAGTAAAAATAAAGACACATCCAATGGTGAAAACCTCTCTGAGGTGCCGAAGGATGGAAGGCTTGACCCTCTCCCCAATCTTACACATCAGGAGAGATCGTCGATCTTGATAGAACTGGCAGAACCAATCAACGTCAGCACAGGTGATGAGCCCAGAATGATCCACATGGTAAAAACTCTAACAGAACACGAAAAACCATAATTTACAGATTTCTTCAAGAGAAAACAAATCAACTTTGCATGGACATACGCCGACATGCCAAGGCTAGATCCAAATCTTATCATGCATCATTTATCTCTAGCTCCAGGAGCTAAATCGGTCAAACAAAAACTCAGAAAGATCCATCCACATGTAGCCCTCATGGTAAAAGAGGAAATAAGAAGCTGTTAGACGTCAGTTTTATTAGGCCTATAGACTATCCTGAATGGATTTCAAATATAGTACCAGTGGCTAAACCGGATGGCAGGGTCAGAATATGCAATGATTTCAAGGACTTAAACAAAGCATGTCCAAAAGATGACTTCCCCTTGCCCAACATAGACATGATTGTTGATCTCATAGAAGGACACACTATGCTTTCACTCATGGATGGTTTCTTGGGCTATAACCAGATAAAGATTGCACTCGAAGACCAACACAAAACTACATTCACATGTCCTTGGGGCACCTACTGTTGGTGTGTTATGTCGTTTGGTCTGAAAAATGTGGGGGCAACATATTAGAGAGCCATGACAACAATCTTCCATGACATGATGCACACCATAATGGAAGACTACGTCAATGACATTCTGGCAAAATCACTTACAAGAGAAGGACATCTAGCAGTATTAGATAAGATCTTCAACAGGTTGGAGCAGTTCAATGTGCACCTTAATCCAAAGAAGTGTGTGTTTGGGGTTACATCAGGTAAATTACTAGGCTACATAGTGTCTAAAAATGGTATTGAAGTTGATCTAGCTAAGGTGAAATCCATCATGGAGATGCCACCTCCTAAGAATCTGACTCAGTTAAGATCCCTACAAGGAAAATTAAAATCCATTAGAAGGTTCATTTCTCAACTGGCAGACAAGTGCCACCCATTCTCTCACCTTCTACATAAGAATGTCCCCTTCAAATGGAACGAGTCATGTGAACAGGCATTCCAACAGCTAAAAGAATACCTTATGAAGCCACCGGTATTAATGCCACCAATTCAGGGCAAGCCTCTGCTATTGTATATCTCAGCTACACCAACAACTCCGGGGGCTCTCCTTGCGCAACAAAACTATGATGGGAAAGAACAGGCAATCTATTATATCAGTCAAACACTTGTTGGGTATGAATTGCAATACACACCCATCGAAAGAGCATGTCTAGCTATAGTCTTCACCTCACAAAAATGGAGACATTACATGCTATCACACTCTGTCAAACTGATAGCAAAGATTGATCCACTGAAATACTTGCTCAGCAAAGCTGCCTTAACTGGTAGATTATCAAAATGGGTCATGCTTCTCAATGAGTTCGACATTGAATATGTCGACAGAAAAGTTATAATAGGACAAGTTCTTGTAGATCAACTGGTAGAGGCACCTCTAACTGATGACAGTCCCTTGAGCTTCAAATTTCTAGACGAATCTATCTTCCACATCAATACAGCAACCTAGAAAATGTACTTTGATGGCTCATACACTCAGCATGGATTAGGGGCAGGTATCTTATTGATCACACCTAATGGCAACACTATACCTAAATCATACAGACTACTCTTTCCCTGCACTAACAATGTGGCAGAGTATGAAGCCCTAGTCATTGGCATCAAGCTAGCAGTGGAATGGAACATCAAAGAACTTTAGGTATATGGCGACTCACAACTAGTCATCAACCAAGTAAATGGCGACTACCAAATGAAAGATGAGAAATTGATCCCTTATAAATGGATGGTAGATGACTTCAAAGAATATTTCATCAAAATCTCTTTTGAGCAGATACCAAGGATTGAAAACAAAGTTGTAGACGCAATGGTAATGATCGCATCTCTCCTTGATATTTCAGACAATCAATCACACTATGAGTTCTTGGTAGAGCTAGTATCCTATCCTACATATGACACCCCGGAATCCCATATCATTTGCCACATTGTTGGAGCCGATTCCCCTCTCTACGAAAAAATATTTGCCTATCTTAAGGAGAATACCCTCCCGCCTGATCTCTCTAGTAACCAAAAAAGAACCTTTATCTGTTAGGCATCTCGATATGCCATCATCGCAAATACCCTATATCGCAGAGGTCTCGATGGTACTCTCCTTAGGTGTCTCGATAGTGAGGAATATCAAACCACCCTGAGCGAAATACACGACAGTATATGCGGGACTCACTCTAGTGGCCCTACCCTAGCCAAGAAACTCATACGCATGGGGTACTACTGGCCAACTATGGAACAAGATTCCTATCATTTTGTGAAAAAGTGCAAGAAGTGCCAAGTCCATGGGAACATGATACATGCACCAGCATAGGAGCTGCAGCCATTAACAACTCATTGGCCTTTTTGTCAAGGGGGACTCGACTTAGTGGGCAAGATCCATCCTCCCTCATCCAGCGGCCATAAATTCATAATCACTGCCACAGAGTACTTCACAAAGTGGATTGAACCCGTACCCTTAGCCAATATCATAGGAAAGCAGATAGCCTCTTTTATCTTGAACTATATCATTTGTCGCTATGGCGTCCCTTCGTCCATTATCACGGATAATGGACGACCCTTCAAAAATTAAGATGTTAGCGAACTATGCAACAAATTCCATATCCAACACCGCTTTTCAACTCCATATTACCCACAAGGCAATGGCGAAGCTGAGGCATCAAATAAAACCATTCTGAAAATCCTAAAGAAGACTGTCAATGATGCTAGCTGTGATTGGCATGTCCAACTAAATCCCACGTTGTGGGCCTACCACACAAGCATCCACACACCCATAGGTGCAAAACCATACTCCCTAGTCTATGGATCTGAAGCTATCTTGCCGATTGAAGTCGAGATCCCATCCATGCGAGTTTCTTTAAAAGGCCTCATATCAGATGAAGAATACAGAGTAACAAGACTCCGAGAGCTAGAACTGCTTGAAGAGAGAAGGCAACAGGCCTTTAACCATCTAAAAGCGTATCAGCAGTGCATGTCCAGAAGTTACAATCATAGGGTAAAGCCCTGGGTCTTCCAGGTTGGTGATCTAGTTCTAAGAGAAAATCCCAGAAATCAACAAGACAGAGAAAAGAAAGGAAAATTTGAACCCAACTGGTTAGGGCCCTATGTCGTCATTACAGCTTATGGATCAGGGGCATATCAATTGGCTACATCTTAAGATGAACTATTCGATGATCCTATCAACAGCATGCATCTTCACAAGTTCTATACTTGAAAACCCTGATGTAAAGGAGTCCTGTAAAAATCCAAAAAAATCAAAAAAGTGATAAAAAAATAGAACAAAAAAATTTAAAAAAATAGAAAAATAACAAAAAAATTGTCCTAAGGTAAAAACCTAGCAAATAGGCACCTAGGATAGGTACCATGGTGAAAACCTAGCAAACAGGCGTCATGTGTACTTTTAGTTTTCATGCAAATAAAAGCAATGGTGAAAACCTAGTAAATAGGCACTATCTGCGACAAACCACTTCCTCCATCTATTCCAACTTCATATCTCTTGTGTCCATCATATCATTCATCTTGAACCAGTCTTTTGAACCGTTGTCGAACTACGTCACCTCTGAGTTATCACGTAGGCAAGGCCATTCTTAATGCGCCCCCAAGGCTCCTCTTCGCTCCGCTCCACTGTCCCATCTGTCCCATATCTGGTTCGTCAGTCTCTCTAAGTCCGCACCGCTTCCTATCACCTAGGTCTTAGGTCCATCAGGGTTCACCCCGAACTACGTTGCCTCTACGTCATCACATAGGCAAGGCCATTTAGCAATGAGCCCTCGAGGCACTAGGTCAATCCCTTAGGGTCTGTCTCTCCATATTTGTTCATCCTATCGCACATAATAAGTCAATCCTTATCTAATCTGGGGGTAACTCCTTGACCTGGTTATGGATTTGGATTCTTGAATGCCACCTTTCTAAGAGGATACAAATAAAGGATTGTGATACTTTCACTAGACAAGAAAGTGCAGCAAAAAACAAGCTACTCAAAATCAAAGTTCTTGACATGAAACAACAACCTGTCCTAAACAAAGTAGAGCACCATACCAAAACACTTAAACAGATTCTATATCAATTATGGCAAAAGACACACCTAATGCAAGAATGTTTTGTGAACAGGTTAATTTACAAAGTCTTGGATTTTTGCCATTATGTCTTCCTATGCTACTCAAGGATGCTAAAAGCTAGAGATGCTATGATGGGGGCATAATCATTTTCTTTGTCTATTGCTTGTGGATTAAACTTTAGTAATGTGATGACTTTCTATCTAACGACATGATCAGCAAAAGATCATCGAGGACTACGAAGGTCTGAACATGAAAAGGGGCAATCCTTGTCTGTTGAAATGCAAGAAATACTCAGGTCATCTAGATTCAACTTTGACTAGATGCTTGTATCAACTTGCTATAACAAAATCCATGTAAGGAATACTTAGGTCATCTCAGTCTACTTATATCTAGATGCTTGTATTCTCTTACAACATTTCATAAAGAGAAAAATACCAAAAAGTGCCCAATGATGAAAGCAAAAGACTTGCAAAATCAAGATGACAATCCACATCCATTCCATATCCATATCCATAACGTATCCAATTACATCTAATATCCATATCCATATCTCATGCAATAAAATTCTATGCAGAGAATCAATGTTTATAAATAAAAACTTGTGATTTCTTCTGTCGAGTCATTCTTCTATCAATCAAACTTCTATCTGTCTTCATATCTCTTGTCAATAGTTCTAGCTGTCAATCTAAGTAGTGATCAAAATGCAAATTTATCCTTAATCCATACCAATCGAGTAAAGCCAATCTTGTCGAATTATCCAATCGCAATCAGCGGTCTTGATCCTAATCTTGTCATAAACCATATCAATCAGTCATAACTATCCTTCATGTTGCTCTAGGGATATATCATTCCCCACCATGACAACACTATCGTATATTTTTATCATATCAAATGTCTTAGATAGGATGTTGCATTGTCGAAACCAGACTCGGAGTCTTATACGACATGTTTCATTCCTGAAACCAGACATCATTGATCTATATCCTTGGTTTATTGCTCGACAGGGGCAATACCTTGTTTGTTCTTGTAACATTTGTGCATACTTGCTTCTTTCTTGTGTGTGTCATCTTTTTATCTTGCATCATATATCATTTCAGCTCTTTCTCTATCCTAACCTAGTCTTGACCTTCTTCTTCATGAGATTGTCCGTCTCACGCCCTTTTGCCTTCTTCCCGTCCAATCTCCCGAGGGGGCATCCTGTCGTCAAACTTGTACCAGGGGCAAACTAAGGCATGTATCATTGTTAGAAAAATTCTTATTCTTTGAAACAATGTGATAAAACACATTGCTTCAAAGAGGGGCAAAATGTATACACCTAAAATTGGCTCATGCCTAATTAAGTAAATATTTTAATATTTATCTTAATTCTTATTTTCTTCTGTCAAATAAATAAATATTCTAAGTTTATTTGATTGGTTCATTATCCCATAATTAAATAAAATCATTTTATTTAATTAAATTCCCTAAATTCTTCTAATGTCTCACATAAATTAAATAATCCTACATTATTTAATTAATCCTAAATCCCTCTATCCTAAGTCCTAATTTCATAATTCCACTTCATCAATCCACCTCATCTTTCCACCTCACCTTTTCCACCTCACCATGTTGCACATGTAATTAAATATTTTAAATATTTAATTAGATAATATTCCCTCACCCACATGTCCTATTTATCCTCCAATCAAAATTAGTTAACTCATCAATCAAATCTGTTAACTAATTAGTCATTTGAGTTCACTGGTCAATCTATTCTGTTGACTCCTCAATCAACCCAGTTAACTGATCAATCAATTCAGTCAACTCCCCAACCAATTCACTTAACTGATTGGTTTATTCTGTTAACTATTCAATCAATTTTGTTAACTCCCCTATTACATGATGGAGCTTGGACACTTGTCCTCTTTCTATTCACGCACATTCCTCAACCATTCTCAATCTTTGATCTTTGTATTTCTTCTCAACCGTTGATCTGCTCTCACACATTTCTATAAATGCAACCCTCTTCTTCTTCATTCCATATCCATCATTTGAGAAAACTTATGCTGTAGAAACACAAGCGCGCCTTTGGCACCCCCATCTCCATATCATCTATCATCTATCAATAGTGTGTTGAAGCTCACCTTCAATCACACAAAGTATCATAGCCAACTTCATCTTGTCATCTTGAGGACTTCGAAGAAAGGAAGCAAGCTCCCTGAGGGTCATATTCATCTCCATCAAGATCAAGACAGAAAAGGCCAGCAATGGAAGATGAAAGGTGAAAGGTTGTAAGTATCATTTGTTTGTTATTTAAATCTCCTTTTCTCCTTCATATTCTATTGATGTTTGGGTTTATTATTGTTATTGATTAATCCACATTTCACCCTCACACAAGGAAATAAGAAAAGAATCATAGTTAAAAACTTGCAATACACGGTAAACATAAATGCTCTAACATTTTAACACAATTAAAGAACAATAATTTTTTAAACATATCCTAAAAGAGATTAAAGTTGCATAAATTTTGTTTCTAGAACTATTGTATGGGATGGTGTACATGAACTCTAATCTCTATGGAATACACTCAAATCTCTTTGTATTGAATATTCACCTTTCATGTTTGGAAATTTGTGCAACACTAACCTATTATACAAAGACTTGTCTAACTTCTTTTTTTTAAATTGATTTTTATAAATGTTTTCAACTTGATTTTTATAAATGTTTCTAACTTGATTTTTATAAAAAATTTCTTAAATTAGAGAGAGCAATTTCTAAAATTGTGATGTCATATGTCTTCAAGAATGTGCAAAATCTTAATAAATTCTCATGTTGGGACAATAAATTATTTAAAACTTGGCCACTACTAAAACCACCACTAGTTCATGGGTCAGTTAAGGGCAACATTACTAAACCCAATTGGTCATTGATAAAATGACTAGCTCCTTTGACATCTCTTGTCAAAATTAACTTTGATGGAGCCTCTCATGGGAATCTTGGGCTCTTATGTGTAGGATGTGTTCTAAGGGACAAATAAGGAAAATTTATACTAGCTACTTCCACAAAGCTTCCAATGGGATCTAATAATGAGTATAAGTCCAAGCATTGATATTGGGATTAGCAATTTCTCAAAAAGAAAATATAAAGAGAATTTTTATATAGGGGGATTTTATGTTGACCATAAATGCCATCAAACTAGGGAGAAACAATAATAAGAGGTTGATAAACATTCTCCAGATGGCTTGGAATTTGTTAGATGATTTTGAATATTATTAATGTGACCATTATTATTGTGAACCCAATAAACTAACATATAGGTTCAAAATTCAAATGGTAATTGAACATGGGGAAGAGTATATCGAAGGCAAAGAGTGGAAGAAATGAAAGATAAGGATTTATTGTTTATAGAATTAAGGGATAGAAGAGTAATCATGTTTTCATTAGCCTCCCAACTAGGGGATAACCAATAAATTTTGTTATTTTATCTAACCATGATTGTGAGTGCACTTGTACATGTACCTAAAGTATTAATGACCATATAGATGAGCTAGCAATGATTTTATAAATGACATAAGGGATTACTTATTTCAAACAAAGGGTGGTCCACTTCTAGATTGTGAAAGGATTTAAAATTCATCTCGCACAAGTGAAATCCCTGAGCTCATCTTGCAATAAAGATGACATTAAGGTGGATGGTTTTTTAATGAGTAAGGATAAGTATCTATTATCAACATTTAGGAGGGGATATCAAATTACTAGGAAATGAGTGGTTAAATTGAATCCAAGCCTTGGTGATGCATAAATTAGTCTTTTTCCCAATTTTCTTTTAGGATTTATTAATGTGGGAAGTAATCGCTATTGCAAATGATATGCTCTTGTTTCTATGCCATCTACATGTGGAAATGATAGGTGTCCCCTATGTGAAGGGCCTATTAATAAACACTTCAATCCTCATTAAAAGTTGTAGTTGAAGAACTTAGATTTGCAGGTAGGAATAGAGTCCTTTCCTATTAACACGTGAGTGTACATTCATACCTATAAGTGGGAACCTATATAAGTTGGTTAGTATGACTTGGTTTTAAAACTAGCTCATGTCTTTCTATTTGATAGTTGATGAGACTAGAAATGTCTCATCTAAATTCATCTCTATTTTCTCTTAAAATTACAATTAAAAGTGTATTTAAGTATAGTTTTACGAACTGTTAGCTTATTTAAAATAGAATATAGATATATATTGGTTTGTTTTTTAGAAGTCTATTGCAATTTAATTGCTAACATTTTCTAATATTTATTGGAAAAAAATAGAATACAATATGTTTTAAAATGATGCAGAATTAGTCTTGAAGTATTCCAGCCTCTTTCAGCCAACCTTGAAGCATTCTAAAATCACTTCTGGAGCCAATTTTGAAAGTATTCCAACTTGATTTCAGCCAAAGGTGTTTCAACTAATTTGGCTTGAACCATGGATTTGATATTCTCTCAACCTTTTATTTTTCTAAAAAGTTGAAGATAACTTGTTTTGGAAAAATCATAAAAGTAGCAAAAATAAAGCCTTTTTCCCTTAAAAGGATGTGGATGTGTTGCCACTTCGTAATGAGGGAATAAAGGATGTTGTTCCTTTAGCATGGATTACTAGAGAGAATAAAGGAATGTGTTTCCTATTGTAATGGGTAAAGTTTGGATAGGGTTAATTAGATGGTTGGTTTGGTTTGTTTGATCTCTATCCTCCTTTCACCATTACATTCAAGGACCTTGGGTCGAGTGTCAATGCACTATCAGGCCCTTGATCAATGTGAGATGTAGGGAAACTTGGATTTTTATGATTTGATTACCAGTTATGCTCAATTATACCTTAAAACCCTAATTATGCAATTACAGAAGCAAACAGACAAATAACTAAAAATGTTGCGACAGGAAAATGTAAAATGATAGATAAATGAGCACCTGTTTTCAAAGTTCGGGAAGCGAAATAGTCAGGGACTAATGAGTGGGCGTCCAAGTCCAATGCCTAGGTTTTTGTTGGGGTCTAGAAACTTGACCTGTAACATGTTCCTGCTATCATAGAGATTTTCCTGTCATGAAATCCAGAGGACTAAAGAGAGGGCACCCAAGTCCAGGGTGTTGTTTTCAACTCTGATCTGCAATTTGACACTTTGTAATATCCTCCTGCAACTCCATTTTTCCTATATGTTCAACCTGTAAGCTACAATCACAAAAACTTTAGGAGGGGGTTGTGGTGTTTAGAGGCTTGCCTCAGTCAAGCCCCAGAGAGACATTCAAGTCTTCCGAACACCATTATCAGATAGAGAGTGCGTGCCCTTGGAAGGCAGAGGCAAAAACCAAATGATAAATGCTTAAAAATATAAATGATGTCACCTTGTAGTGAAGATCTCATGGAAGGAAGAAGCTCTTCATGTCATGAGGAGATGATTGCTCAAATCTGCAAATACAAACACATAAACAACACAAATCTGCTCTTGCTATATAATGAAATCCTTGAATCACCTTTACACAAGATCAAGAATCCAAATTGTCATCTAGTTTACAAATGAATTCCTAAACATGCTTATATATGCAACTACAAACACTACAGCCAAGAATTTCATAACTCAAACTTACCATGTCAGCATAGGACCTAAATAACGGTCACAAGCTGACACTAAAAATTTGGGACTGACCCAAAATAGGGCGGGACAGACCCAAAATAGGGCACGGGTGCCCAAGTCTTCCCCCCCTATTTTGGTCAGGGTTAGGTTCAAGGGATCCCCCTAGGTCCCATTTGTCATGAAACTTAGGGATCATTTCATCAAGATCTCAAAATATGCAAGATGACATAAATGCAGATAAAAGACCCGAGAGCTAAACCTTATGAGGGAAAAGCCCCCAAGAGGACATTTTTTGACGTTACATTTAGCCCCCACTTTAATGTATGTATAAATGTGAGGCCAATACATGCATTAAAGCACAGTCAACAAACACAGGAAACACGCCAAGCACGGAGAAGACACGCTAGACACATTGAAGACAATGACAGGCATGCAAAACACGAAGAAGATAGTTACAGTCACACAAAAACACGGAGAATACAGTAAATGCCTAGAAGACAGTTAATGCATAGAAGACATGAATGATTTCTGTTCTTTTCTTTTTCTCATATATATGAAATGCAGATGCAAGTACAGGAAAGTAAACACACCTCCCATAATGCAGGAAGCACTCATCGCGTTGGTCTTTAGACTACATATATGGGGCAACACATATGCAAGACACACAAAACTCCCAAAATACAGGAAGCACTCATCGTGCTGGTCTTAAGATTGCAGATGGGGCAACAGACACACCAAACAAAGCAAGCATGCCAAACACACACAATTTGAAGACACAGAGAAAACACGACAGAGAAGCAATGGAGTGTTCCTATTTCTAGGCTCATCACCATCTTAGGCACATTACAGGCACACACCGATGATTGGGCTTCACCACAACAATCACCGAAGACATGCTTAAGGGTTGAGTTAGTCACAAAACTGCTCCCCACCTCCACAGAGGACTTTTGAAAATGAAAGGATGATGCAATCTTCTTTGAGAAATACACCACCCCCTCTTTCGCAGAGGGCTTAAGATGATTTATTGATTGATTGATTGATTGTAAAAAAAACTCAGAGTGCAAAAGGGACTCATCACCACCAGTCTTTAAACTGCACCAAAGGAAAAGCACATTGCTAACATCTACATCAGACAACTTATCTTATATATGCCCCCACCTTAAGGTGGAACTGATATCAAGCATCGATATCAAGCACGTTAAGGCAGGAAGAAAACACACAAGGGAACATAGACTTTCGCAAAGCCCATGCCCCCCAGAGGTGACATGTACTTTATGACTACCAAATGTTCCCACAAACACATCCTTGCAAGAAACATGTTAGTGTCTACATAATCACTACGTAGAAAGCACAGAGTGCTTCTACTAGCCAAGCATCAGATAATATATTACAACCCCATTGTCATATTAGGAACTAAGTCCAATTTTTGATTTCTCGCTAAAGGGATGCTAGGTCTACATCAGTATAAATGTTTTTCGTCATCCACTCGCTAGATAAAAACACTAGAGGAAGGGAAACAATAAATTAGAGAGGAGATACAAGTGTCTTAGGGATAGTCACATAGGAGGATACCCCCAATTCACCAACCACAATGCTATGTCCGTAAGACACAACACACAATGATGAAATCAGAGAGAGAGGCAATATAGAAGAATGATGATACAAATAGAAGGTCACAATAGAGGTGGTCTCCTGGTATCTTGGACCTTACAAGAGAATCCAGGGTCATCCCAGGAGGCCTAAACAACACATAACACATCACGAGGGAAGCACATCATAAAGAGATAAAAGGTTAGGGATACTTACCTATAGAGAGGTTCATGCTAGAAGTCAATCAGATCATTATCTTCCCAATCACAAACATAAGGTATAATTGCCATGTCTTTGTCATTATTCTTTCGTTCATTCTTAAATGCTTCTTGGTTTGACTCAATGTTAGGTGGAATGTGTTCTTGTTGAAGTTTAGTAGTATACTTATTTACTATTCTCTTAGGTTGTAGAAGAAGAAAATTATTTTGAGTGATCTCAACATCCATCCTTGAGGGATTTAATGTGAGGGACTTCTCATCAACTAGCGCCACATCCTTAGTAATGTCCAGATGACTTCAATATTCAATCAAAGAAGGGAGATTAAGGGTCTTCTCCTCCTTAGTGGTATCCAAGGTGTGTGAAAAATCAACTAAAGGAGTAAGGGTGGTAGGATGATCCATAGAGGTTTCATGCATTATGATAGAGTTTTTATTATTGTTAAATGAATGCTCATTGTCTACCCATGGAATGTTCTTTGTTAAAGGGAGCTCTTCATTCAGTAATGCTTTGTCTTGGCCAAGGAGAGCAGTGGAATTACTAAAGTTATCCCTAGTCTTCTCATCTAAGGTTCTTGAATATTCAATGACAGGAGAAGTAGGATAATCTCTGGAATCATTATCAACATATTCATGAGTATTCTTAGAGATGCATTTAGTTAAATCTTCTAATATAAAAGGATATGCTCATATTAGTAAAGTGAAGCTACTAAAATCATGTGAATAACAAAGTAATTGCAACTCAAATGTAGAACATATAGAAGCATCAATACCACTTACGTAAGCGATGTGCTCTAGAACATGAGGATTCTCATTAGTGAAATTAGAGAAATTTTTAAAGTCTAGGATATACTCATGCAAAAATTTTAAAGAAGAATAACATGAAGATGCCATTGCATTACTTTCAATGTAAAATTAGATTTAAATAGTTTTCCAAAATTTATGCCAAAGACAAGTGCAAAACCATGTGTAAAAATGATCTAAAATGCTTGATTTTTTGTACTTTTTCAATGCAAATATATGAAAGAAAAGGTGATGTAAGTATTTTGATCAGGGGCATCAAATAATATGTCTAATATCAGTTTAATACAGCAATAAAACCCTTCACAACACACTTTTGATCCAAATACAAACACATAAACAACACAAATCTGCTCTTGCTACACAATGAAAGCCTTGAATCACTTTTACACAAGCTCAAGAATCCAAATTGTCATCTAGTTTACAAATGAATGCCTAAACATGCTTATATATGCAACTACAAACACTCCCGCCAAGAATTTTGTAATTTAAACTTTTCATGTCGGCATAGGACCTAAATAACGATCACAAGCTAACACTAAAAATTTGGGACTGACCCAAAATAATGTAGGACTAAGGTGTGGGCGCCCAAGTCCTCCCCCCTATTTTGGTCAAGGTTAGGTTCAAGGGATCCCCCTAGGTCCCATTTGTCATGAAACTTAGGGACCATTTCATCGAGATGTCAAAAATATGATGCAAGATGTCCTAAATGTAGATAAAAGACCTGGGAGTTAAACCTTATAAGGGAAAAGCCCCCAAGGGGACATTTTTCGACGTTACACCTATATAGAGAGAATAAAGGAATTTGTTTCCTTTAGCATAGGAGTAGGAGAGATATGTGTAGAGAATAAAGGGAGTTGTTCCTTTATCATAGGAATGGGAAAGACAAGTGTATTTATGCTTTCCACTAGTTTAGGGAGTTGGGTGAAGATATTCAATGTATAAATAAACCTTTCAACTCTAAAGAAAGGAGTTGTTATTTTGGAAAATTTTTGGAATAAGAAATCTACAACAATTTTAGAAGTAAATTTGTAATACTTTGTTGAAGAAATAATATATATGGAGCATTAAGCACAAAATTGGGTGATCTTGGTCCAATTCCAAGGGAGGAGCAGGTTGCTCATCCCAAGGAAGAGGACAACATTTGGTACTTATTTGATTGTTTGTATTATTTTAGTTTTATGCATTCCTATTTATTTTAAATGTATTAAATTAGATTTTAGTGCAAGAGTAATTTTATTTCTATATTTTTAATTCATGGAAACATGTTTTAGTTTTATAGTTTTAATTTATGCAAGTGTGTTCAAATTTTGCATGTGTGATTTCATTAGAATAATTTATATTTTTTTTTGTTTTTGTTAGAAAGAATTGTTTGCCAAAAATCTTTAAGTTCCTAATGCTTACAACCTTTAGACACCACCCCGGATTGATAAATTAAATGAAGAGGATTGCAACAATCCTCGTCAATGGTGAGAAAATTGAAAATACTAGGAGTGTAAATGGTCAAGATATTCTCATGGCTTGCCCACGTATTTTGGAGTACAACACTGTGGTGTTGATTTTCTTATCTAACTTGATGGATATCATTCAAGATATTGGATTGGTTATTCTCTTGGCAATGACTATCACTAGAACGTAAACAACAATATATGAATGAAAAAAACTACTAAAAACTACTTATAAATGACTGAACATGGTCACGTGACCATTAGTAGTTTATTGCCAGTCATTTATAACATGACCAACTTGATGACTAAACCATTTTTAGTCATTTATTGGTTGTTTTGATTGATCGATTTGGTAGTACATTTAGTCGTTCATTTAGTCATTTTTTATTCACTAATTAATTTAGTCATTGATTGTTGTTAACTAGTCACTTATTTAGTCATTATTATTCATTGATTTCTATCCATTGGTAGAGTATTTAGTCATTAATGTTAATCATCATTTTGATCAATTTGGTAGTATATTTAGTCACTTTTATTCACTATTCATTGATTTCTGTCAATTGGTAGTATATTTAGTCAAATTAATTATTAATTGATGTCAATTAGTAGTATATTTAGTCATTTTAATCAAGGGGAAGAAGCATCGCCACAAAATCACATCAACCATTTTGAAGCTTGCGCAATGAAACAACTTTGAGAAGTTAAAAACAACTTGTTTTATTGATAAAAAATGCTTACAAACAACATATACAGAACTGAAAATAAGTTACAATGCTTTCTCTTTGCTAAAAAAACCTTCATGGTTACAATACATAGCTCAAAGAATGAGCAAGAAGCTTATTTTTTGAGTATCACTAAGCATAGAAGCACAAAGACATTCATAGATGTCTTCTTCACAAATCCATGACTATCCCATAAAGCTCACTGTCGACCTAGTTCAAGATCACACTGTCATCTCTATAGAGATCTTGTCTCATGCACCCAACTTGCTCTAGTTTATAAGCTGCCACTGTGAATTGTTACCTATAGCAATAAACTATCCTTATCTCTAATGATTATGCCTCTAATGACTGTCATCTTTGGTAGGATACCTCAATTGTCATGGATTGTTATTCAACATTGCCTTATGACTAGGCTATGCATTGTCCTAATCAAACTTGTAGCTTCCTGAAATACATTGTCCAATCACTTGTCAGCCTACTATCATGCATTTTCCCTTTATAAAATAACAATGCCTCATGACTGCCACTACCTAGCTCATTATTCTAGCATGATTTCACTTGTACTCTGCCTCCCATCAATGTAGAACACTGCCCCTCTATTGGATGCCTTGACTACCTTTGACATCACTGTATCTTTTCCAAATTCCTTGAAAATAGTTCATCACTACTACTGTTACCTAGGTATGCACTCTATGTCATCTGCCAGACTATTACAAGTTCAGACAATCCATCATTGGTTCTGTCACTTATCACATCACTATCATGAACAACTGTCACATCATATCATCACCTCTAATATAGAAATCAACATCCCATTATGATACTGATGCTGCAAAATATCTATCTTGGCAGATAACTCATGATAACCCTCAACCTTGTTGTTGCTCACTTGTATCAACTCTATGGTACTATCCTTTGAAGTATATGCATTCAATAAAATTTCCTTTGAAGTATATGGAAGCCTTGATTCCTTCAGATGTTGTAGTTGCAACTGCCCTGGTAGACATGTATGCAAAATGTGGAACCATGGACAAGGCACATGAACTGTTTGATAGAATGCCTCAAAAAAATGTGGTCTCATGGACTGCATAGTTGCAGAACTGGGCTTGAACTTTCTATGTTGTGGGCCCCTTCATGGTCTACCAAGTCCAGGCGGCATAATAAAGCCAGCCCAAAAGAGACTCATGATGTTTTTCCTCACTTGTTCTAGGAATTCATTTTGTAGGGGAGGGAAGGTTTTGACTAACAAAAACTAGAACAAACAACAAATTGGAAAATGGGTTAAACTTTAAACTTTAAACTTTAATACAAAAACATATTTTTCAGCTTTGTTTGTAAATTTTTATCAAGCAACTGTTAAACTATCTATTTCAAACACATTTAATTGTGACTTGCATATTTGATGTTTGTGCCAAAGTAGGAGTGTTGCTTTCATTATGATACATAAGTATATCTTTATTGATGAATTGAGTAGTCTGGATAAACTTTATCATCTAGATGTCATTAAAAATGAAGCAAGTCAAAGACAGAAATGTAGTTTTAAGAAAATTAAACTGGTTTCCATGTTAAGTATATTTGAATATCAAATAGAATTTCAAACTTCATTAAACAAGAGTTCTTACCTCAATTGATACATACAGTGAAATAGGAATAATGGTTGAATATAATGTCACAAGGGTAAATAGTGTAAGAGAAACAACCTAGGTAATGAGGAAAGATGAGAGAAATGAGAAATTTACACAGAAAGAAATTTCCCATTAGCTAAAAGAAGAAAATTCAGTAGCCTTTAAAATTTCTAAATATTTAAATTGTCTTTGTGGCTTCAGTTTTAGTTTATACATTGTGCCAATCTAATAAAATCTAGAGTATTGCTTTGGAACAGGGTATGGACATCCATCAAAGCATGAAGGATAGAGGAATTTTGTTAGATGTTGAAGTTGCAACTGCCTTGGTAGACATGTATGCAAAATGTGGAACCATGGACAAGGCACATGAACTGTTTGATAGAATGCCTAAAAAAATTGTGGTCTATGTTAGGACCATTCAAAATTCTCATAGTCCCACTTGGTTTCATGCAAATTTTCCTTCCATAAATCCATCTTAGGGATCCATATTTCTTTTAAAATTATTCCAGGAGTCATTCATAAGCACCCCATACCAAGTCCATGTGAAAGATATTTATATTTTTGACCATTGATGCCTTTTTGTCTCTCACCGCAGTCCTGTAGGTCATTCAAAAGGTCTTGATGGGTGTGCAGGAACCAAGGATAACAAGAGAGCAATTATCACTATCCCATGGCATGAAGAGATTGCATTTGTGGCATTGCATTATGCAGAGATCGATTATCGTAGCCCCACGGTAGTCTCAAAACGAAGTGGCAGGCTGGCGGTATAAATTTAAGTTGCATATGATACTTCACTGCAGCCCCGTGCCAGTCAAGAGAATAATTAGCAGTAATGCGGTAAGAAGGAGTAGAGGAAAACAATACACCACACCCCCACGGCGGCCTCAAGTGAGGCTTACGGTATGGCAATATAAGGAGTTTAAATTATGCAAGTGTTGAATACCACGACCCTGCAACAATTTCAATGAAGGAGTGCGATAGTGCAGTGAAAGGATTCAAGTGATATTTAGTATATAGCGGTCCCATGATGGTCAAAGAAATGGTTTACAGTACTGTGGCAGGGAATAAGTCAATAAACATAATGGTACCGTGACCCCGCAATGTCCACTCCCTTGGTGTGCGGTAATGTGGTAAAGGTCAAAATGATGTAGGTTACCCCATTGCCCCGCAATAGTGACCTCACTAGGTTTACAGGGTAGTGGTAAATGGTAAACGGTAAAAGATGTCTGCCAAGTGTTCTCCCACCGAAAAAGATGACTGTCATCATTTATGGTGGAGGGTGTGCAGTAATCATTGAAATGACTACAAAACTGGTGAAATATTTTGTCTGTCCAATCTATGATGATCAACAAACTATGTTTGAAGTGATTTAAACACGTAGATTTTCTCAATCCTGGCAAAACCAGAGTAAATGGTGAAATGACCAGCTTCATAGCAAAATAAAGCCTAAAATTCCCTTGTATTTTTGTTTATGGTTCCTGTTTTTGGTTGGAGTCTATTTTGGTATTTCTGTGGGAAAAAAAGATGGTCAAGGTTTGTTGCCAACCCTTGGAACCTGAATCTAGCCAAACTTGTAGTTCCAAATGTGTTTGTTGATGTTGAACCGATCAGAGTATTGGCACAATTCTACCATCTAGCCACCAGGACAATTAGATTGCCTAATGGGTCACCATTGGTTGCATTGGATAGAAATACAGTTATTGATTGTTTCATGCTCAATAAGCAAGCCCTCACATAGGTTTACTTAAAGAAGAGTGAACAAGAATATAACAGCCTCAGAAAAACACATAAGAATGATGAATTACCCATGTACATGAGAAAATGGGCTAATAATAGAAGAATTGAAATTTCATCCACTATTGTTGAGCCTTTTGTTGTTGATGATTTTGTTGTTTATTTCAAAAGGACATACTTTTCTCTGTGTTAGGTGCTAGGTATTGATGCCCAAGACAAAACGCCTATGGATTTGATGATGATGGCCATGAGGATTCAGAATCTAGAGGTGAATATTGAGTATGATTTTGCATCATATATTGAAAATAAGATGCATGATGGTCTATTGCAAATCAAAGAAAACAAGAAGCCCCTTGATTTCAAATACTATTCCTTGTTGTGTCACTTGATACTATATCAAAATAGGGGAAAATGGCCCAGTAAAATGGATTTGAGTATGATTGACCAAATGAGGTAGAGGTTGCCCGCACAATGCTGGTGCTACAAACGGGATATTCATTATAAGAATTATAATTATGTAGTATTCCATGATGAGTTTGCAATCAAAATAATGAATTCACTTGGTCGCCCTTCTCCCAGATTAACCAAAGAGGTTAGAGAGATGTTGAGGCCTCTTGCTCATAGGCCAACACAAGGTCATAAGCACAAATTTGTTGATTGGTTTTTCTTGCTAGACCATACAATAATCAGAGTTTATGGGTGTGTACTTAGCCACCCCATGTGTTGCCAAAGTTTGTGCTTGATAGAATTGCATTCCTTGAGTTCATGTGGTAGATGCTTTGGATGGAGAAGGATGTGATGAAAAAGGCAAAGAAGGGAACTTTCCTTCCTGATTCTAATGTGTTTGGTGATTGGTCAGTTGGTTAAGACACTTTGGAAGAGCTGCAGACCTATTTGAAGGCTAAGTATTGTTTGAAATCAAGGACCAAAAGAGTTTGTGATCCAAAGGGTCACATGAGTTTTGTTAGGCAATTCATTCTTACCATAATGGGCGTATCCCATCAAATCAATTTTGATGAGGATGTGATTAGAAATTATGTCACTTTTAATGAAGTGTATAATAGAAAGAGGAAATGGGAAATTGTAAAAAGGATTGAGGATGACAGGAGAAAGAAAAAACCTAAATTTGAAGGATTTTTTCGTTGATGAGAAGGACCCCTTGAAGAGAATAGATATGGTCATTGATAATTTTCAAAGAATCTATGACAAGTTTGAAAATGAGCCTACAAAGGCTACCAACCTCCCAGTCAAGAGGCCACTGGGAGTTGTAATTCAAGAGCCTACCCCTGATGCAATGTCAGTTCAAGATCCTACATTTTTTGATTCATCTCTTCCCAAAAGGCAAAAGACTGATGATGTTTCTCCATTGGTTCCCTATGAAATGACTGAAGGAGTTGGAGATAATGAGGAGGTGGCCAATATTCTGAAGCATATGGGAGATGAAGAGGAAGAAGATCAACCACTGGTTGGTGAAGAAATAGAGGCCCACAAACCTGAAGTAAGAATGGAGGAACAAGGACAAGGTGACCCTAAGTTACAAGAAGATGAAAGGGTCGTGGCCTCAATGACGTTCATGGAGGATGATGATTTCATAAATACTATAGAATTCAAAGACTTATGGTTGAAAATAAATATGAGGGAGTTTGAGGAGAAAGTTGAGATAAATGAGATGGGTACTGATGAATCACAGCATGACCAAATTGTGACCCAAACTTTCAAAGAAATGAAGATTGATGAAATAAATGTTACCCTTGAGGAGGCTAGACAGTTGCTCTTGAAGAGTAATATGTTGATCATCCCTGGCCTTGAATTGAAGAAAATGTTTCTATTGGACCAAGTAAAGAATCAGGATGACTCAATGATGGTCTCCAAATTTGATTATGAGGATGGTGTCAGTGGTTGTGGATTCAACCAAAAAACAAAAACTCTAGCAATATGGGCCACACAGAAAAACACCAACAAGCAGAGATTACTTGATGTAGTCCAAGAGAAGAAGGGGACAACCATAGTAAAAACATTCTAGGATACATCAGTGCTTGAAGCAGCCACTCTTACCATGCACTCTGCAATGTTCACTCAAACTGCTATAAAAAAGTTGGAGCAAAGATTGCTTGATTATGAGAAAACTCAGATTGAGTTAAATGATGAAGTGAATAAGTTGTATCTAGAAAATGTCAAACTCAAGCAACAAATGAAGGGTGCTAGTTCTTCTTAGAGCCAGGCTATTGTACCATACCAAGCCCCTGTGCCAGAAGAAACCAGTGATGCTACAATGCCAATTGAGCAGTTGAATGCATTAAAATTGAAGTTCGAAAAGGAAATTGAAGAATTGAAAGAGCAAAATGAGAAGACAAAGGATGAAGCCAAATTAAAAAATCTTGAAGTATTTGAAAAAAAATTGGAATACAGAGTAAAATTGGTTGTTGAAAGATGTGCATGAATGTTGTTCCTCCTTATCTCAGGCCATTGGTTACTTGAAGGCCAATCTTTCTATTTTGGACCCAATATACAAGAAATGGCAACCTGCACACCATACATTGCTAACATTGTGCAAGGTACTACAAAGAGACCCAGGTGCTCTGGCTTCACTCAAGCCAACCGAGAATATGGTCAAAATGATCCTGGATGAATTCCAATATGTCAATGGTGAGAGCCAAAAAATGCAGGCAAAGATTGATTATTTTTCCACCTTCAAGCACTAGTTTATTCCTTCCATTTTGATAGAATATGAAAAGATCAAAGATTTTGATGCATGGAGAATAAGTTTAGCCAGATAGTTTCTCAAATCATTGATTTCTTGAAAAAGGGAGACAACATAATGTTGGCAAGAGACACTATATGGCTTCATGAATGTTGTCATTGATGGCAACAAAGCTCATCCCACCCATCCGCAGGGCATGGTATGTCTATATCGGAAGTCAGGTTGAAGAATATTGTGATCCAGTAAATAAAAACAAAGCATGTGGCAAGGTCCAACAGTCAGGTCCAGATCTCTCAAAGGAAGTATCTCAGTAAAGTGCGGATTTGGGGAAGTCAAGAGGAGTACCTTGACTGATAGATTCCAGGATTTGAGCCTCTGATGATGGAAGAGTAAAGAGACATGAGCACATGAGTGTTGGGTTCCTATTTGGCAGAGTAGATAGAGGAAGAACTAACTGGTAGAGCATCAGACCTAAATCCGGATGAGATATTGATGGTGATCAAGCTTCCTGAGGTATCATTCATGATTGATCGACAAAATTGATGACTTCTATAAGCATCTCCTTGATACACATCACTTGGCAAGCAAGGTTTCAGCCGACAGATCAAAGTTTGGGAAAATATTGACTATTCCAGATGCTGACTAGAAAGGTGTTGAAATCATTTGAGTGGATACATATACCAGATAGATTTAGATGTGAAGGTGTGTGTTGATTGTGTTATTATGTGAAGAAAAGTAGAAGACCAGTGTAAAAGGCAGTAATACAGGTCCATAATGTGACAGGACAGCAGCACCAAAGAAGAGGTAGAATGAAGTGCAGTAGATCAGTATTTTGACCCTAACCAGAACTGAACCTTAGCATGTGTGGATGCTTGTCATCAGTTCAAGTATCTTGTCACCTTATACCTTGTAGACAGTAAGTCTCTTGTAGGCAGTGAGCCTTTTGTGAGCAGTGTGCTCTGGTAGTGAGCCCTAATTGGCAAGTGCCATTTGTACTATCTTATTCTTCTAAAAGAGAATACAATCTTGGGTTAATCACCCCGTGGTTTTTCCATTAATAGGGTTTTCCACGTCAAAATCATTGTGTCATGTGTATTGATGTCATTTCTATTTCATGGTTATGTTTGCTTATTTGATCTGATGCCACACTAATTGTTAAGAAAGATCATAAAGTTGAAATAATCAAGATAATTGATTCACCCCCCCTCTCAGTTATCAACAATTGGTATCAAAGCCAAGTTCCTCCAAATAGAGCCTAATAGCTTGAGGAAGATCTGGAAATTCAAATGGATATGTATGGTATGAGGGAACAACTTTAGTCTGCCCTAGATGATCTTGAACAATCTAATTCTGAAGTTAATGAATTGAAGGAAAGACTTAAACAGGCTGATGATTTCATAAATGAATTAAAAGGGAAACTAAGTATCTCTATGAAAAAGAGAAAGGATCTACTTCAACAATTAGCAAGTCAAGGTGAAACCAATGATAAAAATGAAGACCTAAAGGAGAAAACCAAACTATGTGAAAAGTTATCAAAAGAGGTCATTATGGTAAGACATGAAATGGAATCAGGAGTTATGAAATTCACCCAAGAAATTGAAGAGAAGAGAAAAACCGAAGATGATCTAAAAGAATCTCTCAAGGAAAAATTAGAAGACTACCATAAAATGGATAGAATAATCAGACATCTGGAATCTGATCTTGAAGATGCTAGAGATAATGAAGAAAAACTTGAGGATCAAATAGACATTCTTAAAAAGGATCTTCAAACAGAAAATGAATACAAAAAAAAATTCAAGATAAGCTCTGCTCAACTTGAAGTTCTTCTTGAAAGTCAAAAGAGGGTAGATGACAAGCATGGCTTGGGATATGAGAAAGGTGAAAGCTCCAGATCCGGTCAGAAGAACTTTAGATCAGGAAATCCAAGGAACAAACCTAGAAGACCTCCGGTAAGGCAACCAAATGCTCAAAGATATCCATCCTTCAATGGATATTGCCACAACTGCAATAACTTTGGTCATAAAGCAAATCAGTGCAGAAGAAGAATGAATCAAACTAATTCATCCTTCCCTAGATAATGTTTCAATTGCAAAAGTTATGATCACAAATCTCATGAGTGTAGAAATATGCAAATGAACAATTCATTCAATGGTAAATGTTTTGCATGCAATAGAATGGGACATATGGCTAATTAGTGTAGATCAAGAGGATATCAATCAAATATGCAAAGAAATGTTGTTTGCTATAATTGCAATAGATCTGGTCATATTGCCAAATTCTGTAGAAGTAAGAATCAAAACATTAAGGGTCTAGTACATCATAATCAAAACCAAGACAAAGGAAAAGGAAAAGTGAATGCAGATGAAATTCAAAAGGAGATGAACAAGATATGGGTAAAGAGAAGTACAGAAAATGAGGGGATGGATCCGCCCCAGAATCTGGTACTAATACCCCTTCCGAAAACTAAATAAATGAGCTCTAGCTCAGGGGGAGTAACAGAAGAAAAATATTTTCCCCCAGCCAGTCACTTGGTGCCTAAAAATTGGCACATGGAGGGATGCGGACTAAAAGGGCTCTCAAAGAAACATCTAAATAATCTTTGAGAATAATATGAAAGATCTGAAATGAATTTGAAGAGGTTTAACAGTCATCCGATAAGAACAGGTTTTTCACAGTTAGATCCGGTATGATTCAAATTTGAGGTATCTTGATCTATGGATAGATCAAATGTTTGGGGAAAGGAAGACAGATTGTCAAATCAATCATCGAGAATAATTCTTAGTACATCTCAGTGATCCGGAGAAGATCTTTCTCAGAATAGGGAGAACAAGGCAACCGGAATAACTTAAGTTGCACATTTATTGCAATATGAAATTAGGGTTTGCAGAGAAATATAAGGGTTCTCTTATTGAACATTTACTCATTTTACATTCGAGAAAGAAGAGAAAAGGAGCTTTGCAACAGATTGCCTCAAGCCCATCAAAAGATCAACTGCAGAAGTCGATTCATCCAGCAATCCGATCCGGCTTATATCATGAACTCTAGAAGCGTAAAAGGTATTTTCCCCTCTTGAAAATCTCTCTGTGAATCTTTGAAAGATGACTACTCCAAATGTGGTGAAGATCACTGATAGGCCTCACCCTAAATTCAGAAAACATCCCTATAAATCCCTAGAAGTTGATCCCCTAGGTGCATTTTCTAGTATCCCACATGGAATTCTGCATGTAGAAGACATTAGGGTTTACATTCACTCAAACATTGAAGAATTTGGTGAATCCAAGCTGATGGATATCTACCACAAGGAACTGATAGATGATTCATTTGATCTCAAACCCCAATAAAAGGCCATCAAGGATAAACATTTCAGTCAGTGCATCCATTTCCCCTGCTTTGCTAAAGATGAATGGGTCCGATATGTCTTGAGCAGAATGCATGACAACTTCATGTGGTTGAATAGGTCATTTAAAATCACTAAGGATGCCATTAGGGAAGTAACTAGATTACACTCAACTGGTGGGATGCCTACTCTCAAATCAGTCAAAAACCAAACTATGACTGAGGCTACCGAATCTAAATTTGATAAAAGAGCAATGACAGTTGAGGATATCACAGATCCGGACATCAAGTTTGCCTCTATAATTATTGGCTACAAGATATACCACTCCAGCAGAGAAAATTCTATATCCGGAACAGCAATCTACACTGCTTATGAAATGTTGAGAAAGAATGCAGATTATGATCTTTGTGAACTTCTTCTGAGCCAACTGATGGAAAACCAACAAAAGATCAAGAAGGACAAGAACTCCTTCAAGTATGGTGGGCTGATATTGTGCTTGCTCTTCTACTTTATGAATGAGCTGCCCAGATCTAGCGGCTGGGTATGGCAAAATAACAGACCTATTGCAATTCAAATCAGAGATTACTTGCATGAGCTTGGTGATGCTAAGGCACAAAACACAACACTGTGGGGTTATTTCAAAAACTTCCAAAGCATGATGCAGGCTAGAGAAAGAATTCCCCAATCCCTAGTTGAAAAATATAAGAATACAGTGTGCTTTATGGTAGACACTGATCAATCTCTGATGGAGGTAGTAGAACCAAGAATAGTATGGATCATGCCAATGGGGTATGAGGTTGACAAGAAAATCCTAGAACTACATATCCAACATTTGCTGAGCCAGCCCAAAGATCCTAAGGTAGAAAGGTTTGGAACTTACCAAGAACTAAGTGTAAAGTTCATGTTGAACTGAGACAGCCTGAGATCAAGAGAAAGGTAAGGAGGGAAGTAGAAGATTTTGCCAAGAGGCATGGAATTTCAAAGGAGGCACTTGATGCAAATAGAGAAAAGATGGAAACGGCAGAAAAGGAAAAGGAAGAGGCAGAAAAAGAAAGTGCTCCGATAAAAGCCCCCTCTCGGACCAGATCCTCTAAGAGATCTGCATCTACCACTGCTAAGAGCTCAAAGGCATCAAAACTGAAAGCAAAATCATCCGATAAAGGAGAAAAGAGAACAAAGACAAAGGCAACAAGGTCTTATATCAGTCAAGAGGATGAAGAAGAGACAGAATCTGATGAAGAGATCAAGAAGATGAAGAAGAAGAAGAAAGTATCCAGTGAAGACAAGGAGGCAGAGGCAGAAGAGTTTATTGAAAGGCCCACTCTTTCCTTAGATGATGTAGTTAAAGTAGTTACTGTGGATGGGAACCTGCAACCAATAACAGAATTCTATGATGCATATAATGATGCAGATAGAAAGATCTTGGAGGAAGCCACAGTTAAGTACTTGAACATATACAATAAAGCATTTATTGAAATAATTTCTCTAATTCCTAAAATTTTAGAGAAGGAACTTGAAATGAGAAAAGAAAATGCCAAGGCTAAGGACTTAGAGATTAGAGAATAGATAGCTATTCAGCTCTATCCTTCAATTACTCTAAAACAAATGGATATGATCTTCAAAGATTGCAAGGATGAGTTCCGGAGTAAGGCTAGAATGAATCAGCTCATGCTTGGAGAAACTGATAAAGTGGCAAAAGAAACAGAAGAAATCCTCCGGAATGCCTATAAAAGATTCAATATTCCTGTTATAGAAGATTTAGGTAATGATCCCTCGGGAATGGATAACAAAGAAGAATCGACTGAGACTATAGCAGAAGAGGTAAAGGAGACAGGTGAAGAGAAAGATAAGGACTTAGAATCCTATTCTCTGGAAGAGGAGATCCATGAACAAGAAAACATCTCTCCTCAGGTTTCCACTGTTGGCTCTGGATCTAAAGAAGAAGAAAGAGTAGAAGAGAAGATTAGTCAAGAAGCAGAAGAGAAGGAAAAAGAAGATGACAGTAATAAGGGTGCAAAAGGAGAGAAAACTCCAACAGAAAAGACCATAGATGATAGTGGTAAGGCTGCAAAAGGGGACAAAACCCTGTCACCGACAAGAGACACAGTAGAAGCAGTCAATGAATTCTTAACCAAGGAAATGATGGAATTTGATGAACCGAAACTTCTTCAAGGACCATTCAATTTTGACTCCCTCTCCCCAGTTCAAACCATGAAGCTAGCATCCTTTACTTCAGCAAAGGCAAAAGAAAAACTTCTGAAGTCTCACATGGAAGACTGCAAGCTCATAGAAACTGCATCCGGTGTATTGGAGAAGATCATGCCATCTTTTCAGAAGGATCCCTCAGCCTCTTCATCCAGTAATCTCAAATCTCTAGTAAATAGTGTTAGCACACATTTTGATTCCTTAGAGAAGTCAGCAAAAGATAAAGTCTAGAAGGAGTTTGTGGAAAAGAGATTCTCTGAAGTACAAGGACTAATAACCAATGATAGGAGAAATATAGATATAGGGATAAAGAGCTTAGAAAATGCTCTTAAAGATGGCGGGGAAATATATAAATTTTGTCTATCATGGTCCAAAGTAACAGTGGAGATTGAGAAGAAAATGAAAGAACAAGAGGATAAACTAACAAGACTATCTCAGAATTTTGATCCTCTTACCACTTCCATAATAAATCAAGAATGTCAGACTACTGTAGTCTTGAATGAAATTAAGAAGCTTGAGAAGGAGAAGAAAAATAGAATAAGTAGGTTGAGTGAACTTAGAGGGATAATTATCCCTAAGTTAGAGGCCATGCATGAAGCCTTAAATGATGCTCAAACCACAACCCGAACAAGTGATCCGATAGATCCAAAGAGGGCAGAAGCTTTTGCATTCCTGTTGAGTGGTCACATCTCAATTTTGGACAGGATGAAGCTGAGCTGGGAAACAGAAGTTGTACAATTGAAGAATACTTTTGCAGATATACTAAAGTATATGTAAAGTATAATCAGATATTATACTTATGCAATAGATTGAGTTTTGAAAATTTTGGAGTGCGAAACGCACCCTTTGCCATTGATGTCAAAGGGGGACTGGGGAGAAGTGAAAAATGAGGAATCTAGCTAAGGGGGAGCTCTAGAAAATGTACATAAGAATAGAGCATTAGCCAAGGGGGAATATAGTATGACACTTAGTCATTTTTCACTAAGTGTTGCCATCAATGCCAAAGGGAGAGATTGTTGGCAAGATACACTATATGGCTTCATGAATGTTGTCATTGATGCCAACAAAGCTCATCCCACCCATCCGCAGGGCATGGTATGTCTATACCAGAAGTTAGGTTGAAGAATGTTGTGATCCGGTAAATAAGAACAGAGCATGTGGCAAGGTCCGACAGTCAGGTCTAGATCTCTCAGAGGAAGTATCTCAGTAAAGTGTAGATTTGGGGAAGTCAATAGGAGTACCTTGAATGATAGATTCCAGGATTTGAGCCTTCGGTGATGGAAGAGTGAAGAGACATAAGCACTTGAGTGTTGGGTTCCTGTTTGGTAGAGTAGATAGAGGAAGAACTGACTGGTAGAGCATCAGACCTAAATCCGGATGAGATATTGATGGTGATCAAGCTTCCTGAGGTATCATCCATGATTGATCAACAAAATTGATGACTTCTATAAGCATCTCCTTGATACACATCACTTGGCAAGCAAGGTTTCAACTGACAGATCAAAGATTGGGAAAATATTGACTATTCCGGATGTCGACTAGAAAGGTGTTCAAATCATTTGTGTGGATACATTTACCAGATGGATTTAGATGTGAAGGTGTGTGTTGATTTTCTTATTATGCGAAGAAAAGCAGAAGAGCAGTGTAAAAGCCAGTAAGACAGGTCTGGAATGTGACAGGACAACAGCACCAAAGAAGAGGTAGAATGAAGTGCAGCAGATCAGTATTTTGACCCTAACTGGAACTGAACCTCAGCATGTGTGGATGCTTCTCATCAGTTCAAGTATCTTGTCACCTTATACCTTGTAGACAGTAAGTCTCTTGTAGGCAGTGAGCCTTTTGTGAGCAGTGTGCTCAGGCAGTGAGCCCTAATTGGCAAGTGCCATTTATACTATCTTATTCTTCTAACAGAGAATACAATCTTGGGTTAATCACCCCGTGGTTTTTCCCTTAACAGGGTTTTCCACGTCAAAATCATTGTGTCATGTGTATTGATGTCATTTCTATTTCATGGTTATGTTTGCTTATTTGATTTGATGCCACACTAATTGTTAAGAAAGATCAAAAAATTGAAATAATCAAGATAACTGATTCACCTCCCCTCTTAGTTATCAACACATAAATACTCTCAGCTTCAATGTTATTCTGGATAGGGTGATTGCCCTGGATGCTAGATATGTCAAATTCATCATGGATGTCAAAATGTTGTTGGACAAAAGATGGAAAGATCACAAGGCTAACCTGCTCCAAATTTAAGAATATAAATGGCCTAGTGATTATGCTATTTTCTAATGGGAGAAAAAATATCGTGTAGCTAAATAGTGGTCAGGTAGGGGAGCAATGTGCATCATGCTGGCATCAATAGGCACCATCAAATCTTGGACATCCTTCTTTTTGTCTCTTTATGTTTTTATGCTTTCCAATTTGTATTCAAAACATAATTGGCGGTCATTTTAAGACTTGTCAAAAAAGTATATACTCTAATAGGTTGTATCAAGGGGTGGGTATTTGAAAAGACATCTTTGGAATGTGAAAGGTCTAAAGCTTGTAGCTTCATTCACCCCTATAAGAAGGAAACCAAGACCTTGGGAAAGCTCTCTGGGAATTTTGATTTTTGAAAAGAGACATCATAAGTCTTGATCTTTGAAGCATATCAATAGAAAGTTGCATTTCTCTGGTGCCATTACTTCTATTTCTCAATTACTGTTGATTATCTTTGATACTTTATCTAGTTGTCTCCATATTGCATTTTCCTAGTTATTTCAATTAACATATCAAGGGTATGCTTAGTTCTTCAAATTCAAACCTTACTCTTTTCACAATTCTCTCATAGGTTTTGAGTTAAGGGAGTCAAGTCTAGAATGTAATGTTGTTGTTCCTATGTTTGCAATAAGAGAATATTGTCATTTGAAACTAATATCTCCGTCACACCTCATTATTGATCTATTCCCTTTTTGAATGGTAATATGGCTGTGATATGCTTCTTCTCTATGATGACTAATCGTTGCATGATAATGTAGACTATCACCGTGTTTGTGTCATAGGGCATTTGACTGTATTATTAGATCATGTGTATTCTTATGGTCTCACAAACTCTAGGAAATAACCTAAGACCCTTGGATTGCCTTAATACTCTCCTCTCACCTGCCATGCTCTAACAGTCTCTTACGTTATCCTTTATCACCAACCATATACTTAACACAAGATGCTTAACACTTCTATCATGATTGTAATTGTGATTATGTAGGCTATCTTGTGACCTGCACAGGTGACCTATGGATTATTTGTCATCTATCCTTCATGCACACTTGTCATACAATCCCTAACTTATAACTGTCATCTACAGCATTTCCATGACACAAAACCTTAAGGCCTAATTCAAGACAGTGTCTCATAAAAATCCTTATATACTACCTTCAACTCACACTCATGATGTGGAGATAGAAATCACTTATATACTCCTATGCCAATGAATATGCTCTTGTTCATGATAATCTTAGGATTCACTTATATTTACAAAAATCCCATTAAATCTCTTAGAGACACCACTCTTTAAACAACATTGCCATGAAAGGCTTGTCATACTGCTCTTTGTCATTTGGTTTGACATGTCATTATACATTGCCTTCATATTCTCCATTCATTGTTTTTCATGAGAGAAATATTTTTTGAGTCACCAATGAAACATCACATACCTATGACTGCCCTTGTGACTATCATGAAACTCGTTCATATTATCTTCACAAGCCATTTACTTGAGTTATTGTCTTTTGAATTAATAACAATGATTTCTTTTTTACCTTGTCTAAAAAGGTTTAACATGGAAAACCTCCATAGATTTTGATGAATGTGCTAGGGTTTAATAGACCTAAGATCTTATCACTATTCATAGCTTTTAATATTCATAGAGACAAAATCTACCATGGAAAAGAATGGAAAATAACTCATATTTCATAAGTAGTAATTTGTGTTTTTCACATATTCATTTGAGAAATTAATATTCAAATGTCAATTTTAATTGGGTGTTCCTAGTGCATAGCTTTGTAACATTTGCATCTAGTATCCCTACATTAGGAAGCTTATGCAAATATTAAATTCATGAAGAGACAATGAATAGTAAAACACAGTCATAGTGTTATCTTTAATAGGTACAAGCCTCTGTTAAGGAAGGCAGTGAGCAGTTTTTGTCAAAGGACAGTGGGATAGCACTTGGAGATGCTTGGTAAAGAGGCAAAACATGACAGTCCTTAAGGGATAGATTGAGCAGTAGCAACCTCAAAATTACAAACTTATCCTTCAATCCCTACAATCATGTTCTAAAATTACATGGAAAATAGGTACATTTCTTCATTTAAATGACAAAAACACAAATCTTATCTAATATATTCAGTAGATCAAATACAGAGCACCAAGAAAAACTAATCAAGGGAAAACTTTTAATTGTACTACCTGAATAAAATCCAAAATAGATAAAGGTTGTTTCAGACCCAATCAATTTATATTTGAATGTATTGGAGGATGCGGAAATATGAGAGCATGAAAAGAAAAATGTCTAGAATTTTATGTAAATATGTAAATAGAATATGTATATTGGAGGTAATGTAAACTCCTAAATCCTTGATAATCTAAGCAAGGAATTTTTCTGCAATGTTATTGAGTCCGCTGCTTAGTCACCTAGCATATTGATTGTTCAAGGATATACACACCATTATATAAAGGATGTCTTATGTGGTAGAGATAGACTCTACATATTGATAGCTGATATGTTTCAATATGTATTCGTTATAGATATTTTCATGCATATTCATATCCACTTACGTACATGCATATATACACTGTATTAGATATCTTTTCTTTTAGGACTAACCACTTGGAATATTTAATACTCAAGTGATTCTTTTAATGAGCTATCATTGTTACCCTCATCTCTTTATATATAGAAATCTACACATTTTTACATGCATATATGTGTCTATGTGTATATACATACAAACACACAAGTACATGTATATGTGTATACACATAAACACAGATATAAAAATGTATGTATATATGTATAGAGTAAATTATATATGCAGATCTCTCTCAATCACCATTATATGGGCATTTGCATCATGTCAAATATTGTTGAATTAGGTATTTACTTGTATGTACCCCATATTGGTGCAAGGTTGGGATATGCCTTGATTACAAAGCATGCTCCCCAGATTTGGAGACATTTAAATATAATTTTTCCTAAACATAAAGCAAAGCAAAAAACACTAAGCAAACCTAGGTATGAACAATTTACAGCCATTGAAGAGACATTTTGCATTATTTTCTCTTTATATTTTCAACTACCAATACATTGACTTGGGAAGTAGCTACACATTTAGACACATTTATGCATCTCTCTATGGTTCAATGTTTCATTGAGCCCTCCAATTCTATTTTTTGGGGATTCAGGGGAGAGGGAGTATGTGGAAATCTGAAAAGTGAATGCTTGGAAGCTCCCCTAAATTGCAAGGAATATAATTTGAATAGGAAATTACCATGGGAATGGGGAGTACGTGATTAGGCCAGGAGGATGAGAAAAAGGGAAATGAAAAACAAAGTGATGATCGAAAAGTTTTGCACAAGGAATAACTATATTAGTATATATGAACAATAAAATGCTCTTTTATAGCTATATAAAAATTGAACTTCTAATTAACAAGTAGTGCATCGATTTTTCTTTCATGAATTCACTATGAATTCTAGTTAACCAATAAGCACACAAGAAGATTCTAACTTAGTATGGTGATCCTCAAATCATAAAACCATAAATATGTCAAACAAGACCCGATTTATATCACCAATATTGAAAATGACCATGTGAGAGGAAGACTCATCTTGAAGGAAGATAAAACTAATGGAAACCATGATTGGAGGTAGAAGCAAGCCCCAAGTCCATATCAAAGTGTAGGCGTTGAAGAATTAACATTAGCATTATCACTAAATGAGGCAAAGAAAATTTGATAATGCCCATAGAAATTAAGCTTAGATCGGAGGGCCTAGTGTGGCAATCTTGTGGGAGTGCAATTAACTTTTCTTGGGAGCTTTTATCACAACTACCAAAAATTAGAGAGTAAGTCGGCAATGATCATATGTTTCGATCTCTTGAAGTATGGATGAAGAATGAGGAGAAGTTGTATGTTTGTGAAGAAGAACATCATATGTACCGCTTTAAACAAAAACCCTTACATTTGGAAGCTTTATAGGGCTTCTCAATATAAGCTCAAAAAACACCAAAATATGGGAAGAAGTCTGCACTGAGTCATACTACATTACCGATATCCTTGTGTCCTAAAGTTATACTTGCCGAAGAAGTCCTCTGTTCTCCATCAAATGTCTGCAAAAAGGCTCAAGCTTCAAATACTAATCCTCTACATACATGGCAAACTCGTTCATTAATGAGCATCCGACGAGAACAAGATGAAGGATTTTTTGTACTAAAGATATTAGTTCGAGCTTACATTCCTTTGTGAGGCTCTCGGCTCTCAAACTACTGAAAGGATAGCGGAGGAAATATTTGCATCCTGCCAATAATTTCCCAATTGTAGCAATGGAAATGAAATGATTAGCATCCCGCCAATAATTTTTCAATTCAAAGTATTTTTTTTAATTACCCACTTTTATTTGTGTGAATTACTATTTAGTCATTTTTATTTGTATAACTAAATAATTTTTTAGTCGATGATCAAGTTAGTCATTTATTTACTCATTTATAGCTAAGTTGCAAAAAATTAGTAGAATTTAGTCATTTTAAGTTGTTGTGACTAAAAGTTTTAGTCACGTAGTCATTTATTTACCAAATTCTACTACTGTATGTTTAGAACTACTTGCTCTTGAAAGAAAATTTTAATAAGGAAACGGAGGAATACGATTTTATCGATGGTATAACGATGATTGGGGAATCTTTCCTCATAATTTATTATCTTTCTACCTAGCATCAAGGTGTGTCTATAATATGATGCAATAGAATCTTCACAACAATTGCTCCAATGCCTTCATGAGAGTAGTAAGCTCACACTACCATGTACTAGGTGAGTCAATGATTTATAAAGCCAGAGAGGTGTTTAATGCTATTTGTCTAGTATTGGCACTAAACAGATTACAAATTACAGAAACATAAATTATAGAAATATAAATAATTTTTTAGTCGATGACCAAGTTAGTCATTTATTTACTCATTTATAGCTGAGTTGCAAAAAATTAGTAGAATTTAGTCATTTTTAGTTGTTGTGACTAAAAGCTTTAGTCACGTAGTCATTTATTTACCAAATTCTACTAGTGTATGTTTAGAACTACTTGCTCTTGAAAGAAAACTTTAATAAGGAAATGGAGCAATATGATTTTATTGATGGTATAACGATGATTGGGGGAATCTTTCCTCACAATTTATTATCTTTCTACTTAGCATCAAGGTGTGTCTATAATATGATGCAATAGAGTCTTCACAACAATTGCTCTAATGCCTTCATGAGAGTAGTAATCTCACACCACCATGTACTAGGTGAGTCAATGATTTCTAAAGCCAAAGATGTGTTTAATGCTATTTGTCTATAGTTGCACCATGCCTCCAAGAACTCCCCACCTAAGAAAGTACCCAAGGTCCCCAAGGGTAATGTTCCCTCTATAGTGTCTTCTAACATTTTTTCCTCAGCTATGGCCTCTATCTTAGTTCATGTTCCAGTACTTGTTCAAGCCCTTGTTGAAGATGGATATAGCTCTAATGGAAGTATATAGTTTATAGCTTTTTTGAGTATTATGCTAAGCTTAGTAATGTTTTTTGGCTTTGATATGTATTTTGTGCCAATGTGGTGTAAGATAAAATCAAGAACATGGCACTCTACCTAATACATGTAAAATTTTTAATGTATATAGCATATATGATTTCCTATATGTAACTATTTCAAAAAAAAAAAAAATTGTAGCCATCACATTTCACATTTTTCATTTTTGGTAATATAATATTGTTCATATGGATTTTTCATTGCAGCCATTGATTGGAAGATTACAAGATGTATAAAGAGCTATTTTTAGTCTCATTTGGTGTCATAATTATAGAGAAATTTGAAACCCTAAAAAAGTGGGTTGGAAGGAGCACTTCTCTATAGTCATCCACAGGAGCATAGAAAGAGAAAAATAGAGATTTAAACCAGAATGGAAGGAGCATTTTTTTGTGGTTATAATTTTAGTGTCATTGGAAGGAGCGGGAGAATGCCAACTATACCTCCTTCCAACGGCACTAGAATTATAGCCACTAAAATTGTTAAACTCGATTTCCACACATTTTCCCTTTATTTGTTTTGTTTTAAGTTTTGTCCTCTATTCCATTCTCTTTGTTTGTTACGTTTTTTCTGTTCGTCCTGTTCTTGATTTGATTTTGGTATTCTGTGTGTGGTATTTGTATTCTATGTGTTTCTTTTTGGATTCCTTGTTTCTTTAATCCTGTAATTTGTGTGTTTATTTTTGGGTTGTGTGTCCTTTTCTGGCAGAGGGTAAAGAAAAGCGCTGGCAGGAAGAATTTCCAAGGAAGAAAAGAGAAGGCACTGCATTTGAAGAAAGTTTAGTAAGTTTTTATGTAATGTATAGTCCTTTTTCATCTTCATTTTCATAGGAAATTTATTTTGCCATTGTAGTAGAATATTCAATATAATGTCATTTGTTTGCTGGCATTTACTTATATCATTTCTACTACAGCAGTAGTATTTAGTGCACTCATAATGTTCTGCTTTGTCTGCATATCGTTAAATTTCTTTGTTGTAGAATTATTTCAAATATTTGAATCTTTCAATAGAGCTTATTAGGTGAGGTAATTAATTTTCTTGTCTCATATTTTCTTATTTATTAGCGCTTCATATTTTTCAGTTTCTTAGTAAGGAGATTTGGTCTTATTTAGTACTACTGGTTAAACACCCATGAACCCCTCTCTTCACTCTCTCAATGTGGAGTTGCTACTGGAGTTTCAGATATACCACATCCTCATTGCTCTAGGATTGAGCCCTTATTCTTCCAAAAAATTAAATGGGTCGATTGCCCCCAATCAAAATAGATGTACCCTTGTTCAATTCATAGACCTCAACTTGAATTAGGTGGGTCTCCTCATTGCTTAGTTTTGTTTCATTTCCTCTCAAATCAGCAAGTTAGTTTGCACTGGGAGGGAGTTGAGTGTCCCATCAGTTGTTTCAGAGCTGGTCTTCCAATCCCAACTTCTACACTATATTCTAGCCCTTCCATTTCTCTCCCAGACCTTATGAGAATACTGAAGGAAGTTGTTACTAGACAAGAGGAGGTGACATTATTAGTGTTATCAACATGGTAATGGATGTGAATAACAAGATGCTTATCTCTTTACAGCCCATTCATCAACATATCCCTCCAACTGGAACTAGAGTTTAGGTTGAGATGAGGGATGAGCAGTTCTGCCCCTACTCTTCAATGATGTCAGAGCAACAAATTGTAAGGAAAGCCTTTTAAGATTGCCCTCACAATACAAGTATTACTAAGAAAAGCAAGAGATTCAAGTGGACATAAAGATGTCAAATACCATTCTACACCCTTATAAAGCATTGGAGGAGCCCGTCATTACTTTAGTAGAACCAACTAGCTGCACACATTGTTCTGGGGAATTGGTATACGATGCAGCTAAACATAGGAGGCCTCACGTGGTTGGTAATTTGATTTCTGTTTTCTCAAAATATGAACTCTTGTAGTTCTTGTCTCTGGCTTAGTGTGATGCATTATGCATTTTCAACAACTATGTTTAAGTAGCTTTTGGCTAGATGGTTGTACCCTATTTTTATAATAACTTTCTTTATGAATTAATAAAATGCATAATATTTAGCACATCATAGTCACCATCTGACAGTTGGTGCCTGTGTTGAGCAGCCACTCGTACTTGGGAGAGCATAGATCATATCAGTTCTAAGTTGCAATATTGTATAGGATTATAAATGAGCAACGTGAGAGCAAGCGTTGGGAGGTGGATTTCTCCTAAATGGAATTCAATCCTCTCTCGGTCTTATGTTTTCCTTGTTTCAGTGAAGCATTTATTCATTTTCATAACATGTGGTTCATTTTACCCCAATGTTTTTCTATTGTAATCGTGCTCACTTTTACATTCCAATTACCAACTTTGGTCACTTGTTAACATTCATATGATTTCTTTCACTGATATGACTAAATGCTAGATGCTAGATCGTCATGCTTAGTGGAATAAGTAGCTTTGAATTAAAAGATTGGTGGCAACAACCTCTCTAGGACAGTCCTGATCACTAGTTGATGGCAGGACAATGATGTAAAACCCCAAGAGTGTCTATTAATACTATCATCCAAATTTAACAAACACTTGAGATAGTGGTCCTTTGCCAATCAGACTCATACAGTAGTTATTTGGTGCAGCTATGGATTGGGTGATAGAGAGTTAAGAACAGACTCAATGCTCTGTCTCTTGCAGGTACTTATGAGTTTCTAAAGCCCTCACAATCTTCTATCAAGGTTTTTAGCGATGCAAGCACATAAAATGTGTTAACAAAACAAAACAACAATCACAAGGCTCAGTACAGTCTTTCTTAGAAGCACAACCTGCTACAGTCCAAATTTGGATTCTTACCATGCTTTTAGAATAATTTATTAGCGGATATCAATAGGGTATACCTCCCAAGCAAGGATGTAGGTGTTTTGAAAGCTTCAACACAGAGGTAAGTGAGACTATGAATTTCTCAAAAACACTAACCATAGCAAGATTTCTGAACACAACACTAAAACATCATGGAAGAAATGTCAACACAGCAATGTCTTCAACAATACATGCAAAAAACAACAAAATAGGTTACAGTTCACCGCCATAAAATAGAGGAAATGATGATAGAAAACTTCTATACCCTCATGGAGGATTTATACAATGACCACCGGAAAGATATCTACATTCAAACTGATTCTTTGTATTGTTATACGCTGTCACAGCAGTTTTTATGCTGTCAAAGAAGTTTATCCACTGTCCCAGAAGTTTATCCACGATGTCTCGTCTGTGTGTTTGTCTTTGTTTTTCTTCTGCAATTGTTTTCACACTCTCTTTTTGGATGGTCTCCTCTCATCTCTAACTGTTGCCCTCTCTCACACAACTATCTCGTCCATTTCCTATTTTCTGTTGTTCATACCCTCACTCACCTCGACTGGGAGATTGTTCCTTTTCTGTTTTGTTTGAAAAACATTTTTTTTCTTTTATGAAGACTTTACATGCTATAATGGACTGTTCTGTCACCTTTTTGGATTTTGCATGGGCCCTTTTTTCCTGTTCCTCTTCTCTTTCTCTTTCCCGATGATCACTCTTCTAAAACTGTCCCACTAACTCCCATGGAAGAACCACTTCCTCATAACTGAATCTAAGAGCAAGGAAACATCAATAGCTATAGCAGTTCTCTGCACAATTGACTATACCCTAGCAGTGAACTGCTCCACATGATTTTCATTGACAGTATTTAGCATTCAAGCTCATGTTTACAATGGGCTTCTGCTTCGCTAGTTCTTTGTCCTGTTAATTTTTTTTTTTAATGTAGGAGCGTCGGTCCATTGAGGTTTTGGGTTTCATTGTTTGTTTCATGTTCCATTTTTCAAGGGCATTGTCCCCAATTTTGCTTTAATGATGTTATTTTAGTGTAGTTTTGGGTTATTTTGTGATGTCCTCAAGGTTTGGGGTCAGTCTCCAAGGGGATAGAATAGTTCTTGTTCGAACTTAGGTTCTTTAGACAACTTAAATGGGAACTTAACACCCACTCCCACCGAGTTTAAAAAGAACAAGATTTAGTTATGAGGAAGTGGTTCTTCCATGGGAGTTAGTGGGACAATTTTAGAAGAGTGATCATCGGGAAAGAGAAAGAGAAGAGGAACAGGAAAAAAGGAGCCCATGCAAAATCCAAAAAGGTGGTAGAACAGTCCATTATAGCATGTAAAGACTTTGTAAAAGAAAAAAATGTTTTTTAGACAAAACATAAAAGGAACAATCTCCCGGTCGAGGTGAATGAGGGTATGAACAATAGAAAATAGGAAACGGATGGGATAGTTGTGTGAGAGAGGACAGCAGTTAGAGATGAGAGGAGACCATCGAAAAAGAGAGTGTGAAAACAGTTGTAGAAGAAAGAAAAAGACAAACACACAGACGGGACAGTGTGGATAAACTTCTGGGATAGCATATAACAATACAAAGAATCAGTCTGAATGCAGATATCTTTCCGGTGGTCATTGTATAAATTCTCCATGAGGGTATAGAAGTTTCTATCACCATTTCCTCTGTTTTATGGCGGTGTATTGTAACTTATTTTGTTGTTTTCTGCATGTATTGTTGAAGACATTGCTGTGTTGACATTTCTTCCATGATGTTTGAGTGTTGTGTTCAGAAACCTTGCTATGGTTAGTGTTTTTGAGAAATTTGTAGTCTCACTTACCTCTATGCTGAAACTTTCAAAACACCTACATCCTTGCTTGGGAGGTATACCTATTGATATCTGTTGATAAACTGTTCTAAAAGCATAGTAAGAATCCAAATTTGGACTGTAGCAGATTGTTGTGCTTGTGAGAAAGATTGTACTGAGCCTTGTGATTGTTGTTTTGTTCTGTTAACACATTTTATGTGCTTGCATTGCTGAAAACCTTGACAGAAGATTGTGAGGGCTTTAGAAACTCATTATTACTTTTAAGAGACAAAGCATTGAGTCTGTTCTTAACTCTCTATCACCCAATCCATAGCTGCACCAAATAACTACTGTATGAGTCTGATTGACAAAGAACCACTGTCTCAAGTGTTTGTTAAAGTTGGATGACATTATTAAATAGATAGTGTTGGGGTTTTACATCGCTGTCCTACCATCAACTAGTGATCAGGACTGTCCTAGAGAGCTTGCTGCCACCAATCTTTTAATTCAAAGCTACCTGTTCCACTAAGCATGACGATCTAGCATCTGGCATTTAGTCATATCAGTGAAAGAAATCATATGAATGTTAACAAGTGACCAAAGTTGGTAATTGGAATTTGAAAGTGAGCCCGATTACAATAGAAAAAACATTAGGGTAAAATGAACCACAGGTTATGAAAATGAATAAACGCTTCATTGAAACAAGGAAAACATAAGACCGAGAAAGGATTGCATTCCCTCTAGGAGAAATCCACCTCCCGAGGCTTGCTCTCAGGTTGTTCATTTATAATCCTATACAATATTGCAGCTTAGAACTGATATGATCTATGCTCTCCCAAGTACGAGTGGCTGCTCAACATAGCCACCGACTGTCAAATGGTGACTATGATGTGCTAAATATTATTCATTTTATTAATTCATAAAGAAAGTTGTTATAAAAACAGGGTACAGCCATCCAGTCAAAAGCTACTTAAACATAATTGTTAAAAATGCACAATGCATCACACTAAGCCAGAGACAAGAACTACAAGAGTTCATATTTTGAGAAAACAGAAATCAAAGTACCAACCACATGAGGCCTCCTATCTTCAGCTGCATCTTATACTAATTCCCCAAAACAATGTGTGCAGCTAGTTGGTTCTACTAAAGTAATGATGGGCTTCTCCAATGCTTTATAAGGGTGTAGAATGCTATTTGACATCTTTCTGTCCACTCGAATCTCTTTCTTTTCTTAGCAATACCTGTATTGTGAGGGCTATCTTAGAAGGCTTTCTTTACAATTTGTTGCTCTGACAGCATGGAAGAGGAGGGGCAGAACTACTCATCACTCATCTCAACCTGAACTCCAGTTCCAGTTGGAGGGATATGTTGATGAATGGGCTGTAAAGAGATAAGCATCTTGTTATTCACATCCATTACCATGTTGATAACACTAACAATGCCACCTCCTCTCGTCTAGGAACAACTTCTTCAGTATTCTCATAAAGTCTCAGAGAGAAATGGAAGGGCTAGAATATAGTGTAGAAGTTGGGATTGGAACACCAGCTCTGAAACAGCTGATGGGACGCTCAACTCCCTTCCAGTGCAAACCCTGCAAGAGTTGTAGTTCTAAAGTGAAGCTCACCACCTATGTACCCAAGCAATCATCCTCCCTTGGCTTGTAACTTCTTGAAATGTCCACCCTTGGGATCAGACCCCAAGGATTTCCAGTCAAAGTGTGACAATTGGGGTATCTGTACTTACAGAGATACTAATGGTCTTGCCCAAGTATGTGCTGGGAGAGTGTTCTTCAGCTGTAACTTTAATTCTGTGTTCAATTAGTTGTTGTAAATCTGAGTTAACTATTTAAGCCATTTACTGTATTTTCTGTTATCTCTTGCTGTGTTTTTGATACAGTATATAATTTCCAGAAAAGAATATTGCCTTAGAAATTTACCCATGCAGGTCCAGATAAGTGTCTACATCAGCAGTGTATTCCTTTCCTTTTTTAATAAGATTTTTATTCGATTTAAAATATATATATATAAATAATATTGTTGATTTGAACAAGGTCTTTGTGTTTTTTATTGAGTGAAATAAAGAAAGAAAGTTCAAAAGATCTCTTCCATCCCTGTGAAGGTAAACCCCCAACTCAATCTGTATCTTCATAAAAACATAGGCATCGCTTCCCACATCCAGGTAGCTTCTCATTTTTCCTTACACTATTGCAGCCTATAATAAATTTGGATGTAAAATCAAATTCTAAAGCTTAAAATAACTTGTTGATTTGAGAGGAATTGAAACAAAACTGTAGCAATGAGGAGACCCACCTAATTCAAGCTGAGGTCTGTGAATTGAACAAGGGTACATCTATTTTGATTGGGGGCAATCGACCCATTTAATTTTTTGGAAGAATAAGGGCTCAATCCGAGAGCAATGAGGACGTGGTATATCTGAAACTCCAGTAGCAGCTCCACATTGAGAGAGTGAAGAGAGGGGTTCATGGATGTTTAACCAGTAGTACTAAATAAGACCAAATCTCCATACTAAGAAAAAGAAAAATATGAAGCGCTAATAAATAAGATAATACGAGACAAGAAAATCAATTACCTCACCCAATAAGCTAAAGATTCAAATATTTGAAATAATTCTACAACAAAGAAATTTAACGATATGACAAAGCAGAATATTACGAGTACACTAAATACTACTGTTGTAGTAGAAATGATACAAGTAAATGCCAGCAAACAAATGACATTATATTGAATATTCTACTACAATGGCAAAATAAATTTTGTATGAAAATGAAGATGAAAAAGGACTGTACATTACAGGGGAGCAGATTTAAGATATATAAAAACTTACCAAACTTTCTTCAAATGCAGTGCCTTCTCTTTTCTTCCTTGGAAATTCTTTCTGCGCACACTTCTCTTTACCCTCCGCCAGAAATATTTCTTAACTCGTCGGTTATTTACTAGAAATATTTCGCTTTATGTTTGATCATAGAAAATATTAATTATTCTTGAAACAGTTGAACGCATTGCAGATGCTTTTTTTTCAGTACCAGAAATACATTTTCCGGTGCAGTAATAGGAATATTTGTCATTATTAACAGTTGGACGTGAAAAAATATTATGCGTTAATGTAATTGTCTCACGCCGTCAAAAAAATTTACGCCGATGGGCTTTTTCCTCGCCGGTGCTCTGAAAGGCCGTTGTTTTTCTATATGTGCTTGAAAACTGTCTCACCGGGTAATCTAATATCTTGCACTAAATGCACAAAATCTGGGTCGATCTATTCAATTGCCTTGGTAGATAGGATAGTTGTCTTTGCAGTAAATGCATTTAAAGATAAAATGCCAATTTTTTTTTGGTAGTAAAGCCATATGCCATTTACTATACTTCCTTTGATCACAGCGAAGGTTTTACTATACTGTCTTTGATCACCGCCAAGGTTGTGTATAAATAGTCTCTAATAGAATGACAAAATAACAAGCATTCAGTTTGTTTGGATTTGCAGTATCACACTAAACATCTAAGCAAATCTGGGTAATGGAAAAGAGATTACATAAGGCATCACCATTGCTAGGGTTATTCTTGCCCAGCGTGCTATAGGTTTCTGCGAGTCCAGAGATGATGATTACAACAGCAGAAAATCACAATCCCATGAAGTTTGCCAAGGTATGAACATGGGGATTAACTATACCAATTGGGTTATAGGTCCCGAGGTCGATTCTCTCCGCCCAGATTTCCAATGGTTGTTCGGATCTCCGGACCCCCTCGACAGTCCCATGAGGATTAGTCTCGCCTCCGCTCGCCTCGCCATTATTAGCCCCAACTCGGCACAAAAATGTAAGCCCGAGGTAAGGTGTGGTGGGCAACGTTGGGTGGAGTCGCAACGCTCCTGTCTCTCTCGGGGGGCAGGGCTAAGGAATACCTCTAGGTTTTAAAAAAAAAACCTATACCGACTGGGTTAACAATCAAATCTTCGTCTTAGAGGAATGGATCTGTGAGTATAGTAATATTTTGAAAGAGTAGTTTTGAACCCTAGACCTGGCGATCTATTGCTATGTGTTGTTTTGGTTTTTGTTGTTGCAGCATTTTAGGTACCAGAAGGACCAGCACAATGTTCTTCAGGTGAACCAGTCCAGTTACCACAATTGCACGACGGATAACCCCATCGCCAAGGATTTCATGGAGCTGAATGAGACGAAGCGCTACTGGTACATAGACGACAAGGGCGGATGCTTCAACGGCATGAAAATCACTTTCAGGGTTAACAAGATGGCATCTGTGCGACAACCTTCGTCTATAGATGCTTCATCCAACATCAAATCTTCGGATGCAGTCGACATCAACTAACACGTGTAAAAGAAACGTAAATAGCTTCCTCTTTAAGCTATTGTAGGATTATCATTATCCTCAAGCACGTCTCTCTTCAGATGCAGTCGACATCGACTAACACGTGTAAAAGAAATGTAAATGAAGCTTCCTCTTTGAATGTGATGTCTATGAAGACATTCGGAGTTAGTATGAAGACAACCTGAAGGTGGGCAGTATTATCGATATCTTTGAGGAATCAAGGCTACACATAACTGCAAGTTTCTTGGTTAAAATTCATGGCAGGAGAAGTGACATCCAAAAGATCTTGAAAATTTCTTAGGGCTGCGGCTTTTGGTCCCTTAGGCTGCTTGGTCTCGTGGACGTCATTAAAATATGTTCATTCATTCATTCATTCATTCTTTAAGCTATTGTAGGAATATCATTATCCTCAACAACTAACACGTGTAAAAGAAACGTAAATGAAGCTTCCTCTTTAAGCTATTGTAGGAATATCATTATCCTCAAGCCCGTCTCTATATAGAACTGAGATTCCCCTGTTTCTTCCATATTAAACACCCGAGGAAATTCTTTTGCAGGCGGAATACATTTGCCTTTTGTCTGGTATGGTAATTCTATTATATTTTATTTTTGAATTCGACAGATTTTGTTGTTGTTTTCCTTGGGAAAAATCTATATTAAAAATTAGGATTTAATGTTTGTAAATGTGAATGTCCGTTTCGAGGTGCCATAGAGTTTCAGAGAAATTTGATCTTTGTTTATTTACTGATGAATCCTATATTATATAAAAAAAATATGTTCTCGATCCAAAAATTTGTAAATTCTATGAGTGCATTCATATGGTTCAAGAGCTTCCTTTCAGGTTCGATACCTCTACGAAATCTTCAAGTGGGCACCCCCAAAAAAATTACAAACACAGCGTCCTTTTGGGTTTTAAATAAAGCGACAAACAAAAAGAAAATTTATATAGCTTTAACAACGATTTAAAAAAGGATCTAGGGTTTACTGTTTTTGTTTGCAGTTTCTTTTAATTTAAAAGTATTAAACATTCGATGTGTTTTATATGTTATTTTGTAGATTTAAATAATTAAAGAATACTACCTAACAATTTAAATTGTTCTTTTGATGAATAGAAGTGTAACAACCTCCTTGCTGTGCTGGAGATAACTGTTGGTAAATATTATATTGGATTGTTGCCTTTGTCTTGTGTAGCTGCTATGGTATAGTGAACTGCATCTATATTGCAAATTACAACCAAAAATATCCAAGGCAACGTGGAGGAGGAGGAAATATCTACCAAGTTGAGCGTCAGTGACAAGACAAGGGTAAGTGGAGTTGGTGTGTTTATTTAATGCAAAAAAATAAAATATTTGATCTACGGGAGGTTAGTTAATGTATTCTTTTGAGGCTTAAAAAGGGGATATGGGATAGGTTGGAGGGGACACCACGTTTTTAGAGAAAAAGACCCTGTTTTCAGAAACAAAAGAGAGCTGAGTGAAAACAGAAGGGAATAACTCAGGCAAGCATAGCAGATCGCAAGATAGGAGGTGCGTTGCAGGAGAGGGTGATCAGAGAGCTAAGGAGGGGAGTGCGATAGTATTAGAGGTATTTATCTCAGATCTATTTTTAGCACAAAACTAAAATAAAACAGCTGTGATAGCCTTATACACAGGAAACCGAAAACCCATTTCTGCATTTATAAAACTAGAATATAATTGTTGTGACTCCATTAATCTGAAACCTCATTACTAACTATAAAAAGGGATTAAAATATGTAGTTTATAGTAAGCAGTAGAAAACTGAAACCTCTTTTCTGAATCAATCTTATATGCCTGAAATTTATTTCAATGCAAGATATTTACACAGCCTCTTCCCCTGAATTGATTTTAGCATACAGAACTTTTTATGAACTCTTTAGATAAAAAAGGGTATCCAAAAAAAGCTCCATGTTTTTTGATTAAAATGTTTTAGTCAAATGGGGGATCGATTTCTTTATAGAGAATATAATGAATGCTATCATACTAAAAACAGGGGTGTAATGATAGAGGTTGAAGAGATCTAAGTACCATGGAAGCTTGTTGTTATATGATCACTCTTCTGATAGATATCTATTACAGCTCTTCTTAGGAAATTGATCACCTTTCTATGTTGATCATCACAGTCATTTTATTTTGGCTAAAACACTAGCCTTGTGGAAACCTTCGTTTTGAGTTTAAACATGATATGGCACTAAAATACTTTAGTTGTAGCAATATGGGTTTATGCACTGAAATTTAATCATGTAAATTCTATTAAGAACTTTTACCATGCAATACAAGAACCTAGGAGAACTACTAGTGGGGGGCAATTTAGATTTCCATTTTGTAAGTATGTACTTTGCATTTTATTTTGCTATGATAAATATGGTAGACAATATGCCAAAATTCAGGCTGAGAGTAGACTTGCAATGCCATTTGCCATATGTTTATTTTATCCCTTCATACCTTTGTGAATTGTGACCATTTAGGGTCATTGGAGTTATTACAAAACTGATCTAACTGGCAGAAGGTCATTTTCAACATATTACACTGCCCACGAGAGTTTGGGTCTTGTAGATCATAATTTTCACCTTTACTATTTTAATTTTATAACTCGGGGATTTTAGTCTTTTTGTATGCCTCGTTTAGTCAAACGAGATGAACAAGGTCTAGGCATTAGAGTGGTTGTCTGGAGTGGCTCTCTATGGGCCCGGGGCCCGCAAGTGGCTGCCAGGGGAACTAGTAGTAGAGTTTCATTAATAAGTGATAACTAAATGAAAATACTGGGATAAAAACATTAATAAGAGAATTTGTCCTCATGCATGGCCTTGAGCACTTGTAAAGGCTAAGGATGCAATGAGAAGGCCTATCCGTCTGCGGGGCGTGGAGTCATCCATCTACAGGACGTGGATTCGGGCACGATTGAGTCTCCTCGTCTGTATGAGAGGTACTTGGTCCCGTGTGTGCCATCCCTTCGAGCACATAGGATGACACTCCATATGATTACACTCTAGTATCTAGTACCTTAGGAGTCGTGAGTAGTACCCGACTTATGACTTAGATGAGTACACCTATTTTATGACTCTGACTGTAAGCACTGTTCTCCATGTCTTCTCTGTGTCTGATGTGAGTGTTGGCCATCTTGTACCCCCTTATTGTTGTTCATTTGTTTGGGCCTAGTGACTATCTCCGAGCAGGGTGGGGTGGTCTCTTAGGAGTCCACATGGTTGGGAGGCGTTGCCACCACCATTGGGGACCGGCGAACAAGTTTTGGAGTGCCAGTTGAGATGATCTCTTTCTCCATCACTTCATTCAGTTATTATACCTATTCAGTCTTGGTATTATACTCAGGACCATGCTATGTACCTGTTTCATATTCTGGAATATATCATTGTAATTGTATATGTAGTTATGTAATTGAACTCTCTTAGGAGAGAAGTTGTAATCATTGTAATTAATGAGAAGAAATGTGATGTTCCTTTATTGCCTTACGGATTTTGGTGTGGGTATCGGATCCGACTGTATTTAATGCTTATGGATTTGTGTTTTTATCAGATGGGATTAGGAACATTTGCTTTGGTGTTTAAAATGAATGCTATCAATCTATTATATTGATAACCAAATATAATGCGTTGTTTGCTTATGTCAAAAAAACAAAATTATCTTGTCCCCTTTTAGCTCTTACCCTTCAGGGTTACATAGCGAGATGTTACATCTGGTATCAGAGCCCGGTTCACACACTAGGAACTCTTGCCTACTTGAGCCTTCTATGTTTTACTATGTTTGGCGTGTGTGGCGTGAGCTTGTTATATTGTTCTACAGTCATGTTGTTATGCTTTCATGCCTTAGGATGGGGCTTAGGTCATCTTTGTGATGATCCATTTTGATGTGTTCATTGTTCCTTTAGGATGCCTCCTAGGGGTAGAGCCAGAGGTAGAATTAGAGGTATAGCCATTGTTCTTCGACGTAGCACCCGGCATGATGCTAATCAGGATAATCAGGGTAATCAGGGCAATCAGGGTGAGCGTCAAGAGGAACGACGTGTTGATAATCAAGCCGAAGGGCTCGGGGGTGCTCATGTTTTAGCTATTTTACAGCAGATTTTGGACCGATTAGGACCTCGTCCAGAGGTATCTCATGAGGCAGAGTCACACCCTTCTCATCAGGATGGTCAGAATGCTAGAGCTAAGCGTGAGCGTTCTCATAGTCCAGATCATTCAAGAGTAGTTGTTGTGAGGGATAGGGTGGATGGAGACAGTGTTACAGCAGGTCACATGAGGGATCTTCTAAGGGCTCATCCCCCTACTTTCGATGGTACTAGTACAGGTACCAAGGTAGAGACTTGGTTGATCAATCTCGATCGATGCTTTGCTATGCATCCTTATAGTAGCAATACTAGAGCTCGATGTGCCATTATGCATCTCAGAGGATTTGCATCTACATGGTGGAGAGTAGAGGAGTAGAAATTGCACCTAGACATTGCTTCTGTGTCATGGGGACTGTTCTTAGAGAGGTTCCGTGCATGATTTCTTTCAGACTACTATTGACAGAGATGTGCTGATGAGTTCCATGAACTTCGTCAATTGACTATGACAGTAGATCAGTATGAGCACCGCTTCTTTGAGCTGAAGCAATATGCTAGCATTTCCGATGATGAGCTGATGCTAGTATAACATTTCATTAGGGGCTTGAATGCCTGTATCAGTGGTGGTGTTCATGTGTTTGAGCTGAAGACCTTAGAGGTTGCCATGGAGAAGGCGAGGTTGATAGAGGAGAATTTGACTAGAGGTTTTGGTGGTCAGGCAGGTGTTCAGGTTCGTAGTGCCCCTCCTTCAGGATCAGTTGCTCGGGGTACATAGTCTCAGGGAGCTAGACCATCTAGATTACATACTGCACCTTCTAGACATAGTCAACGACAGAGGTATAGGCCTACTCAGTCTCAGCAGAGTGGGCAAAAACTTGGTACTCCGTTTGCTAGAGATCATTCACGTCATCGCTCTCAGAGTAGGCAGCAGAGTGGTCCATCAAAGAGTTTTCAGAGTGCTCAGCAAAGTTCTAGGGGTGGTGGATCCCAGCAATCACGTGCACCATTTTCAGGCTGAGGTTTTAGCAGGGGTGGTTGTTATGCTTGTGGGTAGCATGGTCATATAGCTGCTCAATGTCCTCAGAGATCAGTAGTTGGAGGTAGTTAGAGACAGGCTACTTCAGAACCTACAGTAGGTGAGCCTGGCGGGTCACATAGAGTTTTTGCGGCAGTTGATAACCATCAGGCTGAGCATCAGGGCACCATAGTTGAGTATTCAGGTGTGTTATGTGGGATTACCACATCTATTTTGTTTGATTCAGGAGCTTCAGATTCTTTCATTTCTCCTTCTCTCGTGGAGCGTTGTGGACTTGTGGTGGCAAGGCAAGACATTGGTTGGCAAGTTGAATTAGCTACTGGATCCAAGGTGGCTGTAGACTCCCTTGTTCGTGGTTGTGTGTTGGATTTGGGCACCTTCACTACCACAGTGGATCTCCATGTGTTGCCTTTGGGGTCCTACGGGATTGTTTTAGGCATGGATTGGTTGGAGACTCATCTAGCCAGTATAGATTGTCAGCGTAAGTTAGTTCAGTGTGTTGACGATGTTGGAGAGCATGTTGAGTTAGTTGGGCTTCAGAGACCCATTTCTCTCCGTGTGATTTCAGCTATGCAGCTGAAGCGTGCCATGCGAAAAGGTTGTCAAATGTTCACTATTGTAGTTAGTGATCCTGCTGAGGGTGGAATTCAGGAGGCATCTCTTGATGATCATCCTATTCTTCAGGAGTTTGTAGATGTCTTTCCAAGTGATATTCCAGGTATGCCGCCTAAGCGCGACATAGACTTTCATATCGATCTCATTCTTGGTGCAGAGCCTATTTCTCGGGCACCATATCACATGACTACTCAGGAGTTGGGTGAGTTGCGGTTGCAGTTAGAGGATTTACTGGAGAAAGGTTTCATTCGTCCTAGTGTATCCCCTTGGGGTGCACCTGTCATCTTCGTAAAGAAGAAGGACGGATCTCTTCGCTTGTGCATCAATTATCGCCAGTTGAACAAAGTGACGGTGAAGAATCTATACCTGTTGCCTCAGATAGATGATTTGTTCGATCAGATGAGGGGAGCCAAAGTGTTCTCCAAGATAGATCTGAAGTCAGGATACCATCAACTTCGCATTCATGAGGCAGACATTCATCGGACAGCATTTTGTACATGTTATGGGCATTATGAGTTCACAGTTGTCCCTTTTGGGTTGACCAATGCTCCATCAGTTTTCATGAGTTTGATGAATGGGGTGTTTCGTACCTATCTTGATCAGTTTGTTCTCGTGTTCCTTGATGATATTTTGATTTATTCGCGGACTATGGAGGAACATGAAGGCCATTTGCGGCAAGTGTTGCAATGCTTGCGGCATAATCAGTTGTTTGGCAATTTGGCTAAGTGTGAGTTCTTCCAGACTGAGGTGAGATATTTAGGCCACATCATCTCAAGAAAGGGTATCTTAGTGGATCCTTCTAAGATTCAAGCTATTGTAGATTGGCCAGCACCAATGAATGTGACCAAGGTTCATAGTTTCATGGGATTGGCGGGTTACTATCGCCGATTTGTGAGAGATTTCTCTCGGGTAGCCCATCCCATCACTTCTCTTCACTGGAAAGGGAAGAAGTTTTTGTGGTCAGATCAATGTGAGTCAGCGTTTCAGGCTCTTAAGGAGTGGCTGACTAATGCACCTATCCTAGTAGTGCCAGATCCTACAGGTGATTTTATAGTGTGCACCGATGCATCATTGGAGGGTGTGGGGGTAGTTCTCATGCAGGAGGGACGAGTGATTGCATATGAGTCCCGTAAGCTCAAGGATCATGAACTGAACTACCCCACCCACGATTTGGAGTTAGCGGCTGTCATCCATGCACTTGTGCGTTGGAGACATTTCCTTTTGGGACATCAGTTTGAGTTGCATAGTGATCATCGCAGTTTGCAGTATATCTTCACTCAGCCGAATTTGAATGCTCGACAACGCCGTTGGATGGAGTTTCTCTGTGAGTATGACTTCGAGGTTCGCTACATTCAGGGTAAGGAGAATGTTGTTGCAGATGCCTTGAGTAGGAGGAGACATGAGATTTCACTTTTGTCTCTTGGAGTGGATTTGCGGAGCCATATTTTGGAGTCACTTCCTAGTGATACTTGGTATAAGGAGGTAAGAGCAGAGATTGAGTCTGGGAGAGTCCTTGAGGGTAGGTTTGCAGGTTTCTCACTCGAGCCTAATGGACTTTTGTGACATCTTAGTCGTATTTATGTTCTAGATTCTGGTGATCTTCATTCCTTGGTTTTATCAGAAGCCCATCGTGCACCCTATTCAGCTCATCCGGGTGTCACGAAGATGCATGCCGATCTTCGATAGTTGTATCATTGGGCAGGTTTGCAACGAGATATTGTCGACTTTGTGGCTTGATGTCTTGAGTGTCAGTGGGTGAAGGCAGAGCATCACCACCCAGCAAGATTGTTGCAGCCTCATTCCATCCCTGGATGGAAGTGGGATATGATATCTCTGGATTTCATAGTGGGGTTACCTATGTCTTCACGTCGTCATGATGCTATTATGGTTATAGTGGACAAGTTGTCCAAGGTGGCACACTTCTCACCCATGATATCTTCCTACACTGCAGCGTCTGTAGCTTGAGTGTTTATGGAGGATATTGTACGTCTGCATGGTATCCCTTGTAGGATCATTTCTGATCATGATCCAGTGTTCACTTCAACTTTGTGGACTTCTCTTCAGCATGCTTTGGGAGCTCAGCTTAATTTCATCTCTGCATACCTTCCTGAGACTGACGGACAGACGGAGCGGGTTAATCAGGTCTTAGAAGATATGCTTCGGATGTACGTTATGGATTAACAGTCTCGTTGGGAGGACTATTTGTACCTAGTTGAGTTTGCTTATAACAATGTGTATCATAGTTCTCTCGGTATGTCTCCCTTCCAGGCCTTGTATGGTAGGCCATGCCGTACTCCATTGAGTTGGGATCGCTTAGAGGATTGAGTTATTTTGGGTCCAGAGATGCTTCAGGATATGGAGCAGTAGGTAGTGCGGATCAGAGAGCATTTGGCTACAGCTCAGGATCGGTAGAGGAAGTAGCCGATGCCCGTAGGTTGGATCGCCACTTCTCGGTAGGTGACCGTGTATTTTTGAGAGTTCATCCGCGGAAGAGCCCCATCCATTATGGGAAAGGCTTGAAGCTGGCACCTCATTTTGTTGGACCTTTTGAGATCCTTGAGAGGATTGGTCCTGTTGCCTATCGCCTTGCATTACCACCGAGTCTATCACACATCCACGATGTGTTCCATGTTTCAGTTCTTAGATAGTATATTCCTGATGTCACCCATGTTCTTGATTGGACTGCTTTGCAAGTCGAGGCAGACGGGCAACTTTCTTTGGAATCCATATGCATCCTTTAACATCGGAGGTTGACCCTTAGGGGTCGGGACATAGAGCAGGTAAGGGTCCAATGGGATCCTGATGGTGAGTCCTCAGCATCTTGGGAAGATGCGACGAGGATGAGAGACCTTTATCCATATCTTTTTGTAGACTTCTAGGGGATGTCATGACCCTGTGTTTTTTCTTATGTTTTTGTTATCTTGATGGACTTGGATGACTGTATATTTTATTTTGGATTACGCATCTTGTTATTATTTTGTATTGGCACCGGTGATGTGCAATCTCGATACTATTATGATGTGGACATTATTATTACTTATGATGGATTTCATGCTTACATGATTATTGTTGCTTCGGCTATATGATGTATATATATATGCACAGGTACCTTGACGTGTGCTTGGAGTGTTGCAGGTACTGAGTATCGACTCCGCCTGGATTCACAGGCCTGAGCATACTCTTATCCTCGATGGTGGTTACTGGAGATAGTCACAAACCCTTTTCCCTATAACCTACCCTAGCCCACTACACTTGGTTAGAGTAGTGTTCCTATGTTGTGGTCTTACTGTCTGGATGATCTTATGGTCATGTGTAGTTTGCCAATCCATTTGTTGAGACTTTCCTCCTTAGTTTTATGTGGATTGTATTGAGTTTCATGGTCTAGTGTGTGCTTTGGATGTATCTTAGCGTTGGCAGGCTTCCAGGAGTAAGCCTAGTCCTAGGGGGGTAGGATGTAACAACCTCCTTGCTGTGCTGGCGATAACTATTGGTAAATATTATATTGGATTGTTGCCTTTGTCTTGTGTAGCTGCTATGGTATAGTGAACTGCATCTATATTGCAAATTACAACCAAAAATATCTAAGGCAACGTGGAGGAGGAGGAAATATCTACCAAGTTGAGCGTTGGTGACAAGACAAGGGTAAGTGGAGTTGGTGTGTTTATTTAATGCAAAAAAATAAAATATCTGATCTACGGGAGGTAAGTTAATGTATTCTTTTGAGGCTTAAAAAGGGGATATGGGATAGGTTGGAGGGGACACCACATTTTTAGAGAAAAAGACCCTCTTTTCGGAAAGAAAAGAGAGCTGAGTGAAAACAGAAGGGAATAACTCAGGAAAGCATAGCAGATCACAAGATAGGAGGTGCGTTGCAGGAGAGGGTGATCAGAGAGCTAAGGAGGGGAGTGCGATATTATTAGAGGTATTTACCTCAAATCTATTTTTAGCACAAAACTAAAATAAAACAGCTGTGATAGCCTTATACACAGGAAACCGAAAACCCATTTCTGCATTTATAAAACTAGAATATAATTGTTGTGACTCCATTAATCTGAAACCTCATTACTGCCTATAAAAAGGGATTAAAATATGTAGTTTATAGTAAGCAGTAGAAAACTAAAACCTCTTTTCTGAATCAATCTTATATGCCTGAAATTTATTTCAATGCAAGATATTTACACAGCCTCTTCCCCTGAATTGATTTTAGCATACAGAACTTTTTATGAACTCTTTAGATAAAAAGGGTATCCAAAAAAAGATCCATGTTTTTTTATTATAATGTTTTAGTCAAATGGGGGATCGATTTCTTTATAGAGAATATAATGAAGGCTATCATACTAAAAATAGGGGTGTAATGATAGAGGTTGAAGAGATCTAAGTACCATGGAACCTTGTTGTTATATGATCACCCTTCTGATAGATATCTATTACAGCTCTTCTTAGGAAATTGATCACCTTTCTATGTTGATCATCATAGTCATTTTATTTTGGCTGAAACACTAGCCTTGTAAAAACCTTCGTTTTGAGTTTAAACATGATATGGCACTAAAATACTTTAGTTGTAGCAATATGGGTTTATGCACTGAAATTTAATCACGTAAATTCTATTAAGAACTTTTACCACGCAATACAAGAACCTAGGAGAACTACTAGGGGGGGCAATTTAGATTTCCATTTTGTAAGTATGTACTTCGCATTTTATTTTGCTATGATAAATATGGTAGACAATATGCCAAAATTCAGGCTGAGAGTAGACTTGCAATGCCATTTGCCATATGTTTATTTTATCCCTTCATACCTTTGTGAATTGTGACCATTTAGGGTCATTGGAGTTATTACAAAACTAATCTAACTGGCAGAAGGTCATTTTCAACATATTACACTACCCACAAGAGTTTGGGTCTTATAGATCCTAATTTTCACCTTTACTATTTTAAATTTTATAACTCAGGGATTTTAGTCTTTTTGTATGCCTCGTTTAGTCAAACGAGATGAACAAGGTCTAGGCATTAGAGTGGTTGTCTGGAGTGGCTCTCTATGGGCCCGGGGCCCGCAAGTGGCTGCCAGGGGAACTAGTAGCAGAGTTTCATTAATAAGTGATAACTAAATGAAAACATTGGGGTAAAAACATTAATAAGAGAATTTGTTCTCATTCATGGCCTTGAGTGCTTGTAAAGGTTAAGGATGCAACGAGAAGGCCTATCCGTCTGTGGGGCGTGGAGTCATCCGTCTGCAGGTCGTGGATTCGGGCATGATTGAGTCTCCTCGTCTGTATGAGAGGTACTTGGTCCCGTGTGTGCCATCCCTTCGAGCACATATGATGACATTCCATATGATTACACTCTAGTATCTAGCACCTTAGGAGTCGTGAGTAGTACCCGACTTATGACTTAGATGAGTACACCTATTTTATGACTCTGATTGTAAGCACTGTTCTCCGTGTCTTCTCTGTGTCTGATGTGAGTGTTGGCCATCTTGTACCCCCCTTATTGTTGTTCATTTGTTTGGGCCTAGTGACTATCTCCGAGTAGGGTGGGGTGGTCTCTTAGGAGTCCACATGGTTGGGAGGCGTTGCCACCACCATTGGGGACCGACGAACAGGTTTTGGAGTGCCAGTTGAGATGATCTCTTTCTCCATCACTTCATTCAGTTATTATACATATTCAGTCTTGGTATTATACTCAAGACCATGCTATGTACCTGTTTCATATTCTAGAATATATCATTGTAATTGTATATGTAGTTATGTAATTGAACTCTCTTAGGAGAGAAGTTGTAATCATTGTAATTAATGAGAAGAAATGTGATGTTCCTTTATTGCCATACGGATTTTGGTGTGGGTATTGGATCCGACTGTATTTAATGCTTATGGATTCATGTTTTTATCAGATGGGATTAGGAACATTTGCTTTGGTGTTTAAAATGAATGCTATCAATCTATTATATTGATAACCAAATATAATGCGTTGTTTGCTTATGTCAAAAAAACAAAATTATCTTGTCCCCTTTTGGCTCTTACCCTTCGGGGTTACGTAGCGGGATGTTACAAGAAGATTATGAGTGTGTAGACATATGATCCCAATGTTATATTGTTTGGAGAGCATCGTAATATATCAAGTGAAGTATTGTATTCAACTTTCCTTAAGTATTGTGGGAGATAGCATTCATGTTTTGATCCGAGAACTTGAAAGTATCTTTGTTTTGTTTGATATGATGAGTTGCCCTTTTTACTTTCGATATTGTGTGTATTGTTAGCATGCCCAACTTAGGCAAAGCATTACCTGCAACAAGGGTTTCAACTGTGTGTTCAACGATTTTGGTTGATAATGGATTCGGTTATTGGTTGTGAGTCTTGTCCTCCTTTACGAAGAGACGTGGCATGAAGATGTTTGAGGATGGGTTTCCATGCATTGATTGACATATTTAGTTTTTATAATATTTTCTTACAAATTTCAAGAGACCACTATACAGATAATTTTTTATTATTATAATATTTTCTTACAAATTCCAAGAGACCAAAATATAGATATATTTACAATAAACTTTAATTCCTATATATTATAAAGATTTACATGCATATGGACATTTAAATGTTCCGTGAATGAGGAATGTACATGTATATGTATGATAATATATTGTAATATGAGATACTATTTTTTAATAAAAATAGTAAGAAAATTGTATTAAAAGTAATATGTAAGTTTAAGGTTTTAAAGATTGTATTAAAAATAATGTATATATTAAGAGTTAAAATAAATTTATTTGATTTTAGGAAAAAAAATTAGAAAACAAAGCATTATATATAATATAATGTCTTATTACTATTTTATATAGTTTGCACTCAAAACATATTTAAACTATTATTATACATAATAATTAATTAATAGTATATAACCATCATTTATGTGTGATTAATATTATATAACCATCCCAATTAAACACAAATATAAAATAGTAAGCACTCAAATTTTAAATAGAAATATAATTTCTTTTGGTTTTTACTCAAGTTCTCCAAGCCCCCATATTACTTAATTCTAGTCTAAAATTTTCAAATCTCAATGTTTCAAATGTTTTCCACTTAAAATAGTACCACTTGCCTCTTGAGGGTTTGGTTTTGACAAAACATTTAATTTATATTTTTACTATATATCATAAATATTTTATTTACTTTATATTGATTCTTACCTCAAATTTCTAATTGGCGTATCCCTTGAGCCTCCACAGGGTGCAAGTGCTAGTAATTTATGTTTCTATAATTTGTAATCCGTTTAGTGCCAATACAGTGCCAAATTAAAATAATGTCACATCCATTTTAGACATCCATCAGAGCATGAATAGGTTTTAGCTATAATTATTGTTTATAGCTTTGATTTATGTGTAACATGAATCTCTCAATTTTGTGTAAGGTTCGCATTTTAGTTGTCAATAGTAATCTGAGAATTAAAATTATTGGAGGTTGTCAAAATAGTAATTAATTTTGTAATGAGCTGTAATTCTAAAGTTTGTCAATATCTCTCTAAGACATAACTAATTAGTTTAGTGCTACTTGATTGCCTTAATACTATGATTCTAATAAAGTTAAGCAATATAAAATAAAACTGCCACACTAACTATTTTATCTCTCAATATATCAAATCTTTAGACAAAATTATCCAATTCACCCCTTTACAAAGTCCAACCCACTTTTTTAGGGTTTTAAAATTCTCTATAATTATGCCACCAAATGAGACTAAAAATAGCTCTTTATACATCTTGCAATCCTCCAATCAATGGCTGCAATGAAAAATCGATATGAACAATATTATATTACCAAAAATGAAAAATGTGAAATGTGATGGCTACAACAAAAAACAAAATTTGAAATAGTGGTGTGAGCTTACTACTCTCATGAAGGCATTCGAGCAATTGTTGCGAAGACCCTATTGCATCATATTATAGACACACCTCTCTCAGTTTCATTCAACTCTAGTATATTTGACCATGTCGTAATCAAACACATTCTTGCAAAATGCTTCAGTTTCATGCAGTGGAAAGGTGCTAGGAGTGACATTTTACATGCCATAGCTCATGGGGTTGAACGAACTTCGCCAATGCATTGGGGTGGGTAGGTAAATGCCAGGGAAGGTCTCATTTCGTGTGCCAAGTGCCCCAGTCATTTGGGGCAGTAGGCTACCGTCAAAGTCCTTTAAGATCCCTAAGATGAAAAAATTTTCCAAACTTTGACGGGGCAGTTCTCAGAATTTGTGGTAGCTACGAATGTTCTGTTTGGACCTACAAGTGCATGTGGAGTCTGTCTACAATAACCTCTCTCAGTTTCGTTCAACTCTTGTCTGTTTGACCTTGCCGGAATCAAACACATTCTTGCAAAATGCTTCAGTTTCATGCAATGAAAAGGTTGCCAGGTGCCATGTTTTTTGTTCTGCTCATCGTGGTGATGAACGAACTACGCCAACATGTCGAGGTGGGTGGTTAAATGCTAGGAGAGGTCTTGTTTTGTGCGCCAAGTGTCTTAGTCATTCCGGGCTATAAGCTACCGGCAAACTCAAAAGGTGCTAGGTGTCAGTGGCTTGTAGGCCAAAATGACTGGGATGCTTGGCACATGAAACAAGACCTTCCATACCATTTACCCACCCACCCCGATGTGTTGGTATAGACCGTTCGGCCCCATGATGAAAAGAACAAAAAATATGGCACCTGGCAACCTTTCCATTGCATGAAACTGAAGCATTTTGCAAGAATGTGTTTGATTCTAGCACGGTCAAACAGACAGGAGTTGAACAAAACTGAGAGAGGTTATTGTAGATGGACTCCACATGCACCTGTAGGTCTAAATAGAATGTTCCCAGCTACCATGAATTCCAAGAACTGTCCCATCAAAGTTTGGTAGTTTTTTCGTCTTGGGGATCTTAAGGGACTTTGCCGATAGCCTGCTACCTCGAATGACTAGGGCGCTTGGCACATGAAACGAGACCTCCCCTAGCATTTACCCACCCACCCTAACGCATTAGAAAATTATGTTTGGCCCCACGAGCTATGGAATGCAAAATGTCACTCCTAGCACCTTTCAACTGCATGAAACTGAAGCATTTTACAAGAATGCGTTTGATTCCGACACGGTCAAATATACTAGAGTTGAATGAAACCGAGAGAGGTTATTGTGGATGGACCACACATGCACCTGCAAGTCCAAACAGAACATTCCCAACTGCCATGAATTCTAAGAACTGCTCCATCAAAGTTTGGCAGTTTTTTTCATTTTAGGGATCTTAAGGGACTTTGTTGGTAGCCTGTTGTCCCGAATGATTGGGGCATTTGGCACATGAAATGAGACCTCCCCTAGCATTTACCTACCCACCCCAATGTGTTGGTGTAGTTTTTTCAGTCCCACGAGCTATGGAATGCAAAATGTCACTCCTATCACCTTTCTACTGCATGAAACTGAAGCATTTTGCAAGAATGCATTTGATTTCAGCACGGTCAAACAGACTAGAGTTGACCATAACCGAGAGAGGTTATTGTGGACGGACCCCATGTGCACCTGTAGGTCCAAACAAAATGTTCCCAACTACCACAAATTTTGAGAAAACCTCTATCAAAGTTTGGCAGTTTTTCTGTCTTAGGGATCTTAAGGGACTTTACCGGTAGCCTGCTCCCCCAAACGATTAAGGTGCTTAACACTATATTTTGTGATCAACATCAACATCATGGGACATTGAATAAATGTTTGACACATGAAGACACTGAGAATACTAAAGACATGGAGGACAAAGAAGCATGAAGACATGAACAAACCCCTATCATGAGGAAGAACCACAACCCAATCCAACTCCTGAAAGCATGACATGTTATGATGAAGAACCACAACCAAATCCAATGATCCAATGGAATGAACCAATGACATAAGAAACTATGTCCTACGGTCATCACACTTTATCAAATAATGGCCAAAAAAGCTTCAAAACTCCTTGAGCAGGTCTGAAAGACCTTCATATAGATTCTTCACACCTTTTTCCCAATCACAAAATGCACCAAGTATACAATGGAATACACAAAGTCATGGAGTATACACTTGAACATATAAATTCATGGAGTATACACTCAAATACATGAAGTCATAAATGATGCAGAGGAAGGGTGGAGTTCATGAAAACAGACCCAAAAGACATATTGTTCTTACATGTTCTCCATTGCTGCTCCTATGTACACCTTCCTATATGACTTCAATGAACTAAGGCAAGTCCACTTGGAATTCTTTCAAAAACCTTAATATAGATTTGGGAGCCTATTTCAAACATTATAAAAGGTGATTCCAATAGGTATTAAACACCTAGACTCAAAAGCAAACCTTAACTTGCTTAGGTACCAACACTTACTCAATGATTGTAAAAATAGTCCTCTTGGGACAGTCATAATAAAACTTGTCTAACCCTTGAAGAATGCTCTAAAATCCTTTGTTCAGGTCTGTAGGACCTTCTAAGACCCCTTCCTAACAAGGAATATTCACAACCAACACTTTTAGACTTAGATTTGATGAACTTCCAATTGTTGCCCAAACACTGTCATGCACAATCATTTAGGATAGTCATCACACTTTGTCAAATAATGGCCAAGAAAGCTTAAAAACTCCTTGAGTAGGTATGAAAGACCTTCATATAGGTTCTTCACACTTTTTTCCCAATCACAAAACACACCAAGTATACAATGGAATACACAAAGTCATGGAGTATACACTCGAATACATAGTCATGATATACACTTGAATACAGGTCATAGAGTATACACTCGAATACAAATACAAAGTCATAGAGTATACACTTGAATACCTAATCATGAAGTATACACCTAAATGGAAAGAGGACATTTAGGGCAAAAATTTAATACACTTGAATTATGGACTATGAATCTTATGAAGGAGAAAGTTGGGAAGGTTTCCAAAAGACTCTAATACTATGATAGTCATAGTGGACTAACGTACATAAATAGTTTTGTTCCTTCAAGACTATCATGAGTATTTCCATAAAGGAAAATAGGGCTGCCAAGAGACTTCAAAACTATTTGAAACCATAAGGTGTTGAGAGATCACTATTTAAAGGTATATCTCTAATACTAAGCCTCCCTTTGACCCTATCAACTCATAAGAACATCACCTTGACTGCTCTTGACTGTCTTGCCCCTTGAAGGCCATTGTTTGGACTCTTATATGAGTATTAAATCATTATTTTAGGTTTGGAAAGATCATGAATTGTATGGTTAATTTTTTACAGGAGGTGATTTTGAAGGATGACAAAATGAATGCCATCAAAGGGGACTATTAATCAACATAAATTGACTATCCTAATAGTCTTGAACCAGTCCAAAAACTTTGTGATAGTCAAAAGAACATTAACCCTTGAAGATAACCTTCTGGATACTCATGACAAAAGATCAAAGACATCTTAAGTAATGCATAAATTAAAAACAACTTCATGATGGTCATGACTATGATAGTGGACTATTATATAGGCTTGTGACTGTCCTACACTCATCAAAACCTCCTTTTCAGTGTTTTATCTCCTTATAACTCCCTTTGTATCATCGTGTGTATACCCTAAGACGACCCCTAAACCTCTTTTTCATGGAGATTTATTAGATAATGGGCATGATACAAATCATATATGACTATCACAATGGCAAATCTAGCCTTGAAACCCTTTATGTAAATTGTATACTTCTTCTTTACATAGACTGTCCTCTCTATCTCTAGTTGATGGTATCTTCAAATTTTATCTAAAATGAATGATACAACCTAAATTTATACCCTACTAAGATCATAACTTGAATTTATAATGTAAAAAAATGATCCTAAATGAATTATATGGTAGCCTCTTAATATGACAACATAGTCATAAAGGGTCAGGACAGTCATGGTAGCCTCTTAATATCCCAAAATAGGAAAGCAAGACAAATTTCACAATGGTCATGAAGGGTTGGCATAGTCATTGATCCTAGAGTATGATTATGATAGTAGGGTTAAAGAAGAGGATGGTCACAATCTAAAATGGTTAAGAAAACTATAAAAACACTCATAAAGTAAGCATTAAGATGATCTAAGATCTAGGTTTGCATGGATTGTTGTAGCATCTAACATGAGCAACATTTGGTATGAGTAGTTTATGGATAGTTGAAGCAAGATGAAAATCCTAAAGTTGAAATAGGATGAAAGACATATATATAAGTGAATTAAAATAGATATAATTTAGAACATACCTTAAAGACTTCTCTATTGGAGTTGACCAATTCTCCAAATTTTGGCTTCAAAATCCTCAAATTCTTCTTTTTCACAAGTTTGATTATGAATTCTATATAACTCTAGAATAGGATTAGTGAATTTATGGAAAAAACAAACATATATATCATAAAATTCAATGTATATATCAATGGTAATTAGCTTTGAAACAAAATCACACATGAAACATGAAAGTTTAGGTTTAAATAATCAAATTTTCTTCAAAAACATGCAAAATTAGTTCCTCTACGTTGAAAAAACAACAAAGGTGGTGGATTGATCTAAAAATGATTGTTAATATGTCAACCAGCATGAAAAGCATTTTCTTGTCTGATATACTGCATGAAAAGTAGGAATAACAGGCATGTGGGGTCTGAATCACGGATCCCACATGCTTTTTGCCTTTTTCTTTGCTTCCCATAATGCGAACGTGTTATGGGAAGCATAAAAATATGTGTCTCTCTTTCTCTATATCTCTCTCCCTCTCTCTGTCGACCCCTTGGAATGTGAGGGAGAGAGATATAGAGATGTGAGGGAGAGAGATATAGATATACAGAGAGATAGAGATAGAGTTAGAGAAAGGAAAAAATATAGAAAGAGGGGCAAATAGAGAGATACAGAGGGACAAGTGGAGATAGAGATGGGGAGAGGGAGAGCGGGGAATTGAGATCTCCCTTACATTATAGGGAAAAGAACAATGATATTTTATTCAAATCAAAAAATAAAGGGAGCTTTTATAAAAATGAAGATCTAAACATAAGTGTTTTATGTGGAAAATGGGAATGGATCTTAGAAAAATAGTGATGATGAAGGAAAAAGGCTAGTTGTTGTGTACGTCAAGTGAGGGAGAGAGGGGAATTGAGATGAACAAAGGGTTCTAGATAGAAGGAGAAAGATAGATAAAGAGTGAGAGATGGATAGGGAAATACATAGAGAGGTAGAGAGGGATATATTAAGAGATAGGGTTATGGGGAGAGATAGAGATAGGGAAACAAATGGAGAGATGTCTAGAGACATACCTAGAGAGACATTTCAAGAGGTAGATGGATGGGGAGAGAGATAGAGAGGAGGAGAGACATAAAGAAGGAGGGAGAGAGAGGTAAAGAGGGATAGATTAAGAGATAGGGATCTATGTGGAGAGATAGAGATAGGGAAAGAGATCTAAGAGATGTGGACAGAGACATACAGAGATAGATTTGAGGTAGAGGGATTGAGAGAGTGATAGAGGGGGAGTGAGATAGTGAGGGACAAAGAGATATAAATGTATAGTTAGAGAGAGGGGATTGATTGAGAGCAACCCTAAACCCCTAAACCCTAAGCCCTAACCCGTAAAACCTAAACACGAGCAACCCTAAACCCTAGACCATAAACTCGAGCATCCCTAAACCCCTAAACCCTAAACTTGAGAGAACCTAAATGTGAGAGAGATAGAGAGAGAGTTTCTAGGGGTTAGGGTTTAGAAAGAGATAGAGAGAGGGGACCAATAGATATTGGGAGAGATATAGGAGAGAGAGGGGAGGGAGAGGGAGATAGATAGTGAGAGTGAGAGATAGATAGTGTTTAGGGTTTAGGGGTTTGAGATTTACAGTTTAGGGGCATTATTTAGGGTTTAGGGAGAGAGAGAGGAGATAGATAGGGAGAGATAGTGGATAAAGAGGGGATAGATAGGGTGATAGAGAGTGAGTGAGATAAGGGAGAGATAGGGAGATTGATATTTGGGGTTGCTCAAGTTTAGGGTTTAGGGGTTATCATTTAGGGGCATTATTTAGGGTTTAGGGGTTTAGAGAGAGAGGGAGAGAGAGAGAGAGAGTACTTTTGACATGCAACCATAAACCCCTAAATCCTAAATAATGCCCCTAAACCCTAAACCTAAGCAACCCTAAGCCTCTAAACCCTAAATAATTCCCCTAAACCTAACCGTAAACCCAAGAAATCCTAAATCTCTATCTCTCTATCTTTATCATCCCTCTACCTCTCAATCTCTCTCCCTAAACTTGAGCAACCCTAAATAATGCCCCTAAACCCTAAACCTCTCTCACTCACTCACTCCCTCCCTCTCTCCCTCCTGCCCTCTCTCTCTCTCTCTCTCTCTCTCTCTCTCTCTCTAATAGGAAGAGAGAGATAGGGAGATAGGGAGAAAGTGATATATAGGGGGAGAGAGATAGAAAGAGAGTCATAGTTTTTCTTTTCCATTTCCTTCATCGATAAGGGAGAGGGAGAGATAGGGAAATAGAGGAATGATAGGGGAGGGGGTAAGAGATAGCGACATAGCAAGATATAGATAGACCTAGAAAGATAGGAGACAAATAGGAACATACAGAGAAGAAAGAGGGGAGAGATAGGGTGATAGAGAGCATGAGTGAGATGACTAGAGAGATAGGGAGATAGAGGTTTGGGGTTGCTCGAGTTTAGGGTTTACGGGTTATAATTTAGGGGCATTATTTAGGGTTTAGGGGTTTAGAAAGAGAGATTGCTTTTGACATGCAACCCTAAACCCTAAACCCAAGCAACCCTAAGTTCCCCTAAACCCTAAATAATGCCCCTAAACCCTAAACCTAAGCAACCCTAAGCCTCTAAACCCTAAATAATTCCCCTAAACCCTAACACCAAACCCAAGAAACCCTAAATCTCTATCTTTATCATCCCTCTACCTCTCAATCTCTCTCCCTAAACTTGAGCAACCCTAAACACATCTCTTTCTCTCTCTCTCTCTGATGCAGGAGCATCTAGTGGTGTAAGCATAATCTTGCATCACCAAAAAAGAAGTTGATTCAAAATCATTACAGTTATTTTCATTTATTTCCATAATTAGTGTTTCTGGTTCCATAATCTCTTGAATAATGATGTAGGACTTTCAGTTTTTCCAAACTGCTAAAAATAGCAAACTCCCAGTTTTGGAAAGTTTAACTGCCATTTCAGGAAAGTTTGCATTTGGGCACAGATTGAAGTGAAAACTTAAGAAAAGCTTCATAATTAAAATATAAGACCTTTAGTGAAGGAATCAAGCAAAGATCATTTGTGCGCTGAAAGATATTAAAGTTTTTGTTTTTCTAAAAAGCCCATACAAATTTCTGAAATGAGATATGAGGCACTAAAACATCCCATAACATCCTAAAATTTTGATGAAAATCTATTTACAGATTTTTGGCATGATGGTTCACATCGCAAGATTTTTGGTGCTTAAAACGGTTCGTTAATCGGACACCCAAATCAAAAGTTATGCTTCCTGGAAGTTGACCTACTTTTGGAGGGAGTTGTAAATTTCAAAATTTAGCTGGAGGCCACCAAAAAGTGCTATTTATGACTATTTTAGGAACCCCGAGCAGTAGTAGAGTTAAGGGGGAAAGTGTACAGTCAAGAATAGGTGGGAAAATAGAACCCCTAGTTGATTTGGGGTTATAGAAGGCAGAAGATTCCAGAGCCTGGTGATGTGTAGTTGTAGTGTGTTGCCACCTCTGATTGTAATTGAGCTTATGTAATGGAATGAGTTGTCCAAATCAATAAATAAATATTCTGTTTTCTGTGTGCCATTTCTATTGTTGTGTGTTTTATGATTTTCTCCCTTCATTAAGTGGTATCAAAGCAAGGGTTCCTAAGTGTGTAGATAGATCGCCGACCATGAGGTAGTTTGCACTAGGACCTGAGGTTGTAGGTTTGCTACGGAGATCAAGATGCCTCCACGAAGAAATCGTAATGGGAGGAATGCTTTGATGGAAGAGGGTTTTAGAGCCCTGCAAAGGCAAATCGATGCATTGCAAGAGGAGCTACAAAGAGGGTTTGAGATGAGAACAAGAGAAGAAATTGAGGATAAAGATGAAGAAGAGCTATCTGAGGAAGAACAAGAAGCTACAAGAGATCCTGCAAAAGTTAGGTTGTTGAGGGCCATTTCAAAGATTGGAAAGAGGCCCAGGATCAAAGTTTCTACCTATTCTGGAGATTTGAATCTGGAACAACTTATTGATTGGATCAATGACATGGAGGAGTATTTTGAGTATGAAGATGTGGAGGACCCAAATTGGGTCAAGTTTGCAAAAACAAAGTTGAAGGGCCATGCCAGTATTTGGTGAAAGGAGGTCAAGTTAGAGAGGAATAGAAGAGGAAAAGGAAAGATCACCAGATGGGATCAAATGGTGGAGAAACTGAAGAAGTAGTTCATTCCTATTGACTATGAGATGGAGTTGCTGAAGAAGTTGAAAGGACTGAAGCAAGGTAACAAGTCTATTAAGGAGTATACAGAAGAGTTTTATAAGATTACTATTAGGATAGGCCATATAGAGGCCAACAAGGAGAAGGTAGCCTATTACATTAATGGGTTGAGGCCAAGTATTCAAGAGGAGCTGAGCCTGGTCAGAATGACCACCATAGAAGATGCGTACTAGTTTTCCCTGAAGGTGGAAGAGAAGTTGAATAAAAGATTTGATAGCAAAGGGGAAGAGGTCAAGGCAGAAGGACTGGTGGAAGACCCTATGGAGGTCGTAATGAAGATCAATAGAAAAGTGAAGAAGCTAGCACCAGTCAAAATCAGAGATGGGATAATGCCTACCGCCCTCATAACCAAAACAATGGTGAGCAAAGAGGAAGAGGAAGAGGTCGACCTGGCCAAGGATCTAGAAGAGGAGGTTTCAGAGGAACCTGTTTCCAATATGGAGAAGAAGGGCATCAAGCATACAAGTGTCCACAACATTAAGAAAGGACAAACTGAAGCATTGAAGGTAATGCACAAGTTACACATGTAGATGAAGATGCGCAGTCTGAGCATTCTAAAGATGCTGAAAGGGGAGAAACCCTAGTTGTTGGAAGAACTTTGTTGAATGAGGAGAAAGAACCCAATCAGAGGAAGAGTTTATTCCGCACAAGGTGCAAATGTGAAGGTAAGTGTTGTGATATTATTATTGACAGTGGAAGCACTGACAATCTTGTTTCAGAGGAGATAGTTGACAAGTTGAAGTTGACAAGAAGAAAGCATCCACATCCGTATCGGATTGCATGGTTGCAGAAGGACCACAGAGCTTTGGTCAATGAGTAGTGTTTAGTGAAGTTTTAGATTGGGGACAACCATGATGAGGTGTTCTGTGATATCATACCGATGGATGCATGTCATATGCTGTTGGAGAGGCTGTGGTAGTATGATAGGAGTGTTGTCCATGATGGTCGTGCAAACACATATTCCGTAACAAAGGATGGAGTTCTTCATAAGTTGAAGCCCTTGAAGGAAGTGGAAGAAAAGTTATGTAGTACTGCGAGAATTTCCTTGGTAGATGGTAGGAAATTTTTGGAGGGTATGAAGCATGAGCGTCATTGCTTTGCATTGATTCCTAAGATTAGTTAAGAGAAATGTGAAGATGTACCAGTAAAAGTTTCAGATACGTTGGAAGAATTTTAGGACATTATCTCTAATAATGTACTAGCAGGTTTACCACCAGTGAGGAAGATAAGTCATCAAATGGATTTGATTCCAGGAGCCAGTTTGCCAAATAAGGCAGCCCATAGAATGACTCCAACAGAGAATGAATAGTTGAATAGACAAGTTCACAAGTTGTTAAGGAAGGGACTGATAAGGGAGAGCTTGAGTCCATGTGTGGTACCTGCAGTATTAGCACCAAAGAAAGATAGAGAGTGGAGAATTTGTACAGATTCTCAAGCCATAAATAAGATCACGATCAAGTATAGGTTTCCATTGCCAAGAATGGATGACATAATGGATTGTTTGAGTGGAGCCAAGTACTTCATGAAGATTGAATTCAAGAGTGGGTATCTCTAGATCTAAATCGGAGAAGGAGATGAATGGAAGACAGCCTTCAAGATAAAGGAGGGTTTGTATGAGTGGTTAGTCATGCCATTTGGGCTAACCAACACACCGAGCACATTCATGCGGCTCATGAACGAGGTACTGAAAGAATTTTTGGGAAGTTTTGTTATTGTTTATTTGGATGATATTTTGATTTTCAGTAAGACTTGGGATGAGCATCTGATGCATATCAGAAGAGTTTTAGAGAAGCTGAGGGAGGAAAAGTTGCTGATTAATCTGAAGAAATGTATTTTTGCAAAGAGTTGGTATACCTGAGATTTGTTGTCTCAGAGGAAGGTCTTAAGATGGAACCAGAAAAAGTAAGGGCTATCATTGAATGGCCTACACTGAGGAGTACTACAAAGGTAAGATCTTTTCATGGTTTGGCAATTTTTTACATAAAGTTTATCAGAAATTTTAGTAGCATTTGTGTACCCCTAACTGAGACAATGAGAGGGGATAGAAAAGAGTTTAGATGGACTAAAGGAGCAGACAAAAACTTTGATACATTAAAGTAAAAAGTTATGGAGCAACCTATTTTGGCACTTCCAGATTTCAATAAGGTGTTTCAGGTAAATTGTGATGTAGTGGCAGTGCTATAGGAGCTATTTTGAGTCAAGAAGGTAAGCCCAATGCCTATTTTAGTGAGAATCTTAATGATGCCAAGAAAAAATATTATATTTATGATCAGGAATTTTATGCAATAGTTTAGGCTTTGAAGAAATGGAGACATTATTTGTTGTCAAAAGAGTTTGTTTTATATACTGATCATCAAGCTTTGTAGTATCTTAATAGTCAAGGAAAGTTGAACCAGAGGCACTTAAAATGGGTTGAGTTTTTGCAGAGTTATACTTTTGTTTTGAAGCACGAGAGTGGGAAGTCCAACAGAGTTGCAGATGCCTTAAGAAGAAGGCAAAATTTATTAACAGAAATGAAGATAGAGGTTATTGGGTTCGATGAGCTCAAAAGTTTGTATCCTGAAGATCCAGATTTTCCAAAGGCTTGGAAAGCTTGTCTGGAACCTATTACTTTGGACAGGACAAAATGGTTGGATTTCATAATCCAAGATGGCATGTTGTTTAAAGGAAGCTATTTGTACATTTTGAGGAGTTCCATGAGAGAGAACCTGATTAAGGAAAAGCATAGTGGAGGATTGGCTGGATAATTTGGTCAAGATAAGACCATTGCTATTGTTGGTGAAAATTATTATCGGCCACAATTGCAGCAAGATGTGAGGAAATTTGTGCAAAGTTGCATAGTCTGTTAAATGGCAAAAGGAACATGTCAGAATACAGGGCTATATCAACCATTACCTATACCGAAGAAGCCATGGGATGATATTAGTATAGATTTTGTTCTTAGTTTACCAAGGACATAGAGAGGGCATGATTCCATTTTTGTGGTGGTGGACAGATTCTCGAAGATGACACATTTTATTCCTTGCAAGAAGACTAATGATGATGTTCATATTGCAAAGTTATTTTTCAAGGAGGTGGTGAGATTACACAGTCTACCAAAGAGCATAGTTTCAGATTGAGATACCAAGTTTGTTGGTTCTTTCTGGAGGACATTGTGGAAGAAGTTGAAGACAGATTTGAAGTTCAATTCTACACACCATCCATAGACTGATGGACAGACAGAAGTGGTGAATAGGAGTTTGGGTAACCTATTATGATGCTTAGTAGGAGATAAGCCCAAGGGATGGGATTTGATTTTACTACAGACAAAATTTGCTTATAACAATTCTGTCAATAGGAGTACTGGTAAATCACCATTCAAGATTGTATATGGCAATAGCCTAAGAAATGCTTCTGAGTTAAGGAAGCTGGACAAAGGAGAAAAAGACAAGTGCTGAAGATGAAGACTTTGTAGAACATTTGAAGAATTTGCATGAAGAGGTGAGAAAACACATTAATAAGATGAATATTTAGTACAAGGCTAAGGAAGATTAGAAGATGAGATATACCAAGTTCCAAGTAGTAGATGAAGTCATGGTTCACTTGAGAAAATAAAGGTTCCCAATTGGAACATACAATAAGTTAAAAATGAAGAAATTTGGACCGTGCAGAATCCTGAAGAAGCATGATTCAGGAAATGTATGAGGTAGAACTACCGAGTGGGATCAATTTTTCCCCTGTGTTTAACATTGCTGATTTAATAGAATATCATGAAGGTGGAACAAAGGATGGACAAACAGAAGAATAGTGGAGTATTCTGGCATCTACTTCAATGGAGGAGATAGAAGAGATCCTCGATAGCCGTGTGGGAAGTACTCAGAATAGACAATATGAAGAATATCTAGTGAAATGGAAAGAAAGGCCTATTGAAGATTCTTCTTGGTTGTCTAAGGTAGAGGTTGATCATTTGGGTTTTCCTCAAACAAACACGTGAGACGTGACAGGGACACTTCTCAAATTACCCTGGGCGTTTGATGCAGGAGCATCCAGTGGTGTAAGGGCAATCTTGCATCACCCAAAAATAAGTTGATTCAAAATCATTGTAGTTGTTTTCATTTCTTTCCATAATTAGTGTTTTTGATTCCATAATCTCTTGAATAATGATGTAGGACTTTCAGTTTTTCCAAACTGCTAAAAATAGCAAACTGCCAATTTTGGAAAGTTTAACTGTCATTTCAAGAAAGTTTGCATTTGGACATAGATTGAAGTGAAAACTTATAGAAAGCTTCATAAATAAAATATAAGACCTTTGGTGAAGGAATTGGGCAAAGATCATTTGTGAGCTAAAAGATATTAAAGTTTTTTGTTTTTTTCTGAAAAGCCCCTAAATTTTTTTGAAATGAGATATGAGGCACTAAAACATCCCATAACATCTTGAAAAGTTGATGAAAATCTATTTACACATTTTCGGTGTGATAGTTCACATCAGGAGCTTTTCAGCGCTTAAAATGCTTCATCAATCGGACACCCAAATCAAAAGTTATACTTCTCGGAAGTTGACCTATTTTTTGAGGGAGTTGCAAATTTCAAAATTTAGCTGGAGGCCGCCAAAAAGTGTTATTTATGACTTTTTTGGGAACCCTAGGCAGTAGCAAAGTTAAGGGGGAAAGTGTAGAGTCAATAATAGGTGGGAAAACAAAAACCCTAGCTAATTTGGGGTTATAGAAGGCAGAAAATTTCAGAGCCTGGTGATGTGTAGTTGTAGTGTGTTGCAGCTTGTGGACGATTGATTCCTCTTATTGTAATTGAGCTTCTATAAGTAATGAGTTGTCCAAATCAATAAAGAAATATTCTATTTTTTGTGTGCTATTTCTATTGTTGTGTGTTTTATGATTTACTCTCTCTCTCTCTCAACCCTAAACCCAAGCAACCTTAAACCTTTATCTCCCCATCTCTCCTTGATCTCCCTATCTCTATTGTCTCCCTACCTCTCAATCTCTCTACCTTTGTCTTTGGCCATGTCCATCACTCTCTATCTCCATATCTCTCCCCTCGGTCTCCTCTAGATATCTCCCTATCATTCCTCTCTCCCTAAACCCCAAACCTCCAAACCTTAACATCCAAATAATGCCCCTAATTTCTAGATTGAGAGGTAGAGGGATGATAGAGATAGGGAGATAGAGTTTTAGGGTTTCTTGGGTTTAGGGTTTAGTTGTTTGGGGTTTGGTGCTTGGGGGTTTAGGGTTGCTCAAGTTTAGGGTTTAGTGTTTAGAGATTAGGGGCATTATTTGGATGTTAAGGTTTGGAGGTTTAGGGTGTAGGGAGAGAGGACTGATAAGGAGATATAGAGGAGACTGAGGGGAGAGATAGGGAGATAGAGAAAGATGGACATGGCCAAATACATAGGCAAAGAGATTGAGAGGTTTTAGGGTTTAGGGTTGCATGTCAAAAATAGTCTCTCTCTCTCTCTCAACACCCCTAAACCCTAAATAATGCCCCTAAATCATAATCCCTCAGCCCTATACTCTAAACCTGAGCAACCCCAAACCTCTATCTCCCTATCTCTCTGGACATCTCACTCACTCTCTATCACCCTAGATCTCTCGCCTCTTTCTCCTCTATCTCTCCCTATCTATTTGCTCTCTCTACCTATTTATCTCTCGCTATCTCCATATCTCTTACCTCCTTCTCCCCTATCTCTCCCTCTCCCTTATCAATGAAGGAAATGGAAAAAAGAAAACTATGACTCTCTTTCTATCTCTCTCTCTTTCTCTCTCCCTATCTCCCTATCTCCCTATCTCTCTCCCTTAGAGAGAGAGGGAGGGAGAGGGAGGGATTTGTTTTAGGTCACCATAACACGAGTGCGTTATAATGCGCTCGCGTTATGATGAGCTTGCTTTGACATGTTTTTACTAGTTTTTAGCAAAATCTGGAGATAATCTGGAGTGTGCTCCCCATCAGGATGGCACTTTTTTCAATGAAAACTAAAAAACTACCACCATAATCTTAAGCTCTCTGTTAGCTATCTAACCATTTTTTTTTTTTCACATTTCGAGTAGGTTAAGGATTTCATCTTGAATTTCTTTTGTTAGTGTGTCCATTTTTTTGTCACAAACCACTTTCTAGTATTTTTTATTTGTTTTTTTAACCATTCATCAAAATTTGAAATAAGTTACATTTTTAGAAACTAGACTCCATTCTACACGTATTAAAAGAAAAATTGATTTTCAATTAATTTTCAAAAATTTTAGGGGGGAGCATGCTCAAATTTCTGTTTTTCAGGATGTGTCCACTTTGAAAATTACAAAAAATCAATTATTCATGAAAAAAATATCAAAAAAATCGGGGATAAACTATATGGTGTTAGCTAATTTCTCACCAGAGTGATTATTGAAATACTAAAAAAAGTTAACATTTTAGGGAGAGCACACCAAACGCTATGTTATGTTTTTTTGAAAAAAAGGACCAATTTGTGTGCTCCCCCTTTTTGAACCCCTTAATCGCAACCATTTCTGGAGAAAATTAGTAGTTTAGAAACTAGATTCAAAGTACTACAACTCTTGTTTTTGGTCCATCTTCAAATTTTGAGTGTAGCAATCTTCAATTACTCATCGAACATCAATGTTTCATGATTTCAAAAAAAAAGTGGCATCTTAAGACCCCATTTTGGTCCCTCATCTGTGTGCACTTACCCATTATCAAATTTTCTTTACCAAATTTAGCAATAATGATGATGTTAATTCTTCAAAGTCTACACTTTGATATGGACATAGGGCCTGCTTCTACCTCCAACCATGGTTTCCATCAATTTTATCTTCCTTCAAGATGAGTCTTCCTCTCACATGGTCATTTTCAATGTTGGTGATATAAATCAGGTCTTGTTTGACATATTTATGGTTTTATGATTTGAGGATCACCATACTAAGTTAGAATCTTCTGGGTAAGTGCAAGAATTGGGTCCACTTTTTGGCCAAAAAGTGGAAGTGTTTTCCCTGATTTTTAGAATTTATCACATTTGACCTTAAAATTTGAAGCACTTAGAGATGGAATCTTTAAAAAAGTCACTAAATATAAAATATAGTACTCGGAGTCTAGTTTCCAAATATATAATTTATTTCAACACCCAAATGATACAAATTGATTTTCAAAAGGTATTTCTAAACACCACTGTTTAAAAGTCATTTTTTTTAACCATACCATGCACGTGTACGACCAACATAATTTGACCTAAATAAAATTATTTTTCAAAATCTTTTTGGGAAAAGATGTGTAGTACATTGAAGTTTGATGAGGATATTTTTTTATAATTTTTTTCCAAATAATTTTTTTTATTAATTTGTTATTAGGCCTAATTGCTACTTTTGAAAACCCCTCGTGAATGGCCAACATAATTTGAGCAAAAAAATCATAATTTTTCATTGTGTAAAGAATGATGTGTAGATTGATGACATATAATTTTTTTAAAAAAAATTAAAAATTAAAAGTTTTTAAAAAAATACAAACACATGTCATTTCAAATTCTTGGACCAGTTTGCTCATAAATTAAATAATAAATAGAAGAACATGTCCAATAACAAAAAAAATTACATATTTGAAAACTAGACAATGTCATCTGTAATGGGTTTTCATTTCATAAAAAAATTCATAAAAAAAGGTCCTCAGCCATATAGGTAAACTTAGTGTTTCTTCTTGTTCTATACTTAGAAAAAAACTTGCAGGTCCAAGGTTCAAGGTCGGCCAACCATGCCTATCCCGAGCCTAAAACCCAAGTAAAAGGAAGGGAAAAGGTGGTCAGTAATTTCAAAATTCATAGAACGAGTACCCGTTATAAAACAGGTACGCGTTACATAATGGGTACGCGTTATATAATAGGTACCAGTTATTTTTAAGAACGGGTACCCATTTTATAGTAGGGAACCATTTCTATTATATCCGTTATTTCCCTTATTAGGGAAAAACGTACAATTATTGTATCCCTGCAACTTGCAAGTCTGATCAGTATGGCCTACCAGTGACAATTTCTACATTTTTGTACTTACAGGTGTCTTGTGAAATCTCTTGATAGGTCATATTCTATTTAGATTTTGAAAGGAATCAATCATATGAACAATTCCGACGTGAAATCAAGTGCATGAGCTATTTTCAAGAGGAATAAAGAAAGAGGGTTTTTGTTTTTACATCTACTTTTTAAATCAAAATCTATGGAACAAAGGATCTACATCTAATTCTACTTCAAATTTTTAAATAAGTACATCAATTATGAAATTGGATTAAGTATCAATTGTTATTTTATCAAGAGGGTTTGGTAATCATGAGATCAAATCAACGTCAAAGAAAAAAATAAAGGAGGGTAATGACACCTCAAGAAATTGAAGCAAATAAAGAGAAGAACGCAAAAAGGCAAAGAGATAGAAGAGCAAGGATTCAAGAGATGAAGAATATTGAAGCATCTAGTTCCATGAGTATTGAAGAGAAAGACATTCAAGAGACTATAAATGATGGGATGAATGTAGATAATGCAAATGTGGAAATGGTGAATTTGGAAGAAAATGTGTCTATAGAAACAAATGCATGTATGTCTTCAAACCCAACTTTCAAAGATATGGAAAATGTGACTATACAAACAAATCCAGGTATGTCTTCAGAGCCAGCTTTCAATGATATGGAAAACACGACTATAAAAACAAATCCAGGTGTGTCTTCAGAGCCAATTTTCAATGATATAGAAAACACGACTACAGAAATAAATCCAGGTGTGTCTTCGGAGCCAACTTTCAATGATATGGAAAACACGACTATAGAAATAAATCCAGGTATGTCTTCAAACCCACCTATTGATGATATGAATGAGAATGATATCCCTTTTAGGAGTGAAAATGAAAATGTTTTATTTGAGATTGAAAGAAATGTCTTAGATAATCTTCCTGGTAAGATTTCTTGGAGGCAAATGAGAACTCATGCAAATAGATTATATAAAATATTTTTTTATAGAAAAAGTCTTAGATTTTAATGTCAACTTATGATGCAATTGATGAAGATGTGGAAATTGCAAAAAATAATGAAAAAGTTAGGCATCTTTGTAAAACCTAAAAAAAAAGATGAATCAATCAAACAAGTTTTATCTAGTGTTGCTAATGCTATTGATTCTATTGGTAAAAAGAGTCGATCTAAAGATAGCAATGCAACACGAAGAGTTATAACAACTGCTTTAGTCAATAAATCATCTTCTAATAAAAGAATGATAAGTAAGACAAGTGAAATTCTAAATATAAATCCTAAAACTTTGAGAAGAGCAGCAAAGAGAAGAGAATATATTGAAAAAGATCTAATTAATCAATGTTGGAGTTTTAGTGGTAGACTCCCAAGATGACATGAAATTAAATAGTGAAATCAAATCTTTAATTAAAAAATATTGGCATGATAATACAAGGGTATCATCTAATGTTAGAGGTTTTAAAATTAAGAGTGGGGTCTAAAACTCGTGATCCTCATCCAAAACATCTATTAGACATGACTCAAACTAAATTATATAAAAAATTCTTAGATGATTTAGTGTTAGAACCATTTAATATTATCATAAGCCAAAGATCTTTCGAGAAATGTAAACCTTGGTATGTGAAAATTAATAAACAACGAATCTCTTGTTGTTGTAAAACTCGTGCAATTTCGTTATTATTATGATATTTTTTTATATATACCTTCTACTTTGCATACTAATGAAATTATGCAAGAATGTGGTATTAATATGCCACCTCAAACAATTAAAGAGTTTGTAGTAGGTTTGTTTTGTGAAACATCTACTGGATACTTATTTTATTCAAAAGCATGTATTTCTAGACAATGCAATAGATGTGACAACTTTTCATTGTTAGGAGAATGTATGCATGAAAATATTTCACATGAATTTGGACAACAATTAGTCGATGTGAAAAGATTCAAGAATGTTGAATATTCTTTAAACGATGGAAAATTTGGAAAGCGTTGTGCGTTAGTCACTGAAAAAATTTGTGTGCATGCATTCATCAAAGATTTTAAGGATAATATTGTATCCAAATATGTCAAACACTCCCAATATGCTCGGTGGCTTGACGGACAATTTCGTTCATGTAAAAACACATTTCCAATTGGAACTATCCTATCAGTGGTTGACTTTGCAGAAAACTATACTCTTGCTCCACAAGAGGAAATTCAATCTCAGTATTATAATTCAGTGCAAGTGGCCATATTTGTTCATATTGTATACAGACATGCAGATGATAGTACAAAAGATAATAGAAAACTTTTTGAGGGAGTATCATTTCTATTTGAGTGATAATCGGTTACACTCTTCAGAGTTTGTGCAATATTGTTTCACAAAATTTTATGAAAGTTTAAAAGAAAGAGGAATCCAAATGGCACAACATTTCATATGGTCAGATAATTGTACAGGGCAATTCAAAAATGCAAGAATGTTTTATTGGCTATGTAGGGCTCACAAAGAAAACAATATCCAACATATGTGGAGTTTTTTTAAGCTGGACATGGTAAAGGAGAACATGATGGAGCTGGAGCATGTGTGAAAAGAGCTCTTGGTAGAGAGCAACTAAAATTTGAGGATGCAGCCAAATTTAGAGATGCACATGTAATTGTGGATTGGTGTAATGAAAAATTATCTACAGGATCAAGTGAGAACTCTACAATTTGACGATTCTTTTGGTTAGTTGAAGAAGAGAATATTCCTACTCAACTTGATTGTGAGACAATAACTGGATCAACAAAATGGCATTCATTTAAGAGTTCAAATGCAAGCACATGGACTATATGGACTAGGGAGCTTGCATGTTTTTTTCAATTTTGTATTACAGGTGATTGGGGAGCATGTAAAAATATAGAATGGGTTGAAGAATGGAAACAAAGATCCTTGACACCTACAGAAACACAAGATCAACTTGAAACAACAATTGAAGATGATAATCAAATGTTTGCATCAGATGACTATGATCGTGTTTTAGACCTTGTACAAGAAGGTACTTTTATTTTCAATATTTTTTTATTGCCATTTTTTGTACATCTATATATAATTAATTATATATGTATGCATGTACAAATTTATGTGATTAAATACATGTCACACTTTATTGAATTACGTAATTTTTTTTGCAGGACATGTGTATGTTGTTGTTACACTTGAAGGCAATGAAGAGGAAACCGAGTATTGGTTGGCTCGATGTGTTGAGACAAAACAAAAGTTGTTACATCCTAGAGTTGATGATGATAACATGGAGTATCCAACAGGTTCTATGGTTGTTGTTGGCACTTGGCTACGAAAATATCTAATAAAAAAAAATGGTTTACCTGCATTTGAAGATTATGAAACACATAAGAAGATCATACACTACTCACATTTGGTTGTGGAAACAAATATAAAACTAGTCAGATATCAAGGCAAACCTGCTAATAAACAATTATGGACACTTTCGATGGAAGAACATGTGTCAATTATAGATGCATTACAAAAAAATGAGGATGCAGATGGTACAATGGAATAAATTCCTAGGTATGTAAACCATACTCTTACATCCCCTAAATCCATCCTCTTAAATGTATCCTATAATGTTATCTAATTACATGTAATGCATCAATGTTTTGCGTTTTTGGTATATAAATTCTTTCATTCTCATTTCACCTTCTATATTATTCCTCTTGTCTTAAATTTTGTATCGACTCATGTAAATATATAGTTAATTTACTTGTACATTTGAACATTACTTTTGCAGGTGTACCCTAGACAAGTAGTCAAATTTGCATTATTGTCAATAGAAGTTTTCACCATACTAGTGTGTTTATTGGTCAACTAGAATTCATAGTGAATTCATGAAAGAAAAATTGTTGCACTACTTGTTAATTAGAAGTTTAATTTTTACATAGCTATAAAAGAGCATTTTATTGTTCATATATACTAATATACATATTCCTTGTGCAAAACTTGTCATCATCACTTTGTTTTGCATTTCCCTTTTTCTCATCCTCCTGGCCCAATCATGTACTTCCCATTCCCATGGTAATTTCCTATTCAAATTATATCCTATGCATTTTATTATATTCCATGGTAATTTCCTATGTATTTTAGGGGAGCTTCTAGGCATTCACTTTTCAGATTTCCACATCCTCCCTCTCCCCTACATCCCCAAAAAATAGAATTGGAGGGCTCAATGAAACATTGAACCATAGAGAGATGCATAAATGTGTCTGAATGTGTAGCTACTTCCCAAGTCAATGTATTGGTACTTGAATATATAAAGAGAAAATAATGCAAAATGTCTCTTCAATGGCTATAAATTGTTCATATCCAGGTTTGCTTAGTGTTTTTTGCTTTGCTTTATGTTTAAGAAAATTATATTTTAAATGTCCCCAAATCTGGGGAGCATGCTCTATAATCAAGGCATATCCCAACCCTGTACCAACAACATATGGGGTGCATACAAGTAAATACTAATTCAACAATTTTTGACATCATGCAAATACCCATATAATGGTGATTGAGAGAGATCTGCATATATAATTTACTCTATACATATCTACATACATTTGTACATCTGTGTTTATGTGTATACACATATACATGTACTTGTGTGTTTGTATGTATATACACATAGACACATATATGCATGTAAAAATGTGTAGATTTCTATATATAAAGAGATGAGTGTAACAATGATAGCTCATTGAAAGAATCACTTGAGTATTAAATATTCCAAGTGGTTGATCCTAAAAGAAAAGATATCTAATAGAGTGTATATATGCATGTACCTAAGTGGATATGAATATGCATGAAAATGTCTGTAACAAATACATATTGAGACATCTTAGCTATCAATATGCAGAGTCTATCTCTACCACATAAGACATCCTTTATATAATGGTGTGTATATCCCTAAACAATCAATATGCTAAGTGACCAAGCAGCTAACTCAATAACATTGCAGAGAAATTCCTTTCTTAGATTATCAGGGATTTAGGATTTTACATTGCCTCCAATATACATATTCTATTTACATATTTACATAAAATTATAGACATTTTTCTTTCAATACTCTCATATTTCCGCATCCTCCAATACATTCAAATATAAACTGATTAGATCTAAAACAACATTTATCTGTTTATGATTTTATTCAGGTAGTACAATTAAAGTTTACCCTTGATTAGTTTTTCTTGGTGCTCTGTATTTGATCTACTGAATATATTAGATAAGATTTGTGTTTTTGTCATTTAAATGAAGAAATGTACCTATTTTCCATGTAATTTTAGAACATGATTGTAGGGATTGAAGGATAAGTTTGTAATTTTGAGGTTGCTACTGCTCAATCTATCCCCTAAGGACTGTCATGTTTTGCCTCTTGACCAAGCATCTCCAAGTGCTATCCCACTGTCCTTTGACAAAAACTGCTCACTGCCTTCCTTAACACAGGCTTGTACCTATTAAAGATAACACTATGACTGTGTTTTTCTATTCACTGTCTCTTTATGCATTTAATATTTGCATAAGCTTCCTAATTTAGGGATACTAGATGCAAATGTTACAAAGCTACGCACTAAGAACACCCAATTAAAATTAACATTTGAATATTAATTTCTCAAATGAATACTTGAAAAACACAAATTACTACTTATTAAATATGAGTTATTTTCCATTGTTTTCCATGGTAGATTTTGTCTCTATGAATATTAAAAGCTATAAATAGTGATAAGATCTTAGGTCTGTTAAAGCCTAGCACATTCATCAAAATCTATGGAGGTTTTCCATGTTAAACCTTGTTAGACAAGGTAAAAAAGAAGTCAATGTTATCAAGTCAAAAGACAATAACTCAACTAAATGGTTTGTGAAGATAATATCAACGAGTTTCATGATAGTCACAAGGGTAGTCATAGGTATGTGATGTTTCATTGAGGACTCACAAAAGATTTCTCTCATGAAAAATAATGAATGGAGAATATGAAGGCAATGTATAATGACATGTCAAACCAAATGATAGAGAGTAGTATGACAAGCCTTTCATGGCAATGTTGTTTAAAGAGTGGTGTCTCTAAGAGGTTTAATGAGATTTTTTTAAATATAAGTGAATCCTAAGATTATCGTGAACAAGAGCATATTCTTTGGCATAGGAGTATGTAAGTGATTTCTATCTCCACATTGTGAGTGTGAGTAGAAGGTAGTATATAAGGATTTTTATGAGACACTATCTTGAATTAGGCCTTAAGGTTTTGTGTCATGGAAATGTTGCAAATGACAGTTATAAGTTAGGGATTGTATGACAAGTGTGCATGAAGGATAGATGACAAATAATCCATAGGTCATCTGTGCAGGTCACAAGACAGCCTACACAATCACACTTACAATCATGATAGAAGAGTTAAGCATCTTGTTTTAAAATTTCAAGATGCTAATGGATGAGTTACAGCCTATGGAAAATATAAAAGAGGATAGTAAACAAACTTCTAAAAGTAGTCTACAAGTATATGATTGGTGATAAAGGATAGCGTAAGAGATTGTTAGAGCATGGCAGGTTACAGGAGAGTATTAAGGCAATCCAAGGGTCTTAGGTTATTTCCTAGAGTTTGTGAGACCATAAGAATACACATGATCTAATAATATAGTCAAATGCCCTGTGACACAAACACAGTGATAGCCTACATTATCATGCAACAATTAGTCATCATAGCGAAGAAGCATATCACAGCCATATGACTGTTGAAAAAGGGAATAGATCAATAATGAGATGTGATAAAGATATTAGTTTCAAATGACAATATTCTCTTATTGCAAACATAGGAACAACAAAATTACATTCTAGACTTGACTCCCTTGATTCAAAACCTATGAGAGAAGTGTGAAAAGAGTAAGGTTTGAATTTGAAGAACTAAGCATACCCTTGATATGTTAATTCAAATAACCAGGAAAATGCAATATGGAGACAACCACATAAAGTATCAAAGATAATCAACAAGTAATTGAGAACTAGAAGTAATGGCACTAGAGAAATGCAGCTTTCTATTTATATGCTTCAAAGATTAGGACTTACAATGTCTCTTTTCAAAAATTAAAATTCCCAGAGAGCTTTCCCAAGGTCTTGATTTCCTTCTTATAGGGGTGAAGGAAGCTACAAGATTTAGACCTTTCACATTCCAAAAATGTCTTTTCAAATACCTACCCCTTGATATGACCTATTACAATATATACTTTTTTGACAAGTCTTAAAAAGACCGCCAATTATATTTTGAATACAAATTGGAAAGCATAAAAATAGAAAGAGACAAAAAGGAGGGCATCCAAGATTTGATGGTGTTGATTGACGCTAGCATGATGCTCATTGCTCCCCTGCCTGATCACTATTCAGCTACAAGATATTTTTGCTCCCATTGGAAAACAACATAATCACTAGGCCATTTATATTCTTAAATCTGGAGTAGGTTGGCCTGGTGATCTTTCCATCTTTTGTCCAAAAACACTTTGACATCCATAATGAACTTGGCATATCCAACATCCAGGGCAATCACCCTATCCAAAATAACATTGAAACTAAGAGTATTTATGTTGCCATCCTTTTTCAAGAAATAAATTATTTGAGAAACTATCTGGCTAAACTCATTCTTCAATGCATCAAAATCTTTGATCTTTTCATCTTCTATAAAAATGGAATAAATAAACTAGTGCTTGAAGGTGGAAAAAGAATCAATCTTTGCCTGCATTTTTGGCTCGCACCATTGACATACTAGAATTCATCCAGGATCATTTTCACCATATTCTCAGTTGGCTTGAGTGAAGCCAGAGCACCTAGGTCTCTTTGTAGAACCTTGTACAAAGTCAGCAATGTATGGTGTGCAGGTTGCCATTTCTTGTATATTGGGTCCAAAATAGAAAGATTGGCCTTCAAATGACCAATGGCCTGAGATAAGGAGGAATAGCATTCATGCACATCTTTCAACTTATCAACAACCAATTTTATTCTATATTCCAAATGTTTTTCAAATACTTCAAGATTTTTTAATCTGGCTTCATCCTTTATCTTCTCATTCTGCTCTTTCAATTATTCAATTTCCTTTTCCAACTTCAATTTTAATGCATTCAACTGCTCAATTGGCACTGTAGCATCACTGGTGTTTTCTAGCATAGGGGCTTGGTATGGCACAATAGCCCTGCTCTGAGAAGAACTAGTACTCTTCATTTGTTACTTGAGTTTGACATTTTCTAGATACAACTTGTTCACTTCATCATTCAACTCAATCTGTGTTTTCTCATAATCAAGCAATCTTTGCTCCAACTTTTTGACAGCAGTTTGAGTGAACATTGCAAAGTGCATGGTAAGAGTGGTTGCTTCAAGCACTAATGTATCCTAGAATGTTTTTACTATGGTTGTTCCCTTCTTCTCTGGGACTACATCAAGTAATCTCAGCTTGTTGGTGTTTTCTATGTGGCCCATATTGCTAGAGTTTCTATTTTTGGGTTGAACCCACAACCACTGACACCATCCTCATAATCAAATTATGAGACCATCATTAGGTCATCCTGATTCCTTACTTGGTCTAATAGAAATATTGTCTTCAATTCAAGGTCAGGGATGATCAGCATATTACTCTTCAAGACCAACTATCTAGCCTCCTCAAGGGTAACATTTATTTCATCAATCTTCATTTCTTTGAAAGTTTGGATCACAATTTGGTCATGTTGTGATTCATCAACACCCATCTTATTTATCTCAACTTTCTCCTCAAACTCCCTCATCTTTATTTTCAACCAAAAGTCTTTGAATTCTGGAGTATTTATGAAATCATCATCCTCCATGAACCTCATTAAGGCCACAACCCTTTCATCCTCTTGTAACTCAGGCTCACCTTGTCCTTGTTCCTCCATTCTTACTTCAGGTTTGTGGGCCTCTATTTCTTCACCAACCAGTGGCTGATCTACTTCCTCTTCATTCCCATATGCTTCAGAATACTGGCCACCTCCTCATTATCTCCAACTCTTTCAGTCATTTCATATGGAACCAATGGAGAAACATCATCAGTCTTTTGCCTTTTGGGAGGAAGTGAATCAGAAACTCTAGGATCTTGAACTAACATTGCATCAGGGGTAGGCTCTTGAATTACAACTCCTGGTAGCTCTTGACTGGGAGCTTGGTAGCCTTTGTAGGCTCCTTTTCAAACTTGCAACAGTTTCTTTGAGAATTATCAATGACCATATCTATTCTCTTCAAGGGTTCCTCATCAACAAAAAATCCTTCAAAATTAGGGTTTTTCTTTCTCCTGTCATCCTCTATCCTTTTTAGAATTTCCCATTTCCTCTTTCTATTATACACTTCATCAAAAGTGACACAATTTTTTATCACATCCTCATCAAAATTGATTTGATGGGAAACCCCCATTCTTGTAAGAATGACTTGCCTGACAAAATTCATGTGACCCTCTGGATCACAAACTCTTTTGGTCCCTTATTTCAAAGAATACTTAGCCTTCAAATAGGCTTGCAGCTCTTCCAAAGTGTCTGAACCAACTGATCAATCATCAAACACGGTAGAATCAGGAAGGAAAGTGTCCTTCTTTACCTTTTTCATCACATCCTTCTTCATCCAAAGCATCTACCACATGAACTCAAGGAATGCAATTCTGTCTGGCATAAACTTTGGCAACACATGGGGTGGTTGAATACACCCATAAACTTTGATTATTGTATGGTCTGGCAAGAAAAACTAATCAACAAAGTTATGCTTATGACCTTGTGTTGGCCTGTGAGCAAGAGGCCTCAACATCTCTCTGACCTCTTTGGTCAATCTAGGAGAAGGGAAACCAAGTGAATTCATTATTCTGATTACAAACTCATCATGGAATACTACATAATTACACTTCTTGCAATGAATATCCCATTTATAGCACCAGCATTGTGTGGGCAACCTCTGCCTCTTCTAGTCAATCATACTCAAATCCATTTTACTGGGTCATTTTCCCCTATTCTGGTACAGTATCAAGTGACACAACAAGGAATAGTATTTGAAATCAAGGGGCTTCTTTTTTTCTCTGATTTGCAATAGACCATCATGCATCTTTTTTTCAATAAATGATGCAAAAGCATACTCAATATTCACCTCTGGATTCTAAATCCTCATGGCCATCATCATCAAATCCATAGGCATTTTGTCTTCAGCATCAATACCCAGCACCTCACACAGAGCAAAGTATGTCCTCTTGAAATAAATAGCAAAATCATCAACAGCAATGGATGGAATTTCAATTCTTCTGTTATTAGCCCATTTTCTCATGTACATCGGTAATTCGCCATTATTGTGTGTTTTTCTGAGGCTATTATATTCTTGTTCACTCTTCTTCAAGTCAACCTGTGTGAGAGCTTGCTTACTGAGCATGAAACAATCAGTAATTGCATTTTTGTCCAATGCTACCAATGGTGACCCATTAGGCAATCTAATTGTCCTAGTGGCTGGATGGTAGAACTATGCCAATACTCGGTTCAACATCAACAAACACATTTGGAACTACAAGTTTGGCCAGATTCAGGTTCCAAGGGTTAACAATAGACCTTGACCATCATTTTTCCAATAGAAATACCAAAATAAACTCCAACCAGAAATAGGAACCCTGGTATATAGACAACCCTCTACTATATCCTTAAATATTTTCTTATACCCCTTGTCAATTGAATTTGGCAAAATGTCTAATAGTGACTGTTGAAGGGACCACTTCTTTTCTTTAGGGGCAGAGGACTCAGCTTTCTTACTTGTGGATTTAGATTTTTTGGGTGCCATTGTGTTGATACTTTTATGAATTTGACAGTTTTTTGATCTACTGAACCAATTTAAGAAAAGTACCAACTAAATATCAACTTTTAAGAAGAGGATGATGAAATTGACTTACCCAATTGAATGAAGTTCACATAACACACTTCAAATCTTGAGCTCACCGTCTAGAATCACCACTGCACTTGCTTGAATGACAAAATACAAGGGAATTTTAGGCTTTATTTTTCTATGAAGCTGGTCATTTCGCCATTTACTCTGGTTTGTGCCAAGATTGAGCAAATCTGCGTGTTTAAATCACTTCAAACATAGTCCGTTAATCATCATAGATTAGATGGACAAAATATTTCACCAGTTTTGTGGTCATTTCAATGATTACCACACTCTCCACCATAAATGATGGCAGTCATCATTTACAATGAGAGAACGCTTGGTAGTCATCTTTTACCATTTATCGCTACCCCACAGACCTAGTGAGGTCATTGTTGTGAGACAGTGGGGTAACCTGCATCATTTTGACCTTTACTGCATTACCGCACATTAAGGTAGTGGACATTGCGAGGTCACAGTACCATTATGTTTATTGACTTGTTTTCATAGTACCGTAAACTATTTCTTTGACCATCACGGGACCGCGGTATACTAAATATCCCTTGAAGCCTTTCACCGCACTACCGCACTCCTTCATTGAAACTGTCGCAGGGCCGCGGTATTCAACACTTACATAACTTAAACTCCTTATACTGCCATACTACAAGCCTCACTTGACACTTTCGCGATGGCATAATTTATGGTTTTCCTCTTCTCCTTACCGCATTACTGTCGGTTATTCTCTTGACTGCCGCGGGATTGCGGTGAAGTATCATATGCCACTTCAATTTATATTTCCATCCCACCACTTCATTTTGAGACCATTGCAGGGCTGCGATACTCGATCTCTAGATACCGCGATGCCGCAAGTGCAATCTCTTCATGCTGCGAGATAGTGATAACTGCTCCCTTGTTATCCTTGGTTCCCGTACAACTGCCAAGACCTTTTGAGTGACTTGTGGGACTGTGGTGAGAGACAAAAACATAAAAATGGTCAAAAATATAAATATCTTTCACATGGACTTGGTATGGGGTGCTTATGAATGACTCCTGGAATAATTTTAAAATAAATATGGATCCCTAAGATGGATTTATGGAAGGAAATTTGCATGAAACCAAGTGGGACTATGAGAATTTTGAGTGGTCCTAACAAAGACCACATTTTTTTGAGGCATTCTATCAAACAATTCATGTGCCTTGTCCATGATTCCACATTTTTCATACATGTCTACCAGGGTAGTTGTAACTACAACATCTAACAAAATTCATCTACCCTTCATGCTTTGATGGATGTTCATACCCTGTTCCAAAGCAATACTCTGGATTTTATTATATTGGCACAACGTTGAAACTAAAACTGAAGCCACAAAGACAATTTAGATATTTAGAAATTTTAAAGGCTACTGAGTTTTCTTCTTTTAGCTAATGGGCAATTTCTTTCTGTGTAAATTTCTCATTTCTCTCATCTTTCCTCATTACACAGGTTGTTGCTCTTACACTATTTACCCTTGTGACATTATATTCAACCATTATTCCTATTTTAATGTATGTGTCAATTGAGGTAAGAATTCTTGTTTAATGAAGTTTGAAATTCTATTTGATATTCAAATATGCTTAACAAACCACTTTAATTTTCTTAAAATTGCATTTCTGTCTTTGACTTGCTTCTTTTTTTAATTGCATCTAGATGATAAAGTTTATCCAATCTACTCAATTCATCAATAAAGATATATTTATGTATCATAATGAAAGCAACACTCCTGCTTTAGCATGGACATCAAATTTGAACGAGGAGCTAGGATAGGTCTGTGCAAGTCACAAATAAATGTATTTCAAATAGATAGTTTAACAATTGCTTGAAAAAAATTTACAAACAAAGCTAAAAAATATGTTTTGTATTAAAGTTTAAAGTTTAAACCATTTTCCAATTTGTTGTTTGTTACATTTTTTGTTAGTCAAAACCCTCTCTCCCTTGCGAAATGAATTCCTAGAACAAGTGAGGAAAAACATCATGAATGTTATTGAGTCTCTTTTGGACTGGCCTTACTATGCCACTTGGACTTGGTAGACCATGAAGGGGGCCCACAACTTGGAAAGTTCAAGCCTAGTTTTGCAACTATGCAGTCCATGAGACCACATTTTTTTGAGGCATTCTATCAAATAGATCATGCGCCTTGTCCATGGTTCCATATTTTACATACATGTCTACCAGGGCTAGTTGCAACTACAACATCTGAGGGAATCAAGGCTTCCATATACTTCAAGGAATCAAAGAATCAAGGATTTCATATACTTCAAAGGAAATTTTATTGAATTCATATACTTCAAAGGACAATAGCATAGAGTTGGTACAAGTGAGCAACAACAAGGTTGAGGGTTATCATGAGTTATCTGCCAAGACACAGATATTTTGCAACAACAATATCATAATGGGATGTTGATTTCTATATTAGAGGTGATTATATGATATGACACATGTTCATGATAGTGATGTGATAAGTGACAAGACCAATGATGGACTGTGTGAACTTGTAACAGTCTGGCAGATGACATAAAGCACGCATACCTAGGTAACAGTAGTGGTGATGAACTATTTTCAAGGAATTTGGAAAAGATACAGTGATGTCAAAGGTAGTCAAGGCATTCAATAGAGGGGCAGTGTTCTACATTGATGGAAGGTAGAGTACAAGTGAAAGCATGAATAATGAGCTAGGTAGTGGTAGTCATGAGGCATTGTTATTTTATAAAGGGAAAATGCATGACAATAGGTTGACAAGTGATTGGACAATGCATTTCAAGAAGCTACAAGTTTGATTAGGATGATGCATAACCTAGTCATAAGGCAATGTTGAATAACAATCCATGACAATTGAGGCATCATACTAAAGATGACAGTCATCGGAGGCATAATCATCAGAGATAAGGATAGTTTATTGCTACAGGTAACAATTCACAATGGCATCTTATGAACTAGAGCAAGTTGGGTGCATGAGACATGATCTCTATAGAGATGACAGTGTGATCTTGAACTAGGTCGACAGTGAGCTTCATGGGACAATCATGGATTTGTGAAGAAGACATCTATGAATGTCTTTGTGCTTCTATGCTCGGTGATACTTAGAAAATTAGTTTCTTGCTCATTCTTTGAGCTATGCATTATAACCACAAAGGTTTTTTTAGCAAAGAGAAAGCATTCTAACTTATTTTCAGATCTGTATGTTGTTTGTAAGCATTTTTTATCAATAAAACAAGTTATTTTTACCTTCTCAAAGTTGTTTCATTGTGCAAGATTTAAAATGGTTGATGTGATTTTGTGGTGATGCTTCTTCCCCTTGATTAAAATGACTAAATATACTACTAATTGACATTAATTAATAATTAAATTGACTAAATATACTACTAATTGATAGAAATCAGTGAACAATGAATAAAAATGACTAAATATACTACCAAAATGATCAAAATGATGATTAAAATTAATGACTAAATACACTACCAATGGACAGAAATCAGTGAATAAAAATGACTAAATAAGTGACTAGTTAACAACAATCGATGACTAAATTAACAACTAAATATATCAGTGAATAAAAAAATGACTAAATAAGTGACTAGATTAAAACAATCAATGACTAAATCAACAACTAAATATAGTACCAAATAAATCAATCAAAACAACCAATAAATGACTAAAAATGGTTCAGTCATCAATTTGGTCGCATTATAAATGACTAGCAATAAATTACTAATGGTCACGTGACCATGTTTGGTCATTTATAAGCAGTTTTTAGTAGTTTTTTCAATTATATATTATTATTTCTATACTAGTGATAGCCATTGCCAAGAGAATAACCAATCCAATATCTTGAATGATATCCATCAAGTTAGATAGGAAAATCAACACCACAGTACGTTGTACTCCAAAATACGTGGGCAAGCCATGAGAGTATCTTGACCATCTACACTCCTAGTATTTTCAATTTTCTTACTATCAAATAGAAAGACATGAGCTAGTTTTAAAACCAAGTCATACCAACCAACTTCTATAGGTTCCCACTTATAGGTATGAATGTACACTCACGTGCTAATAGGAAAGGACTCTATTCTTAGCAAATCTAAGCTCTTCAACTACAACTTTGAATGAGGATTGAAGTGTTTATTAATATGCCCTTCACATAGTGGACACCTATCATTTCAACATGTAGATGGCATAGAAACAAGAGTATATCATTTGCAATAGTGATTACTTCCCACATTAATAAATCCTAAAAGAAAATCGGGAAAAGGACTAATTTTTGCATCACCAAGGCTTGGATTTGATTCAACCACTCATTTCCTAGTAATTCGATATCCCCTCATACATGCTAATAATAGATACTTATCCTCACTCATTAAAAAACCATCCACCTTAATGTCACTTTTATTGCAAGATGAGATCAGGGATTTCACTTATGCAAGATGGATTTTAAATCCTTTCACAATCTAGAAGTGGACCACACTTTGCTTGAAATAAGTAATCCCTTATGTTGTTTATAAAATCATTGCTAGCTCATCTATATGGTCATTAATACCTTAGGTACATGTACAAGTGCACTCACAATAATGGTTAGATAAAATAACAAAATATATTGGTTATCCCCTATTTGTGAAGCTAATGAAAACATGATGACTCTTCTATCCCTTAATTTTATAAACAATAAATCCTTATCTTTCATTTCTTCCACTCTTTGTCTTCCATATACTCTTCCCCATGTTCAATTACCATTTGAATTTGGAACTTATATTCTAGTTTATTGGGTTCACAGTAATAATGGCCACATTCCTAATATTCAAAATGACCTAACAAATTCCAAGCCATCTGGAGAATGTTTATCAACCTCTTATTATTGTTTCTCCCTAGTTTGATGGAATTTATGGTCAACATAAAATCCCCCTCTATAAAATTCTCTTTATATTTTCTTTTTGAGCAATTGCTAATCACAATATCAATGCTTGGACTTCTACCTCATTATTAGATCCCATTGGAAACTTTGTGGAAGCAGCTAGTATAAATTTTCCTTATTTGTCCCTTAGAACACATCCTTTACATAAGAGCCCAAGATTCCCGTGAGAGGCTCCATCAAAGTTAATTTTGACAAGAGATGTCAAAGGAGCTAGTCATTTTATCAATGACCAATTGGGTTTAGTAATGTTGCCCTTAACTGACCCATGAACTAGTGGTGGTTTTAGTAGTGGCCAAGTTTTAAAAAATGTATTGTCCCAACATGAGAATTTGTTAATATTTTGCACATTCTTGAAGACATATGACATCACAATTTTAGAAATTGCTCTCTCCAATTTAAGAAATTTTTTATAAAAATCAAGTTAGAAACATGTATAAAAATCAAGATGAAAACATTTATAAAAATCAAGTTGAAAACATTTATAAAAATCAAGTTTAAAAAAAAAAAAGTTAGACAAGTCTTTGTATAATAGGTTAGTGTTACACAAATTTCCAAACATGAAAGGTGAATATTCAATACAAAGAGATTTTAGTGTATTCCATAGAGATCAAAGTGCATTTACATCATCTCATACAATAGTTCTAGAAACAAAATTTATGCAACTTTAATCTCTTCTAGGATATGTTTAAAAAATTATTGATGTTTAATTGTGTTAAAATGTTACAGCATTTATATTTTACTATGTATTGCAAGTTTTAACTATGATTTTTTTCTTATTTCCTTCTGATTATATTTAGGAGGAATATTCATTAGTCTATGTTCTATCACTTTCCATCGACATGCATAGGCCATGTCAATAGATGGCTATAGATGTATAATGGATGGGTATAAGTGCATCTTATAGGGAGAATAGCCACTTTTCAAACTAAAATTAAAATAAATTTATATAGAATTAGTATTGTAATATCAAAGTGTAATGATGAAACTTACATACCCATGTCAATTTCCATTTAGTTTTGGGCCTACTCTAAGTGATGCAGGACCATCCAGTGGTGTGAGGACAATCTTGCATCACCTAAAAAAAGATGTGTTTCAAAATTTTTGATGTTCTTTCCATTTCTTTTCAAAATTTGTGGTTCTAGTTCCATAATCGCTTAAATAATGATGTACAACTTTCAGTTTTTCTAAACTACTAAAAATAGCAACTTGTTATTTTTAGAAAGTTTGCATTTGGGCACAAATTGAAGTGAAAATTTACAAGAAGCTTCATAATTGAAAAATAAGACATTTGGCAAAGGAATCACGCAAAGATCATTTGTGAGCTGAAAGATATTAAAGTTTCTGTTTCCTGAAAAATGCCTAAAAATTATTCAAACTCAGGTTTGAGGCACTAAACAACCCCGTACGGGCCTTAAAATAGTTGGAACTGACAGAGCGAGATCTTAGCGTGTAGAGCACTCTGCAACCTTTCCAACGCATAAAATGGTTCGTCAAACAGACACCTGGATCAAAAGTTATGGCTCCCGAAAGTTGACCTACTTTTGGAGGGAGATGTAAATTTTGAAATTAGGTTGTTGGCCCCCAAAAAGGCTATTAATAACCATTTTTGGGAACCCTGGGTAGTAGTGGAGTTAAGGGGGAAGTGTAGAGTCAAGAATAGGTGGGAAAATAGAAACCCTAGCTGATTTGGGGTTACAGAAGGTAGATGATTCTAAAGTCATGTGACAGGAAGCTGTAATGTGTTGCAGCCTGTGGAGGGTTGATTCCTCTGATTGTATTTGAGCTTCTGTAATGTAATAAGTTATCCAAATCAATAAAAGAAAGTTCTATTTTCTGTGTGCAATTTTTTTTGTTGTGTGTTTTATGATTTACCCCCTTCATCACTAAGAGAATGTCTTAAAGTAATTGTAGACACCTGAAATTGACTTGCCCCGCAAGCCACTTTCCCGCATCCTCACATCACTAATTTACCCTTTACCAAATAATTAATTAAATCCAATTTATTTAATTAAGTTATCCTAAACCATTCATCTTATTCATCCACTGGTGATAAATTAATTCACCTAATTTATCACTAAACCTTACAACACTATCCCTCATTAATTAAATAAATATACTCAATATTTATTTAGTTAATTTCTCCATCTCCTAATCCCAATTAATTAAGTAAAACATGCTTATTTAATTAATCTACCCTATTCTATAGCCTAAACCTAGCCTAGTTGATTAAATATCAATTACTTAATTAGCTACCCTAACCTACATGACCCTTAGACCTAAATTAATTAAATAAACCCTTATTTAATTAATTTTAACCCTTGATTAGCCCACTCACTAATTTTTTCTAGCCACATTAATTAAGTTAATCACTTGATTAACTTGGTCAAACCTCACTTAACACCTTCTCCCACACCTCTCAAATAAAAATTTATCTTTTAATCCAAAAGGTCACATGAGCCTTCCAACTCATCTTTCCCTTTTCATATTAGAGCTTTATTTTAGACATAGAGCTCACACATGTAATTTCCAAAAAGACACATGCATCACATGACTCACACACTCACCAATAAACTTATTTTTTATTCAACACTCCCCCATGGAAATGAATTTTTAATTCATTGACATGTCTTAATCCAACTCTTCCCAAAATGGTCGTTAATGGCCTAGTTTGGTGGTCAAGCCACTCGATTGTAGTGGCGGCCACTAGGGTTCAAACCCCCGCTAGGCCAAAGAGCTCACAGAATTGTGTCTCTGTTGGGTTAACGTGCTCGCAGGTCTTGTACCTTCGGTGGGTTGTTGTCCTTGCAGTCTATGGGCCTTCATTGGGCCAATGGGCTCAGTGTGAACCTCCAACGTCGATGCAAGCATTCATGCCAGGTATTAATGCCAGGGGATGAGGTCTCTCGTGTTGTGGCCTCATCGGCTCATAGCTCTGGTCAAAATCTTGTACCAATAAAAAAACTCTTCCCAAAATAAATTTTTGATTCATTTTTAATCCTCCCCACCCTTCCCAAGGTGAATTTAAAATTCGCCTTTAATTCCAACCCTTCATCTTTGTTGATGAGATAGCAACCCTTGATCTCATCCCCTCATCTCAACCCTTGATTTCAACTTTGAATCCTACCCATTGGATTCAAATCCCCTCCAATTTGCCTATAAATACAAGGCCAACCCAAGCCATTTTAACAACTTCTTCATAACATCCTTATGCTGTCCAAATTTCTATCATATCTCCTCATCTTACCCTCACTATGCCAAAATCATAAACCATCCTTATGTCATCTCTATCCATCTCTCATCCTTATCAAATATCATTCAAATCTTTAGCCTAAGTACTCTACCAAACCCACATTGTGTTGAAATGCATTGAGCAATCCACATACATTACACATACACACTGTCATCTACTTGGGTAAAGTTAGGAGACTTTGAGTGCTTCTCCTCAACCTTATCAAGGAGTGGAGGAGACCTCCAAAGATATATCATTTGTATTTTGTTGCATTTTGATGTTTTGTTTCCTTTGATGCTTTCTTTCATCTTCATTTGCCACACCTGGTGGGACTCCCTAGTCCTTAGCTAACATATTTGTGAGGTTTTGTAAAGGTTTTCAACATGCAGGTCTGGTTCAATGCCATCTGCCCCCACAGTCATGCCATTTGCTCATAGATTAGTGTGATTAGGGCTTGCTTCAGCACTATATGCTTTTGCATTAGAGCTATTTGTTCTTCCATTAATGCTATTGGCGCCTGTTTCAGTGCCATTTTATATGACAACAACAAAAAAAATTCTTGTCTAACATCACTTCTAACATTCGAGTTTTCACTCATTCTTGCTTGTAGGGTTCTGGTTTTGTTTTAGCATAGCTTCTAGGCCTTTAGCTTTTTCAAAATCACCTAATCTATCTCATCTTGAAAAGAGCATTTAGACCTAACCTAATCTTGCATATCTCACATCATTTGCTATGTTTTTGGACTAGAAATTGATGTTTATTCTTGCTGGACTAACATTGTATGTCCTCTAACATCCCATCTTGATCATTTGGAAGCAAGAAACCTCTATTTTTGTGTAGGTCTGCCTTAGTCTATTGTTTCAGCACTATCCACACCCAGAACGGTGCCATCAGACTCTGTGACAGAGTCTGCAAATATCAAATATGACTTTATCCTATTTTAGCGCATTCAGTTAATATGCATTAGCACCATCAGTTGCATTAGCACTATCAGTTGCTATTAGTTGCCTTAGTGCTATATGCATCCATCATAGCACCATCAGTTGCATTAGTTCCATCAACTAGTATAGCGACATTAGAGTCAGTTTTAACGCCATTAGCTAGTTTAGTGGCATTAGATCCAATTTTAGCGCTATCAACTAGTTTAGCACCATCAGTGTTAGGTTTAGCACAGTCATCTACATTAGCATCATTCATCCTATACTCAACACAATCAGCCTCTGTTTAGCGCCATCTACTTCTATTTTAGCGCTATATGTCTCTATATTAGTGCCATCTGTATATGTTTTAGTACTATTAGTCTGTCTGTTAGTGCTATCCGTCTCTGCTTTAGTGACCACTTTTCTAACAAAATATACAAGCTTTTACAGGGGTCTAACATCTTCTTGCAGGTATCCAAAATGTCTTTCCAATCATCATTTATCAAACTATTGACATCTTGTGTGCAGATTTGCAACCAAAGTATCATTTTATTACTAGCTCTTAGGCACATTAAGGTTAAATTAGGGGAATTAACCTTGCTTGCTTTCCTTGATTTTTGCTTGTAGACATATTCTCTCCCCTCGCACCTTATTGATCCCACACTATCACTTCTACCACAACATCCCTTATTGATCCCACCCCATCTCCTATCACCCCTTTATCATCCCCCATTGATCCTTTATCACCATCTACCAATCCCATCCCAAATCCATCCTCTTACCACTTGGAGAAAATACCTTCATCTATGGTGGTTCCCTTGTAGGAGGTGAACAACTTCCATCCACCACCTATCCTCCTCCAACAAATAATGGACTTGCGTCTTGTTTCCAAAGCACCAAACATCCCATTGTGTCTCGCATACTCCAAAACATGAAATACCTAGGCAAAGGTTTAGGCCTTCATGAACAAGGCCACACCACATTCCATCCATCCTCACATGGTGGATATACATCCCAAGGAAAACAATCCACCCATATGGGTAGTATCCACACATCTCATAAAGCATCTTCTTCTAGATTCAAATCCGGTGCACCTCATCATTGTTGCAAGTATGTGCCTAACTGATTTTGTCATTGACGTCAACATATCAATGCTGTCATTGGTGTCAATTGTGCTCTTGTTTTGATGCTTGTCTGTAATGAGTTAGATGTTTTGTATTTTCCTATGTAAGTATTGGAGATATTGATATTGAGGATACTGAGAAAATTTGCTTCTCCGGTGGAAACAATGTGTTGCAGAATATCTTTGTCTACAAAAGAACAATCCAATAGATTGCTCTGCATTTCCTGTGGAATGAATATCTTTATCTGTTGATTGGAAGTTATTTAGAGACATGTCTAAAGATACTATATGTCAAGTTTGAGCCTCCGATATGAATATTTGAGTTAGTTATGTTCACCAGAGTGAAAACTACTTTTTTTGTATATTTGGTGGTGATAGGGAGAATGTGTTATGCTCCGCATTCCTCCATAGTTAAGTATTTTAGTCTGCGGTTCTAGAATCAAGTTGGTAATGATAATAAGTGCCTTTAACTCTAATGGTTCATGATTTGGTGCTCCGCAATCAATCTTTTCTTTATGATAGTGGTTGACAGTATTGTTTAAGTGATCTGGTTTGAAGAATCCTCCTGATAAATTGGTTTAAGGTTGTGTGAATGTTCTTGGTGATTACAATGTGCTTGTTGATGTCTCTGGATCATGTTCCTACCTTTGGATTGGTGTGCAAAGAGAAATTCATATCGTAAATGAAGATTGTTCTTAGAAGATTTAGTGTTAACACCAGTTTTGGCTGACTTGGTTGTTTTCACTACCCACGGAGATGCATCAAAGATTGTGAAAGCATGTCATGGCGTGGAAGATTGCATTTGAGTCCTATCTAAGGCATAACATTATCTACATACATCTTTCCCTTAGCTAGTTTCATTTAGGTCCAAACCTATTTTTATGTATGTTTGTAATGCTAACCTTGGAGATTGTTCTAATGGTTGATGAATGTAATGCTAACCTTGGAGATTGTTCCAATAGTTGATGAATGTAATGCTGACCTTGGAGATTGTTCAAATGGTTGATGAATGTAATGCCGACCTTGATGTACTTTCCAAGGTTGATGAATTGTATAAAAATATGTAATGTGGCTATGAAAAGGTATCCATGTGTGAAAATGAAAAGATAAGTGTGAAGGTGTAAAAGAGCAGAATAAAAAGATATATTGTGCTTTAATGGAACTAAACCCAGGCATGGAGTAGATGCTATTAAATTAGTTCACCAATCTTGGCAGTGAGCCAACTCTTGGCAGTGAGCCACCCATTGGCAGTGAGCCACCCCTTGGTAGTGAGCCTAAACATTTGCAGTGAGCATAATGGGCAGTGACCCTCTATTTTTTGGTATTGTTATAACTTATATATTTCTGTGGGCTAACACCCACCGTTGTTTTTCCCTTTTAGGGTTTTCCACGTAAAAACCTGGTGTCACATGTGTTGATGATGTTGTTATGTTAAGTTTCTTATTTCATGCTTTAATGATCAAATCTAAATAATAGTGAACAAGTGTTTGATGTGTTAATGTTCATAAGTGGTCAAAGTTTTGAAGACAACTGATTCACCCCCCCTCTCAGTTATCTGATACATTTCAACAATTGGTATCAGACCTGATTTCCTCGGAAGTAAGTTTAACAACTTGAGGTAGATCCTGGATGTCTTACAAGAAGGAGGCCCCACAGTTTGATGGGATGAATTATGCGACCTGGAAGATACGCATGAAAATCCATTTGCTTTGTATTGGTTATAGAGTATGGAAAGCGATAGAGACTAGATATACCATCCTCTAAATGGTCTAACAACTGAAGATGAAATCAAAGAATTTGAGTTAAATATAAAAGTTAGAGATGCTCTGTTAAGTGCATTGACTGACTCTGACTTGATAAAGGTCGTGGATTATGAAACTGCTCAAGAAGTCTGGGAAAGTTGGAAAATTTGTATGAAGGAGATGAATCTGTAAAGAGTGCCAAATTGTAGGGACTAAAAGCTAAATATGAAGGTTTAAAGATGGGCAAAGATGAAAACATAACATCCTACATGCAAAAGGTTGATGAACTTGTCATTGGAATCAAAGATATGGAAGGAACTATTGAGGAGAAGGAAGTGGTGATGAAAATTCTTAGGTCATTACCTAAATCCTATAGTCACAAGGTAGCTACAATTGAAGAAGTAATGACTATAAAAGAGGTCACCAAGGATCATTTGCTAGGTAACCTTATAGCCTTTGAGATGAGAGAACTTGGTGATGCTCTGCCAAAGATTAAGACTGCTTTCAAAGCCAATACTTCAAAGAAGATCTCCAAAGATGATAAGTATAAGGTGGAACCTAATGATGATCTTGATGAAATTGAAGAAACTTTTTTAATAGACTGCAAAGAGGTTCTGGTAAGTTCAAAGGCAAATTACCTTTCAAATTTTTTACATGTGGTAAGGTTGGTCACTATGTTTCTAGATGTCTTGAGAGAATTGAAAGGAATAGGAAAAGATTTAAGAATAGACGTAGTGTTCCAAAGAAATACTACCATGTTATAGATCTTGATGATGAAGGTGTGACTGATGATGAATTTGATGATGCTAGTACTAGTGCAAATGAGTGCTTGTTTATTGCAATTAAAGAAGAACCTATGTCTACTAATCCTGCTAGCTGTGTGAAGGAAGAAAAACTAGTGGAAGAAAGTGCTTTGGTTGTTCAGGTTGAAAAAGATAAGGATGAATGGATTATTGATAGTGGATGCTCACATCACATGACCGGTAATAAAGTAAGTTTGTGAATTTGGAAAAGTATCATGGAGGACTGGTTAGGTTTGGTGATAATACAGCTGGTAAGATTTGTGGGAAAGGATCTATTTCTTTTGATGTAAAGTACAACATTGATAATTTCCTATATGTGTATGGTTTGAAGTATAATATTTTGAGTGTTGGTCAGATGTGTGACAAAGGTTATGATTTGAGATTCAAAGACAATGGGTGCAAGATCATGGAAAGCTCCAGAACAATGATTGTTATCGGTAAGAAGACCAGAGGTAACATTTACCAATTAAAAGGAACTAATAATTACTGTCTATTGGCTCAGACATATGAGAGTTGGTTGTGGCATAGAAGGGTGTGCCATATCAATTTTGAAAATTTGGTGAAGATAAGCTTTGCACATGCTGTAAGAGATCTTCCTAAACTTGTGAAGCTAACCAACACCATTTGCAAGGAGTGTTAATTTGGGAAACAAACAAAAACAAGTTTCAAAAGCAAAGAATAATTCTTTGTTGGACTACTGGAGCTGGTACATACAAATTTGTGTGGTCCCACAAGAACAAGAAGTCTGCAAGGTGACAGGTATTTTATGTTGCTTATTGATGACTATTCTAGAATGACTTGGGTTACCTTTCTAAAAGAAAAATCTGAAGCCCTTGACAAGTTCAAAGTTTTCAAGGCAATGGTTGAAAATGAGTTAGATTTGAAGATCAAATGCTTGAGGTTTGATAGAGGAGATGAGTTCACATCAAATGAATTCAATATTTTCTATGAAGAACAAGGGATAAAGAGACAATTGTCTGCACCTAGAACTCCTCGGCAGAATGGAGTTATTGACAGGAAAAACATGACTGTTCAAGAGGCTGCTAGGTTTATGTTGAAGGAAGCTTACTTACTAGAAGTATACTAGAGAGAATCCATACATACTATTGTGTACATCCTAAATAGAGTTCAAGTTAAAGGTAACAATGCTAAAACTCCTTATGAATTATGGTATGGAAGAACTCCTACAGTGAGATATTTCAATTTTTTTGGTAGCAAATGTTATATCAAAAGAGAAGAAGATCTAGGCAAATTTGATGCTAGGTGTGATGAAGGAATCTTCCTTGGATACTCTACCAAGAGTAAGGCCTACTAGTGCTACAATAAGAGATTGAAGAAAATCATTGAGAGTGTTAATGTGAAGGTTGATGAAGACAAAGGAAGAATTTCATATCTGAGTGGCTATGAATCAGATGAGCCTGCTGCTATAACAAATGAAGAAAAAGTTGATCAAGAAGATAGTCAAGATTAAGAAGAAAAGGCTCTGGAAAACACTACCAAGATTTTGAGGTATGTAAGAATTAATCATTCTGAAGATCATCTTATAGGAGACAAAAGCAAAGGGGCATTGACAAGGAAAAGAGTTACAAAAGAACAGGTAAATTACTATTTACTTTCAAAAGTTAAACCTAAAACTATGAATTAAAGCCTGCAATGATGAAAATTGGGTAAAAGCTATGGAAGAGGAGCTGATGCAGATAGAAAAGAATCAAACTTGGGAACTAGTTCCTAGACCTGCTAATAAGAATGTGATTGGCACCAAATGGGTTTTCAGAAATAAGATGAATGAGAATGGTGAAGTAGTAAGCAACAAAGCAAGATTGGTATGCAAAGGATGTACTCTCAGGTTGAAGGAATAGATTTTGAAGAGACCTACGCTCCTGTGGCAAGAATTGACACAATTAGAATGTTTTTGGCATTTGTAACATTCAATGACTTCAAAGTGTATCAGATGGATGTTAAGTCTGCATTCTTAAATTGTGAGTTGGAAGAAGAGGTCTACAGTGAGCAACTAGAAGGATGTCAATTATCCAAACAAAGTGATATGGTGTGCAGATTAAAGAAAGCCTTGTATGGACTGAAGCAAGCCCCCAGAGCCTAGAATGCAAGGCTAGACAAGTATTTGTTGCAATTAGGATTCAGTAAAGGTACTGCTGACAACAATTTGTGTTTCAAACTCAATGATAACCAGATCCTGATTGTTGTGGTCTTTGTTGATGACATTATCTTTGGAGGCAATGAAGGCATGTGCATGAAGTTTGCAGGTGAAATGTAAAATGAGTTTTAGATGTCTATGTTTGGTGAAATGAACTTCTTTTTAGGTCTACAAATTAATTAATCAAATAAAGGAATTTTCATATCTCAGTCCAAGTATGTGAAAGAGTTGTTGAAGAAGTTTGGGATGGAAGACTCTAAATCGATATCTACTCCCATGGAAAATGGGTACAAGTTGACCAAAACTAATGAATCACCCAAGACTGATCAGAAAAGGTAAAGATCCATGATTGGAGGATTGCTTTATCTAATTCAAACTAGACCTGATATAATGCATGTAGTTTGTCTTGTTGCAAGATTTCAAGCTGATCCAAGAGAGTCACATGTGATGGCAGTTAAGAGAATCTTGATGTATCTAAAAGGCACACCAGATAATGGTTTATGGTATCCAAAGGATAATTATTTCACTCTCAGTGCTTATACAGATGCAAATTGGGCCGGAGATGTTGATGATAGCAAAAGTACAAGTGTAGGCACCTTTTTCTTGGGTAATAGATTATGGCTAAGCAAGAAGCAAGATTCAATCTCTTTGTCAACTGTAGAAGAAAAGTATATTGCAGCAACATGTTGTTGTACTAAAGTGTTATGGATGAAGCAGACTTTGAAGGACATAAGAGTTGTGTATGAATATCTAGTTGCAATCTTCTGTGACAATACAAGTGCTATAAACATTTTAAAGAACCCAGTGATGCACTCAAGAACAAAGCATATCTCTATAAGGTATCACTTTCTAAGAGAAAAGGTGATAGAGAATGAAGTAAAGTTGGAATATGTGTCCACAAAGGATTAGATTGTAGATATTTTCACTAAGCCTATCCCTAAGGATACTTTTGAGTATCTCAGAGAAAAGTTAGGGGTCATTACCCCTCCTACTCTGAACTAAGATGCATAGGAATGCATCAGTCCAGTGGTGCTCAAAGTCTTATTCTTTGATTTGGATTGATGTTTTGATGGCTACCTCTCAGGGGAGTAGCTAGATGTTTTTGATAAAGAAAGTGTTGATAATAGAGAAAGATTTGTGGATCAGCGCAACAACATGCAAGTATGTGCCCTTTGCCATTGATGTCAAAGGGGGAGAAAAATCATGTGAAAAACTCAAAGAAGAAAGACTGTAGATGTGTAAAGAGAAAGTTGGAGAATCTTATTTTGATGGTCCTTACATTTTTTCACATCATATGTTGCCATCAATGACAAAGGGGGAGATTGTTGCAAGTATGTGCCTAACCGATGTTGTCATTGATGTCAACATATCAGTGTTGTCATTGGTGTCAACTATGCTCTTGTTTTGATGCTTTCCTGTAATGAGTTAGATGCTTTGTATTTTCTTATGTAAGTTTTGGAGATACTAATATTGAGGATATTTAGAAAATTTCCTTCTCCGGTAGAAACAATGTGTTGTAGAATATCTTTGTCTACAAAAGAACAGTCCAATAGATTGCTCTGCATTTCCTATGGAATGAATATCTTTGCCCATGGATTGGAAGTTATTTAGAGACATGTCTGAAGATACTATATCTTAAGTTTGAGCCTCCAGTATGAATATTTGAGTTAGTTATGTTCACCAGAGTTAAAACTACTTTTTCTGTATATTTGGTGGTGACAGGGAGAATGTGTTATCCTCTGCATTCCTCTGTAGTTAAGTATTTCAGTCTACGGTTCTGGAATCAAGTTGGTAATGATAATAAGTGCCTTCAACTCTAATGGTTCATGCTTTGGTGGTCCGCAATCAATCTTTTCTTTATGACAGTGGCTAATAGTATTGTTTAAGTGCTCTGGTTTGAATAATCCTCCTGACAAATAGGTTTAAGGTTGTGTGGATGTTCTTGGTGATTACAATGTGCTTGTGGATGTCTCCTTATCATGTTCCTACCTTTGGATTGGTCTGCAAAGAGAAATTCAGATCGTAGATGAAGACTGTTCTTAGAAGATTTAGTGTTAACACCAGTCTTGGCTGACTTGGTTGTTTTCACTACTTGCAAAGATGCATCAAAGATTGTGAAAGAGTGTTGTGGTGTGGAAGATTGTATTTGAGTCCCAGCTAAGGCATAACATGAACTGCATACATCTTTCTCTTAGCTAGTTTTGTTTAGGTCCAAACCTATTTCTATGTATGTTTGTAATGCCGACCTTGGAGGTTGTTCTAATGGTTGATGAATGTAATGCCGACCTTGATGTACATTCCAAGGTTGATGAATTGTATAAAAACATGTAATGTGGCTGCGAAAAGGTATCCATGTGTGAAAATGAAAAGATAAGTGCAAAGGTGTAAAAGAGCAGAACAGAGGAGATATACTGTGCTTCAATGGAACTGAACCCAGGCATGGAGTAGATGCTATTAAATCAGTTCACAAATCTTGGTAGTGAGCCAACCCTTGTCAGTGAGCCAACCCTTGTCAGTGAGCCACCCCTTGGTAGTGAGCTGATCTTGGCATTGAGTCTAAACATTTGCAGTGAGTGTATTGGGCAGTGAGCCTCTATTTTTTGATATTGTTATAACTTATATATTTCTATGGGCTAACACCCACCGTGGTTTTTTCCTTTTAGGGTTTTCCACATAAAAACCTGGTGTCTCATGTGTTGATGATGTTGTTATATTAAGTTTCTTATTTCATGCTTTCATGATCAAATCTAAATAACAGTGAACAAGTTTTTGATGTGTTAATGTTCATGAGTGGTCAAAGTTTTGAAGACAACTGATTCACCCCCCCTCTTAGTTGTCCGATGCATTTCAACAATTGTAACTCCAAATCATTTGCAAAAGCATGCGACCAAACACATCCCCCATTAACTTTACCTCCACTACTTCCAACTCCTAACATCCCTATCCTCAAATCCCCTTATCCTCCCATCCTCCCAATGCCTAATATTTGTATCCTCAAATCCCCTCATCCTTTCGTCCTCAAATACCATTATCCCCCCATTCTTCCAACTCCCCCATAAATCCTGATCCCCTAAAATCCCAAATCATGACCAACAAAAGCACACATCATCAAAACAAGAATCTACCAAAACACTCATGGAATTCAAAAATAAAAATTTGGATGTCTCTACCCATCAAGCCAAAAAACCTAAAGATCCCCATGCTTTAGGGCTCAAATGCAAAGAAATAAAGAAAAATCCATCCAAAAAGCTATCAAAATGCACACCATCAAAAGAAAAAGAAAAAACAAAAATGGTGTGGGTCCCCAAGCAAAAAGCAACTAATCCAAATGAGGCATCCACCTCCAAATCTCAAAACACCCAAACATCTCACTCCCCATCAAATACCATAATTATTAAGTCTATTTAGGTCTCTAAAACCCCAAATTGACCATCCAAAAATCCCCTATGCCGATCCCCATTATTACCCACTCCACATCTAAAATATAAGCTTCAAAATACATCACGGTGTGTGCAACTATTGGTCATGGTTCCCCTTCACCCCATGAGATTCCCACATATCCCCATCCTCCCATCTTGCATCCCCTATACTACATATCTCCCTTATCACATCCCTATTGTCCATGCTTTTACATAATCCACATCATAATCTACATAATCTGTCAACCTCTATTCATCCACAATCCATATCATAATCCCCTATCCACCATGCATGTTATCTTCTCCTATCTACCAACATCCATGTGTATCATGCTATTTCACATCCATCCATGACAACTATCCACCATGGGACAACATCCTCCTTGCTAAGGAAACAGGCGCTAGAGTCTCCTCCCATCCAAAAAAGCAACAAATCAAGAAAATAGTAGAGAGAAAAAAATCGTCCAATGGCGAAAACCACTGCTTGTGGCACCTTGGGCAAGTACCATGATGAAAACCCATTTTGAGCCTCATATGTGACCCCTTTCCCATCCATTTGTATCCCTATACATGGGGGCAAAATCATACCCTTCACCCACATCCATAACATCCTTTTGCATATTTTATCCATGTATCCTTATCCACTATCATATCCCTATCATATTATATTCCAATTCACCATCTTCTTATCTATCTTATCATCCCACATCCATCCTATCCACTATATCTTCCTCCTTAGATCTTGATAAAGACTATAGAATAATAGAAAAAACTTGGACACGTCTCGGCATATGTCCCTTTTCAATCACACCCCCCATTCATCCATCTACTACAAAATCCATCCATCCCTTCCAAGCATTTTCCCATCATACAAAACCCTAAGCATCATACCTAAGAGTGGGGCATGTGATTCCTATGTAACCTAGTCTTTGGAGAAAATCCTAAAACCCCCCATCCATCTAACATGCATCCATATCCTATCCCTTGTCCCTATCCTATCCCTTATCTCTATCTTCCATCAATCCATCATAAATCACCTATCCATCCTATTTCATCGCCAATCCCCCTATCCAACCCCATCACCTTCACCTCTAGACTTGGTGTTCCCTTGTCATTCGTATCTAGTGCAGAGGCTATTTAAGTGTAATCCAATGTCATCGCATAATAAAACTGTACTCTATCCAAAACATTCAAATCCCAAAAAAATCAAGAAAAATAAAAAATTTTAAAAACCCCAAAACATCCCACATCATCATCACAAATCAAAACTACATATCATCATCATCCACATCTGAATGTGCCTCGATCCCATGGATACAAGGTATGTAGGTAGTCTGAAATACGAAGGAAGTTTCTAGTACTTAGGCACATAGGATGCACCCATTGTAATATCCCCTTTTGTAAATGCCCTAGTTTTTGCCCTAAAATCACAATTCCAAGCAAAGCAAGAAATGAAATAGATTTAGCGATATCATTTACCAATTTCAATTGTTGAACAAGATAGATCCTAGTTGAGACCCTGGAGTCATGTTAGATAATCATTGAAAGCATAATCCATAAAATAGATCTTTCCTACTAGGGTTAGGAACATTATATTAATCATATGATATACCCAATTCATTTATGGATTCCATCATAAGAGGTTTAGGATAAGGGGGAATAATAGGGTGCCTGAAGCAATCCTCTACCCTAGGCCCAAAAGTAAATATACCATCCCTCTTGGCCTCATGTGGCCTTTCGCCATCTAGATGAGGGGGGTGCACCTAGTGAGGAATCATATAGCAGTTCTCCCTCTCCTTGCCACCCTTATTCTCCTTCCTATGATTGGGACTCCTTAACCCAATAGCCAAACCTAAGGAGCCATGATAGGGTTCCTGAAGTGATCCTCTACCCTAGGCCCAAGAGCGGATATACCATCCCTCTTGGCCTCATGTGACCTTCTACCATCCATATGAGGGGGTGTAGCTAGTGAGGAATCATTTAACAGCTCTCCCTCAACTTGCTACCGTTGGTTGCTTGATGAGAATTGAATACATCCAGATTCATAGAGATTATACAACAATAAATATATCATTATACACAACAATCATGATAGAGCATACATATCCTTCATATGCGGGTAATTATGCATACCACAAGAGTTATTAAAACATAAGACTACTATATTCTAGATGCAAATATATTAGCCAATCCTGACTTCTGCCCTTGTCCACTGAGTGCAGATAACTTGATTTAATTGATCCAATAATAGAACAATAGAATGATAGAATAGTAGAAGGATAGAATAATCGAATGATAGAATGATAGAGTAATGAAATGATAGAATGAGAGTATGATAGAAGAGTAAAGGATATAATGAAATGATGATATATTAGTATGATGGAATAGTAGAATGGTAGAATGAAGAATAATCAAATGATAGAATGATAGACGCATCTACCCACCAAATTTCAGCTCAAACGGACCCTTGGGTCAAAAGTTATGACCTTTGGAAGTTTCTGCATCATTCTCCTTTGGTTGAAAAGAACGCAGCTCCTACAAGTTGTTTTCCTAGAATTTGTGCCACCTGTCTAGATCTAGCTTCTTCACAAATTCCCAGCAAGAGTTTAGCCACTCAAAAATTAATTAAACAAGTAATTATGTTAGTATTGCCAACTACTTCCCTCCCACTGTATTTTTCTCCTTGATTTTAGTGTGTTTGTTTTACTCAAAATAGTATTTCCGCAAAATCCATCCTTAAGAGCTCAAACTTTGAGCCAATCACAACACAAATAAATGTTTTTCAGAATATTTTATGTTAAAATTTTCTCATGTAGACTTAGGAAAAATTAAAATTTGTTTAACATGAAACATAATAGTCTCTTTTGATTGGTTTACTCTAGATAGATTAAACACTAGATAAAAAAACTCAATGCAATAGTGCTGCCAAAGGCAGGTACTAAAAAGCAATTAGCAAATAGTTTTTAAATGTTAAAAATTAATATCAATAAAGTTATTGTTATATTAAAATTTAAGAGATAGTAATACAATTGTAATTTAAGAAGCAATTAGCAAATAGTTTTTAAATGTAAAAAAATTCACTTATTTCTTAAATTTTAATATAACAATAATTTTATTGATATTAATCATTTATAAGAAAAAAATTTGTGAGAAAAATATTTAATTATATTTTATATCATTAAAAAAATATATATATTATGTAATGTTTTTTTAAATAATTATCAATTACACAATATTTCAATAATTATATTTAAATATAAAATATTGTTAAGTGTACATATATTTCATATATATTATACACTTGGCATAAGCCTACTTAGGTGTGCCCTTACATAATCTTGACACATGTCAAGGTTGTTGGGTGGTTAAGGTTGTTAAGCGGTTAGTTGAGGGGTCATCAAGTCTCGCAATAAACTAGCATGAGTGGCTAGTTTGTAGGAGTCTTTCCCTCAACTACTACTTTGATTTGATACTTACATTCACTCAGTTGATCTTGGCTCAAACTTCTATATGGTATTAGAGCCAATATGAAATTGTTTGCAGGTTCGTTGAAGTCTGTGGTCAAGGTGTCAAACTTGAGTTCATCCGAAGTCTAGCTTCTCCATCATGTATGAGGTTTGGATCAATCAGTTTGGAGGCACTTTCTATTATTGGTGCTTGCTTTGTGTTAGAAATTGGTGGCCCTTGACCCTGTTTCTACCCTTGCATCGGGCTTGACCAGCATGGAACTGTCGAAGGAGCAAAGGCAAAGATATTTTATTGTCTATGGTGTGAGGAAATCCATCCTCCATCATGTATGAGGTTTGGATCAATCAGTTTGGAGGTGCTTTCTATTATTGGTGCTTTCTTTGTGCTAGAAATTGGTGGTCGTTCACCCTTTTTCTACCCTTGCATCGGGCTTGACCAGTGTGGAACTATCAAAGGAGCAAAGGCAAAGATATTTTTTTGTCTATGGCATGAGGAAATCTATCCTCCACATTACCCATTTCATATGGAAGGATATTGGTCTAGGAAAGTTGACGCAGACCTCCAAAGAAGGTCGATGGCCTCTCCCAGAAAGGTCACTGACCTCATAAAAAGGCCAAGCAGAAAGGAAACAGAGCTATGTTATTCAATTTCATTTTGTTTGTGTTCTTTTTTTATTTCTTTCTGCAGAGAGGAGGACGAAGGAACCCGAGGTTGGATGAGGGCATGTTGTGAAGGTTGCAAGCCTATCACAAAGGCTGTGAACCTCCAAACAAAGTCGCAAGCCTCAATACAAAGGCCATACTCCATCTTTGGTTGCTTTGTGTAATCAACATTTTGGTCTGCAAGCCGACCTTTTGAAGGAGGCTTTCCACACGATTTGCCTCTACCTGCTCATGACCACGATTTGCCTCTAACTACTCATGATTTGCCTTTGTGCAAGATAGATTGGACCCCACGATTTGGCTCTACCTGACCAGGATTTTTTCTGCATGCAAGGCAAATTGGATTAGCTCTATTTTGCATGATATTTGCCCTAATCTCCTCAAAAATTTACCCTAATTTTGTTTTTTTAATGCATTTAAAATTATTCTTTCAATTTTAAAACAAAATAGGCATGTAAAAACATTTAAAATTATGTTTTTTTTACAATAGCGGGATTTTAAAATTTGGGCAAAATTGATTTGAAGGATTATTGGTTTTTAATAAACCCTTGTATCTTCGCCGGATGAAGACGAAGGGTGAGGCCCGAGTTCACAGGAGGCCAATTCCCACTAATGTATAAAACTATTGTACTCTTCAATCTTTGCCAACTCTAATGAGTGGTTGAACAGCTAGGCTACCTCTTGCCATAGGCATTTTTTTGCTTTTCAAGTGCACATGCATTAAACTAGGTCATTTGTGGGAAATTGATTATGTAATAACTTTTGCTCGATAGCTCAAAATTGAGCACTGTCTTTTGCAAATGTTAATGTTTTCTCATTTCCCACACTTTGAACCTTCTTGCATTGTAAAACACACTAATTTCTAGAGTGCCAAAACTAGGGGGTCACCTAATCAGAGGGTTGCCTAATGTGTCGATTTTCTATTGTCTAAAGGAATTAACTTGTTCTAATCATGGGATATGAAACTCACTCTTATGTAATCAACCTAAATAAGGGAAACTATAAGTCCTAGTATGAAGGCATCATGAAACATCTCAGGTTCTATAATTTCATACCCTATCTATATGGACTCATCCCTAAACCCGGTAAACAATCTCATAAGGCTAAGTGGTTTAATCATCGTGATCATATTTGTGGATTAATAATTTTACATATTCCAGATGATGCTTTGTATGCCATCACGGGTATTGACTGTCCACATGCATTATGGATCAAATTTTAGGAGATATATGGAGACTCCAATGTTTCTTCATTCCCACATGATCCTGCTTTGATCACAACTCACATCCCTAATCATGATACAGAAATAGAATGTTCCATTGACATAGAAGAAGTCGTCACTCATACTATTGTTTCATTAGATTTTAGATTCACTTCTTCAAAAGCTTCTAGCACTTCTTTGCAACAAGCAATCAGTCTCCCTAGCATTGTTGATTGGGATAGATTTCTACCTGACATCACTTGTCTGTTTATAGAGTCTCACATTGTTGACATGGAAGCACACATTGAGGACATCAGTGTTATTTTTGAAACCTTATAGTTTTGATGAAGCTACATCTCCATTATCCTCTTCAGATACTTAGGCTCTACATCATCCTACACATGGTTCTGGATCATCATCATCCTCATCTATTGGCACGTGATTTGATTATGGCATCCTTTAGCATCGACATGGGGACACTTGAGCACTCTTCGAAGACATCGACATGGGCATCATCATCCTTGGATCAGCTTCAGCGTGATTCAAGATCATGCATACATCGTCTTGCATGGGAAGACAGCCTACATCTTTAGGTGGTTTCATTTCTTCCCAAGGGAAGGAACATTATTCGGTGTTCTTAGATCTACATCTGCATCCTTCGTCGACTATCCAACCTCACTACAACAGGACATGTATTATGGGGGGTCACATAGACCTTCTGCCATTTTCTCTCCTATCTAGGGGGAATCTTATATTGTACTTAGTAAAAGAAGTAGTACTTCTTCACCTGTATAATTTCATTTTCCCTCTCTTGGAGGGTAGTTTTTTCCACCTAGGTTTTCTACTTTTCTTCGTTTCTAAGAGATTGCATTGTACTTGGATACCTCCTCATGCCTAGTTGTTGAGACCCAATTTCATATTTGCATTGTACATGGGTTCCTCACCAGGCTTTGTAGTTGGGACCCATTTCATTTGTACCCACCTAAGTTATGCTTAAGGGGGGTGTTAGTGTATATATATTTCATATATATTATACACTTAGGCATAAGTCTACTTAGGTGTGCCCTTACACAATCTTGACACATGTCAAGGTTGTTCGGCGGTTAGTTGAGGGGTCAAGTCTCCCACTAAACTAGCCACTCATGCTAGTTTGTAGGAGTCTTTCCCTCAACTAATAACTATTACTCCCTCACTTATATGTACTTGCCATTTCAACTATCAATACACTTTGAATTGATACTTGCATTCACTCATTGATCTTGGATCAAACTTCTATAAATATGACATAACTACATTTTTTATCTACTCAAAAAATTAAATATTAATATGAATATTACACAATATAATATATTAATATTTAGATCAGTATAATATTTCAATATTTAATATTTATACACAAATATATATTAATATTTCATTTTACTATAATATAATATAAATATAAATATAATCATAATTCTACTAATTTGTATAATCAGATTTCTACATTCTATTATTAATATATAATTAATTATATGTTTCATTAATATTTAGAATATGAGATTTATAAATAATATATACAATGAATCAAATCACATTAATATGAATATTATATTAATATAGAAATTTTCAACATTACGGGCCCTGCTAGGTTGAAGATGGAGCGTGTGCACGGGAGCTCTGTGCAGTCCCGCGACCTGTAGCAGGTCGCAGTCTGCATGTGTTTGTTTTCTGTTGCATGCATCCTTTCTTTACAGATCAAGCTCTGTGGGGTTGTTTTCAGCGAGGGGTGGGGTTTTTTAGCTTTTGGGGGGGGGTTTCTTGAGTGGGTGCAGTGTTCGGTGCAGGTGTGGGGTGCAAGGGCTTGAGGGGTTTTTTCTAATGGCAGGGTCTGCACCTTTGGGTGAGATGTCGGGGGATGCTACTATGGCTGGAGTTGGAGACGGGTCTCCTCATCCATCCTCGCATGATGTTGGGTTTTTCAGCACTGGTGCTTTGAAATTGTACAAGATAAATGGATGCTTGGAAAGAGCTCAAGTTCGTCCAAAGTTGGTGATTCAAACAGAGGTAGTAGCTGAGGACCTAGAGTATTATAGCAAACATGTTTTAATTTGCAAATTTATGGGATTGAGGGTTTCGATGCCTTTTTTGGAACCCTGGATTCATAAGTCATGGAATCTAGAAGGTGATTTTGAAATCTTGCTAGCTGCGAATAACTTCTTTCTGGTGGTCTTTTCATGTATCTCTGATCGTAACAAGGTTTTTGAGGGAGGGCCCTACTTTTATAATCAAGTTGGCCTTTTCATGAAGCCTTGGCATGCAGGCTTTAATTCGGCACAGGAGCTTCCCTCAAAGGTGCTAGTGTGGGTTTGTTTTCCTCGGCTGCCGCTGGAATGTTGGAGACAAGATATTCTGCAATCAATTGCGTTGCTGCTGGGGAAGCCTATTGGCCCGTCTCAGCAAACTCTAGAGAAGTGAATCTTTTCCTATGCTTGAGTCTATGTGGAGATTGATCTGAGCCAACCTCTGCCAGATTCTATTGATCTGACTATTGGGTCTAGCTCCTGGACTCAATAGTTAGACTATGAGACTTTACCTTTTAGGTGCCGATTGTGCCATGAGTATGGCCATCTTCAAAGGAGGTGCCCTCGTGCCTCGAGTGCTGGTGGTTCAGATAATGTGAAGGCTTCATCTAATCCAAGGGCAGAAAAGGGTAAAGCACCCATGCAGGGGGTGGTACCGGATAAAGATGGCTTTGTGCCAATTAAGGGACGAAACAAGAATCGGGGTCAGAAGAGGACTCTTCAGGATTGTCAAGAGGAGGAGACTTTTAACAAGTTTGAGGCTTTGGATGAATTAGCCCATGAGGAGGGGGTTTCTTCTGACATGCATGTTGAAGCTTCTCCTTTAGTTGATCATAATTCTGAGTCTTTGCTTGTCACTACCTCGGTCCTAGTTCCTGTGGTGGCTTCCGGGGTAGTGATGGATTCAATTGCTTCTCCCCCTGATGTTGGATTTGAGGACTCCTGTGGTTTGGTGGAAACCCCCATGGCCTATTCAGACAAAAGGGTGAGTTTAGCCAGTGGACCAGGTTTGGAAGACTCTGGTAAGAAAAAAGCCCCCTCTTCTTCTCCTATTCTGGGTCTACAACAAAAATCCCTGAAAAAGTGTGCTCCTGACAAACCCCAGAAAGTGGGGAGGAAGAAGGATCAGGAGAAAGTTAAGATGGCTAGAGAGACATTGGTGGAATCTGGGTCGGTGAAGACATTGGATACTCACTTCTCTCACCCTTCGCGATGATTGTGTTATCATGGAATGTAAGGGGTATGAATAGCATCCCTAGACAAAAAGCTATTCGGGACTTGGTTAGTGCTCATTCTCCGAATGTGGTTTTCCTCCAGGAGACAAAGTTATCTGTAGATGGTATGATGCAGAGTATTTCTAAGATTTGGAACAAAGGGTTTTGCCAGTGTGTGGGTGTGCAAGGCAGCTCAGGGGGTCTTGCTTGCCTCTGGGATCCTCGGCAAATTTCTCCCATTTGGTGGATCTCTAGTAGATTTTCCATCTCTCTGGTTGCAATTAGTTTGGAGATGAGGGAAAGAATTCTTCTTTCTAACATTTATGCCCCGACGGATGTCCCTGGTAAGACTCTCCTATGGTCTCATATAAATCTCCTGAGATCTTTGGATCCTCTCCTCCCCTGGATTATGTCAGGTGACTTCAATGCAATTGCCTCCCTCGAGGAGAAAAGGGGGGGTGTGTGAACGGGAAAATTGGAAACTATCAATGATGATAATTAACCCAATACATCAATGGAATGTGCAAGCAAAGAAGATATAAAGAACTAACAAGTGATACTTACAACCTTGACCTGTCGGCTTCCATTGGTCACCTATTCTTCCTTGATCTTGAATGATAAAAATGGGCCCTCAATGAGCTTGCTTCCTTGCTTCGATTCCTCAAGATGACAAGTAGAAATGGCTAGAATGATTCCTACATTACGATGGTATGAAGAGAATAGAGAAGAAGAAGAAGATGATAGAGGAATTTGGGCATAGTATGGATACCAGAAGAAGTCTCTGAAATGGCTTAGAAGAGGGTTCTATTTATAGATTTTCTAAAAATAGAATGGAGGGTGAGGATCACCTGATGAGATCAATGGCCCTCATTAATTGTGAATCTTTAATTCATAATGGATGAATTAAAAATTCAGAGTGGAGGATAGTGAGTTATGACAATTGAATTAAGAATCCATGGTGGAGGATAATGGATTATGACAATTGAATTAAGAATTCTTGGTGGAGGATAATGGGGAATAAATGAATTAAAGATTCAAATGAGTGGAGGATAATGGGGAACATTGAATTAAAGATTCAAATGAGTGGAGGATAATGGGGAATATTGAATTAAAGATTCAAATGAGTGGAGAATAATGGGGGACATTGAATTAAAGATTCAAATGAGTGGAGAATAATGGGGGACATTGAATTTAGAATTCAATTTTGAATTTTAGCAAATTAAATATTAAGAATATTTAATTATATGTGCAACATGGTGAGGTGGAAGGGATGATGTGGAAGGATTAGGTGGATTGATGAGGTGGAATTTGTGAGGTGGATTTAAGATTTGAGACATTAGAAGAATTTAGGGATTTCAATTAAATGATGCTAATGAACCAATCAAATAAACTATAATATTTATTTGATTGATAGAAGAAAATAAGAATTAAGATAATTCAACCCAGGCCAATTTTAGGTGTCTACATTTTGCCCCTCTTTGAAGCAATGTGTTTTAACACATTGTTTCAAAGAATAAGAATAGTCTGATAATGATATATGCCTCAGTTTGCCCCTGGTACAGGTTATGATGATAGGATGCCCCCTTGGGAGATTGGACGGGGAGAAGACAGCCGACGTGAGACGAACAATCTCACGATAAGATATGTTGACAAGAGATGAAATGGTTGAATGCAGAAGAAAGGGATGAATGATGTGGAATGCAAAAAATGATAACACACACAAGCAAGTAAGAAAGTATGCACAAATGATACAATCACAAACAAGGTATTGCCCCTGTCGAGTGGTAAACCAATGATATGGATCGATGATGTCTGGTTTCAGGAATGATATGTCGTATAAGATGCATGTGTTGGTTTGGTTTCGACAATATAGCATCCTGTCTAAGACATTTGATACGATAGTGTTGTCATGGCGGGGAATGATATATCCCTAAAGCAACACAAAGGATAGTGTCTGGTTTCAGGAAATGAAGCATGTCATGTAAGACGCGTGTGTTGGTCTGATTTCGACAATGCAACATCCTGTCTAAGACAATTGATTGAGTTGGTTTACGATCAGACAAGGATCAAGACCACTGATTGTGATTGGATCATTTGACAAGATTGATTTGACTTGTTTGGTATGGATTAAGGATAGACTTGCAATTGGATACGGTATGGATATGAGATGTGATTAGATATGGTATGGATATGAGATGTGGATATTTGTCACCTTGAGATGGCAAGTATTTTGAAGCGCTTTCATCATTGGGCTTTATTATGTTGTAAGAAAATACAAGCATCTAGGTATAATTGAACCGAGATGACTTGAGTATGACTTACATGGATTTTTCAATAGACAAGGATTGCCCCTTTTCATGTTTAGATCTCAGAGTCCTCGATGATCTTTTGTTGATCATGTCGTTAGACAGAAATCATCACATTACTAAAGTTTAATCCACAAGCAGCAAACAAAGAAAATAATCATGCCCCCATCATAGCATCTCTAGCTTTTGGCATCCTCGAGTAGCATAGAAAGGCATGATAGCATAAATCAAGACTTTGTAAGTTAATCTAACCAAGCACAAAATAGTCGTGCATTAGATGTGTCGTTTTGCCATAATTGATATAGTATTAGCTTGAGTGTTTCGGTATGGTGCTCTGCTTTGTTTTTGGATAGGTTGATGTTTTGCGTCATGATTTTTGTTGTTTTGGGCAGCGTGCTTTGTTGCTCTTGTTTGTCTGGTGAGAAGATTGCACAATCCTTATTGGTGAGACGGACCCTAAGGGACTGACCTAGTGCCTCAGGGGCTCATTGCTAAATGGCCTTGCCTACGTGACGACGCAGAGGCAGTGTAGTTTGGGGTAAACCCTAACGGACCTAAGACCTAGGCGATGGCAGTGGTGTGGACTTAGATTGATAGAAGGACTAGATATGGAACGGATGGGAAAGTGGAGTTGGACCCAGGTATGGAACAGATAATCCTAATGACAAGGAAGGACCACGAGTAGGTAGATGTATGGGTGAATGGAATAGGTAGGTAGAAGGAAACCAAGGATGTTGGCTCTACACATAGTGCCTGTTTGCCAGGTTTTCACTATGGTACTTATCCAAGGCGCCTGTTTGCCAGGTTTTCACCAGAGGACGGATTTTTTTAAAAAAAAAAAAAAATTTACTGCTTTTTGTCTTTTTTGCTTTTTTCTCTTTTTCTCTTTTTTCTTTTTTTGTGGAATATTTTGAGGATCAGGCATAGAACTTTTTGAGATGGACACTGTTAAGTGGCTCATCTAGAGGAATGCTGTCAGGTGTAGCTAAAGTATAAGCTCCTGATCCATATGTTGCTGTCACAATAAAGGGGCCTAACCAGTTAGGCTCAAACTTGCCCTTTTTCTCGCAGTCTGCTTGATTTCTCTGATTCTCTTTGAGTACAAGATCACCCACCTGAAACCGTCTTTCTTTGACCTTTTTGTTGTAATTACGCCATAGGCAGTTTTGATAGACATGGAGTTGATTGAGCGCGGCAAGGCATCTTTCATCTAGTAATTCCAACTCTGCTAATCTGGAAGTGTGATACTCCTCTTCATTTATCAGGTCCTACATGGATACTCTGAGAGATGGGATCTCAACCTCTATAGGTAGGATGGCTTCAGAGCCATAGACCAAGGCATATGGTGTGGCACCCGTGGGTGTTCGGATACTAGTGCAGTGGGCCCATAGGGCTAGGTTGAGTTGTAGGTACCAATCACGACCAGCCTCATTGACCATTTTTTTGAGGATTTTAAGAATGGTTTTATTGGAAGCCTCAGCTTGGTCGTTACTCTGTGGATAATAGGGAGTTGAGAAATGATGTTGGATATTGTATTGTGTGCATAAGGCCCGGACATCTTGATTCTTGAATGGTCTCCCATTATCAGTGACAATGGCCTGGGGGATACCATACCGACAAATGAGGTAGTTAAGGATAAACTTAGCTACTTGCTTCTCGGTGATATAAGTCATGGGAATGGCTTCAACCCACTTCGTGAAATACTCAGTGGCAGTAATGATAAACTTGTGGCCATTGGAAGAGAAGGGGTGGATTTGTCCTACGAGGTCGAGACCCCATTGAGAAAAAGGCCATGGAGTTGTCACAGGTTGGAGTTCATGAGCTGGTGCATGAATCAAATCTCCATGTTGCTGACATTGTAGGCACTTAGCAAACTGTGCAGCATCTTGTTCTATTGTAGGCTAGTAATAACCTGTTCTGAGTATTTTCTTAACGAGATTAGGACTAGTAGAATGTGCACCACAGACACCTTCTTGTATGTCTCGTAAGGTAGCTTCAGCTTCTTCCGCGTTAAGACATCATAAGAGGATACCATCGAGACTCCGGCAATATAGTGTATCACCCAGAATGGTGTAGCGGGAGGATCGACGGATAAAGGTTTTACATTGGGTGGATGATAGGTCAGAGGGAAAGGTATTGTTTTTAAGGTATTCATAGATATCTTCGTACCATGGGGAATTGGGACCAACAAGTTCGCAGATGATTTCAGTAACTAGAACGTCGACGGTAGGTATCAACAATTGCTCGATCAAGAATTCACATTTTTGTGTATTTGCAGGCATGTCGATCATTGATCCTACAGACACCATGGAATCTGCAGCTTTGTTCTGCTCTCTTGGGATTTGCTCAAATGTGATGCTAGAGAAGTGTGGTTTGTAGGCATCCACTAGTTGCTTGTAGGGGACCAACTTTTCATCTTTTGTTTGGTATTCATCTGTGACTTGGCAAATGACTAGTTGTGAGTCTCCATAAACCTGTAGTTCTGTGATGTCCCATTGAACTGATGTATTGAGTCCTATGAGGAGTGCTTCATACTCGGCAATGTTATTGGTGCAAGGGAATGCAAGCCGATATGACTTAGGAATATAGTCATTCTGAGGTGTGATGAATAAGATGCCGACCCCTGATCCATGCTGTGTGTAGGAACTATCAAAGTACAACTACCACATTGTGGAGTTGGAAAGCGTGAATAGATTCTCATCTGGAAAGTCTACTACCATAGGATGTGTATCAGTCATGGGTGCTTCTGCTAGTTGATCTACTAGGGCTTGTCCCTTGATTGCTTTACGATCCATGTACTCAATATCAAACTCACTAAGGATCATGACCCATTTAGCTAGTCTGCCTGTGAGAGCTGCTTTTGCTAGTAGATACTTCAAGGGATCAATCTTGGCTATCAGATTTGTGTGTTGGTTCAGCATGTAATGCCGTAACTTTTGAGAAGCAAACACTACTACTAAACAAGCCCTTTCCACTGGTGAATAATTGAGCTCATATCCCACCAAGGTTCTACTGATATAATAAATTGCATGCTCCTTTCCTGATTCATCATTTTGTGCTAGCAGGGCCCCCAAGGCCGAGTTCGTAGTGGAGATATATAATATCAAAGGTTTATCCGCAACTAGTGGAACCAATACAGGAGGTGTAGCTAGATACACTTTAAGTTGATCAAACACTGCCTGACACTTATAATCCCATCGGAATGCGACATCCTTTCGGAGTAAGTGTTGAAATGGTTGACACTTATCTGCTAGTTGTGAGATGAAGCACCTGATGGAATGCAACCTTCCCTGAGGGCTCCTTAATGCTTTGAGGTTCTTTGGTGGAGGCATCTCCACTATAGCCTTTACTTTCGCTGGATCTACTTCAATGCCTCTACAAGATACTATGTATCCCAACAGCTTCCCTGATGTTACACCAAATACACACTTCTTTGGATTGAGTCTTACTTGGTATTTTTCGAGCCTGTCGAAGATCTATCCTAGAACCTGTATGTGATCTGCCCTAGAAGATTTAGCCTGTATATCATCCACATAGTCCTCCATGATGTGATGAAAGAGATCGTCGAATATCACTGTCATTGCTCTCTAATAGGTTGCTCTTGCATTCTTCAAACCAAACAGCATGACACACCAACAATAATTACCTCAAGGGCAAGTAAATGTTGTTTTATGTTGATCTTCTTCTGTGATCCTTATCTGATTGTAGCCCAAGAATCCATCCATGAGAGAAAGCATCTCATGACCTGCTGTCAAGTCCACTATAATGTCAATGTTTGGTAGTGGAAAGTCGTCTTTGGGACATGCCTTGTTGAGATCTCTAAAATGAGTACACATGCAGATGTGCCCATTAGGTTTAGACATAGGTACAATGTTTGAGACCCAATCTAAATAGTCAATGGGTCATATGAACTTTGCATCTAATAATTTTTGTATTTCCACTTTTACCAAGAGAGCTATCTATGGGTGCATCTTTCTCAACTTCTGTTTGACTGGTTTCACTTTGGGATCAACTGTGAGATAATGAGCTTAGGGTCCAGCCTTGGCATATCCGCATAGGTCCATGCAAAGTTGATGGTTCATTGCAAGAAGAAGTTGTTAAGATTTCTGTGCTCTGTTTCAGATAAAGATGCTGTTAGGAATGTGGTCTTTGGATTTTATTCTGTGCCAAGGTTTATCTCTGTAGAATCTTCCACCAGGAGTGCTGATTTCTCTTGGTACTTAGATGGTAGGGGAAGGTCAAATCCTCCATCCTCAGGTGCCACAGTTGGGTTTTCACCTTTGGATACGTCCTTTGTTTTTACTATTTTGTGATCGGGAGGTGCCACAGTGTGGTTTTCACCAAGAGATCTTTCTTTATTTATACTTTTGCGACTGGAGAATTTGGCATTCTCACCAAAATACGCTATTGGCTCTAGGTCCATGACAAAACCTGCTTTGTGATCGCCCAGAGGGATACCATCTCGAAGTCCCATGAACTCAGCTAAAGCTTTGTCATTCTGAAATATATCTATAACGGGGGACCCTTGTTGGTCCCAATCAATAAGTTGGTCCCAATCAATAAGTTCAGGGTAGACAAGTGTGACATTCTGGGTGTTTGTGGTGGATGTTAGGGATACGGAGGATAACATAAATATGGAGGTTTCGGTAAATAGGTCGGTCATATGGAGGGAAGAGTCATCGATGATATCCTCGTTAGACGTCAAACCGGTGGGAAAAGTTTCAGCTACCTCGTCGAGGATATACTCGATGTCCAACGCGTGCAGTACCTTCTTACCAAATCCTAACCCCTTCCTGTCCAGTTTCTTTGTCATAGTGATGGGTTCTATAGGTCCTTGATTCTGTTTCCCAAGGCCACCTTTGCCTTTATAGCCCATGTTTTTGACGATCCTTAAGCCATTGCCATATTGCTTGACTGGTATTGTGACTGGTTCTTTCTCCTTATAGAGCCAAGAAGAGATGTCCTCAATAGTTTCCTCTTCCAATAACCATCCCTATTGGAATTGTGTTAGGAATGTTGGAGGATGGATAGCTACTTTTTTGGTTACTTTGGCGATGGGCGGTTGGCCATAGGATTTGGGAGACAAAGGCATCTGCCCTACACAACAAGATTGTGAGATATCATAAGTGCCAAAGCCTATATCACAGATGTGCGCTTTGATTTCAGGCAGAGGATTAGGATTACTTGTAGAGGCTTGTGTCAGGTTTGTAGGATCAACATAGAGTGGGGAGGCCAGGGCTTTTTCATTGTTAGGCACTAGGTTGCAATTCTTATAACTACCTTGCAAGACTCGGCAGAATTTGAAAGGCTTAGGGTCTCCTGGGATAGTGATCTCTGTACCATTGTATGGGAACTTTAGAGACTGATGGTACATGGAGGGAACTTCCTTCATTGCATGGATCCATGGGCGACCTAGGATAATATTGTATGGTAGGTCAATATCAAGGACTTGACACTTCGTTTCAAGCATGACAGGGCCCAATTAGATAGGCAAGTGGATAACGTCTTCTGACCGACGTTCAGCATCATCATATCCCTTGATTGTAATACTATGCTTAGAGTTGACATGATCCTCAAAGTATCCCAATTACTTAAGTAGCTTTAGAGAACAGATGTTGAGACCAGCACCACCATCTATGAGTATGTGTTTGATTTTGCGTGTATGGATGATAACTTCAATATGAAGGGCATCATTGTGATAGGGATCATGGGATGGGAGGTCCTTCTTAGAGAAAACCACCTTGTAAGGTGAAGCAATATTACCCACTATAGCTTGGAAATCCGCGACCACTATGTTGTTAGGAACCGAAGACTCTTGGAGGGCCTGTTCTAACACAACTCTATGTGCAGGTGAGGACCGTAAAAGGTCCAAGATAGAGATTTGTGCTTGCGTTTTCCCTAGATGTTTGACAAGATTATAATCAAATTGAGCAGGAATACTAGGTGTAGGGCTACGAATGGTGACACGACCACGGCGAGTGGTAATAGCACAATCTGTAGATTTGCCTTTGATTGTGAGGGTAGACACTCGACTCTCTTCAAAACGACCTACAATAGAGTCAAAGGAAGTAGAAGCATGATTGACACCTTTACCCTTATCCTGAGGAGGAGGTGGACCATGGTGAGGGAATGGTTCCTTGTACATGTTAAGGTCCTTGTTCGCATGTGGAGCTGGTGGATCATGTTCTAAAGAGATTAGGTTGTCTTCGATGAGATTTTGGATTAGGTGTTTGAGTTTCATGCACAATGCAATTCAGTGCCCTTTGCTCCTATGGAATTCACAGTATTCATTTTCTCCATACCGTACGGTTTTATAAACGGGTTCCCCATAGGGAGGAGCATCAGGTAAGGTTATAAGACCTCTCTGTAAAATCTTTTGTAAGACGACCTCTATGGGTTCTCCCAAGGGAGTAAATTGATGTCGCTGAGGGAAATCCTGTTGAGTTCGTTCTTGTTGTCATTGTTGTTGATGTTGATATGGTTGTCGTCGTTGTTGCGGATGTGGACTTGGTTGTGCCTGTTGCAGTGGTGTTTGCAATGTTTGGACATGTTTAGAATTGACCACACCGTCGTTGACTACATTTTTGTTTTTGTTCCAATATTTGGGTTTATCACTCGATTGGTGATGAGAAGCATTGTCTTTTGTTTCTTTGAAGATTTTGACCACACCCTTAGCAATGAGGGCTTTTTCAATGTTGATTCCCTTGTATGTGATTTCGTCGAAGGTTGTAGCACTAAGAATTTGCAAATGGAAACCTAACTCTTGGTTGAGGTTCTGCACAAACATGCTAACAAGTTGTTTCTCCAAAATCTTGAAAGGGAATTTGCTAGCCATTTGTCTCCATCACTGAAGGAAAGAAATCAATGTTTCACCTTTTTTCTGTTTGTTGTTACACAAATCAATCATGGAGACTTCATGCTCTACATTGTAGGAGAAATGGGTGGCAAATTTCTCAGCCAGCTCATTAAAAGACTTGATACCCATAGGGAGGTGTGAGAACCATTCTATAGCTTGGCCTCCAAGACTGCGAGGAAAGAGACGCATAAGATATGTGTCGTTATGTGAGACCTCGAAGCAAGCAAGATAGAATTCCCTGAGATGGTCTTTTGGGTCACCTTTTCCTTTGTATTTATCAAACTTAGGGATGGTAAAATTTTGAGGAAAAGGGATCATGGGTAATGACCGATCAAAAGGATAAGGACACACGTCTTCTAAGGAGAAGGTCTTTTTGGTGTGGCCAAATGTAAGATCAGATAGCTGTTGTTGAAATTTCGCGATCTTTAGCTCCATTGTTGTTGGAGGGGTTGGAAACATCTCCTGTTGTCCTAGAAGTGGTTGTTGTTGCCCATATGGTAGATTGTAGTGTAAGCCATGCGCATTGGTGTTGTAAGGGTCATACAATTGGTTGGGGTCATATGCGTTGTATGTTTGGGTGGAGATTGGGTTGGAATGGGATGTTTTGATTCGGAGGAGGTGGGGGCGGCGCTAGGTAAGAATGTTGGCTTTGTGATGGTTGAAGAAAAGAATTGGGGGGTGGAAAGCTAAAGTGCATTGGATTAGGTTGTGATGGCGGCACATAGCGTTGGGAAACTAGATGTTGGGACTGTTGCGGGTGGCTAGGCAATGTGTGAAAGAAATTTAGCGCGGATGAATGTTGTGGAGGAGGGGCATAGGTAGATGTGATTTGTGATGGTTGAGGTTGATTGATGATGAGTGTAGCAGAATGTTGTGGTTGGGCTAGCATGACTCTAGTTGGTTGAGAGACATGAAGGCTTGATGATATAGGAGGTGGCATTTGTTGAGACCCTTGTTGCATGGCTACATAGTTGTTCCCTAGATTGTAGTTTGGTGGGGCACCTAGGCATGATGGGGTAACCAAGGTTCCACTTGCGATTGGTGTAGATACTTGAGGGGTTTGTTGTATGTTTGATCAAGCGAAGGTCGTTTGCGTAGCTAGCTCCACTTGACGTTTGAGAGTTTCTTGTTGATTTTTGTAGATCTCCATAGGAGTCAGAAGCAGTGATATTGGTCCTTCTCTTGGCGGATTTTGATAAAGGGGGTTCTTATATTGCACAATGGATCTCCCTTGGGAGCCTTGTTTAGGTAAAGGCGTGGTCACTGTTGCCATGGTTTGCACTGCTTGTTTGGTATCTTGGGTACTGTTTGTCTCCTTGAGATTGGATGAATCAAAATTTTGAGGTAACTTGGCTCCTTGCTTAGCAAGCAAGTGAAAGAAATGATCCTAGTTCTCACTCAAGATTTTGTCAAAGGCGGCTATGGCTCTAGGATCTTGTAGGAATTCATCAAGATCTTGTCCATCTTCTTGAGAGGATTGACCTATGTCAAAGTGTCGCTCGTCTTGAGATGGGGTTAGTTCTATGGTATAACCAACAAGATCCTGAGGCATGTCAGGAGTATAGTGAGGTGTACTTATCAAAGGGACCCCTACTTCCTAAGCTGGGACCTAGTCGACAATATAACCTTGTGGCACAAAATTTGAAGGCAGACCTAGGGTTTCTACTTGTGGAGTGTTGTGGTGATCGAGCTGCGGGATGCTTGGAGAGTTTGTGGATCTGTCTGCGGGTGGCCTAGGAGTAACTGTGGAAGTAATGTTGAGACGACCAGATTGCGGTGTGTGAGGCGGTGATTTTCGCTTCCTAGGGACAACTTGCTTGGACTTCATAGTTTGTTGGAGTCTAGTGAGTACCATGGAATACACTAGGATAAAAGGACTGCTGAGATTTTGCGTGTGATTTGGAAAAGACAAACTCTGATGCATAATTTACTGGACCAAATGTGCTAGATTGTTTGACCAGAGTCATAAGACTGTGCAACCAAAAGCGTGCTACTGTAAGACCAAAGGTGATGGACGGATCTACCAAAGGCAAGATACTATTGTGCCAGAGGTGAGCTATGGTTACCAAAAGTGAGCTACTGTTATACCAAGGGTGCTGAAGTAGTTTAGCCAGAGGCAAGGTACTATTATACCAAAGGCGAGCTACTGTTATACCAAAGGTGAGCTGCTGTTCTACCAGAGGCACTGAAGTAGTGTCTGATGTTTTAAAAATGCAAAATTTTGATAGATCTGGTGTGTTTCTGATTGGATTTGTTTGTGGCAAGAGAAAACATAGCAAACAAAGTCAGCAAAGATGGATTGACACAACAAATAGTGTATGTTTGAGGCTCCCAAACAAGCCCAATGTTTCCACAGGTATTAGACAATTTGCAAACAATTATCAAGCACTTTTTATCCCTAGAGACAAGGCTTCATTGCAGTAGATCAGCTCACAGCTTAATACTCCGTTGATAAAAATATCATTCCATAAAGGTGTCAGATATTTTGTATCTTTGCGAGAGATGATAGGTAGGGATATCTCACCCTCCCCTTGGAAAGCTCAAGTAGGTCACAAGAGATTTATGGCCAAGGGAATACTATCTCGTCTCAAGGGAGCCAATGGTGAGTATCTTAAGGGCTTAAATCGATTCCCCTTGCACTGATGATTACTGCAATGTTCGGAGGTAGGTCGGGTAGTCTCTATCTAGAATGGTTCTTAGTAACTTTGAGAGACCAACGCCTTACGAGCAATGTGACAAGCTACTAAAAGCTTTAACCAATCCTACTAAGAGTATCAAACACTTTGCTCAATGTGAAAATCGTTTCCACAAGGAGCTAGTACACCTCTTTTCAGTTTGGCATCACAAGGTAAGGCTGACATCGGTTAGGACTTGGCTTTCACCTTATCCCTCTTATATAGTGGTTCAAAGGAAAACTCCGCTTAGGGTCGCCCCTTTTGGATGAAGCACAATCCAAAAGCAGGCCCTTCTAAAGGATGTACGAAAATGTAAGAGCAAGCACGTCAAACAAAGGTTCAATTGTCCTGTTATAAGAAAAATAAAGTGCAACTAAACTAGGCACACACACGTTTGTAGTTGTCAATTGTCCCTTATGAAATTAAAGTGTTTTCACATACATGTCCACTGTCCCTTAGAAAATTGAGGTGTTTGCACATATATGTCCATTGTCCCTTAAGAAAAGCAGTGTGTTTCTAAGACTTAGATTGCCGAAATGATTTGTTCAATTATCCCTTAAGAAGGCAATATGTTTCTAAGACTTAGTGCAATAAATCAAGATGTCTTCAACGCTCGTCTTGCATCAACATGTTAGAAAACCTATTGGCTCTGTGTGAGTGATAAGAAGCTGCAACAAGGCAATTAGTTCCACAAAAACTCACAAGTCAGCAAAAGGTAAACAAAATGACCAAACGCGTTGTGCAAGTAGGGTGGAGGTTGATTGCAAAAAAATATTGGTAAAATGTATCATCACCTAAAAATAGTTTCACCACTGCAAAGTTCATCTCGTCAGCTTTCCGAAAAGTCCAAATTTGTGTGATTTCGACGTCGTATGTGAAAGTTGTGAAATTTTGAAAAAAACGCCTATGTTACTATGTGAGGAAAAAAAAAATTCCCCCCCTTGTGTTGATTTTTTTGTTTTTTGTAATTTTAGGTTTTATTTTTTTATTTTTTTAAAAAAATTATTATTATTATTATTTTTTGTTTTTTGTGGTGAGTGTTTGATTTTTTAAAACAAAATTGTTTTTGATGTGATTTATTTTTTATGTTTTTTATTTTTTTAGTTAGTTTTTTTTTTATATTGTTTAAATTTTTTTAAAAACAATTTTTTTTTTTTTTTTTGATTGTTGATTGTTGTTTTTTTTTTTTTTTTTTTGTAATGTTATGATTATTAGGGTTGATTTATGTTAACATTAAGAATTTAAAAAATAAAAAAATAAAAAATAAAAAACAATTGAATGATGACAATGTGTTTTTTTTGGTTTTGTGAAAAAAAAAAAAAATACAAATAAAAAAAATAAAGAAGCGGCGGTGCAGGGGCGGTGGCGGGGAAACAGCAACAGCAAAGGCGGGCAGCGGCAGGCGGAAGCGGCAGCGGCGGGCAGCAGTCGGCAGGGCGTGGGAGGCAGTCGGGGGGCGCTGGAGTGGGGGAAGGGGGTACGCACAGGGGGGGTAACGTGTCTGCAGGGGGGGTGCAGGGAGTAGGTTTTTAGGGGGCCAAGGGGGGTGGGAAGTGGCGGGTGGGAGGACGGGGGGGGTGGGAACGGGGGTAGGGTTTGGGGGGGGGGTGGGGGGGTGGTAGGGTTTAGGGTAGTCGGGGGGGGGGGGGGTATGGGGTGTTGGGGGTTGTTTTATTTTGCTTTATTTTTTATTTTATTTTATTTTATAAAAAAAAAATTTGTTAGTTTTTTTTTTATATTTTTTTTTTTTAATTTTTATTTTATTTATTTTTTTTTAATATAACACAAAGAGCTTTTCAAATAAATTTGTTTTTTTTTTGTTGTTTTGTAAAGTTTTTGTTTTTGTTTTTTTTTGGTTTTTTTTTTCGTAAAAAAAAAGAAAAAAAATACTTGAAAAAGGAAAAAAAATTCAAAAATTTTCAAAAAATTTCCAATGACAAGAACTAGAGAAATGAGAGGGGATTTCTCACCTCCAAAGCCTCCTGGACTCAATGGTGAGCTCAATTTGTGTGTAGGAGGCCGCTTGTGAGCGTTGATTCCTGAATGTGCTTTGAAACACATGTATCTGTTACAAAAACTCAAGACAAACACTCACACACAAGATGGGTTAGACAACCGAGCGTGCCAAAATGTATACGGGAAAATTGGAAACTATCAATGATGATAAATTAACCCAATACATCAATGGAATGTGCAAGCAAAGAAGATATAAAGAACTAACAAGTGATACTTACAACCTTGACTTGTCGGCTTCCATTGGTCGCCTATTCTTCCTTGATCTTGAATGATGAAAATGGGCCCTCAGTGAGCTTGCTTCCTTGCTTCGATTCCTCAAGATAACAAGTAGAAATAGCTAGAATGATTCCTGCATTACGATGGTATGAAGAGAATAGAGAAGAAGAAGATGATAGAGGAATTTGGGCATAGTATGGATGCCAGAAGAAGTCTCTAAAATGGCTTAGAAAAGGGTTCTATTTATAGATTTTCTAAAAATAGAATGGAGAGTGAGGATCACCTGATGAGATCAATGGCCCTCATTAATTGTGAATCTTTAATTCATAATGGATTAATTAAAAATTCAGAGTGGAGGATAGTGAGTTATGACAATTGAATTAAGAATCCATGGTGGAGGATAATGGATTATGACAATTGAATTAAGAATTCTTGGTGGAGGATAATGGGGAATAATTGAATTAAAGATTCAAATGAGTGGAGGATAATGGGGAACATTGAATTAAAGATTCAAATGAGTGGAGGATAATGGGGAATATTGAATTAAAGATTCAAATGAGTGGAGAATAATGGGGGACATTGAATTAAAGATTCAAATGAGTGGAGAATAATGGGGGACATTGAATTTAGAATTCAATTTTGAATTTTAGCTAATTAAATAGTAAGAATATTTAATTATATGTGCAACATGGTGAGGTGGAAGGGATGATGTGGAAGGATGAGGTGGATTGATGAGGTGGACTTTGTGAGGTGGATTTAAGATTTGAGACATTAGAAGAATTTAGGGATTTCAATTAAATGATGATAATGAACCAATCAAATAAACTTATAATATTTATTTGATTGACAGAAGAAAATAAGAATTAAGATAATTCGACCCGGGCCAATTTTAGGTGTCTATAGGGTGTACCTCGTTTGGACCCCTCTTCTGATCTTCTGAGGGATAATTTAGCTCGGCTTCGGCTTGTGGATATCAAACCTTCAAATGGCATGTTTACATGGAATAATAGGAGGCTTGAGGATGATGCCATTTCTGAACGGTTAGACAGGTTTCTTGTTTCCTATTTTTGGGTGGGTGACAAGTGGCTGTCACGTTCTGAAATTTTAGATTGGTGCGGATCAAACCATTGGCTGATCAAATTCTCTACTCATTTGGATGATGGTCCTAAGAAACAAACTTTTAGATTTCAGCTTATGTGGCTCAGGGAGGAGAGTCTCCTTGATTTGGTTTCTAGATGGTGGACTGAAGGATGACCTGCTTTTGGTATAGCTATGTACTTATTTGTGAAAAGGCTTCAATATGTAAAGTATAAACTGAAACATTGGAATAAGTATCAGTTTGGCAACGTGTTTTAGCAGAAAAGGGTTTCCTAGGAGTGCTTGGATTCTATTACCAAGCAAATTTGGGATCGGGGTCTTGATGCAAATTTAAGCAGGCTTGAGATTAGTGCGGTTAAAGACCTCGAGGAATGGGAGCTTCATGAGGAAATTTTTTAGAAACAGAAGGCCTGTGTTGATTGGCTTTAGGAAGGGGATAGGAATACTTCCTTCTTTCATAATTCAGTGAAGGCTCGAAGACAAGGTAACTTTATCTCTTCTCTCCGCTCTCCTGAGGGTTCTATTCTTTCTTCCTCTTCGGGGATCTCTAGTGGGCAGTTTGTTTTTTCTCTGCTCTCTTTTTTGAAGATACCCCACCTGCTAGTGAGGAGGAAGCTTCTATCCTAGCTTGTATTCCCCCTCTGGTGACTACTGATATGAATATTTCTCTTCTTAAACCTATTTCTTTGAAGGAGCTGGAGGATGTGGTGTTTCAGTTGAAAAAAGGGAGGGCTCCTGGTCCTGATGGGTTCCCAGCTGAGTTCTTTCAGAAATTTTGGGAAGTCATCAACCTTGATCTTTTGGAGGTGGTGCGGGAGTCTTTTAGGAATAAGCAAATGTTGCGAGCCATGAATGCCATGTTTCTTGCTCTTATCCCAAAACGCGAGGGTGCTGATTCTCTAGATCTTTTTCGACCAATTGCTCTGTGCAATGTGGTGTATAAAATCATTACAAAGCTAATTGCTAACCGTTTGAAGCCTTGTCTGGATAAGTTGATCTCAGAGGAATAAGGGGGCTTTGTAGCAGGTAGACAGATTTTGGATGGAGTTGTTATTGTGGCTGAGACTATTCACTCTATGGCCTCTTCTAAGGAAAAGGCTATGTTTATAAAGTTGGACATGGCTAAAGCTTATGACAGAGTTAACTGGGGCTTTTTGATCAAAATTCTTAAAGCCTTCGGGTTCAGTTGTGAGTGGATTGATTGGGTCATGAGCTGTGTGAGGACTTCCTCATTTTCTATTCTCATAAATGGGGAGTCTTTGGATCTGTTTTGTGCTTCTAGAGGTCTTCGACAGGGGGACCCCTTATCCCCTTATTTGTTCATCTTGATGGATGAAGGCTTGGGGAGATTCATTAAGTCCCGTGTTATGGATGGACTCTTTCAAGGTTAGAAATGGAGCAATTCTCTTCCTCCTCAAACTCATCTTCAGTTTGTGGATGATACGGCTTTGATGGGTGTTGCTAAGGTGGCTGAAGTGGTTGCTTTGCGTTAGATTTTGGATTGTTACCTGACTGCCTCAGATCAAAACATTAATGAAAGTAAGTCTTGCATTTATTTCTTTAATACTCCTAGGCTTATTCAGCAGCGTATTGCCAGGATCTTAAGGTTTCAGGTGGGGAAACTTCCCTTTACATACCTTGACATCCCTCTAGATGTTCGCCCACTTCCCAGGTGTTTTTGGCAGGATTTGATGGATAAATTTCGTGGGTTGGTTTGTCACTGGACCTATAGATGGTTATCTACAGCTGGAAGAGTTACTCTGTTGAAGTCTGTGGTCAGGCCCTTCCTATATACAGGTGCTTTGTGTTGACAGCTCCCTCAAGTTTCATCAAAGATTTTGAGGGCATCTGTCGACAGTTTCTTTGGTCGGGTAATCTCCTTTCGAAGAAGTGGAGCTTAATTAAGTGGGAAGTTGTATGTCGGCCAAAGCAGGATGGTGGTCTGGGTTTGCATAGGACAGATTGGAATGGATAGGCTTTGGCTGCTAAGTTATACTGGAGATGGTGTTCTCATCAGCATCCGTATTGGGCAAGGATCCTTACCTTCGAGTACCTTGGGGAGGTGGAGGGCGCTGATGATGCAGGAGCATCCAGTGGTGTAAGGGCAATCTTGCATCACCCAAAAAAAATATGTTTCAAAATTGTTGATGTTCTACCCATTTCTTCTCAAAATCTGTGGTTCTAGTCCAATAATCGCCTGAATAATAATGTAGAACTTTCAATTTTCCCAAACTGCTAAAAATAGTAAACTGTTATTTTTAGAAAGTTTGCATTTGGGCACGGAATGAAGTCAAAATTTACAGGAAGTTACATAACAGAAATATAAGACCTTTGGCGAAGGAATCACACGAAGATCATTTGTGAGCTGAAAGATATTAAAGTTTCTGTTTCCTGAAAAATGCCTGAAAGTTATTCAAACTCAGGTTTGAGGCACTAAACGGCCCCGTACGGGCCCAAAAATGGCCAAAACTGACAAAGCTAGTTTTTAGCACGTAGAGCACTCCACAAGCTTTCCGACGCATAAAACAGTTCGTCAATCGGAGTCCCGGATCAAAAGTTATGGCTCCCGGAAGTTGACCTATTTTTGGAGGGAGATGCAAAATTTGAAATTAGGTTGTTGGCCGCCAAAAAGGCTATTAATAACCATTTTTGGGAACCCTGGGAGGAGGAGAGTTAAGGGGGCAAGTGTAGAGTCAAGAATAGGCGGGAAAACAGAAACCCTAGCTGATTTGGGGGTTACAGAAGGCGGAAGATTCCAGAGCCTAGTGATGGTAGCTGTAGTGTGTTGCAGCCTGTAGAGGACTGATTCCTCTGATTGTAATTAAGCTTCTGTAATGTAATGAGTTGCCTAGATCAATAAAGAAAGTTCTATTTGTTGTGTTCAATACCTGTTATTATGTGTTTTGTGATTTACCCCTGCATCAGCTGAGGTGCCTCGTTTTAGTCTTTCGGGGAGAGGTTCTATGATTTGGAATACTCTCAAGAGGGGGGCTGCACTGGTTAAACAAGGTCTATTTTGGATCTATAATAGAGGCTCTGATGCTCTTTTTTGGCATGACTCATGGGATGGCTTCCTACCTATCCTCTCTTCGCAACCTCACTTGGGGGACTTAAGTAGGATTTTTGTTCAGGCTGGTTGGAGTAAAGTGATGGATTTCAAAGCCCCTCAAGCCTTGGGCAGACTATTATTTACCAGTGGAAGAATATGTAGGAATGGCCCATGGGTGGATCTTTGGAAGATAAGAGGGAGTTGTCCTCCATTTTGGCTGATAGAGTCTGTTGTTCTCTCCCAGAGCGGGATGTGCTGGCTTGGGGTCCAGATCCAAAAGGGAAGTTCACTGTTGCTTCAAGGTATCGTGTTTTGGATAGACAAGCTTGGGGTAGTGCTGAGGTTCCTTGGTGGAAAAATATTTGGAATAAATTCTCTTGGCCAAAATGCAATTTCTTTTCTTGGCTGGTGGTTTATGGTAGGTGTTTGACTTGGGATAACCTCTGTAAACATGGCTTCCAAGGTCCTTCCTTATGCTTCTTATGTCTAAAAGATGTTGAGACTGTTTCACATCTTTTCTTCAAATGTCCTTTTGCTAGGACTATTTGGCATTTTTGGTGGGGGGCCTGGAGTTTGCAGTGCAGGCACCCTTCTTCTCTGGAGGAGTTTTGGCAGAACTTTGGGCCCATTCCGGTGAGGACTTTGTTTCTGCACATAGCTTGGCCAATTGGCCCTAGTCTGATTATATGGCACATCTGGTTGGAATGCAACCGTCGGGTCTTTCTGGATAAGAAGTTGCTTGTGGGTCAAGTTTGGTCTCGTATTCTTGGGGCTTTGTAGGAGACCTTGTATGCTAAATGTGATCTATCAGCCCCGGTGGACCCTAGTGATACTAGAGTGATTCCTAATCTGGGGATTCTTGTTGGGGGTCCTAGAAGGCCAAAGATTGGGCGGAGCAGGAGTTCTCGAAGGAAGGTTTCTAGGGAAGGGCATTGGCTGCCCCCTCCCACTGGAGTCTTGAAAATCAATACTGATGGGTCTGCAAGGGGTAACCCTGGCCAAGCTGGCATTGGTGGGGTGGGTAGAGACAGTTCTGGAGTGGTTGTGTTTTTCTTCTCAGAATATAGGGGGATGCACTCTAATAATCTTATAGAGGCCTTGGCTATTCTTTTGTCTTTGAAGAAGGCATATGCCCTGGGCTAGAATAAGATTATCTGCGAGTCAGATTCTCAGGTGGTGATTGAATTGATAAATAGAAGGCAGTTTGATGATGTTAGTTGTTTGATGATGTTAGTTGGCAGCTTGCGGTGGTGGCTAAGCAAATCACCAGTTTTGGAGATTTATTTGATTCTATCACCTTCTCTCATATCCCTCAGGAATGGAATAAGGTGGCTAATGGGTTGGCCAAATGGGCTTCTGAGAAGAGTGGGAACTGGTTGGTGGATGATTGGGATAGTTTACCTGGGGATCTTGCTCAGGATTTGGTGGATTTGGTCACAGAGGATGTGAGATGTTGTATGACCACTTCTTGACTTCCTATTTGTTGTCCCTGGGCCCGTTTGGGCCTCTTGCTGCTTTTATGCTTTGTACTGCTCTCTTTGATTAATAAAGTTTTTACCCTCTTTTATTAAAAAAAATATTATATTAATATAGATATCAGAATTTTTGTTATAATATTAACATTAAAAAAATATTTGTTTAATAGTGTGTTTGTTTTACTCAAAATAGTATTTCTACAAAATCCATCCTTAAGAGCTCAAATTTTGAGCCAATCACAACACAGATAAATGGTTTTCAAAATATTTTATGTTAAAATTTTCTCATATAGAGACTTAGGAAAAATTTAAAATTTGTTCAACATGAAAAACAATACTTTGTTTTGATTGGTTTACTCTAGATAGATTGATTAATCACTAGATTAAAAAACTCATTGCAATAGTACTGCCAAAGGCAAGTACTAAAAAGCAATTCGCAAATAATTTTTAAATATAAAAAATTAATATCAATAAAATTATTGTTATATTAAAATGTAAGAGATAATGATAGAATTGTAATTTAAGAAGCAATTAGTAAATAGTTTTTAAATATAAAAAATTTCAATTATTTTCTTAAATTTTAATATAACAATAATTTTATTTAATTTATAAGAAAAATAACTTGTATATACATTCTATTATTAATATATAATTAATTATATGGTTTCATTAATATTTAAACTATCAGATTCATATATAATATATACAATGAATCAAAATTAAATAATCAAATTAATATGAATATTATATTAATATAGATATTAGAATTTTTGACATAATATTTGCATGAAGGTAAAGGAAAAATATTATTTGTTCAATATTCAAATTCATTAGCCACTCAGAAATTAATTAAACAAGTTAATCTATTAGTATTGCCAGGTACTTCCCTCCCACCATATTTTTCTCCTTGATTTTAGCATGTTTGTTTTACTCAAAATAGTATTTCACAAAATCCGTCCTAAAGAGCTCAAATTTTGAGCCAATCACAACACAGATAAATGGTTTTCAAAATATTTTATGTTTAATATGAAAAAATAATACTCCTAGATAATCACTAAATTAAAAAAAAACTCATTGTACTAATAAAAAGCAATTAGCAAATAGTTTTAAATGTAAAAACTTAATTCTCTTCTCTAGCTCTCCTAATGATGGATACAAAACGTTGAGTAAAAAGCTTACACAGTTTAATTCTTGAAGCACTCAAGAATAATATCATTGACTGTGTTTATAAGAAAAATAATTTGTGAGAAAAATATTTAATTATATATATATATATATATATATATATATATATATATATATATATATTTGATATTATATTATGTAATATTTTTTTGATATCCATAATATTTGATATCACTTAACTGATGCAAGAACAAGTATTATTTGCACACCATATGCGTTTGGTGCAACCTTAAAATAAAATCCATACAACCCAATGTCATCATATGTCATTAGAACCTTCAAACACTACCCATTTAACACAATGACATATGTTATTACACCCTTCACATAAACTCCATACAATAATCATGCACAAGAGTCAATATTACCCAACCAAACCTATACAACTTAGTGTCATATTCATCACTAGATCCTTCACACTAAATCCAAACAATCATCATGAATAAGAGTCAATGTCACTCAACCACACTAGGAACTCCATAGAGTTTGATGCAACCTTCAAATAAAATCCATACAACTCAATGACATATTAATCATTAGACCCTTCACACAAAATGCATACAATCATTATGAATAAGAGTCAATGTTACTCAACCACACTAGGAACACTAAAGCAGTTTTATGCAGCGTTCAAAGAAAACCCATACAACTTAGTGGCATATTCATCATTAGACAAAGGGTTTCACACAAAAGTCATACAAGCATCACGAATAAGAGGGTCAATGCTCCTCGACCATAATGCATGAACAAACACGCTGGGCACAACATAGAAGCTTGAAGAACCTTCAAAACAACTCATACAAATTAGTGACATATTCATAATTAGACCCTTATACAAAAGCCATACAATCATCATGAATAACATTCGATGTCACTCAAGCATAATCTATGAACAAGCACACTAGAAACACCATAGGAGTTTGAAGCAACCTTCATAGAAAACCCCTACAACTTCGTGGCATATTCATCATTAGACCCTTCACACAAAAGCCATACAATCATCATGAATAAGAATCAATGCCACTTATCCATAATGTATTAACACACACACTAGGCACACCATAGGATTTTGATGCAACCTTCAAAGAAAAACTCATACAACTTAGTGACATATTTATCATTAGACCCTTGAAACAAAACCCAAAGAATCATAAGAGACAATCTCACTCAACCATAATGTATCAACAAGAACATCAGGCACACCATAGGAGTTTGATGTAACCTTCATAGAAACCCCCTACAACTTTGTGGCATATTCATCATTAGACCCTTCACACAAAAGCCGTGCAATCATCATGAATAAGAGTCAATGCCACTTATCCATAATGTATTAACACACACACTAGGCACACCATAGGAGTTTGATGCAACCTTCAAAGAAAAACTCATACAATTTAGTGACATATTTATCATTAGACCCTTGAAACAAAACCCAAAGAATCATAAGAGACAATCTCACTCAACCATAATGTATCAACAAGAACATCAGGCACACCATAGGAGTTTGATGCAACCTTCATAGAAACCCATACAACTTAGTCACATATTCATCATTAAACCTATCACACAAAAGCCATACAATCATAATGAATACAAGTCAATTTCATTTAACCATAATGTATGAACAAGCATACCAAGCACATCATAGAATTTTTATGCAACCTTCAAAGAAAATCCATACCACTTAGTCACATATTCATCATTAGACCCTTCACACAAAATCCATACAACCATCATGAATAAGAGTCAATCCCACTCAACCATTATGTATGAACAAGCACACCAAGCACAACATAGGATTTTTATGCAACCTTCTAAGAAAATGCATACAACTTATTAACATATTCATCATTAGACCCTTCACATAAAATCCATACAATAATCATGAATAAGAGTCAACATCACTCAATCATAATGTATGAACAAGCACACTAGGCACGCCATATGATTTTGATGTAAACCTTCAATGAAAACCCATACCACTTAGTGACATATTCATTGTAAAACCCTTCACATAAAAGTCATACAATCATCATGATAAGGAAAAGAGTTAATGCCACTCAATCATAATACAAGAACACACATACAAGGCACACCATAGGTATGAAGAACCTTTAAATAAAAACCTTACAACTCTATCATATATGACATTATATCCTTCCCATGAAAGTGGTGATCATCATGCACAAGAGTGAATGTCACAAACCATAATGCATATATAAGAACATTGGGAACATTATAAGAGTTTGATGCATGAACAAGCATACTAGGCACAACAAAGGAGTTTGATGCAACCTTCAAACAAAACCCATATAACACAGTGTCATATATTCATCATTATAAAGTCATACAATAATTATGATTCATGAATTTCATCACATATTTTAATAATGTCATATATTCGTAATGCATAACTAGCACACTAGGCACACCATACAAGTTTGAAGAACCTTCAAATGAAACCCATACAAATCAATGACATTTTCTCCATTATACACTTCACACAAAAATCATGGTCATCATGAATAAGAGTGAATGATACTAACCATGTTGCATACATAAGAACATTAGGAACACTATAAGAGTTTGATGCACACTAGCCATGATGCATGCTCCACATAAATGTCATTACCCTTATCATGCACACTATTTTTGTCATATTCCATTAAAACCATCACACACCAAAGTCAATGTCACTAAAAATGATACTTGGGTAGACACAATATGCACACAAAATATAGTAATGCAATTGTTTAATTATCAATAAATAAACTACATATTAGCATTTATTTGATTAATATAAGAACTACAAAAATATAAAAACTAAAAATAACATAAAAAGAATGAGACCTCTTCAACAATGTCCATGGCCATACTTTAAGAGTTTATTAAGCAATGTAAATACAAGGAATTTTAGTCTTCACACAAACGCATTTCCAACTAAGTAATTGATATCTTTTAATTAGAATAAACTTCCAAAGTGTAGATTTATTTTATTGCAATCCAAGTGCACCCTACTCATTGTACTTTTCACACCTAAAATTAATAAAACTTCACATGAAATTCATCAAATGTTGTGTATATTTATTATCCAACAGTTTTAGAAGAGTGATCATCAGGAAAGAGAAAGAGAAGAGGGACAGGAAAAAAGGAGCCCATGCAGAAGAATCCAAAAAAGCGGCAGAACAGTGCATTATAGCATGTAAAGACTTCATAAAAGAAAAAAATGTTTTTTATACAAAACAGAAAAGAACAATAGAAAACAGGAAATGGACGGGATGTTGTGTGAGAGACGACAACAGTTAGAGATGAGAGGAGACCATTGAAAAAGAGATTGTGAAAATAGTTGCAGAAGAAAAACAAAGACAAACACAAAGATGGGACAGCGTATAAACTTCTTTGACAACATAAAACTGTTGTGACAGCATATAACAATACAAAGAATCAGTGTGAATGCGGATATCTTTCCAGTGGTCATTGTATAAATCCTCCATGAGGGTATAGAAGTTTTCTATCATCATTTCCTCTCTTTTATGGCGGTGAACTGTAACTTATTTTGTTGTTTTTTGCATGTATTGTTGAAGACATTGCTGTGTTGACATTTCTTCCATGATGTTTGAGTGTTGTGTTCAGAAACCTTTCTATGATTAGTGTTTTTGAAAAATTCGTAGTCTCACTTACTTCTGTACTGAAGCTTTCAAAACACATACATCCTTGCTTGGGAGGTATACCTATTGATATCTGCTGATAAACTGTTCTAAAAGCATAGTAAGAATCCAAATTTGGACTGTAGCAAGTTGTTGTGCTTCTAAGAAAGACTATACTGAGCCTTGTGATTGTTGTTTTGTTTTGTTAACACATTTTATGTGCTTGAATCACTGAAAACCTTGACAGAAGATTGTGAGGGCTTTAGAAACTCATAACTACCTGTAAGAGATAGAGCATTGAGTTTGTTCTTAACTCTCTATCACCCAATCCATAGCTGCACCAAATAATTACTGTATGAGTCTGATTAGCAAAGGACCACTGTCTCAAGTGTTTGTTAAAGTTGGATGACAGTATTAAATAGACAGTCTTGGGGTTTTACATCGTTGTCCTGCCATCAACTAGTGATCAAGACTGTCCTAGAGAGGTTTCTACCACCAATCTTTTAATTCAAAGCTACCTATTCCACTAAGCATGATGATCTAGTATGAGTGGCTGCTCAACACAGCCACCGACTGTCAGATGGTGACTATGATGTGCCAAATATTATGCATTTTATTAATTCATAAAGAAAGTTCTTATAAAAATAGGGTACAACCATCTAGCCAAAAGCTACTTAAACATAATTGTTGAAAACAGAAATCAAATTACCAACCACATGAGGCCTCCTATCTTCAGCCTCATCTTATAACAATTCCCCAAAACAATGTGTGCAGCTAGTTGGTTCTACTAAAGTAATGACGGGCTTCTCCAATGCTTTATAAGGGTGTAGAATGTTATTTGACATCTTTCTGTCCACTTGAATCTCTTGCTTTTCTTAGTAATACTTGTATTGTGAGGGCTATCTTAGAAGGCTTTCTTTACAATTTGTTGCTCCGACAGCATGGAAGAGAATCGACTGTAAAGAGATAAGCATCTTGTTATTCATATATATATATATATAGTTGATTTAAACAAGGTCTTTATTTTTTTATTGAGTGAAACTTTCTTTATTAATTTAAACTTACCAAACTTTCTTCAAATGCAGTGCCTTCTCTTTTCTTCCTTGGAAATTCTTCCACCAGAAAAGGACACAACCCAAAAATAAAGATACAAATTACAGGATTAAAAAAACAAGGAATAAAAAAGAAACACACAAAATACCAAAATCAAGTCAAGAACAAGACAAACAGAAAAAACGTAACAAACAAAGAGAATGGAATGGAGGAGAAAACTTAAAACAAAACAAATAAAGGGAAAATGTGTGGAAATTGAATTTAACCGAGTGGCTGTAATTTTAGTGCCATTCGAAGGATGTATAGTTGGCATTCGCCCGCTCCTTCCAATGGCACTAAAATTATAACCACTCAGTTAAATTCTATCTCTGTTTTTCTCTTTCTATGCTGCTGTGGATGAAATACTAGTAATTTATGTTTCTGTAATTTGTTATCCATTTAGTGCCAATACTGTCACATCCATTTTAGACATCCATCAGAGCATGAATAGGTTTTAGCTATAATTATTGTTTATAGCTTTGATTTATGTGTAACATGAATCTCTTAATTGTGTGTAAGGTTTGCATTTTAGTTGTCAATAATAATCTGAGAATTAAAATTATTGGAGGTTGTCAAAATAGTAATTAATTTTGTAATGAGCTGCAATTCTAAAGTTCGTCAATATAAGACATAATTAATTAGTTTAGTGTTACTTGATTGCCTTAATACTATGATTTTAATAAAGTTAAGCAATAGAAAATAAAACCGCCACACTAACTATTTAATCTCTCAATATATCAAATCTTTAGACAAAATTATCCAATTCACCCCTTTACAAAGTCCAACCCACTTTTTTAGGGTTTCAAATTTCTCTATAATTATGACACCAAATGAGACTAAAAATAGCTCTTTATACATCTTGCAATCCTCCAATCAATGGTTGCAATGAAAAATTGATATGAACAATATTATATTACCAAAATGGAAAAATGTGAAATGTGATGGCTACATCAAAATGCAACAAAAAACAAAATTTTAAATAGTTACATATAGGAAATCATATATGCTATATATATTAAAAAATTTACATGTATTAGTTGAGTGCCATGTTCTTGATTTTATCTTACACCACATTGGCACAAAATACATATCAAAGCCAAAAAACCATTACTAAGCTTAGCATAATACTCAAAAAAGCTACAAACTATATACTTCCATTAGAGCTATATCCATATTCAACAACGGATTGAAGTACAGGAATAGAAACCAAGATAGAGGCCATAGCTAAGGCAAAAACGTTAGCGGGCACTATAGAGGGAACTATTGCACATATGTTACATATGGTTGTCACTGGTGGTGTTGTCATTGATGTCAAAAATTAGTTTGTGGTGTGCTAGCAGTGTTTGTTGATGTTCATGGTTAGATGTTATGCATTGTTTAATATCAATTAAGGTTGTATTGAGTATGGTTGTTGTCAACAGAGTATGTTTGTTGTTAGCAAAGATGCTATCATGATGACATATTAAGATGGGAATTAGAATCTTTAAGATGAATAATGATATATTAAGATGGGAATTAGAAGCAATGTTGATGTTGAGAAGATGTTGTTGATGACATTTAGCATGTTGTATGCTCTTTCCTGATGACCCTAAGAAAGTATGAGTTGCTATGTAAGAAGGTTCTAGTCTCCAGATGTTGGTAAAGATTGTTGTTGGAGGAAAGTGCCTGGAAGACTACTTAGTAAAATACTCCATATCTGAAGATATGGTCATGCGGTTCAGAAGTTAAGTTCAAAATACTATAAAGGTGCTAAATTCAAAGTTTTATATTATTTGCTCCTCCACAGTGAAAGTTATAAGTGACAGAGTTCTAGTCTGTGCTTTGGCAGAATGAGGTGGTGATGAAGGTTGCTTGGAATGCTCCGCATTCCTCCACAAGTGAAGATTTGTCCATTTAGTTTTGTGGACATGTTGAGGGGTGTTCAATGCATACTACTTTGTAGTATCAAGTGATTTGGTTGTCCACAAGTTTAGTTTTTCAAACAATAGTGTACTACAAATGGTTCTAGATGCCTAATTGTTCTCACAACATATGTTTGAGCATTGGTGCTAATTGTAGAATGTACAGATTGGCTATATGAGTTTATGTGAACATTCTACATTTCTATATGTTTCTCAGGTTTGATGTGCATGCAGATATCTTGTGTTTCCAATATCACACAAAGGTTTCAAGTCAATTTGTGAAGAGTTATTATTGTTTAGGCGAACTTGGGAATGTTGATGATGTGTGCCACAATGTTGTTATTGTGTAGAGTTCAAGAAGTGGTTGGATATGTTGTATGGGTCATGTCGACTAACTTGGGAGAAGAACAAGTAATGTTTAATCATCGATGTGCGTTGCAAGTATTGCTTGTGTTGTTATTGGTGTCAACTGTGTCATTTGTGTGAGTTGCTTATGGTGCAAGAGTATGAGTAGTTAGTGTTGAGTGGATACTATCTCGAAGATGAGGTTTTTGCAATGGTATGAGCTATTTGGTTGAGTTGCTTTTTTGTAGATGTTAAAAATATGTCTCTATTGGTTGGTTCCCAAGTGCTTTTGAAAAAAATTGATTAATAAAGGAAATAGTGTGTTGAAGTGGCATTTTGGCTTACAAAGTAGCGTTTTGGTTTTGCTTCACATTTCCTCTATGTTGAATATTTGTCTTTGCAGTTTAGATATGTTGTTCAAAGGTGTTAAGAGTTGTTATATTCCAAATTTTTTGTTCTAGTTCCTTGTGCAGAGAAAGTTGTGTTCACCAATGTGTGTTCACCAATGTGTGGACTATGTTTCTGAGTTGTGTAGAGGTGTCTAGGAGAAATGTCCTTGCTCTATATTTCTCCACAAAGTAGTTTAAGCTCTTACGGTTCTATAATTGTACTTATAAGGTTTATATCTTTCTTCTATTAGTTTTTTTCATGGTTTGGTGCTCCAAATGATGATTTCTTTAAACATACAGTGTATGACAGAGACAGTTAAGCATAGTGGATGAATAGGATAAGGTTGTGTGGCAGATGAAAGCTATTGTGAAGGAATTTGTTGGTTTGTAGGATGTTTTAGGATGTTCATAGAATACTCTAGATTGTGTTGAAGCCTTGCATGTGGTCCAAAAGTCATCTTTGGGTTTGAGGAAGTGTGTACTTAAAAGTTCATTATGTTAACACAGGTTTGGCCGACCTTGGGTGTTTACACTAATTGCGGAGTTGCTTTGGTGATTGTGAAAGTATGGAGTAGCTTGCTTAAATGAATTTAGGTCCAAGCTAAGATGTGTTGTGATCTGCCTTCATTCTTCTCCACTACGGGAATGTTTAGGTCAAGACCTAATTTGAATCTTCTTTGTTGAGTTGTAATGCCAACCTTGGAGAATGTTCTCAAGTTTGAAGACAATATAAATAAGTGTCAAGGGATCATGATTGGTATTTTGATGGGATGCGAATAACAATGTGAATGAAAGTGTGATGTGATAAGGACCTGTGGAAGTGAATTAAATGAATGTAGAGCAGTAGAGTCTGGTATTTTAGAACAGTGTGATGAATATTGTTTCAGTATTTTGAGCTTCATTAGGATTGTACTCTATGCATTTGTTAGATGTAATTATAACAGTTCAAACCTAGCAGTAAGCCACCTCTTCTATCAGTCTGCAAATGAAATGCTAAACTAAACTTCAAAACTATCTTCATCTTCCTCCAAAGTGTCTTCCAAAAGTATCCAAGAAATCTTGTATGTCTATCTAAAATTATACTCTTAGGTAATCCATGCAATCTCACAATCTCCTTGAAAAATAGATTAGCCACATGAACTACATCAGTTGTCTTCTTACAAGGTATGAAATGTGCCATCTTTGAAAATCTATCCACCACTACAAATACTGAATCATGTCCTCTCTGTGTCTTCAAAAATCCCATTACAAAATCCATACTTATGTCTTCCCAAGGTCTCTCTAGTATTGTCAAAGATTTGTACAAACCAGTATTCTGAATACTCCCTTTTGTAACTTGTCATACTCTACAACTCTACACAAACTTGCTAACATCCTTATGTATCTAAGGCCAAAAGTAGTTTTCACTTACCAAAGCTACTGTCTTGTCAATGCCAAAATGTCCTGCTAATCCACCACTGTGTTTTTCCTTGATCAGATTGTCTCTCATTGAACTCCTAGGTACGCATAAATGATTTCCTCTGAACAACATATCTTCCTGAATGAAATAGTCCAACCACTTGCTCCTATCTATTACAACAAGTTCCTTACATGTTTTCCAAGGTTTTGCAAAATCAAGACCTTCTTCATACATGTTCTTCAATTCATCAAATCCCAACACTTCAACTCTCATCTCTGTCAACAAATTTCTTCTTCTACTCAATGCATCTACAACTTTATTTGATTTTCCACTCCTATGCTTCAATACAAAAGTATAACTCTACCTAAACTCTACCCATCTCATATTTCTCTAATTCAACTTTCCTTGATTGTTCAACTATTGCAAAGCTTGATGATCTATATACAACACAAACTCCTTAGGCAACAAGTAATGTCTCCACCTCTTCAAGGCTTGAATTATGGCATAGAACTCCTAATCATAAACTAAATATCCTCTCCTTGCATCATTCAACTTCTCACTGAAATATGCTACAAGTCTACCTTCTTGACTTAACACTGCTTCTATTGCCTTCCCACTTGCATCACAATCTACTTGAAATACCTTATTGAAATATGGTAATGGAAAAATAGGTTGCTCTGTCACTTTCTACTTCAACAATTCAAAACTTTTATCTGCTCCTAGGATGTCAACTTAAAGTCTTTTCTATCACCTCTCATTGTCTCTGTCATAGGGTTACAAAATAAACTAAAATTCTGATGAACTTCTTGTAGAAACTAGCTAATCCATGAAATGATTTGAGTTCTCCAATACTCTTCGGTGTAGGCCATTCAATAATTTCTCTAACTTTCTCAAGGTCCATCTTCAATCCTTCCGCAAAAATCACAAATCCTAAGTATACTAATTCTTCCTTCATGAAACTACACTTCCTGATATTTATTTAGCAATTTTTCTTCTCTTAGCCTCTATAATACTTGTCTCAGGTGCCACAAATGTTCTTCATTTGTCTTACTAAAAATTAGAATATCATCCAAATATACAATAACAAACTTACCAAAGAATCTCTTCAAAACTTCATTCATCAATCTCATGAAAGTACTTAGTGCATTTGTCAATCCAAAAGGCATCACCAACCACTCATACAACCCTTCATTTGCCTTAAAAATAGTCTTCCATTCATCTCCTTCTCTGATTTTGAACTGATGGTATCCACTGTTCAAGTCTATCTTTGTAAAATATTTTGCTCCACTCAAACAATCCATAATATCATCCATCCTAGGTAAAGGAAATCTATACTTAACTGTGATCTTATTTATTGCTCTAGAGTCTGTACACATCCTCCATTCTCCATCTTTCTTTGGCACCAGTACTGCAGGTATTGCACAAGGTCTCAAACTTTCTCTGATCAAACCTTTCCTCAACCACTCATGTATTTGTCTATTCAATTCTTCATTCTCTGCTGGTGTCATTCTGTGTGCTGCTTTGTTAGGCAAACCAAATCTAGGTATAAGATCCATGTGATAATTGATACTTTGGATTGGTGGCAATCCTTCAGGTACATTATCTGATATGATGTCTTCATACTTTGTCAACAACTCAGTTATCTCCTCCAGTTGTGATTCTTCAATCTCCTTCAATGTTTCAGGCTTCTTACGAATCAAAGCATAACACATATTCTCATGTCTCAAACCATCTAAAAATTTTCTTCCATCTACCAAATAGATTCTAGCATTTCCACATACTTCACTCTTAGGATCATCTTCCAAAGGAATCAAAGTAATTTTCTTTCCATTTGATGTTATAGTGTATGTATTCTTCCTCCCATCATGTATAGCTTTTCTATCATACTGCCATGGTCTACCCAACAAAATATGACATACATCCATAGGCATAATATCACACAATACTTCATCATGATAAGATCCAATATGAAATTTCACGAAACATTGTTCACTCACCAGTACCTTATGATCATCCCGAATCCATGCTATCTGATAGGGCTTAGGGTGTTTCAATCTTTCCAACTTCAACTTAGTCACCATCTCCTCTGAAACTAAATTATCTGAACTACCACTATCAATTACAACATTTACCTCCTGATTTGCATATGGTTCTGAACAAACTTTTCCTCTGTGGTGGTTCTTCATTTGTCTCTACTTGAAATGGTACTCTCCTCATGCCAAGTGATTCTCCTCTCTCAAGTTTACCAACTGGACTAGGTGATCCAACAGGGTTTTCTTCTACATAGGTTGCTCTTCCACTATTCTTTGTCTTCTTGCTTGAACTCCCCTAATTACATTCAAATTCTCTATGTCCTTCACCTCCACACTTGAAACAAGTTCCTCTGAATGTTCTCTATCAGGTCCTCTTCCTTCTCTTCTATATCCTTCACTCCGGTATGAACTAGGGTTTCCTCTGTGGTAGAAAGTTTTGTCATATCTCTGGTATGTATTGTTATCTTTGTCCTCCTTGAATGTATTCTATTGTCTGTTCTATTCTGCATATGACCTCTCTCCTCCAGAAAATGTTCTACCTCTTTAAAATTTACCTCCTCTCCCTCTCTATCTTTGATCATGCATCTTGTTCAACTTTTCTTCAACTTTCAGGGCAAACTGATATGCTTCTTCCAATGTTGTCATCCTCACCAAACTTAGTTCTTCTTGAATGTTCAATCTTAGTCCATTGATGTATCTAGCCACTTTCTCCTTGCATGCTTCACTATGTCTTGTCCTTATGATCATCTTATGAAATTCTTCAGTATACTCCTTCACAGATTTCTCCTTTTGTCTCAGGTTTTGCAATCTCTTCAATTGTTCCAACTCATAGTCAGTAGGTATAAATTGATTCTTCAATTTTGTCACCATTCTATTCCACTTTGTAATCTTCTCTTTTCCTCTTTTGTTTCTATCCAACTCAACTTCTTTCCAACATATAGAAGAATGTCCTTTCAACTTTGTCTTTGCAAATTTCACCTTCTCTAGATCTTCAACTTCTTCATACTCAAAGTATTCTTCCATGTCATGTATCCAATCAATCAATTCTTCAGCGTGCAAATTGCCAATATAATTCGGTACATCAACTCTAGGTCTTTTTCCAATCTTTGAAATAGCTCGCAACATCTTGACTTGATCTGATTCTTCTTCTTCATCATCTCCTAGGGTTTCACCATTCTGATTAGCAGATTGAAATTCTTCCTCATCATCACTTTCAACATTAGGTCTAGGTGTAAGTCCTCTTCACCTATCTTCTTCAATAGAATCCAAGCAAACTCGCATGGTTTTCATCATCTCCATCATCTCATCCATTCTATCAGCCATTATTCCAATAGTAGGGATTCTCCTCGGTGGCATTCTTCCTAGGATCAAGTGGAACTGCCTCAAATTCAGCGATCGAGCTACAAGGTGACAATTGCCTCACAATCAGCAATCAGTTGCAACACAAGTAACCTGCCTTAGATTTGGCGATATGTCCACAACAAGATCTTATGGAGTTCCTTCGCCAGCTTCGCTCAATTCTCTCCCAAAGATTCAAACTTTCACTCTAATACCACTTGGTGCAGTCACTGTTAGGAGGGTCCACAACGTGAACTATCCAGGCCATGTAGCTAGAGTAAACACAACGGAAACAACTCAAAGATATGAAACAAATACAGATTCAGTCATCCAGTATATCATAGAATCCAAATACAAATTGGTCGGCAACATGCGGGCTTACAATTAGGGCTCACAAGCTTGATTTCATAGTTACAGAATATGCACAGGATTTACCTTTGAAGCTCCTTCGCAAAGAATTCAAACTATCAAAATTGCAAATCAACTTAACTACTTTCCTAGACATCTATTACATCAATTTATATCATCTTCGGAACAAAAGATTCCTCTGTGTCAGCCAAGGAAGATCACAAACTCCAATGAAGAGTTGTAATGTGTGTACACAGATAGGTCAGACCTATTTGATTAGAACTTTTTCACAAATGAATAGAATTGCATGTGAATCTTAGGGAAGGTCAGCCATGAACCAAACAACATTGAATGATGTGTAATTTAGCTCCGTAGGTCATGAATTTCTCTGCAAGTCTTCTCCTTTAGCTAATTGTCTGAGATTGTCAAGATGCTCTGTTCTGATACAATAGTTGATCTTCTGATAGCGATAGCCTTTCGGTAACTAATCCAAATGATCTGAGTTTTGATATGATGTGCCTGAATGTGTCTACATGTTAACTCAAGCTCCACAAGGTCTGAAATGCAACTATGGTAGAATGTGGACCAAAATACAAAAATTGCTACAAACTGAATTGACTATACTCAACTGGAAAATGAAAAGAAACAAACTGAAATGCAAATATTTTTTGTTGATGAAAGATTGCTCTTGAACCAGGAGTGAGAGAGAGTAAGAGGTGTAAAAGAAAGTGTTTAGTGTAAAAAAGTAGGGTTCCCTAAACAACATTAAGTCTAATTCTTTCACACACTAAAACATTAGGAAGATAAGAACTGAGCTTCGAGTCAAGCTATAGATTTATTATACATTCCTTTATGCTAACTAAGTCTAATCAGGTGTTTAGAATTAATATTTCACAAGTTCATTTCAGTCACTAATCATGAAACCCTAATTACACCATATAACTATAACCTATTGAATTTAGAGACAAATCCAAATGAACAGATCATAGAAACACAGAGAATAAAGTATAGAGATCATGCACCCAGAAAATGAGGACCAACTAGACTAGTGCACCCGCTCATTAGTCCCGACACTTTCCATTTGTAAAAACCTTCTGTATCAGATGTCTGACAATCTCCGGTACCTCCCAGATCCTAAGGAATCTCTCCAAGTGGACTAGGGCGCCTACTCATTAGTGTCGAAAGTATCAATCTAAAAATTTTAAACACCGTGATGATTGTATCTGCAATATATGTCTTCCTGTCGTTCCTTTTCGTCATATTTTGTCAAACAAGATTTGTACCTACAAAAAGAGGAGAAAGATGTTTGTGGCTATATAGGAGCTTGCCTCAGTCAAGTCCCGTTTTTGGTATTCCTACCTCAACAATAGCCAGAGATAAAGATCTGCAAAAGTGTGTGCTTGTCTAATAAATGTGTATGCAGAAATATCAAACCCTAGATGACTCAAGCATCAAGGAAAGATCAATAACTTGCTTTAACTCAATGAATAAACACAACTTCACCTTAAGAAGATGAAAGTAATGAAGACTTGCATGAAAAAGAAGGCGAGGCAGCCGTATCCGTGGAGGATTTCCAAGATCGATGTTGCAATCTTCAACCCTTCTCCCGATCATGTAAAAGGTGTATAAACCCTAGGAAGAGCAAGATAGTCTCAAGATCTTGATTCATAATCTCCATCCATTGTCTCCATTATAGCAAATTCAAATAACTTCAAGATCTTCAACAAATCACTAATCTTCAATGGCAATTTCAACAGATTTTTGGAATCAAGCTTGCATATAGATTGTGCATAATAAAATGATTTTCAAATGCCTTTAAATATCTAACCTTAGGAATTTCAAATTTTGAAATAATGCCTTGACATCACGTGAAAACTAAAAATTTGAAAATGGAATCCTGAGATGCACGACAGAGATTCAAAATCCTGAAAAATGGGGTAGGACAAAGGCGTGGGTGCTTGAGTCTAGTCCCCCATTTTCCAGTCAGATCTGTCTGTAGGAGGTTCTAGGGACCCAAAATCTAATTTCCCTTTTCAGGTTCATTCAATAGTTATCTCATAAAATGAAACTTTTTCAACTAGGCATAAGTCAGTCAGGGTTTTAGGAAGGCCAAAAATAAATAGGTTAAAAGGACACCAAAGGAGAGGAGCTAAACTGAGGGAAATGGTATCATTCCATACAGGAGGACAATTTTTAACGTAACATTTTGCCCCCACTTTAGTGGCCATATGACACTACGTGCATATGAAACTAAAGGAAAGTAAATACATCAATCATGAAAAGGATACCCAAAAGGATACTGTAGAGGAAGCCGAAGTGTTGTCACGCAAGAGGAAGAATCCCCCAAGTCTGTAATCCTGCAAGACCACAAAGTTAGGAACCACAACCTACAAAGGAACACTTGTCAGAGAATCAAAATCAAATCAACCTGCAACTACCACCAATAAGTCAGTCCAAAAACACTAAGGGGTTGAGTGATGAGACATGATGAGGGAGGAAATCAAGGGAGATATATGCTCCCCTTGTTTCTTCTTACTTAGTCTGGAAAGAAGAAACAAGGAGATATATGTTGGCAAGAGACACTGCTCCGGTATGGACTTGTATGTTATCATTGATGGAAACAAGGCTTAGAGATCTTATCACCGTGACAGGAAGAGATAACTCCGGAAGGTCACTTGATTCAGATCTAGTTGATAGGTTCGGTTGGCAGAAGTGGCTAAGTATGGGTATTTACAATGTAAAACACAGTTAGTGGGTCAGTGTGCTTCCACAGATGATGATCTAGTAATGCAGTTCAGGTATGATGTTAGTAATTGTTTGGTGGGGTCATGCTCTAGATATTAAGTCTTAACTTCCTTCAGAAGTCATTTGGAAGAATTATCTAAGTCCGGGTGAACAGAGGTATAGTAGAGACAGTGAACAAGGCACATTATAATGGTCGACATTCCTCTACAAGTGAGTATTTTGTTATGCAGTTTTAAAGTGTTGTAAACACTTGTATGAAGTGTCTAATTCTAGAATTGTGAGATCTGAGATCCACTGGAAAGATAGTTGCAAGCTACAGAGTATCTGTACAGTGCTAGACAGAGTTTGACAGAGATAGAGTCTGAGTTCTAATGGTCTGCATTCCTTTGCGAGATGATATCATGCCTTGCAATTATGAGGGTAAGATTGGGAATGTGTGAAGAGTCATTGATTTGATTTTGGAAGTGTTTTATGATCCGCAGTAAAAGTTGTAAGTCTATAGATGAACCTGTTAAGCATGCTCTTAAGGAACAGGCCAACCAGTATGATAAATCATTGTGCAAAGAAGAGATAATGTGTGAAGGATCTATTTAAGTGGTTGAATGATTAGAGCTGACCTATATGAACATGTTTGGGCAAAGATTTAGGTCCGTATAACATATAGTGCATTGGATTGAGTCGACAAGCTACATCTTTCTATATACATGTTTCACTTCTTAGATGCCGACCTAATTATGGATCAAATCATGATGCGGATATATAAGAGCGATGAATTTTGGTTGAGAAACAGTGAAGTGTGTGTGATGGATGTGAGAATATGAATAACAGAGTAGAATTAGAAGACAAGTAGTAATGAAGACTTGGGATTCAGAATTTAGTTGCCAAATGACTGCACCCTGGCATAGTGACAGATGCTTATGCAGTATTCAGTTTTCATGTGCAATTTGCTTTGTACTTGGTAGTGAGCTTTCTTCATCAAGGTAGTGAGCCTAGAAGTGAGCCTCCAGTAGGATTTAATATCCCTAAGGGTTTAACATCCCTAATGGTTTAACAACCCTTATTGTAATCTTTCTAGGTTTAGGGTTGAGGCAGTGAGCCAGCATGTTCCAGGCCCGTCGAGTGACCAAGCCTAAACATCATTATTCATAAAGATTTCAATATATATTTGAGAGCTAATCCTCTCTGTGGTTTTTCCCATTTTGGGTTTTCCACATAAAAATCTTGGTGTCTATGTGTCATGTTTTTATGGTTGCTGTTCATATGCATGTTGTGCCTTTGTTTAATTAATTTTAGAAAATGGTTGAAAGTTAAATTGCATGAAAAGATTTTTAGAACACTGATTCAGCCCCCCTCTCAGTGTTCCTGACACTCAACAATATCTACTCGTGTCGACTTTGAGGAAACTTGATGAGAAATGCATTGTGAGGGTTGTTTTGACAAACAACACCCAAGCACAACACATTGGATAGAATAGAGAGTAGAAGTAGGATTTAAAGGCAACAAATGATGCAAAAATCTGAGTTTGATAGCTCAAGATAAAGGCTTAAGAGTGAAATAGTTCAATTGCACCTAGGTAGTGATAGGAATTCTCATCCATTCACTATATGTAAAGGGAGTTTTCACTTTTCACTATTCATTGTTACTTGTCATTGTGTAGAGGAGAGAAGGAGAAGGAGAAGAGGAGAACAACCATACCGAGCTGACATCCATATCATCCCCCACGACTAGAGATGCTCTAAGCCTGAGTAGTGGAGAGACCAAGTTGTTACATGAATTTCTTGAATTGTTTGCTTGGAACTATTTGGATGTGCCTGGTATTGATCCTCAGATTGTAACACATGATATCATATTGAAACCAAATGCTAAGCCATTTAAATAAAAAATTCATAAAATAAATCCTAAGGTTGCATTACTAGTTAAGGTTGAAATAGAAAAGATTTTACAAGTTGGCTTTATCCGCCCTATTGATTATTCACCTTCGATTTCAAATATAGTGGTTGTCGCTAAACCTGATGGTCATATTTGGATGTGCACTAATTTTAGAGATTTGAATCTGGCATCTTTGAAAGATGATTTCCCACCTCCTAACTCTGTCTAGCATATGACATCAAGGACAACACATATGGCCAACAATCTCCCCTTTAGATCAATACTCATCTATCTGTAACCATTCTCTTGCAAGCTCCCTCTATCATCAGTCACTACTACCTACTCCACCCGAGAGGTAGCCATCATCAGTCCAAGTAAAACAGTGTCTTCTAGAGCGATGAATAACTGCCTCTATCTTGGTTTTTATTACAGTACTTGTTCCATCCGATGTTAGGAAGTGAGATTTTAGGAAGTTTGTGCAGAGTTGTAGAGTATGACAAGTTGCAAAAGGGAGTATTCATAATACTAGTTTGTATAAATCTTTGACAATACCGGAGAGACCTTGGGAAGACATAAGTATGTATTTTGTAATGGGATTTCCAAAGACACAGAGAGGACATGATTCAATATTTGTAGTGGTGGACAGATTTTCAAAGATGGCACATTTCATACCTTGTAAGAAGACAACTGATGCAGTTCATGTGGTTGATCTATTTTTCAAGGAGATTGTGAGATTGCATGGATTACCTAAGAGTCTAATTTCAAACAGAGATACAAGATTTTTTGGATACTTTTGGAAGACACTTTGGAAGAAGATGAAGATAGATTTGAAGTTTAGTTTAGCATTTCATCCACAGACTGATGGACAGACAGAGGTAGTGAATAGGATTTTGGGAAACTTGTTGAGATGCTTGGTTGGAGAGAAGGTAGGAAATTGGGATTTGATTCTACCACAAGCAAAGTTTTCATACAATAATTTAGTGAATAGGAGTACCAAAAGAACACCATTTGAGATTGTCAGAGGAACTAACCTTAGAGGAGTAGCAGAGTTGAGAGATATCAAGATGGAAGCAAAGAGAAGTACAGAAGTAGAAGAATATGTAAGACACATGGAGATAATGCATAATCAGGTGAAGAAGCATTTGGAGAATATGAATAGAAAGTATAAGGAGAAAGCAGATGAGAAGAGGAGACATAAAGAATTTGTAGTTAGAGATGATGAGATGGTGTACCTGAGAAAAGAAAGATTTCCAGTTGGGACTTATAACAAGTTAAAAATGAAGAAGTTTGGACCATGTAAGATACTCAGAAAGTTTGATTCAGGAAATGCATATGAAGTAGAGTTATCAAAGACATTGGGTATATCACCTATTTTCAATATTGTAGACCTTTATCAGTATTATGAAGCAAAGTTTAGTGACAGAATTAAAGAAGACTTGAAGAAGCAATTACCACAACAAGCACCAGAGTAGATTGAAGACATCTTGGATAGAAGAGTTGGATGCAGCACCAGAGGAAGACAATACAAAGAATATCTTATGAAGTGGAAAGGCAGGCCGGAAGAAGACTCATCTTCAATTTCTTAGGCTAAGGTGGACCATATTGGTTTTCCTCCAACCCCAACAAAGTGAGGGACTCACTTTTTTTAAATAACCCTGGATGTCTGATGCAGGAGCATCCTTGGTTCAAGAGCAATCTTGCATCAACCAAAAATATTTGCATTTTAGTTTGTTTAGTTTCATTTTCCAGTTCAGTCAGTAGCAGTTTCTATATTTTGGTTCACATTCTACCATAGTTGCATTTTAGACCTTGCAGAGCTAGACTTAACATCTAGACACATTCAGGCACATCATATCCAAAACTTAGATCATTTGGATCAGTTACCAAAAAGTTATTGCTATCAGAAGATTAATTGTTTTCTTAGAAAAGAGCATCTTGATAGTCTTAGATAATCAACTAAAGGAGAAGATTTCTAGAGCAATTCATGACCTTAAGAGCTAAATTACACATCATTTAATGTTGTTTGGTTCGTGGCCAACCTTCCCTAAGATCTGCATGTAATTTTATATATTCGTGAAGAATTTCTAATCAAATAGGTCCAACCTATCCATGTACACACGTTACAACTCTTCATTGGAGTTTGTGATCTTCCTTGGCCGACACAGAGGAATCTTTTGTTCTGGAGATGATATAAATTGATGTAATAGATGTCTAGGAAAGTAGTTAAGTTGATTTACAATTTTGATAGTTTGAATTCTTTGTGAAGGAGCTTCAAAGCTAAATCTTGTGCATATTCTGTGACTGAAATCAGGCCTATGAGCCCTAATTGTAAGCCTGCATGTTGCCGACCAATTTGTATTTGAATTCTATGATATACTGGATAATTGAATTATGGTTCTAGACAAGAGAAGCATGCCCAAACACATAATGCAGTAAATTTATAAATGTCTATGTCACTGCTCAAAATGTTTTGGAAACTATTAATATGCCTATCTAACCACCTGCGATTAATGCAGACCCATAAGCCCAGCACACTCCTCCTCCCAATAGTTCCCCTCAAATTTAGGCTCAGAAATTTAGGCTCCACTAAGGTTAAATTCCTATGAAACTTGAAGCAAATGTTGGACTATAACTTCATTCATTCCTGTGTCCCACTTAAATGAGACCCCCAGGTTAAAATTCATTCCTGTGTTTTATTATTATTATTATTTGCTTTATTATGTGTGGGCTTTTGTTTCATCTTTGAATTTCTAGTGCTTTTGGGTTGTGTTACCAAGTTTATTCATTCTTGACTTAATTTGTGTATAGCATAGGCTATGATTATTTCAATTTCTACTTTGGAGAAGTAGCCATATAGAATTTGCACTATTTCTACCTCATTTAACAAAAGTAGATGGACCATTGTAAGTGGACTATTCATTTGAAGTAGGGTAGATTGAACTGGGAACATTGACAATTCAGTAAGGTCATGTTTGCAATTGTCTCACACATTTTAATTGAAGTTATTGTGGTTTTTATTGTTTTGCTTTAAAATGGGGGAGTTTGTATCCTATAAAACTATTTGGTGTGTTTATGGTATTCATGATGTTATTGATTTTATTTTGAAATGTATGTTTATTGATCTCATAAATATAAAAGTTTCCTATAAGAATATAAGTAACAAGTTAAATAAAGTGTTTTTGATGTTGAATTTTTATTGAGGTTAGGTGTGAAATGTAGTATCTAGAATTCATTTTGATTGTTATGCTTATCTTTACTGAAACTTATTCTATGTTGATTTTTGTTGGTTTCAAAAATGTTAAAGTTTACTAAAAATATAAATTGCAAATTGAGGGTAGTATTTTTGGATAATAAATATACACATCATTTGATAATTTTGATGTGAAGTTTGATTAATTTTAGTTGTGAAATGTACAATGTGCAGGGTTCACTTGGATTGCACCAAATAAATTTACTCTTGGGAAGTTTATTCCAATTAAAAGATATCAATATCTTAGTTGGAAATGCTTTTGTATAGTGATAAAAACTTAAACATAAAGTTCAAAGGAAGACTTAAATTCGTTGTAAACATTGCTCAACAATTATATTTAATAAAATATGTATTTTTTTGAGGAGGGATAGAAATATCCCTCCATAAACTCTTTTAAGGATGGCCATGGACATCCATAAACTCTTTTAAGGATGGCCATGGACATCCTTGAAGAGGTCTCTCACAGTCTTTTCATGATATTTTTAGTTTTTCTATTTTAATTAAAGTTATTTTATTGTTATGTTAATCAAATAAATATTTTAATTTATTGGTAACTAAACAATTACATAAATTTATTTAGTGTGACGATTGTGTTGATTTGTGCATCATTGTTTTTTATTATATAAGGCGGCTAAACAAGGGGCCGAACCCTTAACAAAAATTGAAAGGCCCGAAGACAGAACAGGGCCTTAAACCAGAAACAACATATACAACTAGTACATAATGCCAACAAAACCAGCAAAACTAGCCACTAAAACTAAAGCCAAAAAATAGAGTAACAGAGTATCATCAGTAAAATAACAAAGACAGAGGAGACAACAGCTCTCCTTACTAGACCATAGAGTTAATAATAGCATCCACTTTTTCAGCCAAATCATCACTATCAGTATTGATAGTAACCCCCAGATTCTTCAACACAGAGAGGTTGAGGAGAATAGAGGTCCTGAGCACAATGGAGAAAAACTGTTCCAACTTCGCAATGCGGACCCACAGACCTGCAAGATCAGCCCCCAGACCATCATCAGTCTCCATAGCATCCTCGGCTTCTTCCACATACATATCGCCCGCTTTTTTAGCATTTCCAACAGAGTCAGCAGTTTCCTCCCCTATATCCTGCGTTTCCTTCTTGTCTTCATCATCACCCGAAATGTCTTGAATCTCCACATCCCTGTCGTCCTCCCCCCGGGTGGATTCATCTGAGCTGCTCTCAGAATAGTCAATGAACTTGGCTGAGGGAGCCGACTTGCCAGCAATACGCCCAGACCGCTGAACTCCAGAAGAAAACCCCTCCCCACAAGCCTTCACAGAGGAATCCCTTCACTGTCCCACCAGGGTCCTACCAAGGGTTTTAGGGGTCCCAACCACTGCCTTCCCAGTACCCATTTCACCAGTAACCTTCCGCTTTTTACCCTTCTTAGAGGCAGTCGGGCCCGGGGAATCAATAGGATTTTCCATAGGAGTGCAAACTTCAGTAGTTTTGATAGGAACAAGGGAGGGCCCGGGTTCATCAACATCAGGAATATCCTTAGGGTTAGAGAAGGGCTCGCTGTCCCCACTAGTGGCAGGAATGGATTTAGAGGGTTTGAGGGCAAGATGATGATTATACAAACAGAGAATAAGGCCCTGGTGGTTGTCTTAACAGGAGAATTACTAACATTAACAATGCAAATAATGTGGGTAATAACATCGCACACAATCTCATAATAATGAGAGGCCTTACAAACACAAATCCCATGCTTAACCATAATTACTCGGCACAAGCCATGATGATCCGGCCATCTGCTCACCTTATGAGAAAGAGGAGCGGATTTGACTGTAGAAAAAGTACAAAAGGATGCGTACTTCAAGGGACATGTCAGCCCCTTCCCAAGGAACTGACAGTATGAGCTATCTTTCGAACACATCAGCTTCATCAAGACCCAGCCACGTCTTTAAGAATAAGATTCTTAAGATTCAAAGGAAGGTGATCAAATTGGCCCCAAACCCTCCAATTTGAATATCTCTGTCCGAGGTCAGCACAAGCATCTGCCACACCATTGCCCTCACGGTAAATATGTGAGATATGCACAGTAATAAACCTCTGCAAGAGAAACTGAATATCTCTGATAATGTCTTTCAAATGAATACCAACATTCGATCATTGTGCATCATTGTTAATGACATTCATTCTTGTTCATATATTTTAATATTTTTAGTATTTTTAGGCAAAATGTTTAGTCTTTTTTTTCTTTAAAATGGAGGAGTTTGCATCCTTATAACTATTTGTTATGCTTAGGTATTCATGATGTTATTGATTTCATTGTTGATTTTATTTTAAAATATATATTTATCCATCTCATAAATGTGAAAGTTTCTTATAAGAATATAAATAAGAGGTTAAAGGAAGTGTTTTAGGGGGTAAATATACCCATTATTTGATGATTTTGACATCAAAACTTTATTGAGGTTAGGTGTGAAATGTATAATGCTTAGGATTCATTTGGATTGCGCATGTTATTTGGTGATATTAATTCTCTTGTTGGTTTTTGTTGATCTCAAAAATGTAAAAGTTTACTTAAAATATAAATAGAAAGTCAAGGGAAATTCTTTTGGATAATAAATATACACAACATTTGATGAATTTCATGTGAAGTTTTATTAATTTTAGGTGTGAAAAGTACAATGAGTAGGGTGCACTTGGATTGCAATAAAATAAATCTACACTTTAGAAGTTTATTCTAATTAAAAGATATCAATTACTTAGTTGGAAATGCGTTTGTGTGAAGACTAAAATTCCTTGTATTTACATTGCTTAATAAACTCTTAAAGTATGGCCATGGACATCGTTAAAGAGGTCTCATTCTTTTTTTGTTATTTTTAGTTTTTATATTTTTGTAGTTCTTATATTAATCAAATAAATGCTAATATGTAGTTTATTTATTGATAATTAAACAATTGCATTACTTTATTTAGTGTGCATATTGTGTCTACCCATGTATCATTATTAGTTACATTAACTTTGGTGTGTGATGGTTTTAATGGAATATGACAAAAATAGTGTGCATGATAAGGGTTAGCAACATAGCATCATATGAGTGCAATGGCATTTGTGTGGAGCCATGCATCATGGCTAGTGTGCATCAAACTCTTATAGTGTTCCTAATGTTCTTATGTATGCAATATGTTTAGTATCATTCACTCTTATTCATGATAATTAAACAATTGCATTACTTTATTTAGTGTGCATATTGTGTCTACCCATGTATCATTACTAGTTACATTAACTTTGGTGTGTGATGGTTTTAATGGAATATGGCAAAAATAGTGTGCATGATAAGGGTTAGCAACATAGCATCATATGAGTGTAATGGCATTTGTGTGGAGCCATGCATCATGGCTAGTGTGCATCAAACTCTTATAGTGTTCCTAATGTTCTTATGTATGCAATATGTTTAGTATCATTCACTCTTATTCATGATGATCATGATTTTCATATGAAGTGTATAATGGAGAAAATGTCATTGATTTGTATGGGTTTCATTTGAAGGTTCTTCAAACTTGTATGGTGTTCCTAGCGTGCTAGTTATGCATTATGAATATATGACATCATTACCATATGTGATGAAGTTCATGAATCATAATTATTGTATGATTTTATAATGATGAATATATGACATTCCGTTATATGGGTTTTGTTTGAAGGTTGCATCAAACTCCTTTGTTGTGCCTAGTGTGCTTGTTCATGCATCAAATGTTCCCAATGTTCTTATATATGCATTATGGTTTGTGACATTCACTCTTGTGCATTATGATCATGACTTTCATCAGAAGGATATAATGTCATATATGTCATAGAGTAGTAAGGTTTTTATTTAAAGGTTCTTCATACTTCTATGGTGTGCCTTGTATGTGTGTTCTTGCATTATGATTGAGTGGCATTAACTCTTTCTTATTCATGATGATTGTATGATTTTTATGTGAAGGGTTTTACAATGAATATGTCACTAAGTTGTATGGGTTTTCATTGAAGGTTTACATCAAAATACTATGGCATGCCTAATGTGCTTGTTCATACATTATGATTGAGTGACGTTGACTCTTATTCATGAATTGTATGGATTTTGTGTGAAGGGTCAAATGATGAATATGTTACTAAGTTGTCTGGGTTTTCTTTGAATGGTGCATAAAACTCTTGTGATGTGCTTGGTGTGCTTGTTCATACATTATGGTTGAGTGGGATTGACTCTTATTCATGATGGTTGTATGGATTTTGTGTGAAGGTTCTAATGATGAATATGTGACTAAGTGGTATGTATTTTCTTTGAAGGTTGCATAAAAATCCTATGATGTGCTTGGTATGCTTGTTCATACATTATGGTTAAATGAAATTGACTCGTATTCATTATGATTGTATGGCTTTTGTGTGATAGGTCTAATGATGAATATGTGACTAAGTTGTATGGGTTTCTATGAAGGTTGCATCAAACTCCTATGGTGTTCCTGATGTGCTTGTTCATACATTATGGTAGAGTGAGATTGTCACTTATGATTCTTTGGGTTTTGTTTCAAGGGTCTAATGATGAATATGTCACTAAGTTGTATGAGTTTTTCTTTGAAGGTTGCATCAAACTCCTATGGTGTGCCTAGTGTGCTTTTTCATACATTATGGTTGAGTGAGATTGTCTCTTATGATTCTTTGCCTTTTGTTTCAAGGGCCTAATGATGAATATGTCACTAAATTGTATGAATTTATTTTTTTAAGGTTGCATCAAACTCGTATGGTGTGCCTAGTGTGTGTGTTAATACATTATGGATAAGTGACATTAACTCTTATTCATGATGATTGTATGGCTTTTGAGTGAAGGGTCTAATGATGAATATGCCACAAAGTTGTAGGAGTTTTCTATTAAGGTTGCATCAAACTCCTATGGTGTTTCTAGTGTGCTTGTTCATACATTATGCTTGAGTGACATCTAATGTTATTCATGATGATTGTATAGCTTTTGTATAAGGGTGTAATGATGAATATGTCACTAATTTGTATGAGATGTTTTGAAGGTTCTTCAAGCTTGTATGTTGTGCCCAGTGTGTTTGTTCATTCATTATGGTTGAGGGGCATTGACCCTCTTATTCATGATGATTGTATGACTTTTGTGTGAAAGGTCTAATGATGAATATGCCACTAAGTTGTATGGGTTTTCTTTGAAGGTTGCATAAAACTCCTTTAGTGTTCCTAGTGTGGTTGATTAACATTGACTCTTATTCATAATGATTGTATGGATTTTGTGTGAAGGGTCTAATGATTAATATGTCATTGGGTTGTATGGGTTTTATTTGAAGGTTGCATCAAACTCCTTTGGAGTTCCTAGTGTGGTTGAGTGACATTAACACTTATTCATAATGATTGTATGGATTTAATGTAAAGGATCTAGTGATTAATATGACACTAAGTTGTATAGGTTTGGTTGGGTAATATTGACTCTTGTGCATGATTATTGTATGGATTTTATGTGAAGGGTGTAATAACATATGTCATTGTGTTAAATGGGCAGTGTGTGTTAAATGGGTAGTGTTTGAAGGTTCTAATGACATATGATTACATTGAGTTGTATGGATTTTAATTTAAGGTTGTATCAAACTCATATGGTGTGCAAATTTAATACTTGTTCTTGCATCAATTAAGTGATATCAAATATTATGGATTTGTTGAAGGTTGGATGATGATTGTATGACTTGCATGAAGCGTCTAATTAAATATATGTCATTGTGTGTTTATTGGCTTTATTTCAAGGTGCTTGTTCATGCACGTGCATCATGGATGAGTGACATTGACTGTTATGGGACCTTTTCCCCGAGAAATGAATTAAATAAATAAAGTTTGTGAAAACTTTAGAGATTAAAAGTATATATATATATATAAGCAAATAGAAGAAAATAAGAAGAAATGTCGAAAAAGAAAGGAAAAAAAGAAGTTACTTTCAAGTTAAAATAAAGGTTAAAAAACCTTATTAATAAGAGCACTCATATTGAGTGTGTTTCACAGGAAGTTACAATTAAAAGGTTATTTGTAATATTTATTAAAGGGTGTGATAGTTGGAACCACCCTTTGGGTTATTATTTAAACCCAAAAAAATAATGTACAATAGAAAGACATAGATTTTATTTGTTGGAGAAATTGTTGAGGAAAAGATTGTGGTTAGCACGCTGTGAGCATTGGAGAAGGGGGCACACAGAGTGTGTCCTAACCTAGGGTATAGCGTATAACCTGGGACGGTCCTGGCCAAGGCTTGGTTCACACTTGTGTCGAACATTGTTCTTCTAGAACCAACACTTGTGTAAGAGCGTAATAGCATGTTGTTCAACTGGAAGACGCTGAACCACTAATATGCTCTGAAGCAATTAATTGTTGGGCACATCTTTAGATTTTAATAAGATAAGTATACATTTAAGAGTTATATAATTATTTTGAGATTGGAATAAAGTATATTTTTTATATAGTTGAACTTTAAGAAGTTTTAATAAATTGTTGTAATTTATTTATTCATTCTTGCATAATTTAATTTATAAATATTATATGTTGCATTAAAAAAAATTTATCTTGTTTGTGAAATTAGTTTCATTATATTTGGTATAGTGGAACCTCAAAAAATAGAAAATAAAAAGATTATAAATGTTAAATTAAATTATAAGATATAAAGATCTAAACTTAAAGTAAATTTAATATATGAACTAAAAATGGTAATATAAATATTTATTAGTAGTTGAATGAGTTTTTTTTCTCTAGTTCAAAACAGAGTATTATTTTTCATGTTAAACAAATTTTAATTTTTCCTAAGTCTACATGAGAAAGTTTTAACATAAAATTTGAGCTAAGCAAATACACTAAAATAAAGGAGAAAAATAAAATGGGAGGGAAGTAGTTAACTTGTTTAATTAATTTTTGAGTGTATAATTAATTATATATTAATAATAGAATGTATATTAAATAATTGATTATACAAATTAGTAGAATTATCATTATATTTATATTTCTGTTATATTATAGTAAAAAAAAATATTAATATATATTTTTGTATAAATATTAAATACTTACTGATCTTGGGGATCTTGCTCAGGATTTGGTGGATTTGGTCACGGAGGATGTGAGATATTGCATGATCACTTCTTGATTTCTTGTTTGTTGTCTTGCTGCTTTTATCCTTCGTACTGCTCTCTTTGATTAATAATGTTTTTACCCTTTTTTATTAAAAAAATAAATACTTACTTATCTTAGAAATATTAATATATTATAGTGTGTAATATTTATATTAATATTTAAATTTTTTAGTAGGTAAAAAATGTAGTTATGTCATATTTTATATTTAAATATAATTATTGAAATATTGTGCAGTTGATATAATTATTTAAAAAAATATTTCATGCTATATATATACTTTTTTAATTAAATAAATATTTTTCTCACAAATTATTTTTCTTATAAATTATTAATATCAATAAAATTATTGTTATATCAAAATTTAAGAATTAACTAAAATTTTTTACATTAAAAAACTATTTATTGTTTTGTATGAAAGGGGGGGATGATGAATGTGGTTGATTTAGTTTAGATCCTCCCTTCTCACTAAACATTCAAGGACATATCAACCGAGTTGAATCTCTACTAAGCAAGACCATTCACCTAACAAGTTGGGCTGTCACTTGGAACGATGCAGAAGCTTAGATGTTATCAATCAATATGTCAATTTAATGCTTAAGTACTCTAAAAACCCTAAGTATGTAAAACAGTAAGCAAATTGATGAATTACGACAAATCCTTTCAGATTAAGATAGTAGGCAGAGGATTATAACTGACCATTTTTCAAAATTTAGGATGCAGAACAGTCAAGGACACCTCCACCAGCGCCCCTGTCCAAGGTACCATTTTTTGCACGGAATCTGGATCTCCTCTCGACACTTATATTCATTGCACCTTCCATTTCTGCCCCAGAAAAGGTGGAGGACACTACCACTAGCGCCCTAGTCCAGTATCAGATGATCTTTAGGGTGTTGGAAGCTCTTCAGATGCTAATTTCTACTGTCCAACTTATTTCTGTGTCTGCAACTCTGGAGGACACTGCCACTAATGCCTGTGTCCCGAAATGTTCACCTTTGTCCTCTTTCTTTCATATCCTGAATCCTTGTCTACTGCAACCTCCTTCTGCAACTCCACTCTATGAAACTTGGTACATGTAACCTGCAATCACAAAAGAATGTGGTTGGGGGTTGTGGTGTTTAGAGGCTTGCCTCGGTCAAGCCCTAGAGAGACATTCAAGTCTTCTAAACACTGTTGTTAGATGAGAGTGCATATCCCTGTGGGATAGAGGCAAAATCCAAATGATAAAAACACAATAGATGTGAGCTTGAAGTGTAGATCTCACATAAATGAAGGCTCTTCAATCACATGAGAAGATGAAGTCAAATCTATAATCACAAACACAATAACAATGCTCTGCTCTGCAACAAAAAAATATCATGAAATCACAAATATTTCTAAAGTTCGCAATCATCTTCTAGTTTACAAGAGAAACACTAAACATGCTTATATATGCAACTACAAATATTCTTGCTAAGAATTTCATAATTCAAACTTGAGATGTTGGCATAGGACCTAAATAATGATCATAAACCTGACATTTAAATTCAGGGCAAACCCAAAATAGGGTAGGACTAGGGCGTTAGCACCCAAGTCCACCCATTTTTGTTTAGGGGACATCAAAATAGCACCCCCTAGGTCCTATTTGCCATAAGACTTCAAGATTTTCTCTTTAGGATTCACAATTATCATGCAAGATGCTCTAAATGCATTCTAAGGACTCGGGAACTAAACCTTAAGAGGGAAAAGTCCCCACTTTAATGTATGTATAAACGTAAGGCCAATACATGCATTAAAGTACGGTCAACAAATAGAGCAAACACGCCAAGCACGGTGAAGACATGCCAAACACATTGAAGACAGTAACATGCATGCAAAACATGATGAAGACTGTTAGTCATGCAAAAATGGAGAAGACAACATTGAAGACACGTAAAACATAATGAATACAGTGAATGTAGTGATTTTCTCATATATGAAATGCACATGCAAGTACAAGGAAAGTAAACACACAACCGAAATCCAGGAGGAGCTCATTGTGAAACTGCATAAAGGGCAATAGACATGCAAAACAAATCTCAAAGTGTAGGAAGAGCTCATCACCACCAGTCTTGAAACTACACTTGAGAACAAACATGCCATACAAATCCCAAAGCATAGGAGGAGCTCATCACCATCGGTCTTGAAACTATGCTTGGGAACAAACATGCCATACACACACACATAGAAGACAAGAAGAAAACACGACAAACAAGCAATGGAAGAAACCTAGTGCTAAGTTCGCAGCCATCTTAGGCACATTACAGGCACACACCAATTATTGGGCTTTACCACAACAATCACCGAGGACACGCTTAAGGGTTAGGATAGTCTCAAATCTGCCCCGCCTACTTGGAGGACTTTCAAAAAATGACACGATGTGCAATCTCCTCGAGAAATACACCATCCCCACCTTCGCAGAGGGCTTAAGTGATTGCAATATAAAAAGAAAGATGTGCACTCGCTCAAAGATACAACATCCCACCTCCGCATAGGGCTTACAAACACGCTTCGTTAGTGCCAAAATCATTAGATATCTTACCTTATATATGCCCCCACCTTAAGGTGGTTGATATCATGTACCGATATCAAGCACATTAAGGTAGAAAGAAAACACACAAGCGAACACGAGCTCTTGCAAAGCCCATGCCCCCAGTAGGTGACATGTACTTTACGATCGCCAAATGTTCCCACAAACACACAATTTCTTGCGAGAAAAGGTGTTAGCAACCATATAATTATGATAAACAACAATGCATGTAATCAGTCACATCAAGAGCCAAGCAAGGCAAGATCCAAGATAGACAAAGTGTACAGAGCAGTAGTATTGTTATGTTTTGTAAGTGCGATAAGACAACATCAAAAGATCACACAGAGTGATTCTACTAGCCAAGCGTCAGATAATATATCTCAACCCCCTTGTCATGTATGGACTAGGTTCATTATTTAATTTCTCGTTAAAGGGACATTAGGTCTGTATCAGTATTATTTGTTTTTCATCATCTGCTAGCTAGATAGAACCACTAGAGGAAGGTAAACAATAAATCAAGAGAGGAGAAACAAGTACCTTAGGGACAGTCACGTAGGAGAGTACCCCCAAGTCACCAACCACAACACTATGTCCTTGAGACACAATACACAACAATGAAAATAGAGGAGAAGCAATATAGAAGAATGATGATACAAATAGAAGAAGGGCACAATAGAGGCAGTCTCCCAATATCCTTGACCTTACAAGAGAATCAAGGGTCATCTTAGGAGGCCTAAACAATACATAACACATCACGGGGGAAACACAACACAGAGGTAAAGGGTTAGAAATACTTACCTGTAGGGACAACCAAACTAAGGGTTCTCGACGAGAAAGTCATCCTCTTCCTAATCTCAGATACTAGAGGAAAGAGGTGTGTAAGGTATCATAGCCCAACTTTTGTTCTTGTTTTTACGTTGTTCATTCTTAAGCTCTTGGTTTGTTTCAATGTTAGTGTTGATAAATTTTTCACTCCATTTCAAAAAAATTAGTAGGATTCAAAAACAATTTCAGTGACATGAAGTTTTAAGGAAGTTTCAATGAAGGTTCGTGAGAAGAAACAAGCTTATCAGTGTACAAAGTAGAAGGAAAGCTTCAGAACTTGATTATGTTTTGTCTTCTCCCAAGAATGACCAAATACATTCAGGCTTGTTGAGTGTCCACCAAATAGTTTATTGTCATTAGGTTTGGGAAACGTCAACAGACAATATTTCTACAACAACAAGGAGAATGGGCATGTTGTACATGAGTTTGGACATACTCCTCAAAACAACTTTTTCTCAAAATTGTCTGCCACGACATCTGCAGGTGAAGAGACTCAGTCTTGATTAGAAAGGCACTATATGCTAGTAAGAAGAGGTGTAACTAATATCATTTATGATGCTACCTATAAATGAAGATCACTAGAAATGATGAGCAATAACACTACAAATTTAAAGTTCAGAGTCTTCAGCTGTGCAAAGGGACATGGCCATTTCAAAGGAATGCTGCCACATATGAAGAAAGATGGCATTCCCAAACTGATGTCATGACACAGTTTCTATAAGCTCTAGCAGCCTATTCAAAAGGATGTCTTAATATAAATAATGGCGTAGTTTACCATTTAAGATGGCATTGTCAAAGAATAGAACCACGTAGATAAAGTGAAATGTTGCCAATGTCAGATAATAGCAGCCTCTTCATGTTAAGAATGGTGCAAGCCATATAAATTGGGATGCGGCCTCTTAAAGGTTATGATGTAGTCTATGGATCGGCTCAAGCAAAGACTCAAACACGGATTTAAGCATGAGAGTAGCCACAGTTCTGAGTTTTAGCCACTAGTAAATGTTAGATCAAAACACCAACATTTATAAAGAACTTCAAAGCCATAGACAAGCCCAACCATGTGATATTGAGTGGCCTCCATTAGCAAGGCTCTCTTAATGATGTACAGCTAGTACAAGGAATGGCTAGTGATAGTAGCGCAGCCTCATGACCAATAGGGCACTCATAGGAGGTTTTTAACAAACCACATATTCAAAATTAAAGCCACGGTCTAAATAGTGTGTGGAGTGGCTCAAAAGGAGAAGAATTAATAGTTTTTCTAAAGTATATGCTATATCTATAATCCAAAGGCACGTTGATCAGTATGAAGACACAGAATACATGGCTCGGCATCAAGAGATGACCGGCCTTCACCAAGAAGAGTGATCAACCTACGAGATGGCGAACACTATAAATAATGAAGTGTAGTTATTAGAAAATGGTGTGCTTTCTATCAAAAGGTGTGGTGTTTAAAAGTGGCATAACCCATTGAAAGAGTTGACTCTAATAAAGATAGGCACAGATGAAGTGAGCGAGGCTATCCATAATGGTGAAATAAGCTGCTAAAGGGAGAACGCAGATGACACTAGCTATTGCAATGATGGCGCTGCCAAACAATACCTTTGTCATGCATCATAATAGAAGGGGTGCAGTCCATTTAGGAACAAGAGCACAACAATCAAATAAAATATAGCTTAGCTAGAAGATTTGGCATGATCATTTGAGATGAAGATAGATGGTCAGCTAGTATAATGCGCTGCTAGTTAAATGAGGAGACGAAGTTTGCAAATCAATTCAGTCATGTTGAAGATGGCACTGATAAAGGGTCTTACGCTGCCATTTAAACAGAGATGGTGAATGCATAGAAAGAAAGTTGTTCCATAGAAGTAAGTGATCAAAACACAATGTTTCATCAAAGAGACTTGCAGCAAATTTATATTATAGGTTCAAACTTAGTTCAAAGAACAAAACAACAGAGACACACAATACTCTGTAGATTATGGCTGCCGCTTCACATAGTATGAAAGAGCACGCAGGAGGGTGTTCTAGGGTTCACACAATGCAAGGCACAATCACCATCTGATCAGAAGGATGATCAATGGATGGAAGGGCAAAGAGAAACAAAGCACCGGGAGCTGCCACTTATCACTCCTGCGGGAGTTTGAGAAGAAGGAGAGGAAAGTTTCATTTCAAACTAGCGCCAGCTCTCCACGTGGATGAAGCAAAAGGAGGATAAATAGTCTTTTATTTTGCTTTTTATAACTCATAAAATATAAAGGATCTCTTATTATAAGGATGGTGGGGCCCCCTTTCACATAAAGCTAAAATGCTTTATTTTAAAATGAGTTTCTTCTCATCTACTCATGGGAGTAAAAGGAATAAGTAAAATAAGAGTCTTTTATTATTTGAAAGGATATGGTGGGACCCTCGAATAAAGTGGAAGATTTATTAATAGTATTTTATGACTCTCTATGCCTCACAGTGGATAAAATAGAAGATGCAGCCCTAATTTTTCTCACACAGCTACTTTTATTTTTAACGATAGCCATAAAGAAGAGAGCGGAGTTAATTTTTCTCACGCAGGTAAGAGGATGGAGGAAAGTGCATTTCCATCCATGGGGAAGACTCAGTTAACAACCAGATACAGTTATTTGCCAGATTTTGTGACAGATTTTATGGAGGCAGTTCCAAAGATTTTCAGAGGATTTTCTTTAGCGGGTTTTGTTTTTCTGGGTTATAAATGCAGATTCAAGACAGAGTTTTAGAGTTCCAAGAGTTCCACACACAGATTAGAGATTTGAGCAGCAGACAGAGATATATTTTTGCCTCAGCAGTGCCTCTTCAAGAGAGTTGTAATAGTTTATTTTGTGCAAATCTTTGCCTCTATATATTTACTCTTCCTCAAATAAAGAAGTGGTGTTGTGTGCAGATATGAATGTGTCTCTTTCTCTTCTTTATTTCTTTCTGTTTCTTAAAGCCTATGTTAAATCTGTTTATCAAGATGAGTAATTGATCATGCATCATGCTCTTTGGTTTTCTAGTTAAATCTATTAGGGTTTGACATTGTGCAACTGGGTTGGTTTAAATCTAGTGCATCACCATAGGATTAGTAATTTTATTTCATTATATCTGTAATCTTGTTTCTTACCCTTTTCCCAAAACCCCATTGAAAAAAGGAAGAGCCAGCTTCCTTAAAATCTAGAGGTTATTTTGAGAAGCAATCCCATGTTTTTAGAGTTTCCCATGTTGTTGTTGGATTAGACCCACAAATTTATACATAACAATTTTTGGCACACCCAGTGGGACTGGAATCAAAGACTTGGGTCTATTTTTCTTGAATCTTTATTCTGTATTTTGTGGTTTTGAAGGAAAATCATAGAAATATTTCCTCATAGTGGCATGAATCTTCCATCTGGCGACTCTACTAGTGGATCTTTCTCAGGTCTTTTCTTTTGTAGACCATGGCAGCCCCTGGTATCTATGTGCATCTAAACATTCCTGCAAGAAACTTACCTTTTGTAACTTGGGATTCAAGTCCTTTACTTCTTCAGTAGCAAGGCCAAGTTCCTAAGACAACTTGGAAGGCATTGCCTCATTTTCTTGGGGATGGATTAGTTTGCCCTGCAGATCATATTCAGGATGTTGCAAATTTGTGCACCATTCACAATATTGCTACTGAGAATCATGCCCTTCTATTGCTAGCATCTTCCCTCAAAGGCAAAGCAAAAGAATGGTATAGAAGTTTGCAGCCTGGTTCAATCACTGGATGGGATCAACTAGGAGGAATCATCTACAATCAGTTCAAAGAGAGGACAGATGTTAGCTCACTTACCCAGAATCTCATCACCATTAAGAGGCATCCTATGGAGCCCATACATGATTTCAATTCAAGATTTGATAAGGTATGGAATAAATTCTCTGTTGACATGAGGCCTCCTCTAGTTTTTACATTTCTTTATTATTTAAAAGCTCTAGACCCTGAAATATCTGTCATGATACAAGCCCTAGGAAGTGAAACTTTGCACCAATCATATGATCTTGCTATTAGAGATGAAAACAATCTCATAGAGGCTGGTAAGATATCTCCTCTGCCCTTAAAATCACCGATGCCTCATACAAATTACCTGTCTCAGACTCCTTCTTGTAGCCAAATGCATATAGATTTTAATCCACCCACCCTCCTAGTTGATTTGTCAAATCACGAGGAGATGAGTGTAGTAAAAGAATTTATAAGGACCCTCTCCCGTGAGATCAATGAGCTAAAAGATCAAGCCCTGTTCAAGTTGATCCATATTTCATGCCCCAAAATCCTTATGAACAGCAATACCAATGTGTTCAGTTTGTAGAAGAAACCTCCCTCAAGTATAGAAGAGACCCAATAATCTTCAAAATTATACATTACAAACCTCTATAGCTGCAAGCCAGTCAATAGAAGTCACAGATCAGGTTCTGTCATTTTGACATTAAAGAAAATCTGAGTCTCAAAGACCAAGATACAATAAGGAAGGTGGCTCCTGTCCATTTAAGGTGTCCTTCTAGTTATCAACATCATGTATCTATGGTAAGGTATGATTCAGAGATTCTGTCAATCCATGAAGAAGATTCAAATGCTGATGATGAAGTGACACTTCTAGAAGCTAAAAAGTACTGGGTCTAGAGTGATGTCGCATTTGAACCTCATCTTGAGGAAGAAGTTGAAAAGGAAATTGTAGAGTCTACAAGGAATGAGTTTCTTTATTTTAGTCATGAGTTTTCACATCTAGCAGGAGATAGCACAGAGAAGCATGAGCAATATTTGGAGCAAGATGAGGATTTATTCTCAGTTTTGCAACAAGCATATCAGCTACTGGATGCGGAAGATTCCACCATTGAGCAAGTGGATGGTTGTTTTACAAGGCCTGTGATAGCGGATCATAAAGATGAGGTTGAAGAGAGAACCTATGCAAGATCTTATTTATTTTCAATTTTTTAAAATGGTTACTCTCTTTTTCTTGATGAAGACACATAGATGCAAAAAAAGATACAAGATGATGAGGTCCAAAGAGACATCCGCGAAAGTGAAGAGTCACACACTGAGTCACATCATAAGCCCTTCTTCTTGCATGAAGGAATCCCAATCAGATTCAAGGTTGTAATTGGTAGCTTTGTCACATACACACCTCGTTTTGATACTATCATGAGTCAACATTCTATTGAAGAATCTACGAAAGAGGTTACTGATGAAGTTCTATCAATAGAAGCTTTCAAATGCAAGTAGAGGAATGAGCTTCAACGTTTGATTTCCCCCTCCCACCCTCCATTGAAGCAAGAGCATTATGTAGATAAGCCCGATTGGTATATTCATGCCAAAGAGGACTCTCCAAAATATAGAAAAGCAAAAAGGTACCAGTTCTTGCTTTATTTCTTTATGTAGTTTGTTTGGTCCATTATTAGTTCACTATGGATCTACTAGAGTAGAATCATCCATATCGGTAGTTAATTTGCCACTCCTATGAATGGACATATTCCTATTTGTTCAATATGTTAGTAATTTAGTTTCAGAGGTTGAGTAATAAGTTGTAGCTGCAACATTAGATAGTTTTCAGATTTTAGTTAGTTTTCTTTCAATAAGTTTATGTTGCTGCTATAAAGATAAAGATCAATCTTAGTGGTTCAACCATGTCTCATATTCAGTGCTCAGTTTTAATTGGTTTCAATTAAGGAAGGTGTTTGGTTTAGCAATGTTTCAGTTCAGCTTCATGTATTTCTGGGGTAGTTTGCATCAGTCTTGGTTGCAAGTGTTGGTTACAGATGTGTCTTCAAGAGCTATTGGTTTCCGTGTTAGATATTGACTCTATGCCAAATAAACAAGGCTCTGATTTGCAAAACTAGAGATTCTGGAGTTCTTTGTGAGCAGACTCACTTTCCCAGCCAGTCGCCAAGAAATGTTGATAAATTTTTCACTCCATTTCAAAAAAATTAGTAGGATTCAAAAAATCTTTCAGTGACATGAAGTTTTAAGGAAGTTTCAATGAAGGTTCGTGAGAAGAAACAAGCTTATTTGTGTACAAAGTAGAAGGAAAGCTTCGGAACTTGATTTTATTTTATCTCCTCCCAAGAATGACCATATACAGTTGGGCTTGTTGAGTGTCCACCAAATAGTTTATTGTCATTAGGTTTGGGAAATGTCAACAGACAAGATTTCTACAACAAGGAGAATGGGCATGCTGTACATGAGTTTTGACATACTCCTCAAAACAACTTTTCTTGAAAATTGTCTGCCATGACATCTGCAGGTGAAGAGACTCAGTCTTGATCAGAAAGGCACTCTATGCCAGTAAGAAGAGGTGCAACTAATATCATTTATGATGCTACCTATAAATGAAGATCACCAAAAATGATGCCCAATAACACTGCCAATTTAAAGTTCAGAGTCTTCAGTTGTGCAAAGGGACATGGCCATTTCAAAGGAACGCTACCACATATGAAGAAAGATGGCATTCCCAAACTGATGTCATAACACAGTTTCTATAAGCTCTAGCGGCCCATTCAAAAGGATGTCTTAATATAAATAATGGTGTAGTTTACCATTTAAGATGGCACTGTCAAAGAATAGAACCACGCATATAAAGTGAAATGCTGCCAATGTCAGAAAATAGCAGCCTCTTCATGTTAAGAATGGTGCAAGCCATATAAATCAAGGTGCGGCCTCATAAAGGTTATGATGCAGTCTATGGATCATCTCAAGCAAAGACTTGACCATAGATTTAAGCATGAGAGCGGCCACAGTTCTGAGTTTCAGCCTCTAGTAAATGATAGATCAAAACACTAGCATTTATAAACCACTTCAAAGCCATAGACAAGCCCAGCCATGTAATATTGAGTGGCCTCCATTAGCAAGGCTCTCTTAATGATGCACAGCTAGTGCAAGGAATGGCTAGTGATAGTGGCACAGCCTCATAGGAGGTTTTTCAAAAACCACATATTCAAAATTAAAGCCACAGTCTAAATAGTGTGTGGTGTGGCTCAAAAGGAGAAGAATCAATAGTTTTTCTAAAGTAGATGCCATATCTATAATCCAAAGGCACGTTGATCAGTATGAAGACACGGAATACATGGCTCAGCATTAAGAGATGAGTGGCCTTCACCAAGAAGAGTGATTAGCCTGCGAGATGGTGAAAACTATAAATAATGAAGTGTAGTCATTAGAAAATGGTGTGCTTTCTATCAAAAGGTGTGGCATTTAAAAGTGGCATAATCCATTCAAAGAGATGACTCTAATAAAGATAGGCACAAATGAAGTGAGCGCAGCTATCCAAGGTATGCAATCATAATGGTGAAACAAGCTACCAAAGGGAGAACACAGATGGCACTAGCTATTGCAATGATGGTGCTGCCATACAATACCTTTGTCACACATCATAATAGAAGGGGTGCAGTCCATTTAGGAATAAGAGAACAACAATCAAATAAAATATAGCTCAGCTAGAAGATTTGGCATGATCATTTGAGATGAAGATAGATAGGTCAGCTAGTATAATGCGCTACTAGTTAAATGAGGAGGCGGAGTTCGCAAATCAATACAGTCATGTTGAAGACGACACTGGTAAAGGGTCTTAAGCTACTATTTAAATGGAGATGGTGAATGCACAGAAATAAAGCCACTCCATAGAAGTAAGTGATCAGAACATAATGTTTCATCAAAGAGACTCGTAGCAAATTTATATTATAGGTTCAAACTTAGTTCAGAGAACAAAACAACAGAGACACACAATACTCTATAGATTATGGCCGCCGCTTCGTAGAGTATGAAAGAGCACACAGGAGGGTGTTCTAGGGTTCACACAATGCAAGGCACAGTCACCGTCCAATTAGAAGGAGGATCAATGGATGGAAGGCCAAAGAGAAACAAAGCATCGAGAGCTGCCACTTGTCACTCCTGTGGGAGTTTAAGAAGAAGGAGAGGAAAGCTTCATTTCAAACTAGCACCAGCTCTCCACGTGGATGAAGCCAAAGGAGGATAAATAGTCTTTTATTTTGCTTTTTATAACTCATAAAATATAAAGGGTCTCCTATTATAAGGATAGTGGGGGCCCCTTTCACATAAAGCTAAAATGCTTTATTTTAAAATGAGTTTCTTCTCATATACTCACGGGAGTAAAGTAAGAAGTAAAATAAGAGTCTTTTATTATTTGAAAGGATATGGTGGGACCCTCGAGTCAAGTGGAAGCTTTATTATTATTTTATGACTCTCTATGCCTCACGGTGGATAAAATAGAAGATGCAGCCCTAATTTTTCTTACACAACCACTTTTATTTTTAACGGCAGCCACAAAGAAGAGAGCAGAGTTAATTTTTCTCACGCAAGTAAGAGGATGGAGGAAAGTGCATTTCCAGCCATGGGGAAAACTCAATTAATAACCAGATACAATTATCTACCAGATTTTGCGGCAGATTTTATGGAGGCAGTTACAAAGATTTTCAGAGGATTTTCTTCAACGGATTTTGTTTTTCTGGGTTATAAATGCAGATTCGAGATAGAGTTCTAGAGTTCCAAGAGTTCCACATGCACAAATCAGAGATTTAAGAAGCAGACAGAGATATATTTTTACCTCAGTAGTGCCTCTTCAGGAGAGTCGTAATAGTTTATTTTGTGTAAATCTTTGCCTCTATAGATTTATTCTTCCTCAAATAAAGAAGTGGTGTTGTGTGCAGATATGAATGTGTCTCTTTCTCTTCTTTCTTTCTTTCTATTTCTTAAATCCTATGTTAAATCTGTTTATCAAGCTGATTAATTGATCATGCATCATGCTCTTTGGTTTTCCAGTTAAATCTATTAGGGTTTGACATTGTGCAACTGGGTTGGTTTAAATCTAGCTCATCGCCATAGGATTAGGAGTTTATTTCATTATATCTGTAATCTTGTTTCTTACCCTTTTCCCAAAATCCCATTGAAAAAAGGAAGAGCTAGCTTCCTTAAAATCTGGAGGTTATTCTAAGAAGCAATCCCACATTTTTAGAGTTTCACATGTTGTTGTTGGATTAGACCCACAAATTTATACATCAACAATTAGGTTGAATGTTTTCTTGTTGAGTTGTATTTCATTGGGAAAAATCTTGTCTTATCTTCCTCCTTTCTCTTGCTTATCTATTCCTTCTTGTCTTACTATTGATCTCTTCAAAGGCATTGTTATGTTTTTCTATAGGAGTTTGCACATTAGAGGAGGAAGCACCATGTTCAAATTTCATTGGTCTTGTTGAAATGTTTTGTTCTCAATGAAAACCTCCTGATATCTATAAGGATGGTGGAGGAGGAACCTCAGCATAGATAGCATATGTCCGTGGACGAGGTGAGTTATGAAACTTTTCCTTGTCCACTTCTACCATGCCACTTATTTCATCATAGTCATAATAGTCTTGTGTTATTCTTATTTCATTTTGTCATTTTCCTTTTGCTCTTAGAGGATCTTCAAATGCATGTTGTTCTTATCTTATTGTTTGTAAAGGAGGCCTAGCCACTTAGCTAATTGTTTTGCTTTGTATCATCTGTAGTCTAGGAAAGATTAATCTTTTTGTGGCTCAGGGTCTCTATCAGGTTACGACCAAAAGTAATCAAGAGTGAAATTCTTGTCCTTAGCCAGAGGTTGATAAGAATTACGGTGGATAGTACGTATTTCTCGATGCAAAGGGAATTTTAGGCATTTGTGAATAGTTGAGGGGACTACATTCATAGCCTTAAGCCATGGATGTCCTAGTTTTACATGGAAGAGGTCGGATAAGGGGATAACATCAAATAACTGATCCATAGCTTTATCATATATCGAGACCAATAAGGTTGTCTTCCCAAATGTGTTCATCAAGGCTCCATTATGTGTTTTAATTCTCAAATCCACCGGTTCATAATAATCATGTACCAAATCATGTTTAAAAAGAAACTCTTCCATAACCACATTAGTCATGGAATTAGGGTCTATAACTATTCCATGCACAAGTCTTTCCATTATGTTCACTATAATGTAAAGAGACCCTTCAGTATCTACCATTTCTTTGTCATGAGGTGTAAATGTTATTTCAAGTTCAGGGGCTCTTCTTTTCAAATAAGGCCTAGGAGGAAGCCTAGCTTATTGTTGTATTGAGAAGCCAGGTATATGTTTTCAAATGAATGCCAAATCAGATTTTAAAGATTGTCAACACTTATGCAAGAAACAAATGCAAAAGTAAGTATGAAAATGACCTAAAATGCTTGATTTTTCAACTTTTTTCAATGCAAATGAGTGAAAGAAGAGGTGTTGTAAAGAATTTAAAGAGGGATAGAAAATAATATGTCTAATGACAATACAATGATGCAACAATATCCTTCACAACATGCTTTTTGATGTAATTCTAGGGTGATGACAACTCAAAACGTACTGAAAATACACCTAAAATATGCAAATTTTTACCAATTTTAAATGTAAATGCCTAATAGAGAGGGTGTTGTAAGGAATTTAAGGAGAGGCAGAAAATTATATCCTTGATATAAATCAAATAATGCAGAAAAATCCTTTACAACATGCCTATAGTACAAATCTAGAGAGACGATAAGGCCAAATCTAGTGAAAATGCTAGGTTTTCAAACCCTAGACATGAAATTTTTGTAAGAATGATGCTATGATGCAACACTACAATTAGAAATCAGTCCTAATGAGTGTTTTGAAAGAGTAGTAAAATATGAAACAAGATTTTGACTATAAACCCTAGCTAATGCAAAACTAGGTTTTTATGAAAAATGCACGATTTTAAGCAATTTTTAACAATTTAAGCATGAAGATGCAATGCAAGTGAATACTAAATGATGAAATTGTGTAATTTACATCAGATCTGATGAAAATAACTAAAAGTAAATGAATTGAAATGCAAATTAGTTCAAAATATGCCAAAATGCAAGCCTAAGATGCCCATTTTTTTTCAAATTTTTCAAAATTTTCAATTTTTTTAAATTTTCTAATTTTTTTGTAATTTTTCAAATGCAATAAAATGAATGAATACAAATCTATCACACAACACTTAGCATGGTGTAAAATTGAAACAAACATGGGTTCACCAAAATATTTTGTATGAAAAAGGGGGGATGATGAATGTGGTTGATTTAGTTTAGATCCTTCCTTCTCATCAAACTTTCAAGGACATATCAACCAAGTTGAATCTCTACTCAGCGAGAGCATTCACCTAACAGGTTGGGCTGTCACTTGGAATGATGCGGAAGCTCAGATGTTATCAATCAATATGTCAACTTAATGCTTAAGTACTCTAAAAACCCTAAGTATGTAAAACAGTAAGCAAATTCATGAATTACGACAAATCCCTTCAGATTAAGATAGTAGGCAGAGGATTATCACTGACCATTTTTTGAAAATCAAGACACGGAACAGTCGAGGACACCTCCACTAGCGCCCCTATCCAAGGGACTATTTTCTACATGGAATCTGGATCTCCTCCCGACACTGATATTCACTGCACCTTTCGTTTCTTCCTTGAAAAAGGTGGAGGACACTGCCACTAGCACCTTAGTCCAGTACCAAGTGATCTTTGGGGTGTCAGAATCTCTTCAGATGCTGATTGCTATTGTCCAACTTATTTCTGTGTGAAACTTTAGAGGATATTACCACTAGTGCTCGTGTCCCAAAATGTTCACCTCTATCCTCTTTCTTTCAGATCCTAAATCCTTGTCTCCTACAGCCTCCTTCTGTAACTCCACTCTATGAAACTTGGTACCTGTAACTTGCAATCACAAAGGAGTGTGGTTGGGGGTTGTGGTGTTTAGAGGCTTGCTTTGGTTAAGCCCTTGAGAGACATTCAAATCTTTCAAACACTATTTTTAGATGAGAGTGCATATCCCTGTGGGATAGATGCAAAATCTAAATGATAAATGATCGAAAACACAATAGATGTCACCTTGAAGTTTAGATCTCACATAAATGAAGGCTCTTCAATCACATGAGAAGATGAAGTCAAATCCACAATCACAAACACAATAACAATGCTCTGCTCTGCAACAATGAATATCATGAAATCACAAATATGCCTAAAGTTGGCAATCATCTTCTAGTTTACAAATGAAACACTAACCATGCTTATTTATGCAACTACAAATATTCCCGCTAAGAATTTCGTAATTCAAACTTGAGATGTCGGCATAGGACCTAAATAACGGTCATAAACTCAACATTTAAATTTAGGGCAGGACTAGGGCGCTAGCGCCCAAGTCCGCCCTCCCATTTTTGTTCAAGGGACATCAAAATAGCACCCCCTAGGTCCTATTTTTCATAAGACTTCAGGGTTTCTCATCGGGATTCACAATTATCATGCAAGATGCTCTAAATGCATTCTAAGGACTCAGAAGCTAAACCTTAAGAGGGAAAAGCTCCCAAGGGGACATTTTCTGACATAACATTTACTAATTGCTTCTTAAATTACAATTCTATTATTATCTCTTAAATTCTAATGTAAAAATAGTTTTAGTGATATTAATTTTTTACATTTAAAACTATTTTAATTGCTTTTTATTAGTATAATGAGTTTTTTTTATCTAGTGATTAATCTATCTAGGAGTTCTTTTTTTTGTTCGATAAGTGTGAGAATATTTAGGCTGTCCCACTCCAGCGGATGTCACAAGGGGTACCTCCTCCACATCCACATATTCAACTTAGAGCTTAGAAGCCACTTATACAACTCAAATCAACTTAAGAGCCACTAGATGTTATTTGGGGGATTTGAACTTAGATCTCCATCTTGAGAACCATATGGCCTTGCCATTTAAGCACAACCCCTTTCACAATCTATCTAGGAGTATTATTTTTCATGTTAAACAAATTTTAATTTTTCCTAAGTCTACATGAGAAATTTTTAAAAACCATTTATCTGATTGGCTCAAAATTTGAGCTCTTAAGGACAGATTTTGCAAAATACTATTTTGAGTAAAACAAACACACTAAAATCAAGGAGAAAAATATGGTGGGAGGGAAGTAGCTGCAACACTAATAGATTAACTTGTTTAATTAATTATTGGCTGTTGTCGGGAATTTGATTATTAAACAAATATTTTTTTTAATGTTACACAAATAATATTTTTTCTTTACCTTTATGCAAATATTATATCAAAAATTCTAATATCTATATTAATATAATATTCATATTAATGTGATTATTTAATTTTATTCATTGTATATATTATTTATGAATCTGATATTTTAAAAATTAATAAAACCATATAATTAATTATATATTAATAATAGAATGTATATACAAATTGTTTTTCTTATAAATTATTAATATCAATAAAATTATTGTTATATTAAAATTTAAGAAAATAATTGAAATTTTTTATATTTAAAAACCATTTGCTAATTGCTTCCTAAATTACAATTTTTTTATTATCTCTTAAATTTTAATATAACAATAATTTTATTGATATTAATTTTTTATATTTTAAAATTATTTGCTAATTAATTTTTAGTACTTGCCTTTGGCAGTACTATTGCAATGAGTTCTTTAGTCTAGTGATTAATCTATCCAGAGTAAACCAATCAAAACATAGTATTATTTTTCATGTTAAACAAATTTTAATTTTTTACTAAGTCTATATGAGAAAAATACTATGGGAGGGAAGTAGATGGCAGATTAACTTGTTTAATTAATTTGCTAGTGGCTAAACTCTTGTTGGGAATTTGGTTATTAAACAATTTTTTTTTAATGTTAATATTATAAAAAAAATTCTAATATCTATATTAATATAATATTTAATTTTGATTCATTGTATATATTATTTATAAATCTGATATTTTAAAAATTAATGAAACCATATAATTAATTATATATTACTAATAGAATGCATATTAAATTATTGATTATACAAATTAGTAGAATTATGATTATATTTATATTTATGTTATATTATAGTAAAATGAAATATTAATATATATTTGTGTATAAATATTAAATATTGAAATATTATACTGATCTAAATAATAATATATTATATTGCATAATATTCATATTAATATTTAATTTTTTGAGTAGTTAAAAATATAGTTATGTCATATTTATAGAAGTTTGAGCCAAAATAAATTGAGTGAATGAAAGTATCAAATCAAACTGTATTGATAGTTGAAATGACAAGTACATATAAGTGAGGGAGATGTAGTTATTAGTTAAGGGAAAGACTCCTACAAACTAGCATGAGTGGCTAGTTTAGTGGGAGACTTGATGACCCCTCAAGTAACCGTCGAACAACCACCCAACAACCTTGACATGTGTCAAGATTCTATAAGGGCACATCTAAGTAGGCTTATGCCTAAGTGCATAATATATATGAAATATATATACACTAACACCCCTCCTTAAGCATAGCTTAGGTGGGTACAAATGAAATGGGTCCATGATACAAAGCTTGGTGAGACACCCATGTATAATGCAAATATGAAATTGGGTCCCAGCAACTAGGCCTGATGAGGTACCCAAGTACAATGCAATCTCTTAGAAATGGAGAAAACTAAAAACCCAATGGGAAAAAACTACCCTCCAAGAGAGAGAAAATGAAATTGTACAGGTGAAGAAGTACTACTTGTTTCACTAAGTACAATATAAGATTATCCTTGATAGGAGAGAAAATGGTAGAATGTCTATGAGAACCCACCATAATAAATGTCCGGCTATAGTGAGGCTGGATAGTCAAGGAAGGATGCAAATGTAGATCTAAGAACGTCCAACAATGTTCTTTCCCTTGGGAAGAAATGAAACCACATGAAGATGCAGGCTATCTTTCCATGCGAGAAGATGTATGTATGATCTTCAATCATGCTGAAGCTAATCCAAGGATGATGATGCCCATGTTGATGTCTTTGAAGAGTTCTCAAGTGTCCCCATGTTAATGCTGAAGAATGCCATAACCAAATTAGGTGCATGCCCAATAGATGAGGATGATGACAATCCAGAGCCATGTGTAGGATGATGTAGAGCCTAAGTATTTGAATAGGATAATGGAGATGCAACTTCATCAAAACTATCATTGAAGAGAACACTGATGTCCTCAATGTGTGCTTCCATGTCAGCAATGTAGGACTCTACAAATAGACAAGCGATGTTAGGTAGAAATCTATCCCAATCGGCAATGCTAGGAAAACTAATTGCCTCTTCCAAAGAAGTGCTAGAAGATTTTGAAGAAGTGACTCTAAAATCTGATGAAGCAATAATATAAGTGATAACTTCTTTTATGTTAATAGAACATTCTATTTATGTATCATGATTAGGGATGTGAGTTGTGATCAAAGTAGGATCATGTGGGAATGAAGAAACATTGGAGTCTCCATATATCTCCCAAAATTTGATCCATAATGCATGTGGACAGTCAATATCCATGATGGCATACAAAGCATCATTTGGAATATGTAAACTTATTAATCCACAAATATGATCATGATGATTAAACCACTTAGCTTTCTGAGATTGTTTATTAGGTTTAGGGATAAGTCCATATAGATAGGGTATGAGATTATAGAACCTGAGATGCTTCAACATGCCTTCACACCAGGATTTGTAGTTTCCTTTGTTTAGGTTGATTATAAAAGAGTGAGTTTCATTCATATCCCGTGATTAGAACAAGTTAATTCCTTTAGACAATAGAAAATCGTCACATTAGGTAACCCTCTAATTAGGTGACCCCCTAGTTTTGGCACTTTATAACTTAGTGTGTTTTACAATGCAAGTACGTTCAAAGCATGGGAAATGGAAAAACGTTAACATTTGCAAAAGACAGTGCTCAATTTCGAGCTATTGAGAAAAAGTTATTACATAATCAATTTCGCACAAATAACCTAGTTTAATGCATGTGCACTTGAAAAGCAAAAAAATGCCTATGGCAAGGGGTAGCCTAGCCGTCCAACCACTCATTGGAGTCAGCAAAGATTGAAGAGTACAATAGTTTTATACATGAGTGGGAATTGGCCTCCTGCGAACCCAGGCCTCACCCTTTGTCTTCGTTCGGCAAAGATACAAGGGTTTATTAAAAACCAATAATCCTTCAAATCAATTTTGCCCAAATTTTAAATTCCTGCTATTGTAAAAAACCATAATTTTAAATGCTTTTACATGCCTATTTTGTTTTAAAATTGAAACCATAATTCTAAATGCATTAAAAAATAAAATTAGGGCAAAATATTGAGGAGATTAGGGCAAATATCATGCAAATAGAGGTAATATAATCTACCTTGCACACAGAAAAAAACCTTGGTCAGGTAGAGCCAAATCATGGGGTCTAATCCGCCTTGTATAGAGGCAAATCATGAGCAGTCAGAGGCAAATCATGGTCATGAGCAGGTAGAGGCAAATCGTGGGGAAAGGCTCCTTCAAAAGGTCAGCTTGCATACCAAAATGTTGATTACACAAAACAAGCAAAGATGGAGTATGGCCTTAGTATCACGGCTTGTAGCCTTGTTTGGATGTCCGCAGCCTTTCTGATACACTAGCGACCTTCTCAATAGGCTCGCATCCAACCGCGAGCTACTTCGTCCTCCTCTCTGCAGGAAAAAAACAAAAAAAAAAACACAAACAAAAAGAAATCAAAGAACAGAGCTCGGTCTCCTTTCTACTTGTACTTTCGATGAGGTCAATGACCTTTCTGAGAGAGGCCAGCAAACTTCTTTGGAGGTTTGCATCAACTTTACTAGACCAATATCCTTCTGTATGAAATAAGTAATGTGGAGGATGGACTTCCTCACACCATAGACAAAAAAATATCTTTGCCTTTGATCTTTCGATAGTTCCAAGCTAGTCAAGCCCGATGCAGGGACAGAAACAAGGTCAACGACCACCAATTTCTAGAACAAAGCAAGCACCAATAAGAGAAAGCACCTCCAAACCGATCGATCCAAACCTCATACGTGATGGAGAAGCTAGACTTTAGATGATGATATGGATTGTAGATGAATAGAGGTTGACAGATTATGCAGATTATGATTTGGATTGTGCAAAAGCATGGACCATAGGGATGTGATGAGGGAGATATGTAGTATAGGGGATGCAAGATGGGAGGATGGTGGTATGTGGGAATCCTATGGGGTAAAATGGAACCATGACCAACGGTTGTACACACCATGATGTATTTTGAAGCTTATATTTTGGATGTGGAGTGGGTGGTAATGGGGATCGGCATAGGGGATTTTTGGATGGCCGATTTGGGGTTTTAGGGACCCAAATAGACTTAAGAATTGTGGGATTTGATGGGGAGTGGGGTGTTTGGCATTTTTGGCATTTTTGGGATTTGGAGGTGGATGCCTCATTTGGATTAGTTACTTTTTGCTTGGGGACCCACACCATTTTTGTTTTTTGTTTTTCTTTTAATGGTGTGGGTTTTGATAGCCTTTTCGATGGATTTTTCTATATTTCTTTGCATTTGTGCCCTAAAGCAGGGGGATATTTAGGATTTTTGGCTTGATGGGTAGAGGCATCCAAATTTTTATTTTTGAATCCCATGAGTGTTTTGGTAGCTTCTTGTTTGGATGATGTGTGCTTCTGTTGGTCATGATTTGGGATTTTAGGGGATCAAGATTTATGGATGGGATATGGAAGAATGGGGGGATAAGGGTATTTGAGGATGAAAGGATGAGGGGATTTGATGATAGGGATATTAGGCATTTGGAGGATGGGAGGATAAGGAGATTTGAGGATAGGGATCACATTAGGAGTTGGAAGTAGTGGAGGTAAAGTTGATGGGGGTATATGTTTGGTTACATGCTTTTGCAAATGATATGACGATGGAGGGATGGGGACATATGACTTGGAGTTGCGATGAGGTGCACTATTTTTGAAGCTAGAAGAAGATGCTTTATGAGGTGTGTGGATGTTACAAACATGGATGGATTGTTTTCCTTGGGATGTATAGACAACGCCATGCGAGGATGGATTAATGTGGTGTGGATGGGCTCCAAGACGCCTTGTTCATGAAGGCCTAAACCTTTGCCATGATATTTCATGTTTTGGAGTATGTGACACACAATAGGATGTTTGGTGCTTTGGAAACAAGACGCGAGTCCATTATTTGTTGGAGGAGGATAAGTGGCGGATGGAAGTTGCTCACCTCCTACAAGGGAACCACCACGAATGAAGGTGTTTTTGCTAAGTGGATAAGAGGATGGATTTGGGATGGGATTGGTAGATGGTGATAAAGGATCAACGTAAGATGATAAAGGGGTGATAGGAGATGGGGTGGGATCAATAAGAGATGTTGTGGTAGAAGTGATAGGGTTGCTATGGATAAGTTGATCATTAGATGGGAGAGGATTTGGGATGGGATTAGATGGAATGCTTAGATCTTGATTAGGATAGGAGGTTGATGTTTCAACATGCTTTGGATTTGGCACTCGGCATAGCTCATGTGTTTGGATAGAAGTGGAAGTGATTTAGATGGATGTGATAGGTGCTTGACTTGTGTTTATGGTACAAGATGATGGCAAATGTTTCCTTGCTAATAGCCAATGGATGGCATCCTTCATAAGTGTGTGAGTTTTTGAACAATATAATGGATGGATAATGATGGTGGATGGTGTAGAATTAGGATTAGGATTAGATGAAGGGATAATGGGACATGATAGTGGTATTTCTTGGATGGGCTCTAAGATAGGCATTGGATTGCATGGTGGTGCTGGAGAGGCATGAGATGCTATAGGATCAGTGGAATTGGAAGGCCCCATAGCTTTGCTTTAGTTTTTGGTTAACATTCTTTGGCGGAGATTCTTCAAGGAATCTTTGGTTGATGGCTTAGGATTTGGGAGGTTTTATGGTGGATTGTGAGGTACATAGGATGATGGATTAAGGTTGATAAGGTTGGAGGGATGTTGTGATGGAGGGATTGGAGGGATTGATGGATTGTAAGGTACAAGATGCACATGGGGAAATGGTTGTTGATGTAAGCTTTGAATTTTGGCCATGAGGTGTGTTAGGTTGTTGTTCCCTTGATCAATGCTAGCATGACAAAGGTTTGGGATGGCTAAGTTGGGGGTATTGGTTGGTTGGATAGGTATGATGGTGTGGATACATAAGGGAATGAAGATTGATATGAGGTTGATGGGAACGAAATATAGGGTGAAGGTGTAGATGAGGGTTGATATGATGTTGATGGGATGGATATGTAAGGTGTTGATGAGGATGAACTAGGAGTTTGAGAATCTCCAATGATGAGGTGTGCTAGGGGATATCTCTAATGATATTTTTGCTTTTTTCCTTAGTGATAGGATCAAAATCCTCATAGGCATATTTAAATCTTTGTAAATGTTTCATTGCTACATAAGGATCCATGTTATTAGGAGGCTATGAGATGATGTTGGATAATGGATGATTGTGATGTTGGGGATCAAATTTCAAGACCTTAGGATGATTTGTTTTGATTTGATTTGATGGATGATTGATGATTCTATATGCTTAAGGTACACTAAGACATTTAAGCAATAGATCTGATTGGGTTAATTTGATTCGATGACTTACTTAAGATAGACTAATGATCTCAAGCAAGTTTGGATAAAAGTTGATGATGATCAACTAAGGTCTTGATTTTTGATTGGGTTGATTTGGATTTGGATTATGGTTTGGAGGATTTGGATTGATGCTTGGATGATGTTTTGGAGATTGATTTTGGATGAAGGTTGATTGGTGTGGGATGAGGGATAAATGGATTAGATTAGGATTTTGATGAAGGTTTTGAAGATATTGAGGATTTTTTATGTGGGATAGTTTTGATCAAGATTTGGATGAGGTTTTATAAGGTTTGGATAGTGTTGATTTGATTATATGATGAATTGGATAGTCGCTTAGAATGATGATGTGGTTGATTAAGGATGAGGTAGATGTGATTAGGATAGGATTGGATGATGTGGATGAAAGTGATAAGATGAAATTGGATGATGATATGAATAAGGTAGATGATTAGAATAATGAAGCGAATAGAAGATATGATCTAAGATTGGTATGAATTTGGATTGGGATGATTAGGATAAGTGATTTGGAGAGATGGGTTGGATGAATGATTTGGATGACTAGGATAATGATTAGGATGAAATGGATGATTTTGGGTACGAGAGCAGATGGCACTAAAAGCTGACCCAATAGTGCTAACAGAATGATTGATAATTTTGAAGGACACACTGAAAGCTTGTTGAAGTAGGGTATGATAGATGGCACTGACAGAGGTTCTGATAGTGCTAAATAGAGGACTAATAGCGCTAAAAGGCCACTAAAGGTTTGAGAGTTGTTGGATTTTGATTGGAAAATTTAATTTTTTGGCTCCAATATCTTGGCAAGAGATAACGCAAGAAAGAAAGACACAATGGCTGACTTCAATGCACAAGATTGATTTTTTTGATTCATGGGTTTTCACATGGAAGACACACCATTCACATGAACATCCCTAGATTATTCAAGTGGGAGTATATAATATTATGAGCTCATCTTGCTGCCTTTATGTAGGCGTGACATGTAAGTCCCATGCGGAGAAGCTAATTGTTTTTGATCACCCAAGATCACTCTTACGTCGCAAGGGGAGAGCATACATGACATGCATGTTCATTTCTAGATGGAATATGCAATTGGTGATAAAATTAATGTGGTTTGTACAATGAGTAACTTCCCGGTCCCTATAGGTATCCAGTGCATCACAAGCTCATATGGTCGAGAGGTCTTAATCTAGGATTGAACAAGCTTGCTAAGGAGTCCTCGATATACGCAAGGTACGTGAGGCCCAAACCATGAACATTAGTCCATTAAAGGGAATGTGGCACAAGAGGTCAATCAAGCATCACGTCACCTTGTGTCTGGAATCACCCGTGGCCCCAAGGCTATCTCAATGACAATGTAACTAGATTGAGGTACAACTTTCGCTCTCCCCCCTTTGATATACCCTGCTGGTAAATGTGGTTGAGGTCATCCCTTGGGGGGATGAAATCCCCAAGTAGACTTTCTAAGAAGAAACCACCCTTGCTTTTTATCATCCAAGATCGATTGAGGTGTAAGGGGAGAGCATACACAAAAGGTGACCCCTTCGGGATACAAAGATAGACAAAGATAGTTCACAAGTAGACTTTTGATCCCCAAGATCACCCTAAGGCGAGGGGAGAGCATACGTCTACAAGCAAACAACAAGCAAAGAAAGCAAGGTTAATTCCCCTACTTTAACCTTAATGTGCCTAAGAGCTAATGATAAAATGATACTTTGGTTGCGAATCTGCACACAAGATGTTAGTAGTTTGATAAATGATGCTTGGATAGATGTTTTGGATACTTGCAAGAAGATGTTAGACCCCTGTAAAAACTTGTAGACTATGTCAGAAAAGTGGCCATTAAAGTAGAGACAGATAGCGCTAATAGATAGACTCATAGCGCTAAAACATATACAAATGGCACTAATACAGAGACATATGGTGCCAAAACAGAAGCAGATGGCGCTAAATAGAGGCTAATTGTGCTAAGTAGAGGATGAATGATGCCAATGTAGCTGACTGTGCTAAACCTGACACTGATGGCGCTAAAATAGATTCTAATGGTGCCAAACTAGTTGATGGTGATAAAAGTGACTCTAATGTCGCTAAACTAGCTAATGGCACTAATGCAACTGATGGTGCTACGATGGATGCATATAGTGCTAAGGTAGATGATAGTGCTAAAATGGATACAAATAGAACTAAAGCAACTTATAGCGCTAATGCAACTGATGGTGCTAAGATATTAACTGAATGCATTAAAATAGGATAAAGTCATATTTGATACTTGCAGACTTTGTCACAGAGTCTGATGGCATTGTTCTGGGTGTAGATAGCGTTGAAATGACAGACTAAGGTAGACCTACACAAAAACAGAGGTTTCTTGCTTCCAAATGATCAAGATAGGATGTTAGAGGACATACAAGGTTAGTCCAGCAAAAATAAGTTACATCAATTTTTAGTCCAAAAACAAAGCAAATGATGTGAGTTATGCAAGATTAGGTGAGGTCTAAATGCTCTTTTCAAGATGAGATAGATTAGGTGATTTTCAAAAAGCTAAAGGCCTAGAAGCCCTGTTAAAAAAAACCAGAACCTTGCAAGCAAGAATGAGTGAAAACTCAGATGTTAGAAGTGATGTGAGACAAGAAATTTTTTTGTTGTTGTCGTGTAAAATGGTGCTGAAACAGGTGCCAATAGTGCTAATAGAAGAACAAATAGTGCTAATGCAGAAGCATATAGTGCTGAAATAGGCCCTAATGGCACTAATCCATGAGCAAATCACGTGACTATGGAGGCGGATGGCACTGAACCAGACCTGCATGTTCAAAACCTTTACAAAAACTCACAAATATGTTAGCTAAGGACTAGGGGGTCCCACCGGGTGTGCCAAATGAAGATGAAAGAAAGCATCAAAGGAAATAAAACATCAAAATGCAACAAAATACAAATGATATACCTTTGAAGATATCCCTTGCTCCTTGATAAGGTTGAGGAGAAGCATCCAAAGTCTCCTAGCTTTACCTAAGTAGATGATAGTGTGTATGTGTAATGTATGTGGATTGCTCAATGCATTTCAACACAATGTGGATTTGGTAGAGGACTTAGGCTAAAGATTTGAATGATATTTGATAAGGATGAGATATGGATAGAGATGAGATAAGGATGGTTTATGATTTTGGCATAGTGAGGGTAAGATGAGGAGATATGATAGAAATTTGGACAACATAAGGATGTTATGAAGAAGTTCTTAAAATGGGTTGGGTTGGCCTTGTATTTATAGGCAAATTGGAGGGGATTTGAATCCAATGGCTAGGATTCAAAGTTGAAATCAAGGGTTGAGATGAGAGGATGAGATCAAGGGCTAAGATCTCATTGAAAAATATGAATGGTTGGAATTAAAAGTGAATTTTAAATTCACCTTGGGAAGGGTGGGGGGGATTAAAAATGAATTAAAAATTCATTTTCAGAAGAGTTTTTTTAATCGGCACAAGCTTTTGATCGGAGCTATGAATCGGTGAGGCCACAACACGGGGGACCTCGTCCCCTGGCATTAACACCTAGCATGAATGTCTGCATCAATGCTAGAGGTTCAAACCCATGAGCTCATTGGCCCGTCGAAGGCCCATAGCCTGCAAGCACAACAACCCAATGAAGGCACAAGATTTGTGAGCACGTTAGCCCAACAAAGGCACAAGCCTGCAATTTCTTTGGCCTAGCAGGGGTTGAACCCTGATGGCTGCCACTACAATCGAGCGACTTGACCACCGACCCACACCATTAACGACCATTTTGGAAAGAGTTGGATTAAGACAAGTTAATGAATTAAAATTTATTTCCGTGGGGGAGTGTTGAATAAAAAAATAAGTTTATTGGTGAGTGTGTGAGTCATGTGACACATGTGTCTTTTTGGAAATTACACGTGTGAGCTCTTTGTCTAAAAAATAGCTCTAACATGAAAAGGGAAAGATGAGTTGGAAGGGTCATGTGACCCTTTGGATTAAAAGATAATTTTTTATTTGAGGGGTGTGGGAGAAGGTGTTAAGTGAGGTTTGACCAAGTTAACCAAGTGATTAACTTAATTAATGTGGCTGGGAAAAATTAGTGAGTGGGCTAATCAAGGGTTAAAATTAATTAAATAAGGGTTTATTTAATTAATTTAGGTCTAAGGGTCATGTAGGCTAGGGTAGCTAATTAAATAATTAATATTTAATCAACTAGGCTAAGTTTAGGCTATAGGATAGGGTAGATTAATTAAATAAGCATGTTTTACTTAATTAATCGGGATTAGGAGATGCAGAAATTAACCAAATAAATATTGAGAATATTTAATTAATTAATGAGGGATAGTCTTGTAAGGTTTAGTGATAAATTAGGTGAATTAATTTATCACCAGTGGATGAATAAGATGAATGGTTTAGGATAACTTATTTAAATAAATTGGATTTATTTAATTAATTGGCAAAGGGTAAATTAGTGATGTGAGGATGCGGGAAAGTGGCTTGCGGGGCAATTCAATTTCAGATGTTTACAATTACATTAAGACATTCTCTTAGAGTAGGCCCAAAACTAAATGGGAATTGACATGGGTATGTTACACTTTGATTCTACAATATTAATTTTATATAAATTTATTTTAATTTTAGTTTGAAAAGTGGCTATTCTCCCTACAAGATGCACTTATACCCATCCATTATACATCTATAGTCATCCATTGACATGGCCTATGCATGTCGATGGAAAGTGATAGAACATAGACAAATGAATATTCCTCCTAAATATAATCACAAGGAAATAAGAAAAAAATCATAGTTAAAAACTTGCAATACACGGTAAATATAAATGCTCTAACATTTTAACACAATTAAACAACAATATTTTTTTAAACATATCCTGGAAGAGATTAAAGTTGCATAAATTTTGTTACTAGAACTATTGTATGGGATGGTGTACATGCACTCTGATGTATATGGAATACACTCAAATCTCTTTGTATTGAATATCCACCTTTCATGTTTGGAAATTTGTGCAACACTAACCTATTATACAGAGACTTGTCTAACTTCATTTTTTAACTTGATTTTTATAAATGTTTTTAACTTGATTTTTATAAATGTTTCTAACTTGATTTTTATAAAAAGTTTCTTAAATTGGAGAGAGAAATTTCTAAAACTCTGATGTCATATGTCTTCAAGAATGTGCAAAATTTTAATAAATTCTCATGTTGGGACAATAAATTATTTAAAACTTGGCCACTACTAAATACACCACTAGTTCATGGATCAATTAAGGGCAACATTACTAAACCCAATTGGTCATTGATAAAATGACTAGCTCCTTTGACATCTCTTGTCAAAATTAACTTTGATGGAGCCTCTCATGGTAATCTTGGGCTCTTATGTGTAGGATGTGTTTTAAGGGACAAATAAGGAAAATTTATACTAGTTTCTTCCACAAAGCTTCTAGTGGGATCTAATAATGACATAGAAGTCCAAGCATTGATATTGCGATTAGCAATTGCTCAAAAATAAAATATAAAGAGAATTTTTATAGAGGGGGATTTTGTGTTGACCATAAATGCCATCAAACTAGGGAGAAACAATAATAAGAGGTTGATAAACATTCTCCAGATGGCTTGGAATTTGTTAGATGATTTTGAATATTATGAATGTGGCCATTATTACTGTGAACTCAATAAACTAGCATATAGGTTCCAAATTCAATGGTAATTGAACACGGGGAAGAGTATATCGAAGGCAAAGAGTGGAAGAAATGAAAAGATAAGGATTTATTATTTATAGAATTAAGGGATAGAAGAGTCATCATGTTTTCATTAGCCACCCAACTAGTGGATAACCAAAAAAAAATTTAATTTTATCTAACCATTATTGTGAGTGCACTTGTACATGTACCTGAAGTATTAATGACCATATAGATGAGCTAGCAATGATTTTATAAACGACATAAGGGATTAATTATTTCAAACAAAGCGTGGTCCACTTCTAGATTGTGAAAGGATTTAAAATTCATCTTGCACAAGTGAAATCCTTGATCTCATCTTGCAATAAAGGTGACATTAAGGTGGATTGTTTTTTAAAGAGTGAGGATAAGTATCTATTATCAACATGTATGAGGGGATATCAAATTACTAGGAAATGAGTGGTTAAATCGAATCCAAGCCTTGGTGATGCAAAAATTAGGCCTTTTTCCCGATTTTCTTTTATGATTTATTAATGTGGGAAGTAATCACTATTGCAAATGATATGCTCTTGTTTCTATGCCATCTACATGTGGAAATGATAGGTGTCCCCTATGTGAAGGGCATATTAATAAACACTTCAATCCTCATTCAAAGTTGAAGTTGAAGAACTTAGATTTGCTAAGAATAGAGTCCTTTCCTATTAACATGCAAGTGTACATTCATACCTATAAGTGGAAACCTATAGAAGTTGGTTGGTATGACTTGGTTTTAAAACTAGCTGATGTCTTTCTATTTGATAGTGAGATAATTGAAAATACTAGGAGTGTAAATGGTCAAAATATTCTCATGGCTTGCCCACGTATTTTGGGGTACAACATTGTGGTGGTGATTTTCCTATCTAACTTGATGGATATCATTCAAGATATTGGATTGGTTATTCTCTTGATAATGACTATGTTTAGAACTACTTACTCTTGAAAGAAAATTTTAATAAGGAAATAGAGCAATACGATTTTACTGATGGTATAATGATGATTGGGGAATCTTTCCTCGTAATTTATTATCTTTCTACCCAACATCAAGGTGTGTCTATAATATGATGCAATAGGGTCTTATCAACAATTGCTCGAATGCCTTCATGAGAGTAGTATGCTCACACCACCATGTACTAGGTGAGTCAATGATTTCTAAAGGTAGAGAAGTGTTTAATGCTATTTGTCTATAGTTGCACCATGCCTCCAAGAAATCCCCACCTAAGAAAGTACCCAAGGTCCCCAAGGGTAATGTTCCCTCTATAGCACCTGCAAAATGTTTCTTCCTCAGCTATGGTCTCTATCATAGTTCATGTTCCAATACTTGTTCAAGCCCTTGTTGAAGATGGATATAGCTCTAATAGAAGTATATAGTTCATAGCTTTTTTGAGTATTATGCTAAGCTCAGTAATGTTTTTTGGCTTTGATATGTATTTTGTGCCAATGTGGTGTAAGATAAAATCAAGAACATGGCACTCAACCGATACATGTAAAATTTTTAATATATATAGCATATATTATTTTCCTATATGTAACTATTTCAAAATTTGTTTTTTGTTCTGTTGTTGTAGCCATCACATTTCACATTTTTCATTTTTGGTAATATAATATTATTCATATCCATTTTTCATTGCAGCCATTGATTAGAGGAATGCAAGATGTATAAAGAACTATTTTTATTTAGATTTTAATCGCCAATAATATTATTTTTTAATTTAGAAAATAGGTTTAATTCGCCCACATAAATATTTTATTGCTTTAAAAATAGGTTTTAATTTGCTAATGAAAATATTTAATTGGTTTGAAAATAGGTTTTAATCGCCAATGAAAATATTTTATTGGTTTTAAAAAAATTATAATTTCCAAGGATTTTCCATAGACGTCTAGCAATTGCAAAAGATTTGCCAAATACGATTATTTTTTCCCTAGAAAAATGAAAAAATTCGCCAATAAAATTAATATTTTTCTTGGGAAGTATACACGATTCGCCAGGTTTATACACCTTCTCCGAGGAGGGGGGTTCTTCAAGTTATCCCTGAAATCCATGTAAGTAATACTCAGGTCATCATGGTTAATTATACCTAGATGCTTATATTTTCTTACAACATTTTAAAAGTTGAATGATGAAACAAAGTACTTCAAAAACTTGTATACAAAGATGACAAAATCCACATCCATACATATCAAATTGTATTTCATTATAAGCATTTCATCCTTGGTCAAATTCCAAGTGTTTCGAGATATCAGTTATCTGTTTGTCTAGGTTATTTCTTCTAAGTTATCCATTTATCCCAGTTCTTAAATCCATTTCTTCTAAGTGTTCTTTTATTTTATAATTGAGTATACTTCGGACAACAAAAACAAATCATATTGCATTTGTATGTCATAAATGGGTGTGTCATCATATAGTATCATCACATTATGTTATTTAATAATATAAGCATTTAGATCATGTTTGTGTTACATATAATGTTGTATTTTAGATGCATGAGTTACCATAATATGTGATAAATCAAAAATCTCACAAAAACATAGATATCATAGTGTTTGCATATCACATCATCATCCATACATAAAGCCATTAACACATCATATGTTGCATTTAAATATCACCACAGTATGCATTAGGCCATCATAATTTATCAACATATAGAATCATAACCATACATATAAGTCACCATATCCATCAGGTCACATGGATATCAAGTACATCATAGGGTCACATAAAACATGTTAGAAACATCGCATATAAGCATACATCATAATAAACCATCATATAGAAACATCCGTCCATAAATGCATATGTAGATAGTCCATCAAATGCTAGATCATATATATCATCATCATCAAATAATAATAATAATGTCCAAGTGTACAATGATATCATAAATAAAAGTACATATCAAAATGTCCACAATGTGGTGTATACAAAATACTACTGCTAAAATGATACATGTCTCAAAAAGCATCTAGGAGGCACTACCTCCTGAAGGTGTTGGCTGCTGTGACTGTTGTGGTTGACCATCCCCACCACCACCTGATGTCCCTACACCTAATGTCCCCCTGTGTCAACCCATCACCCCTCCACTTTCTGTAAAAGTTCTCCGTGACCTACTACGGTAGCTAGGGCGAAAACTACTTGCTCGCTGCTCTGGGGGCACTACCTGCTCATACAACCCTCGCCAGTAGAATATCTCCTGGCCAGCCCTCACCATCTCTACCATTGTCTTCCCTGTGGGACCCTGTACCGCAGTCTACTGCACCTGCTCCAGTAGCCCCTCTACCCTGGTATATCACTGAATCGCGGTATCTCTCTCCAACCTGACAGTCTGTAACTCACCCTGTAGCTGGGTGATCTACCCCTGCATCTATCCCATCTGAGCCTGCATCTGCCCTAGCTGTGCCTAATTTTGAGTCACCTGGGCTTGTAGGGCTGCCAACTCCCCGTCATCCTTTCCCTATCTCTGTCCCTGTCCCTATCCCTATGGCTGTACATGAGGCTGCATCTGACCCAACTATACCTGATGGGCGGTATCTCTGTATATCCAATGGTGTACCCTCCTACCATCCCCATCTTCTCCATCACTCCCATCATCCCCACCTCCATCTCCACCTCCACACCCTCCACCATCATCACCCCCACCTCTACCACCCTAGCCACCTCATCGTCTTCGTCGCCACCGCAGACCCTCATCCTCCTCCTCCCGATCATCTAATCTCGGGGCCCATCTCTAGGTCCTAAGTAGCGAGGAAATGGGTGTGCTATAAAATAATCGACATAGTCTTGTGTCATGCCTACGTCTACCATTGATCACCTCATTGGCCACGGACTCTGCCCAGGCCTGCTCAAACGATGCACTAGGACCCCATCGAGGACACTCCTTGTGCGTCCTAGCAAAGATGACATTCCCCTGGGGCATCCCTTGGATCTTGCCAAACTGTTGGTACACACAAGAAACGATGTGCCTCTCAAGAATATAGGGAGTCCTCCCTATCAGCCATCTCATCTAAAAACAAAATGGTAGCTCTGGTACATCCTCATCCCATACCTCATAATCTAGGTAGGGTCGCCAAACAATTGAATCAACATTGTTGAACATGTACCGCCAGTACTCTAGCTTACCCAGCTTGGGATGGGAAAGACTCTCCTGGAACATATAAGAGTAAGGCTGATCTCTACCCTAGGGGCCCATACCAATAGGTCAAGTGATAGCAATGTGGCACCAAGCCTAAATCTATAATAGTGAAACTCTGCATGACAAACTGGCAGCTCCATCGTAAACAAACTGATGCAAGTCATGATAAAGGTGTGCTAGCAGACAAGGACCCCAAGTAAATCGAGTCCCCTCTGTGATGATCCACTCCAAAGTCCTCCCCCATCCAACCACAAATCCATGAGATCTCCTATCAGGACAAACTATCCCTCTAATCAACCCAGCAACAATCAATGAAAGAGGCTCATAATAGGAAACCATGTTTTCCCAACGGATCTCTATACCCTCAATGGTGTCATCATTAAAGAATTGGCAGCACTCATCAAGTTTTGCCCTAGTCTGAGACTCGTACTCCACGAGCTCTCCATCTATCGAAATCCACATAATTTGATGTACATCCTCCAGTGTCACTGTGATCTCCCCAGTAGGAAGATGGAATGTCCCATCCTTACTGTGAAATAGCTCAGAAAGCGCAGTCAGCATACCGAGATCTGTTTGAATCTCAAGCATAAAGCAAACAAAAGATAAACCTGCTGATCCCAGTATCAGACGATCAATCTCTGTCAGGTAAGGCCTCAATAATTATGTCACCAAAAATCACTCTCGAGACATGAGTACGTCATTAAGCTCCTCCTGCAATTAGCCAAATGTGCATTAATCAAATGAAATCAACTAAACTGCATATCTATCTATCAAACAACAAGTACTTAGCTATTTTATTAGGATATCTATCCTTTCATCTCTCCTGAGATTCTGTTAATCTCATAAATGAATTATCAGTTGGCGAACATCGATCACGATACCGACTTTATCAAATTTGCTAAGTATTTTGTTATCTAAAATAGATGCGCAGTTATGTTTAGCATTTGCGCAGGTTCAAGGTGGATGCGCAGAATCCCCTTGCCTTTGCGTAGTATCATTGATATGCACAGATTCTGGTGAGATATGCACAACATGAAATCAAATGCGCAGGTTTAGAACGAGTGGGCAGTTTCCTATCATTTGCGCATAAACCCTTTGCATATGTGCAATTCTATCCTATAATTGTGAAAACCACGCATTTGCACAGATTCCTCTAGTATTTGCACAGATTCGGGTCATTTGCACTGAATCGCAAGGCAAATGCTCAGATTCAATCTTGCTGTGCATTCAAAACAGCTAACTTTGACCTAGAAAATTAACCACAATAAATGCACCTAAGCTAAAATTGCAAGCGTACATACCAGTGGGCCGTACTTTGCTGGACAGTTGAATCGTCGAATTCTCTTGAAGTGGTGTAACTCAACTGGAACCTGTTGCATTGTCACTGACTCTCCTTAGCTCCTGAGCTCTAATCTCCTATAAGCTCTCCATAAAAAGACAAGTGTGCAAATGACTAGGAATGTGACCCCACACTCTTATTTATAGCGTATTTTTACCCTAATTAGAGGTATTTAGCCTTATGCATGCTAGGGCATGGTTGTTATTTGATTCTCGCCGTCATTGCCCAATTTCTTCTCCCATCTATCTTGTCAACCTCTCTCATCGTGAGATTGTCTATCATCCTATCGTCGCATTCTTCCCGTTGAATCTCCTGAGGGGGCATCCTACCGTCATTTAACCGGTACTAGGGGCGAACTAGGGTATGTATCAATCACATAAAATTTTTATTCTTTGAAACAATGTGATAAAACACAATGCATCAAAGAGGGGTAAACACCTAAAATGGCTAAGTTGAATTAAATAAATATTTTAATATTTATTTTATTCTCATTCCTCTATCAATTAAATAAATATCCTAATTTATTTAAATGATTCGCATCCCTCTGATAACTAAAAAAAATCAATTTATTTAATTAAATATCCTAATTCCTCTAATGTCTCATATAATTGAATAATCCTAAATTATTTAATTAATCTCAAATTCCTCTATTCCAAAGTCCTAAATTCCATAATTCCACATCATCTCATCCATGTCATTCTTCCACCTCACCTTTTCACCTTACCATGTTGCACACATAATTAAATATTTTTAATATTTAACTAGCTAATATCCCCTCACCCACATGTCCTATTTATCCTCCAATCAAGATCAGTTAACTCATCAGTCAAATCAGTTATGTAATCAATCAATTCACTTAACTGGTTAGTCTATTCAGTTAACTCCTCAATCTATTCTTTTAACTCCCATAACTCATGAAAGGAGCTTGGACACTTGTGCTCTTCTGATTCGTGCACATTCCCCCAAGCTTCCTCAACCGTACACCTCATAGGTAATTCCTCCAATCATGGATCTATTGACACTTGGATTTGGCCTCTCCTCAGCCTATATAAACAAGGTTCTCACACCCATTTTGCATCCACTCAAGCTTTAGCAATCTTACTTTGCAGGAATCCTACCAGCGTGCCTTTGGAAAAGTATCCTCATTGCATTTGCATAATCCCATTATCATCATAATCATCCAACCATGTCTCCATTATCCATCATCCATCTTCATTAGAATTGCATTGTTAGTTTAGTCTTCATTGCATTATCCATTTACAACCATTCTCCTATTGTCATCTTCAATAGCAAGGAAGTACAACTTCTAAGAGCTAAAATCATACACAAGATCGGTATGAGATAGGCAACAATGGAAGCTACAAGGTAAATCGGTCTATGAAGGTAATATATTTGTTTACTATATTTGCATTAATTCCATTGAGTTATATTGGATATTTAGTTGTTTAATACTATTGTTCACATTTTCCTCTAACACCAAGGTCTTCTTCATCTCTTCTGATGTAGCATGTGCTGCTAAAAATCTTGAAGTATCTAACAGTGGAAGGTCTTCCATACCATAGCTCATAAGGGGTCTTAGTGCTATTGACCCTCAACTATACTCTATTAAGCAGATAGACACCAGTATGAACTGCTTCCTTCCAATACATATCAGGCAGATCTGCATCTTTCAACATCGCCCTAGCCATCTCTTGCACAGTTCTATTCTTTCTCTCGACTACCCCATTCTGCTGAGGGGTCCTAGGAGCAGACCGATGTCTCCCAATACCATGATCTTCATGAACCACAAATAACACCAGGAAGAGAAACACACCTCACGGATCCCAACAAATGCTTAACCTAGTCCTAAACATCCTTCCCATCATCATCCTTCAAGGAATAACATCCGCATGCCACTTTTATTTGAAATAGGTCACCCTTAGGAAAGAAAACATGAAACTTGTAGCATATCAACCATTACAACTTGGAGGTACACATGAATGATTAAACATTACATGTTCTTCTCCTAGATGAGTCCGCATGACCCATACAACATCTCCATCCACTTCTTGAACTCTGCACAGTAACAACATTGTGACGCACATCATCAACATTCCCAAGTTGGCTTCAACAACAATAACTCTTCACAAATTGACTTGAAACCTTTGTGCGGTACTGGAAACATGAAAGATCTGCATGTGCATAAAACCTGAGAAACATAGAGACATGTAGAACGTTCACATAAACTCATATAGCCAATTTGTACATTCTCCAACTGGCACCAGTACTAAAACATATGTGCTGAGAATAATTAGGCATCCAGAACCATCTGTAGTACACTTTGTTTGGAAAACTAAACTTGTGGACCACCAAATCACCTGATACTGCAAAGTACTATGAATTGAACACCCCTAAACATGTCCACAAAACTGAATGGACAAACCTTCACTTGCAAAGGAATGCAGAGCATTCCAAGCAACCTTCATCACCACCTCATTCTGCCAATGCACAGATCGGAACTCTGTCACTTATAACTTTCATTGCGGAGGAGCAAATGATATAAAGCTTTGGATTTAGCACCTTTATAGCATTTTGAACTTAACTTCTGAACCGCATGACCATATCTTCAAATTACTAGGAAATGACATCAATGACAACAACACCAGTGACAACCATATGTAACATATGTGCAACAGTTCCCTCTATAGCGCATGCTAACATTTTTGCCTCAGCTATGGCCTCTATCTTAGTTCCTATTCCAGTACTTGTTCAAGCCCTTGTTGAAGATGGCTATAGCTCTAATGGAAGTATATAGTTTGTAGCTTTTTTGAGTATTATGCTAAGCTCAGTAATGTTTTTTGGCTTTGATATGTATTTTGTGCCAATGTGGTGTAAGATAAAATCAAGAACATGGCACTCAACTGATACATGTAAATTTTTTAATATATATAGCATATATGATTTTCTATATGTAACTATTTCAAATTTGGTTTTTTTGTTGCGTTTTGTTGTAGCCATCACATTTCACATTTTTCATTTTTGGTAATATAATATTGTTCATATCGATTTTTCATTGCAGCCATTGATTGGAGGATTGCAAGATGTATAAAGAGCTATTTTTAGTCTCATTTGGTGTCATAATTATAGAGAAATTTGAAACCCTAAAAAAGTGGGTTAGACTTTGTAAAGGAGTGAATTGGATAATTTTGTCTAAAGATTTGATATATTGATAGACTGAGGCTTTTTTTTTTTTGTGGGCCCTAGGCGTCTTACCCAAGTTTTCTAGCCAAAAATAGTTAGTGTAGGCGTTTTATTTTATATTACTTAACTTTTAGTGTCCTATTAGAATCATATTATCAACAACTACAATATTACAAGGCAATCAAGTAGCCCTAAACTAATTAGTCATGTCTTAGAGAGATATTGGTTAAAATTATGTATGAATTTTTTATGCAAAAATTTGTACTCAATGTTTTACTAGAAGCAAGGATCTTTTGTGGATTTTGGAACTCAACCTTACACAATATTGAGAGATTCATGTTACACATAAATCAAAGCTATAAACGCTTTAAATTAAAATCAAAACCTATTAACGGATTACAAATTACAGGAGCAGTAAAAAGCAGCATACCAAGAGAAAAACAGAGATTTAGATTAATGCCGACCAGAAGACGGATTTTTTGTGGTTATAATTCGATTTCCACACATTTTCCCTTTATTTGTTTTGTTTTAAGTTTTCTTCTGTTGAATGTCCTCTATTTCATTCTCTTTGTTTGTTACGTTTTTTCTGTTCGTCCTGTTCTTGACTTGATTTTGGTATTCTGTGTGTGTGGTATTTGTATTCTATGTGTTTCCTTTTGTATTCCTTGTTTCTTTAATCCTGTAATTTATGTCTTTATTTTTTGGGTTGTGTGTCCTTTTCTGGCGGGCAGGAAGAAATTCCAAGGAAGAAAAGAGAAGGCAATGCATTTGAAGAAAGTTTGGTAAGATTTTATATATCTTAAATCTGCTCCCCTGTAATGTACAGTCCTTTTTCATCTTCATTTTCATTTTCATACGAAATTTATTTTGCCATTGTAGTAGAATATTCAATATAATGTCATTTGTTTGCTGGCATTTACTTGTATCATTTCTACTACAGCAATAGTATTTAGTGCACTCGTAATATTCTGCTTTGTCTGCATATCGTTAAATTTCTTTGTTGTAGAATTATTTCAAATATTTGAATCTTTCAATAGAGCTTATTGGGTGAGGTAATTGATTTTCTTGTCTCATATTTTCTTATTTATTAGCGCTTCATATTTTTCGGTTTCTTAGTATGGAGATTTGGTCTTATTTAGTGGAGCTGCTACTGGAGTTTCAGATATACCCTTATTCTTCCAAAAACTTAAATGGGTCGATTGCCCCCAATCAAAATAGATGTACCCTTGTTCAATTCACAGACCTCAGCTTGAATTAGGTGGGTCTCCTCATTGTTCAGTTTTGTTTCATTTCCTCTCAAATCAACAAGTTAGTTTAAGGTTTGTAGGAAGCGATGCCTATGTTTTACCATCACAGGGATGGAAGAGGTTTTTTCAACTTTCTTTCTTTATTTCACTCAATAAAAATAAAAAAAACAAAGACCTAGTTCAAATCAACAATATATGTATATATTTTAAATCGAATAAAAACCTTATTAAAAAAGGAAAGGAATACATTGCTCATATAGACGCTTATCTGGACCTGCACGGGTAAAATTCCAAGGCAATATTCTTTTCTGGAAATTATATACTGTATCAAAAACTCAGCAAGAGATAAAAGAAAATACAGTGAATGGCTTAAATAGTTAACTCAGATTTACAACAACTAATTGAACACAGAATTGAAGTTACAGCTGAAGAACACTCTCCCAACACATACTTGGGCAAGACCATTAGTATCTCTGTAAGTGCAGATACCCCAATTGTCACACTTTGACTGGAAATCCTTGGGGTCTGATCCCAGGGGTGGACATTTCAAGAAGTTACAAGCCAAGGGAGGATGATTGCTTGGGTACATACATGGTGAGCTTCACTTTAGAACTACAACTCTTGCAGGGTTTGTACTGGGAGGGAGTTGAGCATCCCATCAGTTGTTTCAGAGCTGCTGTTCCAATCCCAACTTCTACACTATATTCTAGCCCTTCCATTTCTCTCCCAGACTTTATGAGAATAGTGAAGGAAGTTGCTCCTAGACGAGAGGAGGTGGCATTGTTAGTGTTATTAACATGGTAATGGATGTGAATAACAAGATGCTTATCTCTTTACAGCCCATTCATCAACATATCCCTCCAACTGGAACTTGAGTTCAGGTTGAGATGAGTGATGAGCAGTTCTGCCCCTGCTCTTCAATGCTGTCAAAGCAACAAATTGTAAGGAAAGCCTTCTAAGATAGCCCTCACAATACAGGTATTACTAAGAAAAGCAAGAGATTCGAGTGGACAGAAAGATGTCAAATAACATTCTACACCCTAATAAAGCATTGGAGAAGCCCGTCATTACTTTAGTAGAACCAACTATCTGTACACATTGTTTTTCGGGAATTGGTATAAGATGCAGCTGAAGATAGGAGGCCTCATGTGGTTGGTAATTTGATTTCTGTTTTCTCAAAATATGAACTCTTGTAGTTCTTGTCTCTGGCTTAGTGTGATGCATTGTGCATTTTCAAGAAGTATGTTTAAGTAGCTTTTTGCTGGATGGTTGTACCCTGTTTTTATAAGAACTTTCTTTATGAATTAATAAAATGCATAATATTTGGCACATCATAGTCACCATCTGACAGTCGGTGGCTGTGTTGAGCAACCACTCGTACTTGGGAGAGCATAGATCATATCAGTTCTAAGTTGCAATATTGTATAGGATGATAAATGAGCAACATGAGAGCAAGCCTTGGGAGGTGAATTTCTCCTAAAGGGAATTCAATCCTCTCTCGGTCTTATGATTTCCTTGTTTCAATGAAGCGCCTATTCATTTTCATAACCTGTGGTTCATTTTACCCTAATGTTTTTCTATTGTAATCGGGTTCACTTTTAAATTCCAATTACCAACTTTGGTCACTTGTTAACATTCATATGATTTCTTTCACTGATATGACTAAATGCCAGATGGTAGATCGTCATGCTTAGTGGAATAGGTAGCTTTGAATTAAAAGATTGGTGGCAGCAACCTCTCTAGGATAGTCCTGATCACTAGTTGATGGCAGGACAGCGATGTAAAACCCCAAGACTGTCTATTTAATACTGTCATCCAACTCTAACAAACACTTGAGACAGTGGTCCTTTGCCAATCAGACTCATACAATAGTTATTTGGTGCAGCTATGGATTGGGTGATAGAGAGTTAAGAACAGACTCAATGCTCTGTCTCTTGCAGGTAGTTATGAGTTTCTAAAGCCCTCACAATCTTCTGTCAAGGTTTTCAGCAATGCAAGCACAGAAAATGTGTTAACAAAAAAAAATATACAATCACAAGGCTCAATACAGTCTTTCTCAGAAGCACAACAACTTACTACAGTCCAAATTTGGATTCTTACTATGCCTTTAGAAAAGTTTATCAGCGGATATCAATAGTTTATACCTCCCAAGCAAGGATGTAGGTGTTTTGAAAGCTTCAGCACAGAGGTAAGTTGACTACGAATTTTTCAAAAACACTAACCATAGCAAGGTTTCTGATCACAACACTCAAACATCATGGAAGAAATGTCAACACAGCAATGTCTTCAACAATACATGCAGAAAACAACAAAATAAGTTACAGTTCACTGCCATAACACAGAGGAAATGATGATAGAAAGATATCTGCATTCAGACTGATTCTTTGTATTGTTATACGTTGTCACAGCAGTTTTTACGTTGTCAAAGAAGTTTATACGCTGTCCCAGAAGTTTATCCATGCTGTCCCGTCTGTATGTTTATCTTTGTTTTTCTTTTGCAACTGTTTTCACACTCTCTTTTTTGATGGTCTCCTCTCATCTCTAACTGTTGTCCTCTCTCACACAACTATCCCGTCCATTTCCTGTTTTCTGTTGTTCATACCCTCATTCACCTCGACTGGGAGATTGTTCCTTTTCTGTTTTGTCTAAAAAAACATTTTTTTTCTTTTATGAAGTCTTTACATGCTATAATGGACTGTTCTGCCACCTTTTTGGATTCTGCATGGGCTCCCTTTTTCTTGTTTCTGTTCGCTTTCTCTTTCCGGATGATCACTCTTCTAAAACTGTCCCACTGACTCCCATGGAAGAACTACTTCCTCATAACTGAATCTTGTTCTTTTAAAACTCGGTTGGAGTGTGTGTTAAGTTCCCATTTAAGTTGTCTAAAGAACCTAAGTTGAAACAAGAACTGTTCTATTCCCTTGGAGACTAACCCCAAAGCTTGAGGACACTCACAAAGTAACCCAAAACTGAACTAAAATAACATCATTAAAGCAAAATCGGAGACAATGCCCTTGAGAAATGGAAACAAGAAACAAACAATGAAACCCAAAACCTCAATGGACCGATGCTCCTGCATCAAAAATAATAATAATTGACAAGACAAAGAACTAGCGAGGCAGAAGCCCACTGTAAACATTTTAAATTATCTTATTTGTTAAATGAGGTAGAAATAGTGCAAATTCTATATGGCTTCTTCTCCAAAGTAGAAATTGAAATAATCATAGCCTATGCTACACAGAAACTCAGTCAAGAATGAATAAACTCAGTAACAACCCAAAAGCATTAGAAATTTAAAGAAAAAAAATTCCACACAGAAAAAACATATTGGCATGGTAAGAAGGAATTATATTGTATTTTTCTAAATTTGTAATGGTCCTGTATGTAACATATTGACATCTATTTGGGGACACACCTGGACAAGTTGCAATCAAATGTAGTCACAAAATAAAGCAAATAATAATAATAAAACACAGGAATGAATTATAACCTGAGGGTCTCATTTAAGTGGGACACAGGAATGAATGTAGTTACAGTCTGACGTTTGCTTCAAGTTTCATAGGAATTTAATCTGAGTGGAGCCTAAATTTCTGAGCCTAAATTTGAGGGGAACCATTGGGAAGGAGGAGTGTGCTGGGCGTATGGGTTTGCATTAATCGCAGGCAGTTAGATAGGCATATTAATAGTTTCCAAAACATTTTGAGCAGTGACATAGACATTTATAAATTTACTGCATTATGTGTTTGGGCATGCTTCTCTTGTTTGGAGTTCTATTATGGGCTAACTTTTTAACGTGACCGGTGATACGCCCTCTGGCTCCACGCGAATGCTTTTGCCCAGAGCAATGAACGAATGAGACTTCATCCCCTAGCAAGAACACTTCAAACCCGCAAACTCGTTGGCTCAGCGAAGGCGTAAAGCCTGCGAGCTGTTGGCCCAGCAGGGGTTTGAATTCTGGTGGCCGCCACAACAACCGAGCGACTTAACCACCGAACCACGCCCTTATCAGCTAAATTGTTGGTCATTCAAGTGCATCTTTAAAGTACATTTGTCTAAGAAAAAAAATCCCATTTCTAAGGTCAGAAATTGGAATGGTAGTTTTTTGTGTGGATAAATGCAAAGGAAAATGGAAATTGAAAAACTACAATAGAGTTTTCAGTTATGCTATACAAAAAACTAACGGAAATCCAAAACCACCAATTACTTTCTGAACTATAAGGCGCAATGCTATAGGGATTTTCTAAGGATGTTCTTCAAATATCATAATCGTTGCATATGGTAACCTAAATGTGTCTCAAGGTTACTAGATACATCAATTTCTATTTACTTATATTGCTTTGTGGAATAGGAGATGATTTAGCTGCAGCTTTTCTTTTATTATTGCAAGTCATATTTCAGAATCTAATATATACCTCTTCTCATCATTGACTCATCTATGGACATTCAACATAATTGCTTTCCTTCATTCACTCTTCTACATTGTTATCAAATGGTCTCCTAGGGGGACTTGCTTTACTTTCTTTTCCAACTGCTTATTATGAGCATCTGTGTTTCGCATTGATGCTTTAATTCCTCTAATGCTTTGTTTCTAGACTCTATGGAACAACACTAAAGGGAAGATGCACTAAGAGGTTATGCTTGAGCAACCTACTTCAATGCTAGCAGGGAATGCTTATAGTTATTCATTATTTCTTGCTTATGCTATATAAGGGATACTTGTGCACAATCCATTTATAAATCCATGCTCTGTGGTTTTCTTTACTTTGGTGTGTTTCCTTTTCACGTTAATTTTCTCTAGTTTGCATACACCGTTGTAGCGATTCTAGTTATTGTATCTATTACCATGATTTAGTTCTTTAACTTATGCATTTGTGAACAAATGTGTCATGGATGTAGTTTCTCATTTATATTTAAGTACTGATAAGGACATCATTCTTCTTGCTGAAAGCACCCTTTGTGCATTATTTACTGGACACTTTTTGCAACTCACATATTTGTGCAACTAAGTTGTCTTTTGCTAACCTAAGAGTTATCTCATTTATGATATATTTTGATGTCTACTTAGATTCTTTGTACATACTTTCTGTATCCTTATTAGTTTTAGTTCTACCTGTGTCATCTGCAAGCCAATTGTCATGGAACTTATAGAGGATTTTATATTAAAGATGATCGTTACAAGAAATCATTTTGATTGAGGTCAATGTTTTTATAGCATTCCAAATCACTTTTACCATTTTGAAAGAACATTGTTCCTATGAAATTTTCACTTGTATGTCTGTGCATCATGAATGATCGAGAGAGCAATTCTAATTCCAAGGCCATCATCAACATTTGACAACCTACTACTTACTACTTAGCTGTGATTTGCTCAACTCAGCATCAACTTCAGTGCCAACACCTAAATTGACACTTTATGACACAAATGTTGGATCCTCCAGGCATCAACACCCTCACCACGCATGCTTCCTTCTCCCCTTCCCTTGAGGGATGGCAGCCTACTTATGAGTTAAGAGGCCAAAACTGACCTTGTCTACTTGATGCCACTCCTAAAAGACAAACTGTCACATGGAAGACAAACTATTTCATCTTCCATAATCAGGTTACAGTTCTAAATTGAAGTCATGTTCTCCTATTTTCTGATGTTTGTCCATGTTTTGCTTTTGATGTAACCCATTAATTCCTACTTCTCAATGTTATCTTGAGATATCTCATAAGACGGGCTTCTCCAATGCTTTATAAGGGTGTAGAATGTTATTTGACATCTTTCTGTCCACTCGAATCTCTTGCCTTTCTTAGTAATACCTGTATTGTGAAGGCTATCTTGAGGGCTATCCTTTCTGCAGCAGTTTCGTCCATCATTGTGCTCTGTATGACGACCCTGCTTCTCTTACCGGTCAGTAAATGAAGCCGAATTTAATATAACTTAAGCCATTTATTGTTTTAATTTGTGAATTCCTCTTGGGTGTCCTTGGGCCTCGAGGGTATCTCCAGTCAAATTCACCCAAGGCTTCGCCTTTTGGATACACCACACTCAAAATTGGACATGCCACACTCAAGACTTTTTGGGTCGGGTACAACACGCTCAATATTGGATGTAATAGTTTACTCAATTAAACAATTGACATTTATACATTTAAAGGAGATTTGAACACCGTTTTAGCTATGAAAGCCCTGGTGTTTTAGCATTTGAGCTCATCCCATTTGACTAGCTTAACCCATTTTTAACTTTCTAGTTTTTACACGAAATCCATCATTTTAGGGTTTGAAAAAAGAGCAAGGAAACATCAATAGCTAGAGCAATTCTCTGCACAATTGAGTGTACCCTAGCAGTGAACTGTTCCACATGATTTTCATTGACAGTATTTAGCATTCAAGCATCGGGACCTCAGGTAAATGTTTACAGTGGACTTCTACCTCGCTAGTTCTTTGTTCTGTCAATTATTATTATTTTTGATGCAGGAGCATCGGTCCATTGAGGTTTTGGGTTTCATTGTTTGTTTCTTGTTTCCATTTTCACGGGCATTGTCCCTGATTTTCCTTTAATGATGTTATTTTAGTTCAGTTTTGGGTTACTTTGTGAATGTCCTCAAGGTTTGGGGTCAGTCTCCAAGGGGATAGAACAGTTCTTGTTTGAACTTAGGTTCTTTAGACAACTTAAATGGGAACTTAACACCCACTCCCACTGAGTTTGAAAAGAACAAGATTCAGCTATGAGGCAGTAGTTCTTCCACGGGAGTTAGTGGGACAGTTTTAGAAGAGTGATCATCCGGAAAGAGAAAGAGAAGAGGGACAGTAAAAAAGAAGCCCATGCAAAAGAATCCAAAAAAGTGGCAGAACAGTCCATTATAGCATGTAAAGACTTCATAAAAGAAAAAAATGTTTTTTTAGACAAAACAGAAAAGGAACAATCTCCCAGTCGAGGTGAATGAGGGTATGAACAACAGAAAACAGGAAATGGACGGGATGTTGTGTGAGAGAGGACAACAGTTAGAGATGAGAGGAGACCATCGAAAAAGAGATTGTGAAAACAGTTGCAGAAGAAAAACAAAGACAAACACAAAGACGGGACAATGTATAAACTTCTTTGACAGCATAAAACTGTTGTGACAACATATAACAATACAAAGAATCAGTCTGAATGCAAATATCTTTCCGGTGGTCATTGTATAAATCCTCCATGAGGGTATAGAAGTTTTCTATCATCATTTCCTCTGTTTTATGTCGGTGAATTGTAACTTATTTTGTTGTTTTCTGCATGTATTGTTGAAGACATTGTTGTGTTGACATTTCTTCCATGATGTTTGAGTGTTGGTCTCACTTACTTTTGTGCTGAAGCTTTCAAAACACCTACATCCTTACTTGGGAGGTATACCTATTGATATCCGCTGATAAACTGTTCTAAAAGCATAGTAAGAATCCAAATTTGGACTTGTTGATGATTGTTTTTGGACAAGTCAACAATTAGAGTGAAATACAAAGTATTTGACTCCCTCTTGAACAAAGCCTCTCGAATGCTGAACTAAGTGATCAAACAAGATGACTCCAAGGTTCCTTTTTTCTGATTTTGTAAGAGATAGCTCAGTGACTAAGTATGATTTTGCTGTTAAACACAAAGGGACTTACGCAGACTCTTCTCCTTTCATTCAGCTTGTTCCTCCTTTCAGTGCGGATGATGTATGTACAAGGTCTCAATGATAAATAAAATGAAAAAGGTTAAGGGTTCAGAAAGTTAATCTAAGGTCAATGAAGCAATGATGTTGTATTGAACAGACAAACTCCTTGATAAACCTAACTTCACTTCGCCAAGGATGCCTACAACTACATGAAGTTGGTGCAATCTCCTATGGTTACGCGAAAGGTTTTCAAATCATGAAGGTTCATATGAGCACCCATAAGACGGCGCAGCTCAAACAAGCATCCACAATCGAACTTATACAAATATGGCTCAGACTAGCTTTACACAACAATTCACCAGCGATGAATGTTAAAAGCATGAGCTAGGAGTGGATCAAATATCCAATACAACAAACATTACAACAATGAACTTCTAATCTACTTCTAATCTACTTGAAACATCATCTCCATTCCATTGAAGTACAAGAAACCAAGTTATTTCACAAGATAACACTTGAACACCAAATAAACTTCCAATGTCTTTTGCATTAACCTTGAGAAATATTTACAACAATTTCAAGTCCTCTTAGAGAATTTTGAGAGTCTCTTCTATTCTACTCCTAAAATCTACTCTCTACTACTACTGATGATCTACTGAATTACAAATGAGGCAACAAGGCCTTTATATAGTGCTCTAGGATACAATGAACGGCTAAGATCATTTTGATAGCCAAGGGTCTAGATCATGCCACCTCAGAGGTAGTTACAACAATTTGCTATTTTTAGCACAAAAGAGAGAGGCAATGAAGGCACGATTTCCAATGTGATAAGGTAAGGCGAAAGCATTTAAAATATCTTCCACATAGGAATCCCTTTGACTTCTTTTATTAAATGATACATTGAATGCATTTAATAATAAGGCTAATCAAAATTGAATGATGTGTACTCGCCACATAGATGCCACTTCAGCATACTTTGAAAATTGTATCATCTTTGTGTGATGTATTCAATGTAATTGCTTGAACTTGTATGTTTAGGAATACATCTTGTAGATCTCGCCTTGTACATCTTCTTGCAACTAGATGTATGATACTTGTAGCTCATTTGTCTAACTTCATGATTTTTTCTTCTTCTTGTAAGCAGGTTGATGTGAATCTTCTTTGATGATGCTCTTGATGTAGAGTGAGTAATAGAGTAGATGATGATGCTTCCTTCATGTAAGAGTAGATGATGATGACATGAAGTAGAGATCTCTCTTGGACTTGAAGGTTGAATGGATGAAGTGCCTTGCTTGATGATAGGGTGAAGATGAAGTAGTGCACTTGGCATGTTGACCTTGAAGTAGCCCTTTAGAGTGTAGATGATAACACCTTCTTTGGATGTGGAGTAGATAACCTCTCAAAGAGACTTTGAAGCTTGGTGAATCTTGAAGATTGGGAGAACTTGACTTGAAGCTCGGATGGATGAATGTTTCGAACATGATTATCCTTGATGAAGTACACTTGCAAGATATTCCTCGGAGAGCTTGAATGGATAGATGCCTTGAAGTAATACACTTGAACTTAATGTAATCCAACATGATGTCAGTGATGAAGAGTATCAACATGTTGGACTTGATGTGACCTTTTAGAAAGGTGTTTCCTTTGCAACTTGAAGGTGAATTAGGTACTTGCTCTTGATGATTCCTTGGCTTCACCAACACTCCCTTCTCTCAAGGATGCAACTAAATGATGATCTTGAAGAGTACATGATGATGATGCTTCTTTCTTGCATTGACAACTTCTTAGCTTTACTCCTCAACTAAAGGTGACTCTAGGCGCTTGCTCAAAGGTGACTCCTTGAATGACTCCTGAGATTTATTGATGCTCCTACAAGACAAGGTAAACAATATATCAATCACTACATAAGATAGGAATAACTTTAAACATGTAATAATCCCTTTTCAAGCTTAGGCGCAAATATAGGTAAAAAGAGGAGCAAAAAATGCCTAACATCAATTTAGTCCCACATTCATAATTTCAAATGATTTTCTAGCAATTGTAATGTTTAAAAGAAGTCAATCCCCTATAAGGTTCACCCAAAAGGTATCTTTTAATGCAAACTCCTCCCTTAGGCGCCAAAATAATGTGCTTTTGGTGAAAGTGGCGCCCAACCCTTTGAAGCTTCATACTTGCAATTTTATACTTCTAAGTGATCAATCATGTCTTAGAATGATTTTATACTCCAAGCACCCAACTTCAATGTCTTGATTGAGCAATTCCTTCAAGGCGCCTATTGAGTTGGCAGAGGTAAAAATGGGTGCCTAAACTCTGGAATCATTCATTTGTCCAAAATTTTGATGTTTAAGGTCTTTAATGCCAGTTTCAATCAAGGCGCCCTATCTTGGAGCGTTTGGAAGTTGATCTTCCTCTAGGCGCTGATGTGAGTTTGTCCAGATGATAAAAGGCGCCCTAAGTTCTAGAGAAAATTCGCGCCCAAAAATTTCTTATACTTTAAATATTTTTCAATATACCTTTCAGGATGTTTGAGATAGGTCCCAGATCCACCAGATTTAACATGCAGATTCTAGATTTTTGAGGATCCACCAGATTTCAGACTTAGCCAATTTTCAGGATCTTCAGGATCAGGATACCAGACTTAGTCATTTTCAGGGTCTCAAACATCAAGATTAGGTCATCAAGGGGCTCTAGGACTCAAACACCACTGACTTCATCATGAAATAGCTTTAAGACATCATACAAGACTCAGCAAAGCACTGGAATTCAAAAAAAGGGGGGTCCCCATTTGCAATGGGGCGATGTGTGATTTGGTCACAACATCTAGCGTCAACCCGAATAAATGTTCCTGAACATTTCAGAGACAAAGACTCAATCCAGACCCCAAACCTTCAGACACTCCTCTTCTACCTATCAGTTAGCTAGACAACGAAATCGAAAAGGAAAAGAATCATAGATTGGATCAAGACACGACATCTCCTGATGTGTGATTAAAGATAGATTTCGATTAAAACAATTTCTTAAGCATTCCCAAGATAAACAAAAATCAGGTTTCAAAATTTCCATGTATACCCACGCACTAGATCAAACAAATAAAAATACATGATCACGGAATCAAAACCAACTGCCAGCACGACCATCCATATTCCAAAGATCCAAGTGTGTGCGTATGTTCATTTCCACCCCTTAGCAACTAAGATCATCTAAGTTCCTTTACATTAAGCTACATGATTAGTACACACCTCATGAACTACCTGGACACTGCCCCGCTGCCAGCGAGCGTCTATAGCCCCGACGGGTTTGTCTCGCAATTCCACTCGAGCAGAGCCTCACTGCTGGTCAGGCGTCCATAGCCCCGGTAAAGATTACTCGATTGTCCATCTAACTGAGTTATAGTGTGTGATTTGTGATTTTTTTTTTTTTTTTGCATTTCTTTGCTTCATTCTTTGATATTCTATTAAGCTTAAAATGTGATAGAGTACAATGCAGTACCGCTACCCCTGCAACACATGCTTTTGATGGCAATAGTTACGTTGATAACTCAGCTAGTGGGTGTGGACTTGCGATGGTGGTAAAGGTGGGCCTTTAGATTTTTCACTTAATGTAAGTTCACCAAGACTCCTTTAGGTACTTCAGGATTTTTAAAGTATGTAAGGTATAAGATCTCAAAACATTTCAAGTAATACTGAACAACTGACTTATCCCCCATGAGCAAGCAGTCCTGTTATCTGACACTAGCGATGGAATCCACGGGAAATCCATCAATCATGACTTAAGTTTCTCAACGGAACAAATAAGAACTCATAAACTTTAGATTTGTCATTTTAGAACATTATGATCAGAAAATAGCAGTGTCAAGACATAATATATGATTAGCTTCCAAGTCAAGTTCAAAATCTAACAAGATGATAAACTGGACGAAAAAATGTCTTCGGATTCTAAAACCTTCATGAATGGATGTCTAAGAAATGAACTAACATGTTATCTTGAATTGAAACTAGAGTGTGTGTTTAAGATAACACCACCTTCTCACAAATAGGAAACCCGACACAACAAACCAACTAAACTAGACAACCGACAACAAACACCTACAGAGAGCAAACGACAAAAACTAAGAAAAACAAACAGCTAATCTATGAAAGCAAACGACAACTAAGGAAAGGAAAAACAACAACAGGAAAGCAAAACTAAGCGAAGATGATCAACACTTGAGTCAAATGACATCAAGGAGCAAATCTATTCTAAGACGTGACATGAAATAAAAACCTACTCTAACCTAGCTATGTACAAACAACAGAGATGCAACCCAGGACACAGAGTATATACAAGCCCTGGCATGATTATTCAGTATGTACAACAATAGCAATGCAACGGTGACAGTTCTCAACCAGGCAAATTCATCCTTGAACTCAGACCAAGGACTCTTCAGGCGATAGACCTCAAATATAGGAAAAATTTCTGGAGGTATTATGATCAATTGAGGATTTTCGTCGGGACCATGATTTACCCAAATGCAGGTTGTTCTACCCAATTCTCCATAATCAAATTCATATTCAATATGTTCAGAATGTTCAAGATTATCATCAATATTAATACTATCAGTGCTATGAATGCTATCAACTAGAAGTTCATGATATTCAAATTCAAAATTCTTCCAATCAATAGAAGGGAAAGATACAACCTGATGTTCGTCGTTTTCAATGAGACATGGCCTACCAATCATTCGATCATAGTCTATGCATTCGTCAGGAGGTCGCCATTGATGGTAGATGAACTTCTCGTCGTCTTCGTAGTGCATGATCGCACTATCTAGCTCCTTCGTGATCTCTAGTAAAGGTGTCAGTAACTTCTTGATCTCAGCATCCAAAGCAGCAGCATGCTCTTCAATTGTTTGTCTCTTCTTTGGCTTGATATCTTCTTGTATAATGATGGAAGCGTCAAGCGTTGACCCGAATTGCTCTTGTCTATTCATAGGCTCTTCATCGGCATACTCTTGAATAATAGTTCTAAATTCCTTTGCAAAGCTTCTAACTGATGATCTTCTAATAATGTCTTCTGTACTTTTTGTAGCTCATTCTCAAGGATCTTTTGATGTGATGTGGATGCATACTCCTCGAGAAACTTATCTTCATCAAATTCAGGTTCCTGCCACAAGCTCGAGTTTCTTTCTTCTTCAATTGCCGCTTCAAGTGCTCTGACATTTTCTAAACCCTGTTTACAATCCACTGATGCTTTCGATAACCTTTGTCCGAATGCTTCTATCTCTTCAGGATTGACAAACTCATATTCATATTCCTTCTCACTGGTACACTGCTTATCCAGGTCCTTTGTAGTGAAGACTTCTTCAACAGGTACACCAACTTCTACTTCCTGCATGGCTTGATGAATTGCCTTCAAACATTTCTCACAAGTGTATTCCAAATGATCTATATCATGTACCCTACACCAATTTCTAGAAAGCAATATATCTTCTACACTTAAATCCTTAGCATTCTTCAATTCCTTCTTGATCTTCTCATTCAGCTTCTTGAATGCTTCACCACTGACAGGTGTATTAGGATCTATCTTTGAAAATGCCACCAGCGCATGTACTTGTAAGAATTAAATTTTCTTCTAAACTGCTAGATCCATCCTTGATAAGAATGTTATAAAATCTGCTTCTCTATGATCATTCGTGTTGTGAATACGACATCCATACTTGCACTCGAAGTCTTTCAAACTCTTGCCACCAAGACGCTCATTCAATGACCACCATAGCTGGAGAACAATTAGAGTTGAATTTACAGGATCATACCCAACAACTTGCCGCATATTCAAACTTGAATCCAAGGTTGAGAGATCCATCTTCTGTCTTTTTCTATTTTTCTATTTTCTCCTTTTTTTGGATTTTGACCTTTCTACTTTTTTTTTGTATTTTCTAAAGTTTTCTACTTTTTTTTTGTATTTTCTAAAAAAAAATCAATCCACCACTTCGGAGTATCTTGTTTCTCTACCTGAAATGAAGAATATCCAAGCTCGGCCCTCCTTCTAGCGCCAAAAATGTTGATGATTGTTTTTAGACAGGTCAACAATAGAGTAAAACACTAGAGTATCCCACTCTCTCTTGAATAAAGCTCTTCAAAGGCTAAACTGTGTGATCCAGTGAAGTAACTCCAAGGTTCCTTATTTATGATTCATGATGGGTTAACTCAGTGATTACATGTGATCTTGTTGATAATCACAAAGGGACTTACATTAGACTTCTTTATATACCTAGCCTATTTCTCCTTTCAATGTGGATGATTTATATACAAAGCTTCAATGATAAAGAAAAGGAAAAAGATAAAGGTTTGAGAAAAACTAATCTAAGGTCAATGAAGCAATGATGATTGTACGAATAGACAAACTCCTTAATTAACCTAACTCCACTTCGCCAAGGATGCCTACAACTACATGGAGTTGGTGCAATCTCCTAAGGATAGCGAAAGGTTTTCAAATCATTAAGGCTCATACAAGCACCCATCAGATGGCGCGGCTCAAACAAGCATCCACAATCAAACTTAAGCAAATAATAAGGATCAGACTAGCTTTACACAACACTTCACCAGTGATGAATGTTAAAAGCATGAGCTAGGAGTTGATCAAATATTCAATACATACATACATCACATCAATGAACTCTAATTTACTTCTAATCTACTTTGAAACACCTCTCCACTTCATCAAAGTACAAGAAACCATGTAATTCCACAAGATAACACTTAACACCAAACAAGCTCCAATGTCTTTGCATTAATCTTGAGAAATATGTACAACAACTTCAAGTACTCTCAGAGAATTTTGGGAGTCTCTTCTATTCTACTCTACTACCCTACAATTTGAACTACTATATGTTACAAATGAGGCAACAAGGCCTTTATATAGTATCCAAATTACAATGAATGGCTAGGATCATTTCATGTAGCCAAGGGCTCAGATCATGCCACCTCAACAGGTAGTTACAACAACTTGCTATTTTTAGTACAAAAGAGAGGCAATGAAGGCATGTTTCCCAATGTGATAAAGATAAGATGAAATCATTTAAAACATCTTCCACATAGGCGCCCCTTTGGCTTCTTTTATTAAATAATACATTGAATGTAGTCATATGACGTGCTTGATTATGATTGGATGATGATGTGTACTCGCCACATAAGTGCCAGCGCAGCATATCTTGTGGATTTCAACTGTTAATTCAATATGCTTTTGGGCATATTCCCAAATTGTGTCATCTATAAGATGTCTTCAATGTGATTGTTTTTGATGATGAACACTTGAGATCTATCCTATTGATCTTGCCTTGTTCATTGTATGAAGTATGATATATGATACTTGTCGCTCATTTGACTAACATTGTATTTCTTCCTTTTGTAGGGTACATGATGATCTTCTTTGATGTTTTTTCATATAGAGTAGTAGGAGATGATGATGATGCTTCCTTCATGTAAGAGTAGATGATGATGACATGAAGTAGAGATCTCTCTTGGACTTGAAGGTTGAATGGAACTTGAAGTTAAATGGATGAAGTGCCTTGCTTGATGATATGATGAAGATGAAGTAGTGCACTTGGCATGTTGACCTTGAAGTGGCCCTTTGGATTGTAGATGATAACACCTTCTTTGGATGTGGAGTAGATGACTCTCAAGGAGACTTTGAAGCTTGATGAATCTAAAGATTGGGAAAACTTGACTTGAAGCTTGGATGGATAAATGTCTTCGAACATGATGCCATTGATGAAGTATACTTGAACTTGATGTGATCTAACATGACGTCATTGATGTTTCCTCTACAATTTGAAGGTGACTTAGGTGCTTGTCCTTTAGATGATTCCTTAGCTTCGCCAACACTCTTTCTCTCAATGATGCAACTTGATGATGATCTTGAAGTGATCTCCAAAGGTGGCTAGCATGACGCTTCTTGCAATGACAATTTCTTGACTTCACTCCTTGGATGAAGGTGACTCCAGGTGCTTGCTCCTTAGGTTTGTTGATGTTCCTACAAGACAAGAGAAACAATATTAATCACTTTATAACAAAGAAATAACTTTAAACACATGAACAACCTTTCTCCAATCTAGGCGCACATATAGGTAAAAAGAGGAGCAAAGTGTGCCTAACACATAATAGCTTCATATTCATCACTTTAAATGATTTCAAACAATTGTAATGGCTTAAAGAGGTCAATCTCCCTTAAGAGATTCATTCAAAAGGTGTCTTTTAATGCAATTTCTCCCTTAGGCGCCAAAATGAGGTGATTTTGGTGGAAAGTAGCGCCTAACTTCATGACTTGATTCAACATGTTTCATACTTTCTAACACTTGGAGATGATCTAGGCATTCATTACCAAAAGGTCACTTCATGCATTCTCCTTCAAGGCGCCTACTTCAAAAGGTCAATTGATGTGATTCTTCCCAGGGCGCCAATGTGAGGTAGTATGAACTAGAAAATGCACTTATCATACTTGCATTCTTGAACTTATTACTTTGGGTGCCAAATGTGGTCTTCTTGAATCCCTAAGCGCTCAAACACACCTCAATGATCAGCCCTTCCCTTAGGCACCTTCTGTAGGTCGTTTAAACAAGGAAGTATGCCTAAAACTCATCATGCTTAAATCCACACTTCAAAATATCAATCTCCTCCCTCTAAGCGCAAAAGTTGGGTAAAAGACTTGAAGGCGCATCTAAATTCCTTCAGTAACTAATATCCTATCAAGGTGCCTAGAGTCCTCATACCTCCAACCCTTTGGATCTAGGGCGCCTAAGATGATGAAAATAACAGGAAAGTGCGCCTTGAGTCCAACACATTTTAGCCATTTTGGAGACTTTGTACACAAGGCGCTCAAACTTGTAGGTGACCTGACAACCATTCTTCCTTAGGCGCTCAAGATGGTTTGAATTGAAATAGGCGTCTTTTTCTAGGATGACTTCTCCCAAGGCGCAATTTTGTTGATTGTTTGAACATGCAAAGGTGCCCAATCTCATTAAGCACTTTCTTGTTGGATTTTCAATGTCTAAGGCCTTCCATCTTCAATATCAATTAAGGTGCCACCTTTTGGAGTGTTTGAAAGTTGATTTTCCTCTAGGCGCACATTGAAATCTCCACCTTAGGCGCAAAAATGATGTTTGCAGGAGAGAAAAAATGTGCCTAGCCTCCCAGAGTGAATTTGCACCTAGAAGTGGAAGTCCCAGAGGGTAAGGTATATTGAAAACTTATACTTTAAATATTTTTCAATACACCTTTCAGGATGTTTGAGATAGGTCTCGAATCCATCGGATTTAACATGTAGATTATAGAATTTAGAGGATCCACCAGATTTCAGACTTAGTCAATTTTTCAGTGTTTCAGGATTTCAAGCTACCAGACTTAGTCATTTTCAGGATCTCAAACATACATCAGGGATTTCATACTCTTTCTTCCTAAGGCGCAACTTGGAGTTAGTTTAAACATCTCTTTCATGCTAAGGTGCCACAATGAGTTTACAGATGAGTAAAAGGGCGCCTATATTCAATTTGGCTTCATACTTGTGGTCTTAAACTTGTTACTTGGATGCAATTACTCCATTTGGAAACTCAAGATGACCTTTTTTAACCCCCATACTCTTAGGCGCTCAAAGGTGATAGTGAAGGGCGCCTAAACTCCTCTGAATGAATTTTGGTCTTAGAGAATTGCAAGGTGTCTTTGGAAAGCCTACTTCTTCAAGGCGCCACCTTGATGTTGCTTATTCTTTGCTATTTTTAAAGGCTCTTAACACTTCCCTACATCCTTGTATGATTACATCACCCTTAGGCGCTATCCATCATTGATTTAGACTTCATCTCACATCAAGGCGCCCAAAATGACAAGAGCAACAAGGAATGAGCACCTAAACTTATCCACTTCAACTCAAGGTGCAATTTGATGATCAGTTGGACATAGAAAGGGCGCCTAAACTCTTGAATCATTCCTTTGTCAAATTTTTTGATGTTAAAGGTCTTTTATGTCAATTTCAATCAAGGCGCCTATCTAGGAGAGGTTGGAAGTGTGGTCTCCTCTAGGCGCACATATGAGTCTCAACCTAAGGCGCTAGTTTGGATATCTACAAGTGGGAAAATTGCTCCTAAGTACTAGAGCAAAATCGCACTCAAAACTGAAAGTCTCCGAGGACAGGTATATAGAAAAATATATTTAAGTATAAGTTGAGAGATTGAGAGATTGAATTTCTTATATTTTAAATATTTTTCAATATACCTTTCAGGATGTTTGAGATAGGTCTCAGATCCACCGGATTTAACATGCCGATTCTAGATTTTTGAGGATCCACCAGATTTCAGACTTAGCCAATTTTCAAGATCTTCGGGATCAGGATACCAGACTTAGTCATTTTCAGGATCTCAAACATCAGGATCAAGTCATCAAGGGACTACAGGACTCAAACACCACTGACTTCATCATGAAATAGCTCTAAGAGATCATCAAAACTTCATGCAAAGCATCAAAACTAAAAAAAAGGGGGGTCCCCATTTGCAATGGGGAGATGTGTGATTTGGTCACAACAGGAGGAAGAATACATACACTATAACATCAAATAGAAAGAGAATTACTTTGATTCCTTTGGAAGATGATCCTAAGAGTGAAGTATGTGGAAATGCTAGAATCTATTTGGTAGAAGAAAATTTCTGGATGGTTTGAGATATGAGAATATGTGTTATGCTTTGATTCCTAAGAAGCCTGAAACATTGAAGGAGACTGAAGAATCACAACTAGAGGAGATAACTGAGTTGCTGACAGAGTATGAAGACATCATATCAGATAATGTACCTAAAGGATTGCCACCAATCGAAAGTATCAGTCATCACATGGATCTTATACCTAGAGTTGGTTTGCCTAACAAAGTAGCACACAGAATGACACCAACAGAGAATGAAGAATTGAATAGACAAATACATGAATGGTTGAGGAAAGGTTTGATCAGAGAAAGTTTGCGTCCTTGTGCAGTACCTGTAGTGCTAGCGCCAAAGAAAGATGGAGAATGGAGGATGTGTACAGACTCGAGCAATAAACAAGATCACAGTTAAGTATAGATTTCCTTTACCTAGGATGGATGATATTATGGATTGTTTGAGTGGAGAAAAATATTTTACAAAGATAAACTTAAAGAGTGGATACCATCAGTTCAAAATAAGAGAAGGAGATGAATGGAAGACTGCTTTTAAGACAAATGAAGGGTTGTATGAGTGATTGGTGATGCCTTTTGGATTGACAAATGCACTGAGTACTTTCATGAGATTGATGAATGAAGTTTTGAAGAGATTCTTGGGTAAGTTTGTTATTGTATATTTGGATGATATTCTAATTTTCAATAAGACAAAAGAAGAACATTTGTGGCACCTGAGACAAGTATTGCAAAGGCTAAGAGAAGAGAAATTGCTAATAAATATCAAGAAGTGTAGTTTCATGAAGGAGGAATTGGTATACTTAGGATTTGTGATTTTTGCAGAAGGATTGAAGATGGACCTTGAGAAAGTGAGCAATTATTGAATGGCCTACACCGGAGAGTATTGGAGAAGTCAGATCATTTCATGGATTAGCTAGTTTCTACAAGAAGTTCATCAGAAATTTTAGTTCAGTTTGTAACCCTATGACAGAGACAATGAGAGGTGATCGAAAAGACTTTAAGTGGACATCTTGGGAGCAGATAAAAGTTTTGAATTGTTGAAGCAGAAAGTGACAGAGCAACCTATTTTTGCATTACCATATTTCAATAAGGTATTTCAAGTAGATTGTGATACAAGTGGGAATGCAATAGGAGCAGTGTTAAGTCAAGAAGGTAGACTTGTAGCATATTTCAGTGAGAAGTTAAATGATGCAAGGAGAAGATACTTAGTTTATGATTAGGAGTTCTATGCCATAATTCAAGCCTTCAAGAGGTGGAGACATTACTTGTTGCCTAAGGAGTTTGTGTTGTATATAGATCACCAAGCTTTGTAATATTTGAACAGTCAAGGAAAGTTGAATTAGAGACATATGAGATGGGTAGAGTTCAGACAGAGTTATACTTTTGTATTGAAGCATAGGAGTGGAAAATCAAATAAAGTTGTAGATGCATTGAGTAGAAGAAGAAATTTGCTGACAAAGATGAGAGTTGAAGTGTTGGGACTTGATGAATTGAAGAACATGTATGAAGAAGGTCTTGATTTTGCAAAACCTTGGAAAACATGTAAGGAACCTGTTGTAATAAATAGGAGCAAGTGGTTGGACTATTTCATTCAGGAAGATATGTTGTTCAGAGGAAATTAATTATGCATACCTAAGAGTTCAATGAGAGACAATTTGATCAAGGAGAAACATAGTGGTTGATTAGTAGGACATTTTGGCATTGACAAGATAGTAGCTTTGGTAAGTGAAAACTACTTTTGGCCTTAGATACATAAGGATGCTAGGAAGTTTGTGTAGAGTTGTAGAGTATGACAAGTTACAAAAGGGAGTATTCAGAATACTGCTTTGTACAAATCTTTGACAATACTGGAGAGACCTTGGGAAGACATAATTATGGATTTTGTAATGGGATTTTCGAAGACGTAGAGAGGACATGATTCAGTATTTGTAGTGGTGGACAGATTTTCAAAGATGGCACATTTCATACCTCGTAAGAAGACAACTGATTCAATTCATGTGGCTGATCTATTTTTCATGGAGATTGTGAGATTGCATAGATTACCTAAGAGTATAATTTCAGACAGACATACAAGATTTCTTGGATACTTTTGGAAGACATTTTGGAAGAAGATGAAGATAGATTTTAAGTTTAGTTTATCATTTTATCCACAGACCAATGGACAGATAGAGGTAGTGAATAGGATTTTGGAAAACTTGTTGAGATGCTTGGTTGGAGAGAAGGTAGGAAATTAGGATTTGATTTTACCACAAGCAGAGTTTGCATACAATAATTCAATGAATAGGAGTACCAGAAGAACACCATTTGAGATTGTGATAGGAACTAACCCTAGAGGAGTAGCAGAGTTGAGAGATATCAGCATGGAAGAAAAGAGAAGTGTAGAAGTAGAAGAATTTGTAGGACACATGGAGGCAGTGCATAATCAGGTGAAGAAGCATTTAGAGGATATGAATAGAAAATATAAGGAGAAAGCATATGAGAAGAGGAGACATAAAGAATTTGCAGTTAGAGATGAAGTGATGGTGTACCTAAGAAAAGAAAGATTTCCAGCTGGGACTTATAACAAGTTGAAGATGAAGAAGTTTGGACCATGTAAGATACTCAGAAAGTTTGATTCAGGAAATGCATATGAAGTAGAGTTATCGAAGACATTGGGTATATCACCTATTTTCAATATTACAGACCTATATTAGTATTATGAAGCAAAGTTCAGTGACAGAATTGAAGAAGACTTGAAGAGGTAGTTACCACAACAAGCACCAGAGCAGATTGAAGACATCTTGGATAGTAGAGTTGGACACAGCACTAGAGGAAGACAATACAAAGAATATCTTGTGAAGTGGAAAGGCAGACCGAAAGAAGACTCATCTTGGATTTCTTAGGCTAAGGTGGACCGTCTTGGTTTTCCTCCAGCCCCAACAAAGTGAGGGACTCACTTGTTTTCAATAACCCTAGCTATCTGATGTAGGAGCATCCCTGGTTCAAGAGCAATCTTGCATCAACCAAAAATATTTGCATTTCGGTTTGTTTATTTTCATTTTCCAGTTTAGTACAGTCAATTCAGTCAGTAGCAGTTTCTATATGTTGGTTCGCATTCTACCATAGTTGCATTTCAGACCTTGCAGAGCTAGACTTAACATCTAGACACATTCAAGCACATCATATCCAAAACTTAGATCATTTGGATCAGTTACCAGAAAGTTATTGCTATTGGAAGATTAACTGTTTTCTTAGAAAAGAGCATCTTGATAGTCTCAGATAATCAACTAAAGGAGAAGACTTGTGGAGCAATTCACAACCTTAAGAGATAAATTACACATCATTCAATGTTTGGTTTGTGGTCTGTAAATTCAAATGTAAATTCAAATCTGACTTATGATCTCTAACATGGGTAACTTCTGAATGTTGGATATTTGTATTGCAGACTTAATTTATTAATTTCTTTTAGATGCAATTTCCACTTCTCATACACTTCCGATTTCTGTGTCTGTCTATGGTATTGCAGGGCAAAGACGTTTGATATATATGTGGTTTACAATAGGAGTCACATCTGTGATAGACGTGACTCCTCAAGGAGTCACGCCTATCACAGGTGTGACTTCGTCACCCTTTCTTTAGCAGACCATTTGAATAATCGGCTTTAACAATTTCCAATTACCGTTAATATGCAATCAACGTTTATAATTTGGTAATATGTCATTCGATCATGCTAAATTGATATTTATTTAACATACCTTATAGATTCATATTTAATATGATCATAATGAATATGTTATCTGATCGAAGCTACAAACAACTCAACACTCCCTCTTAGCTCGAGAAGATAACAATATCACAATAATCTCTGTGAATATCAATTATCTGATTTGTAATGAATTTCACAAAGTAATTTAATATCACATAACTCGTGATATATAGTATCACCTATCTCGTGATACGTAGCATCACCTACCTCGTGATACTAAAGGATATACTATACTCGAGAACATTACATTCTCCTTATATATCCTAATTATGGTATGTGCACTGACATTAAGTCACATAATGTCTACCATAACTTAATCATGATAACTCGATGATTCATACCAATACCAAGTCACATGATATTAGTCTAATGAACATTATAAGATCGTCACCTTATAATGTTAGGTTCAAGTGTAGATTATCCAAAAGATCGTCACCTTTTAGAAATAAACACAGAATGGGTAGGCCCATAATGTCATAGAGTCACACATATGACACAAGAAGTTTACACATTAAACATCTTTAATATATTAGTACAAATCAATTAGAGTCTTACATTTCAATCATACCAAGATTTTTCCAGAAGTATTCAACTTTCACCTTAAGGAGTGGTTTGGTAAGAATATCTACAGTTTGATCTCCTATACTGATATACTCCAACTGAATTACTTTCCTTTCCACCATATCACGCACATAGTGATGAGGAATCTCAATATGTTTAGATCTATCATGGAATACTAGATTCACGGATAGCTTAATACAGCTTTGATTGTCATAGTGGATGATAGTTGGTTTCAGAGGTTTACCAAATAATCCCACAAGTAGTTTTCTAAGCCATACTGCCTCTCTAGCAGCCATAGAAGCTGCAATATATTCATCTTCTGTAGAACTCTGAGCAACTGAACACTGTTAATTTTTCAGATCAGAATGTAATTTCTTCTTCTTACTTCTTGTGAGAGTTTGTATTTAGAACATGAAGATCTTCATCTATATTTTTCTGTTTTGACCCTTTCTTTGTCTGTCTAGATTCTTCTTGAAGATAGTCGGATCTTAGGCGGTCAAATTTTGGAAATTTAGACCTTGCACTAATGCCTTGAACAAACGTCTCCCAGGAATTTGGGAGACCATCTAGGGCAATAAGTGTTAGTTCCTTGTTTTCAATTTGGTACCCAAGTGTTGATAGTTGATCCCTTAGTGCAGATATTCTCATAAAGTATGCATTGATAGATTCTCCTTTGTTCATACTTATATGATTTATTTCTCTCTTTGGGGCTAAGGTTCTGCTGGAGTTATTAATTTCATAAGTGCTTTCATGTGACTTAAACATATGATATGCAGTCTCAGGTTTTGTCAGAATCGGCATGATATGATCTCTAACTCCATCAACTATGATTTTCATGGCTTTGTCATTTCCTTCAATCCATGCCATTTTATCAGGATCATTCTCTGGTTCCGTTTTGTTTTCTCTCACAAATGAATCAACTTTATTTTCTTTTAGTATCATCATAATTCTGAATTTCCATGATGAGAAGTTATTTCCTCCTTCCAATCTGTCTTCGAATCGGATTGCTGCTACCATTTGAGAAATGAGATGTATTAAGTCTAAATTTCTCAAGTTTAATTTTCTGTGAATAGGACCGAACATTTAAACAGACCACACCTCAAGAACAGGCTGCCTACGTCTTATACTAGATTCACAACAATAAAAAATTTAAGCTAACTAAAAGAACGTTATGAATCATGAAGACAATAGGAAGACATGAATATATCAAATGTAAAAGGCTTTAAACCCAAGGTGAATATACAATTTTCAAGATGTGAAGGCCCCAAAGTAATTTTTTATTTTGTTCCACAAGTGAGTTCAATTATAGAGAGTACTTGAAAGTCACTAAGCTTTGACTGTATTGTTGACCTGACATATTTTATCATTAATTGAATGTGATTGCATTTGTTTTCCTTGCATGAGTGATCAGTTCACCTTATGCAATGATGTGTCCCTTGTTTATCTATATGAGAATGAATACTATGGTTAGTATGAAACTATTGCTTTTAATATAAATGAAATTCATCTCTTTTAATTTACTCTTCTTGGCCGACTTGACTTTAGGCTTACCTCCCGAAGCTACCAAAACATCAATACTCCCTTTTATCTAGGGAGGTATAGCAAAGTCTCCACTGAGTCCTTATGTGCCTTGAAGGGTTGTTTTCTTACCATCAGCCACTACCCTTTCAAAAGGTGCCATTTCATGGAATTTCTCAACGTGATATCGTCATGGAGTCACTCAACATGACGTCCACCATGGCTACTCCCATGTGTGGAAAGAAACATGTGTACAAGTGCTCGTCACGGGGTCACTCAACGTGATGTCGTTATAGAGTCTCTCAACATGACGTCCACCATGGTTACTCCCATGTGTGGAAAGAAACATGTGCACAAGTGCCCGTCACGGAGTCACTCAACGTGATGTCGTTATAGAGTCTCTCAACATGACGTCCACCATGGTTACTCCCATGTGTGGAAAGAAACATGTGCACAAGTGCCCGTCACGGAGTCACTCAATGTGATGTCGTTATAGAGTCTCTCACCATGACGTCCACCATGGCTACTCCCAGAGGGTGGATAAACATGACTACAAGAGAATCATCACGGAGTCTCTCAACGTGATGTCCACAATGGCTACTCCCATTAGTGAAAAAATACATCTTCATGGAGTCACTCAACATGACGTCCACCATAGCTACTCCCATGTGTGAAAGAAACATGTGTACAAGTGCCCATCACAGAGTCTCTCAACGTGATGTCGTCATGGAGTCTCTCAACATGACGTCCACAATGGCTACTCCCATGTGTGGAAAAACACAAGTACAAAGGATTTATCACGGAGTCTCTCAATGTGATGTTGTCATGGAGTCTCTCATCATGACATCCACCATGGCTACTCTCAGAGGGTGGAAAGAACCACATCTCTGTCTCAGAGATGGACAAGGGTTTTCACCTCAATTTTCTCCGTCTCAGAGAAAAATACATTAACAAGGAATCTTCATGATGATGTGACTCCCTCTGAAGCTCCAAGTACTAGCATCATCATCTTGACCTCCTTGTCCAAGGTTTCCTCTGTTGGTTTGTTAGACTCCCTCTTAGTTGTGAGTCCCAGACTTCACAACCCCTTGTAAGATCCCCGCCTTGACTAGCACATGCACTTACTGCATAAGGAAATGTAAATAGGCCTGCCTTCAACCCGAACTTTTGCATTTGATTAAAGATTTGCAATGCCTCCTCGCCATGCCCACCCTGGGCATGTTCTGAAATCATTGCATTCCACAAGATCAAATTGCGTTCTGACATTTTGTTAAATATTTTGGATGCATTCCCTATACTTGAACATTTAGCGTACATAGTCACCATTGAGTTCCCTACAGAAACATTAGAATCAAATCAAGTTTTAACCATGTGGGCATGGATTTGCCTACCACATCCCAATGCTTCTAGACTGGCACATGCACTGAGGGCACTAGCAAAAGTTATATGGTCCTGCTTCATGCCTGTCGACTGCATATACTCAAAGAGTTCAAGGGCCTCTTTGCCATGCTTATATTGAGCATAACTTGCAATCATTGCAATCCATGATATCATGTTTCTTTTAGGCATTGTAACAAGAATTAAGCGTGCATTCTCAATGCTGCTACATTTTGCATACATGTCAACAATGGCACCTGCAACTAGGAGTAAGTTGGTGCTACATCCTCCCAACAAACATACCCAATCTTTGCTCGAGGCAGTAACTTTTGAAAATGCTTCTCTGTGGCAGAATGTAGCGACTGATGAGGATTCTTGGACTCCATGGCCAGTTTCTTGCTGTAGGGCGATGGTTTGAGCGCCTTCCTGATGCAAGCTGAGCATTCACTGAGCTTCGGCATGCATTTGTCAGCTGCTTCAACAACAGAGTTATCGTCATGGTTAACCAGTCGTCCTAATTTCCAATGCCTATACATTGTTTTCAACCCCTGAAGTCACTCTCGGCTTGGTATCTAAGTAGAAACGCTTCCATATTCGACGTGCGGAATGATTCCACATTTACGTGGATGTTCACATGACAGTCTGCAAAATCCATGAGATCTCGTGATTGTTTATAACATGCACAGCTTCCTGCACAATAGAATTACTTTGCTCATCATCGGGAGAAAGGATCACCTATTTCAATTATTATTTTTTACTAGCGATAGAGTTGTCATCTGCCATGGTAATACTGATCCAAACAACCTAATTAGGCATAAACCTATCATACTGTTAATGTCAAATCTGATCAAGCCAAATCTGATAAGAATTTCCTAAACGTGGCTCTGATACCATGTAAATTCAAATGTAAATTCAAATCTGACTTATGATCTCTAACATGGGTAACTTCTGAATGTTGGATATTTGTATTGCAGACTTAATTTATTAATTTCTTTTAGATGCAATTTCCACTTCTCATACACTTCTGATTTCTGTGTCTGTTTGTGGTATTGCAGGGCAAAGACGTTTGATATATATGTGGTTTACAATAGGAGTCACATCTGTGATAGACGTGACTCCTCAAGGAGTCACGCCTATCACAGGTGTGACTTCATCACCCTTTCTTTAGCAGACCATTTGAATAATCGGCTTTAACAATTTCCAATTACCGTTAATATGCAATCAACGTTTATAATTTGGTAATATGTCATTCGATCATGCTAAATTGATATTTATTTAACATACCTTATAGATTCATATTTAATATGATCATAATGAATATGTTATCTGATCGAAGCTACAAACAACTCAACATGGTTGACCTTCCCTGAGATCTGCACGTAATTCTATTCATTCGTGAAGAAGTTCTAATCAAATAGGTCCGACCTATCCATGTACACACGTTACAACTCTTCATTGGAGTTTGTGATCTTCCTTGGCCGACGCAGAGGAATCTTTTGTTTTGGAGATGATATAAATTGATGTAATAGATGTTTAGGAAAGTAGTTAAGTTGATTTACAATTTTTGATAGTGTGAATTCTTTGCGAAGGATCTTCAAAGCTAAATCTTGTGCATATTCTGTGACTATGAAATCAGGCCTATGAGCCCCAATTGTAAGCCTCCATGTTGCCGACCAATTTGTATTTGAATTCTATGATATACTGGATTATTGAATCTGCATTTGTTTCATATCTTTTATTTGTTTCCATTGTGTTTACTCTAGCTGCACAGCCTAGATAGTTCACCTTGTGGACCCTCCTAACTGTGACTGCACCAATCTCTCTCCCCGATCACTTACTTCTCTTTCACATTGCTCTATCTCCCCCTTTAACATCAATGGAAAAGGGCTCCATACCATTTCTTCCATTCTTACCAGGTCACACTATCTTTTCTTTCATTGCTCTGAATACTCCCTCTTAGGAGCACACACCAAACCGTATCAATTCTTACTCCCTTGTTTGCAACAGTTAGCAAAGCCACTACCGAAAAGCAACCTTCCGGCGATCAGATCCTCATAAAATTTGGAACATATATAAAGTGATACTTTATAAAGCTATGTTCCAAACCGTAGCAGCTGAACATTAATATGATGGAAATGTAGAGCAATCTTCCAAACGGTCTTAAGGAAAGAGACAGACAATAACTTCTAGAGGTCAAATCTTCTTTATAGTAACATATATTATCTTCTAAAAACTTAACTCTGCATAGATCAGGGTGTGACATCCAACCATGAATTTTACTTCTTCCTTAGAAAAATAACATCTCATCTCTTGACAACTTTCATGACAGCCTCAGCACCCTTTCTTACCTGGTAATCATCATATGACATCAAGGACAACACATATGGCCAACAATCTCCCCTTTAGATCAATACTCATCTAGCTACAACCTTTCTCTTGCAATTTTCCCTATCATCAGTCACTAGTACCTGCTCCCCCTGAGAGGTAGCCATCATTAGTCCAAGTAAAACAGTGTCTGCTAGAGCCATGAATAACCGAATCAGAGATCTTTTAAATTCCTTTTCCATTTCCTCCTATTTTTGTCATTGTCACTTTCATTCTCAGAGTCTAAATCTGATGTATTAGAATCTGATGAACCTGATGAACTAGAAGAATCATCATTAGAGATCGATTCATCTGACTCAGGGATAGACTTTTGTTAGTACATTATAAACCTTGGCATATTCTTCAAATACTCACATACACTTTTAGTGATTTCACCATGATAAATGGAAGTGAAGGAATTGATAGCAAACTGTAAATTTTTAGGATTGTACTTTGGGAAAATTAAATCAAAGGACTATTGCTTTGTCAGATCATTTAACCTCCCATTAGGCAACAATATGCCTAATTGCTCTGCCAACTCTTGGAAGAGAATCTTTATAAATGTCTAGGAAAATGTAGTATCTTTGCCCAAAAAGACCATAACAGAGGTATATTTTCTCTTGACTACAGTAATCTAACAGTGTGATGCATAACTCCATCTCTTGACCATGTTCAAGCTTGAACTTTAGTAGCCTATGACCAGCTTCCTCAAAATTAACACTTGACATGATTGTCAAGTAAATTGTTCGCCTTAAATTGACCAGTTTTGTCTGTCTCATCTTGTATTCTTAATGCTTCCTCATCTTGCTTTTTTTCATCATCATCATCATCTGGGTCATTACCTAAATCATTATCCCCTTGTGCTTCATCGGAAGAAGCATCCCTAATGATATCTTTCTTCAAGATCTGGCTTGAAACCATCCAAAACTTAACTAATCTCTTAAACTTAGCTTCTTTAATCAAGAACTATACTCGTTAATCAATTTCCCCTTCATGGAGTGGAGAATGCCTCTAAATAGTTCAAAAATCCCATAAAAACCCTTTGGTGAGGGGTTTTTGCAACAAAGACCCACATTCTTTCACACACCCAATCAGCAACCTTTACACTGTCATCTGTAGGAATCTCCAGTAAACGAGTTAGAAGTTCCAAGGAAACGATCTCATGAGCAACTTGTTGCTTCACTAAATGAGTTATGAATTTTGTTGCTGCTATTAACATGTGCTTGTCATTGTGTTTGTATGTCCTCTTGGGCTGTAAAATAATTCTTTGCAAAAACAAATTGCCAACTTCAAGAAACTTTGTATTTACCAAGGCAACAAAAGTATCTGTAAATCCAGGGAATGCCATTTGGGATTTTATACAAGATCTTGTTCATTAATCCTTTGATATTCTTCTCGAAGGGCATTCCAAGTCATGCGCTGATATTCCATACTACTCTTCTCATGCATATTGACACCCTCACCATTTTCAATACCCTTCTCTATCCCTCTTACAACACCTTCATCATTCTCATTCTATGATGGACTAGAAATATTCACTTCCACTGCTTCTCAGTCCCTTTTGTTTCCAGAAACCCCTTTTTCACTCACTTCATGCTTATGTCTGTTACCCGACTCCTTGTTAGATTAGATTTCTTAGATCTTTCAAATGCTTCAACCTTTTGTTAAGATCATTTGTATGTTGTGTACATTAATCACAATGAGTTTTCAGAAATGACTCCTTTTACCTTACCTTAAATCTCCAAAAATGCCTCTTCTAACAAAGCTGTCAAACCTTTCATTGTACACACAGACATCTTCAAATTCTCTGCAAACTTCCGCACTAGGAGATTTTCTGTCGTAGACTTCACCAAATGATTACACATATCAACTTGCATCTCATATTTTCATGTTGAGGCATCAGCACCACAGGGGAGAAAGGATTTTCAATGAAGCTCCCCCTAGCCAAATCTCTAATCTTAGTTTCTGGAGGGAACATCTTTACCAGATGCCGGTATAGGCTCATTCTCAACCTCTGTTACATCCTTGTTTATCCAGATATTATTCATTTCCTTCTTTTGTGAGGCAACATCAATGGGTTTCTTATACCTTTGAGGATATTTTGCTTCATTCCACTCAGGACAGTTGCACATGTCTTGCTGAGCATTTCCACTTCTTCTTGCCTTTGATCTGCAGTTAGCTGCTTTGTGGCCAAACTTATTACATGTATGGCAGTATCCATAAAATGGTTGTGCATTGTTCCTGTTATACATTGATATTTTGCTTCTACGATCATTTGCTCTGTGTCCCATCTTATTGCATGCAAAACACCTAATAGAGTTCTGATTCACTTTACTTCTGCATTTAGCAGTTCTATGACCAACTTTATTGCATGTAAAACATTGACCAAAGAAAGATGGAACGTTTTGATTCCTTCTACTTCTACATTCTATTGTTTTGTGTCCATACTTATTGCAAAAATGGCAATAACGATTGAAAGATGGGTACCTTTGAGCATTTTGTTATCTAATCGGTGGTCTTCTAACTTTATTCCTTTGATTCCGGACTTGCTTGTCATTGTTCTTATTTTCAACATTTGATGTCTGACTTGATTTTGAGATTTTATCCTTTTCAAATCCTAAGCCTTCTTTATCATTTGAACCTTTCTGAATTGCAATCATTTCATCAAGCCTTTCAGTGCTTATATTGAATTTTTCTTCATGAATCCTTGCCTTCTCCAGATCTGATTTTAGTGTCACAACTTCTTCTTCAAACCTTGTACATTCTTCAGATTTGCTTTTCACAACTGCATTAAGACATTTCTCAATTCTTTTCTTTTCTTCAACTTGCACCTTCAGACCAGTGATGGCTCCATTTGCTTTCTCCAATAGTTCACTGACTTCCTTATGTTTGTCTCTGAGCTTCTTGACTTGTTCTTTCAATTTCCTGATATTTTCTTTCAGATATCTATTTTCTTCTTCAGTTCTTTCAAGATCTTCAAGAGCAACATTGAGTTCTCCTATATTGTCATGTATAAAATCTTTTTCAATGAAATTAACAGCAGGAATCTCTTCCGGAGGAACACGTAACCTTCTAGCAACCATGTGTTCAATCTCTAAGATCTTCCTTGAGCAATTAGGATTTTTCCAAAGGACTTGGCTTTGATACCAATTGTTGAACTCCCAGAATATTGAGAGGGGGGAGGGGTGAATCAGCATTCTTTTAAACCATTTACACATCAAACATTTTAATCCATTTAGCATATTCAATTACAGTGAAGGAAATTAACCATAAAACATGTAGCCACAATTCATAACACATGAACACCAGGATTTCTACATGGAAACCTCAAAACGGGAAAAACCACGATGAGGATTAGCTCACAATATAAAGTAGTATCAACACCGAATTACAAAAGGCTCATTATCGGAGGGCTCACTGCCCAGAACGAAGGCTCACTGCCAAAGGGCTCACTACCTAAGGACTCACTGTCCTGAAAGAATAAGAAAGAAGAGGTGGCTTACTGCTAGGTTTGAACTGTTATAATTGCATCTAACAAATGCATGGAGTACAGTTCCAATGAAACTCAAACTACTGAAACAATATTCATCACACTGTTTTGAAATACCAGACTCTACTGCTCTGCATTCATTTAATTCACTTCCACAGGTCCTTATCACAGCACACTTTCATTCACACTGTTATTCGCATCCCATCAACATGCCAATCACGATCCCTTGACACTTATTTATATTGTCTTCAACCTTGAGAACATTCTCCAAGGTCGGCATTACAGCTCAACACAGAAGATTCAAATTAGGTCTCGACCTAAACATTCCTGCAGTGGAGAAGAATGAAGGTGGATCACAACACATCTTAGCCTAGACCTAAATTTATCCAAGCAAGCTACTCCACACTTTCACAATCACCAAAGCAACTCCGCAATTAGTGTAAAAACCCAAGGTCGGCCAAACCTGTGTTAACATAATGAACTTTTAAGTACACACTTCCTCAAACCCAAAGATGACTTTTGGACCACATGCAAGGCTTCAACACAATCTAGAGTATTCCACAAACATCCTAAAACATCCTGTAAACCAACAAATTCCTTCGCAATAGCTTTCATTTGCTGCACAACCTTATCCTGTTCATCCACTATGCTTAACTGTCTCTGTCATACACTGTATGTTTAAAGAAATCGACATTCAGAGCACCAAACCATGAAAAAATTTAATAGAAGAAAGATATAAACCTTATAAGCACAATTCTAGAACCGTAAGAGCTGAAACTACTTTGTGGAGAAATGCGGAGCAAGGACATTTCTCCTAGACACCTCTGCACAACTTAGAAACATAGTCCACACATTGGTGAGCACAACTTTCTCTGCACAACGAACCAGAACACAAAATTTGGAATATAACAACTCTTAACACCTCTAAACAACATATCTAAACCGCAAAGACAGATATTCAACATAGAGGAAATGCGAAGTAAAACCGGAACGCTACTTTGTAAGCCAAAATGCCACTTCGACACACTATTTCCTTTATTAATCAAATTTTCTCAAAAGCACTTGGGAACCAACCAATAGAGACATATTTTTAACATCTTCAGCAAAGCAACTCAACCAAATAACTCATACCATTGCAACAACCTCATCTTAGAGATAGTATCCACTCAACACTAACTACTCATACTCTTGCACCGTAAGCAACTCACACAAATGACACAGTTGACACCAATAACAACACAAGCAATACTTCCAACATACATGGATGATTAAACATTACTTGTTCTTCTCCTAGATGAGTAAGCATGACCCATACAACATATCCAACCACTTCTTGAACTTTGCACAGTAACAACATTGTGGCACACATCATCAACATTCCCAAGTTGGCCTGAACAATAATAACTCTTCACAAATTGACTTGAAACCTTTGTGAGATATTGGAAACATGAAAGATCTGCATGCGCATCAAACCTGAGAAACATATACACATGTAGAATGTCCACATAAACGCATATAGCCAATCTGTACATTCTACGATTAGCACCAATACTCAAACATATGTCGTGAGAACAATTAGGCATCCAGAACCATCTGTAGTACACTATTATTTGGAAAACTAAACTTGTGGACAACCAAATCACTTGATACTGCAAAGTAGTATGCATTGAACACCCCTAAACATGTCCACAAAATTGAATGGACAAATCTTCACTTGTGGAGGAATGCGGAGCATTCCAAGCAGCTTTCATCACCACCTCATTCTGCCAAAGCACACACTGGAACTATGTCACTTCTAACTTTCACTGTGGAGGAGCAAATGATATAAAACTTTGAATTTAGCATCTTTATAGTATTTTGAACTTAACTTCTGAACCGCATGACCATATCTTCAAATATGGAGTATTTTACTAAGTAGTCTTCCAGGCACTTTCCTCCAACAACATACTTTACCAACATCTGGAGACCAGAACCTTCTTACATAGCAACTCATAGTTTCTTAGGGTCATTAGGAAAGCGCATACAACATGCTAAATGTCATCAACAACATCTTCTCAACATCAACATTGCTTCTAATTCCCATCTTAATATATCATTATTCATCTTAAAGATTCTAATTCCCATTTTAATATGTCATCATGATAGCATCTTTGCTGACAACAAACATACTCTGCTGACAACAACCATACTCAATACAACCTTAATTGATATGAAACAATGCATAACATCCAACCATTGACATCAACAACCACTACTAGCACACCATAAACTAAGTTTTGACATCAATGACAACACCACCAGTGACAACCATATGTAACATATGTGCAACAGTTCCCTCTATAGCACCTGCTAACGTTTTTGCCTCAGCTATGGCCTCTATCTTGGTTTCTATTCCAGTACTTGTTCAAGCCATTGTTGAATATGGATATAGCTCTAATGGAAGTATATAGTTTGTAGCTTTTTTGAGTATTATGCTAAGCCATAAACAATAAATCAAAGCTATAAACAATAATTATAGCTAAAACCTATTCTTGCTCTGATGGATGTCTAAAATGGATGTGACAGTATTTTAATTTGTCACTAGTATTGGCACTAAACGGATTACAAATTACAGAAGCATAAATTACTAGTATTTCATCCACAACATCATAGAAAGAGAAAACCAGAGATAGAATTTAACCAAGTGGTTATAATTTTAATGCCATTGGAAGGAGCGGCCAAATGCCAACTATACCTCCTTCTAACGGCACTAAAATTACACCCACTCGGTTAAATTCGATTCCCAGACATTTTCCCTTTATTTGTTTTGTTTTAAGTTTTGTCCTCCATTCCATTCTCTTTGTTTGTTACGTTTTTTCTGTTCATCCTGTTCTTGACTTGATTTTGGTATTCTGTGTGTGTGTTTCTTTTTGTATTCCTTGTTTTTTTAATCCTGTAATTTGTGTCTTTATTTTTGGGTTGTGTGTCCTTTTCTGGCGGAGGGTAAAGAAAAGTGCTGGCAGGAAGAATTTCCAAGGAAGAAAAGAGAAGGCACTGCATTTGAAGAAAGTTTGGTAAGTTTTTATATATCTTAAATCTGCTCCCCTGTAATGTACAGTCCTTTTTCATCTTCATTTTCATACGAAATTTATTTTGCCATTGTAGTAGAATATTCAATATAATGTCATTTGTTTGCTGGCATTTACTCATATCATTTCTACTACAACAGTAGTATTTAGTGCACTCGTAATATTCTGCTTTGTCTGCATATCGTTAAATTTCTTTGTTGTAGAATTATTTCAAATATTTGAATCTTTCAATAGAGCTTATTGGGTGAGGTAATTGATTTTCTTGTCTCATATTTTCTTATTTATTAGCGCTTCATATTTTTCGGTTTCTTAGTATGGAGATTTGGTCTGATTTAGTACTACTGGTTAAACACCCATGAACCCCTCTCTTCACTCTCTCAATGTGGAGCTGCTACTGGAGTTTCAGATAAACCACATCCTCATTGCTCTGGGATTGAGCCCTTATTCTTCCAAAAAATTAAATGGGTCGATTGCCCCCAATCAAAATAGATGTACCCTTGTTCAATTCACAGACCTCAGCTTGAATTAGGTGGGTCTCCTCATTGCTTAGTTTTGTTTCATTTCCTCTCAAATCAACAAGTTAGTTTAAGCTTTAGCATTTGATTTTACATCCAAATTTATTATAGGCTGCAATAGTGTTAGGAAAAATGACAAGCTATTTGGATGTAGGAAGCGATGCCTACGTTTTTATGAAGATAGAGATTGAGTTGGGGTTTTACAATCACAGGAATGGAAGAGAGTTTTTGAACTTTCTTTCTTTATTTCACTCAATTAAAAAAAAAGACCTTGTTCAAATCAACAATATTATTTATATATATATATATGAATAACAAGATGCTTATCTCTTTACAGCCCATTCATCAACATATCCCTCCAACTGGAACTGGAGTTCAGATTGAGATGAGTGATGAGCAGTTTTGCCCCTCCTCTTCCATGCTGTCGGAGCAACAAATTGTAAAGAAAGCCTTCTAAGATAGCCCTCACAATACAGGTATTACTAAGAAAAGCAAGAGATTTGAGTGGACAGAAAGATGTCAAATAACATTCTACACCCTTATAAAGCATTGGAGAAGCCCGTCATTACTTTAGTAGAACCAACTAGCTACACACATTGTTTTGGGGAATTGTTATAAGATGCAGCTGAAGATAGCAGGCCTCATCATGTGGTTGGTAATTTGATTTCTGTTTTCTCAAAATATGAACTCTTGTAGTTCTCGTCTCTGGCTTAGTGTGATGCATTATGCATTTTCAACAATTATGTTTAAGTAGCTTTTGGCTGGATGGTTGTACCCTGTTTTTATAAGAACTTTCTTTATGAATTAATAAAATGCATAATATTTGGCACATCATAGTCACCATCTGACAGTCGGTGGCTATGTTGAGCAGCCACTCATACTTGGGAGAGCATAGATCATATCAGTTCTAAGTTGCAATATTGTATAGGATTATAAATGAGCAACATGAGAGCAAGCCTTGGGAGGTGGATTTCTCCTAAAGGGAATGAAATCCTCTCTCGGTCTTATGTTTTCCTTGTTTCAGTGAAGCGTTTATTCATTTTCATAACATGTGGTTCATTTTACCCTAATGTTTTTCTATAGTAATCGGACTCACTCAAATTCCAATTACCAACCTTGGTCACTTGTTAACATTCATATGATTTCTTTCACTAATATGACTAAATGCCAGATGCTAGATCATCATGCTTAGTGGAATAGGTAGCTTTGAATTAAAAGATTGGTGGCAGCAACCTCTCTAGGACAGTCCTGATCACTAGTTGATGGCAGGACAGTGATGTAAAACCCCAAGACTATTTATTTAATACTGTCATCCAACTCTAACAAACACTTGAGACAGTGGTCCTTTTCTAATCAAACTCACACAGTAATTATTTGGTGCAGCTATGGATTGGATGATAGAGAGTTAAGAACAGACTCAATGCTCTGTCTCTTGCAGGTAGTTATGAGTTTCTAATGCCCTCACAATCTTCTGTCAAGGTTTTCAGCGATGCAAGCACAGAAAATGTGTTAACAAAACAAAATGACAATCACAAGGCTCAGTATAGTTTTTCTCAGAAGCACAACAACCTGCTACAGTCCAAATTTGGATTCTTACTATGCTTTTAGAACAGTTTATCAGCGGATATCAATAGGTATACCTCCCAAGCAAGGATGTAGGTGTTTTGAAAGCTTCAGCACAGAAGTAAGTGAGACTACGAATTTCTCAAAAACACTAATCATAGCAAGGTTTCTGAACACAGCACTCAAACATCATGGAAGAAATGTCAACACATCAATGTCTTCAACAATACATGCAGAAAACAACAAAATAAGTAACAGTTCACCGCCATAAAACAAAGGAAATGATGATAGAAAACTTCTATACCCTCATAGAGGATTTATACAATGACCATCGGAAAGATATCTGCATTCAGACTGATTCTTTGTATTGTTATATGATGTCACAACAGTTTTATGCTGTCAAAGAAGTTTATACGCTGTCCCGTCTTTGTGTTTGTCTTTGTTTTTCTTCTGCAACTATTTTCACAATCTCTTTTTCGATGGTCTCCTCTCATCTCTAACTGTTGTCCTCTCTCACACAACATCCCGTCCATTTCCTGTTTTCTGTTGTTCATACCCTCATTCACCTCGACTGGGAGATTGTTCCTTTTCTGTTTTGTCTAAAAAAACATTTTTTTCTTTTATGAAGTCTTTACATTCTATAATGGACTGTTCTGCCGCTTTTTTGGATTCTTCTGCATGGGCTCCTTTTTTACTGTCCCTCTTCTCTTTCTCTTTCCCAATGATCACTCTTCTAAAACTGTCTCACTAACTCCCATGGAAGAACTACTACCTCATAACTGAATCATGTTCTTTTCAAACTCAGTGGGAGTGGATGTTAAGTTCCCATTTAAGTTGTCTAAAGAACCTAAGTTCAAAAAAGAATTGTTCTATCCCCTTGGAGATTGACCCCAAACCTTGAGGACATTCACAAAGTAACCCAAAACTGAACTAAAATAACATCATTAAAGCAAAATCAGGGACAATGCCCGTAAAAAATGGAAACAAGAAGCAAACAATGAAACCCCAAACCTCAATGGACCGATGCTCCTGCATCAAAAATAATAATAATTGACAGGACAAAGAACTAGCGAGGCAGAAGCCCATTGTAAACATTTACCTGAGGTCCCGGTGCTTGAATGCTAAATACTGTCAATGAAAATCATGTGGAGCAGTTCACTGCTAGGGTACAGTCAATTGTGCCGAGAATTGCTCTAGCTATTGATGTTTCCTTGCTCTTTTTTCAAACCCTAAAATGATGGATTTCGTGTAAAAACTAGAAAGTTAAAAATGGGTTAAGCCAGTCAAATGGGATGAGCTCAAATGCTAAAACACCAGGGCTTTCATAGCTAAAACGGTGATCAAATCTCCTTCAAATGTATAAATGTCAATTGTTTAATTGAGTAAATTATTACATCCAATTGTGAGTGTGGTGTATCCAAAGGGCGAAGCCCTGGGTGAATTTGACTGGAGATACCCTCTAGGCCCAAGGACACTCAAGAGGAATTCACAAATTAAAACAATAAATGGCTTAAGTTATATTAAATTCGGCCGAATTTACTGACCGGTAAGAGAAGCAGGGTCGTCATACAGAGCACAATGATGGACAAAACTGTTGCAGAAAGGATAGCCCTCTAAGATAGCCTTCACAATACAGGTATTACTAAGAAAGGCAAGAGATTCGAGTGGACAGAAAGATGTCAAATAACATTCTACACCCTTATAAAGCATTGGAGAAGCCCGTCTTATGAGATATCTCAAGATAACATTGAGAAGTAGGAATTAATGGGTTACATCAAAAGAAAAACATAGACAAACATCAGAAAATAGGAGAACATGACTTCAATTTAGAACTGTAACCTGATTATGGAAGATGAAATAGTTTGTCTTTTAGGAGTGGCATCAAGTAGACAAGGTCAGTTTTGGCCTCTTAACTCATAAGTAGGCTGCCATCCCTCAAGGGAAGGGGAGAAGGAAGCATTCGTGGTGAGGGTGTTGATGCCTGGAGGATCCAACATTTGTGTCATAAAGTGTCAATTTAGGTGTTGGCACTGAAGTTGATGCTGAGTTGAGCAAATCACAGCTAAGTAGTAAGTAGTAGGTTGTCAAATGTTGATGATGGCCTTGGAATTAGAATTGCTCTCTCGATCATTCATGATGCACAAACATACAAGTGAAAATTTCATAGGAGCAATGTTCTTTGAAAATGGTAAAAGTGATTTGGAATGCTATAAAAACATTAACCTCAATCAAAATGATTTCTTCTCACGATCATCTTTAATATAAAATCCTCTATAAGTTCCATGACAATTGGCTTGCAGATGACACAGGTAGAACTAAAACTAATAAGGATACAGAAAGTATGTACAAAGAATCTAAGTAAACATCAAAATATTTCATAAATGAGATAACTCTTAGGTTAGCAAAAGACAACTTAGTTGCACAAATATGTGAGTTGCAAAAAGTGTCCAGTAAATAATGCACAAAGGGTGCTTTCAGCAAGAAGAATGATGTCCTTATTAGTACTCAAATATAAATGAGAAACTACATCCATGACACATCTGTTCACAAATGCATAAGAAAAAGAACTAAATCATGGTAATAGATACAATAACTAGAATTGCTACAACGGTGTATGAAAACTAGAGAAAATTCATGTGAAAAGGAAACACACCAAAGTAAAGAAAACCACAGAGCACGGATTTATAAATGGATTGTGCACAAGTATCCCTTATATAACATAAGCAAGAAATAATGAATAACTATAAGCATTCCCTGCTAGCATTGAAGTAGGTTGCTCAAGCATAACCTCTTAGTGCATCTTCCCTTTAGTGTTGTTCCATAGAGTCTAGAAACAAAGCATTAGAGGAATCAAAGCATCAATGCGAAACACAAATGCTCATAACAAGCAGTTGGAAAAGAAAGTAAAGCAAGTCCCCCTAGGAGACCATTTGAGAACAATGTAGAAGAGTGAATGAAGGAAAGCAATTATGTTGAATGTCCATAGATGAGTCAATGATGAGAAGAGGTATATATCAGACTCTGAAATATGACTTGCAATAATAAAAGAAAAGCTGCAGCTAAATCATCTCCTATTCCACAAAGCAATATAAGTAAATAGAAATTGATGTATCTAGTAACCTTGAGACACATTTAGGTTACCATATGCAATGATCATGATATTTGAAGAACATCCTTAGAAAATCCCTATAGCATTGTGCCTTATAGTTCAGAAAGTAATTGGTGGTTTTGGATTTCCGTCAGTTTTTTGTATAGCATAACTGAAAACTCTATTGTAGTTTTTCAATTTCCATTTTCCTTTGCATTTTTCCACACAAAAAACCACCATTCCGGTTTCTGACCTTAAAAATGGGATTTTTTTTCTTAGACAAATGTACTTTAAAAATGCACTTGAATGACCAACAATTTAGTCGATAAGGGCGTGGTTCGGTGGTTAAGTCGCTCGGTTGTTGTGGCGGCCATGCTGGGCCAACAGCTCGCAAGCTTTACGCCTTCGCTGGACCAACAAGCTTGCGGGTTTGAAGTGCCAGAGGGCGTGTTGCCGGTCACGTTAAAAAGTTAGCCCATAATAGAACTCCAAAAGTTAACCCATAATAGAACTCCAGACAAGAGAAGCATGCCCAAACACATAATGCAGTAAATTTATAAATGTCTATGTCACTGCTCAAAATGTTTTGGAAACTATTAATATGCCTATCTAACCGCCTGCGATTAATGCAGATCCATACGCCCAGCACACTCCTCCTCCCAATAGTTCCCCTCAAATTTAGGCTCAGAAATTTAGGCTCCACTCAAGTTAAATTCCTATGAAACTTGAAGCAAACGTTGGACTGTAACTACATTCATTCCTGTGTCCCACTTAAATGAGATCCCCAGGTTAATATTCATTCCTGTGTTTAATTATTATTATTTGCTTTATTCTGTGACTACATTCGATTGCAACTTGTCTAGGTGTGTCCCCAAATAGATGTCAATATGTTACATACAGACCATTACAAATTTGGAAAAATACAATATAATTCCTTCTTACCATGCCAATGTGTTTTTTCTGTGGGGAATTTTGTTTCATCTTTAAATTTCTAGTGCTTTTGGGTTGTGTTACCGAGTTTATTCATTCTTGACTTAATTTATGTGTAGCATAGGCTATGATTATTTCAATTTCTACTTTGGAGAAGTAGCCATATAGAATTTGCACTATTTCTACCTCATTTAACAAAAGTGGATGGACCGTTGTAAGTGGACTATTCATTTGAAGCAGGGGAGATTGAACTGGGAACATTGACAATTCAGTAAGGTCATGTTTGCAATTGTCTCACACATTTTAATTGAAGTTATTGTGGTTTTTATTGTTTTGCTTTAAAATAGGGGAGTTTGTATCCTATAAAACTATTTGGTGTGTTTATGGTATTCATGATGTTATTGATTTTGTTTTGAAATGTATGTTTATTGATCTCATAAATATAAAAGTTTCCTATAAGACTATAAGTAACAAGGTAAAGAAAGTGTTTTTGATGTTGAAGTTTTATTGAGGTTAGGTGTGAAATGTAGTATCTAGAATTCATTTTGATTGTTATGCTTATCTTTACTGAAACTTATTCTATGTTGATTTTTGTTGGTCTATAAAATTAAAAGTTTACTAAAAATATAAATAGTAAATTGAGGGTAGTATTTTTGGATAATAAATGTACACATCATTTAATATTTTTGATGTGAACTTTGATTAATTTTAGTTGTGAAATGTACAATGTGCAGGGTTCACTTGGATTGCACCAAATAAATTTACTCTTGGTAAGTTTATTCCAATTAAAAAATAACAATATCTTAGTTGGAAATGCTTTTGTATAGTGATAAAAACTTAAACATAAAGTTCAAGGGAAGACTTAAATTCGTTGTAAACATTGCTCAACAATTATAATTAATAAAATATGTATTTTTTTTTAGGAGGGATAGAAATATCCCTCCATAAACTCTTTTAAGGATGGCCATGGACATCTTTGAAGAGGTCTCTCACAGTCTTTTCATGATATTTTTAGTTTTTCTATTTTAATTGAAGTTATTTTATTGTTATGTTAATCAAATAAATATTTTAATTTATTGGTAACTAAACAATTACATAACTTTATTTAGTTTGACGATTGTGTTTATTTGTGCATCATTGTTAATGGCATTCACTCTTGTTCATATATTTTAATATTTTTAGTATTTTTAGGCAAAATGTTTGGTCTTTTTTTTTCTTTTTTCTTTAAAATGGAGGAGTTCACATCCTTATAACTATTTGTTATGCTTAGGTATTCATCATGTTATTGATTTCATTGTTGATTTTATTTTAAAATATATGTTTATCCATCTCATAAATGTGAAAGTTTCTTATAAGAATATAAATAAGAGGTTCAAGGAAGTGTTTTAGGTGGTAAATATACACATTATTTGATGATTTTGATATCGAAATTTTATTGAGGTTAGGTGTGAAATGTATAATGCTTAGGATTCATTTGGATTGTGTATGTTATTTGGTGATATTAATTCTCTTGTTGATTTTTGTTGATCTCAAAAATGTAAAAGTTTACTTAAAATATAAATAGAAAGTCAAGGGAAATTCTTTTGGATAATAAATATACACAACATTTGATGAATTTCATATGAAGTTTTATTAATTTTAGGTGTGAAAAGTACAATGAGTAGGGTGCACTTGGATTGCAATAAAATAAATCTACACTTTGGAAGTTTATTCTAATTAAAATATATCAATTACTTAGTTGGAAATGTGTTTGTGTGAAGACTAAAATTCCTTGTATTTACATTGCTTAATAAACTCTTAAAGTATGGCCATGGACATCATTAAAGAGGTCTTTATTTATAGTTTTTATATTTTTGTAGTTCTTATATTAATGAAATAAATGCTAGTATGTAGTTTATTTATTGATAATTAAACAATTGCATTACTTTATTTAGTGTGCATATTGTGTCTACCCATGTATCATTATTAGTTACATTAACTTTGGTGTGTGATGGTTTTAATGGAACATGGCAAAAATAGTGTGCATGATAAGGGTTAGCAACATAGCATCATATGAGTGTAATGGCATTTGTGTGAAGCATGCATCATGGCTAGTGTGCATCAAACTCATATAGTGTTCCTAATGTTCTAATGTATGCAATATGTTTAGTATCATTCACTCTTATTCATGATGATCATGATTTTCGTGTGAAGTGTATAATGGAGAAAATGTCATTGATTTGTATGGGTTTCATTTGAAGGTTCTTCAAACTTGTATGGTGTGCCTAGTGTTCTAGTTATGCATTACGAATATATGACATTATTACCATATGTGATGAAGTTCATGAATCATAATTATTGTATGACTTTATAATGATGAATATATGACATTGTGTTATATGGGTTTTGTTTGAAGGTTACATCAAACTCCTTTGTTGTGCCTAGTGTGCTTGTTCATGCATCAAACTCTTATAATGCTCCCAATGTTCTTATATATGCATTATGGTTTGTGACATTCACTCTTGTGCATTATGATCATGACTTTCATCGGAAGGATATAATGTCATATATGTCAGAGTAGCAAGGTTTTTATTTAAAGGTTCTTCATATTTCTATGGTGTGCCCTTTATGTGTGCTCTTGCATTATGATTGAGTGGTATTAACTCTTTCTTATTCATGATGATTGTATGACTTTTATGTGAAGGGTTTTACAATGAATATGTCACTAAGTTGTAGGGGTTTTCATTGAAGGTTTACATCAAAATCCTATGGCATGCCTAGTGTGCTTGTCCATACATTATGATTGAGTGATGTTGACTCTTATTCATGATTATTGTATGGATTTTGTGTGAAGGGTGTAATGATGAATATGTTACTAAGTTGTATGGGTTTTCTTTGAAGGGTGCATAAAACTCCTATGATGTGCTTGGTGTGCTTGTTCATACATTATGGTTGAGTGGGATTGACTCTTATTCATGATGGTTGTATGGATTTTGTGTGAAAGGTCTAATGATGAATATGTGACTAAGTGGTATGGATTTTCTTTGAAGGTTGCATAAAAATCTTATGATGTGCTTGGTATGCTTGTTCATACATTATGATTAAGTGAAATTGACTCGTATTCATTATGATTGTATGGCTTTTGTGTGATAGGTCTAATGATGAATATGTCACTAAGTTGTATGGGATTCTATGAAGGTTGCATCAAACTCCTATGGTGTGCCTGATGTGCTTGTTCATACATTATGGTAGAGTCAGATTGTCTCTTATGATTCTTTGGGTTTTGTTTCAAGGGTCTAATGAATGAATATGTCACTAAGTTGTATGAGTTTTTCTTTGAAGGTTGCATCAAACTCCTATGGTGTGCCTAGTGTGCTTTTTCATACGTTATGGTTGAGTGAGATTGTCTCTTATGATTCTTTGCCTTTTGTTTCAAGGGCCTAATGATGAATATGTCACTAAATTGTATGAATTTTTTTAAGGTTGCATCAAACTCCTATGGTGTGCCTAGTGTGTGTGTTAATACATTATGGATAAGTGGAATTGACTCTTATTCATGATGATTGTATGGCTTTTGAGTGAAGGGTCTAATGATGAATATGCCACAAAGTTGGAGGGGTTTTCTATGAAGGTTGCATCAAACTCCTATGGTGTTTCTAGTGTGCTTGTTCATACATTATGCTTGAGTGACATCGAATGTTATTCATGATGATTGTATGGCTTTTGTATAAGGGTTTAATGATGAATATGTCACTCATTTGTATGAGATGATTTGAAGGTTCTTTAAGCTTGTATGTTGTGCCCAGTGTGTTTTTTCATGCATTATGGTTGAGGGGCATTGATCCTCTTATTCATGATGATTGTATGACTTTTGTGTGAAAGGTCTAATGATGAATATGCCACTAAGTTGTATGGGTTTTCTTTGAAGGTTGCATGAAACTCCTTTAGTGTTCCTAGTGTGGTTGATTAACATTGACTCTTATTCATAATGATTGTATGAATTTTGTGTGAAGGGTTTGATGATTAATATGTCATTGGGTTGTATGGGTTTTATTTGAAGGTTTGTCAAACTCCTATGGAGTTCCTAGTGTGGTTGAGTGACATTGACTCTTATTCATGATGATTGTATGGATTTAATGTAAAGGATCTAGTGATGAATATGACACTAAGTTGTATAGGTTTGGTTGGGTAATATTGACTCTTGTACATGATTATTGTATGGAGTTTATATGAAGGGTGTAATAACATATGTCATTGTGTTAAATGGGTAGTGTTTGAAGGTTCTAATGACATTTGATGACATTGAGTTGTATGGATTTTATTTTAAGGTTGTACCAAACTCATATGTTGTGCAAATAATACTTGTTCTTGCATCAGTTAAGTGATATCAAATATTATGGATTTGTTGAAGGTTGGATGATGATTGTATGACTTGCATGAAGTGTCTAATTAAATATATGTCATTGTGTGTTTATTGGTTTTATTTCAAGGTGTTTTTTCATGCACGTGCATCATGGATGAGTGATATTCACTGTTATGGGACTTTTTCCCCAAGAAATGAATTAAATAAATAAAGTTTGTGAAAACTCTAGAGAATAAAAGTATATATATATATATATATATATAAGCAAATAGAAGAAAATAACAAGAAATGTAAAAAAAGAAGTTACCTTCAAATTAAAATAAAGGTTAAAAAACCTTATTAATAAGAGTACTCATATTGAGTGTGTTTCACGGGATGTTACAATCAAAAGGTTATTTGTAATATTTATTAAAGGGTGTGATAGTTGGAACCACCCTTTGGGTTATTATTTAAACCCAAAAAAATAATGTACAATAGAAAGACATAGATTTTGTTTGTTGGAGAAATTGTTGAGGAGAAGATTGTGGTTAGCACGCTGTAAGCATTGGAGAAGGGGGCACACAGAGTGTGTCCTAACCTGGGGTATAGCGTATAACCAGAGACGGTCCTAGCCAAGGCTTGGTTCACACTTGTGTTGAACATTGTTCTTCTAGAACCAACACTTGTGTAAGAGCGTAATAGCATGTTGTTCAGCCAGAAGTGGCTGAACCACTAATATGCTCCAAAGCAATTAATTGTTGGGCACATCTTTAGATTTTAATAAGATAAGTATACATTTCAGAGTTATATAATTATTTTGAGATTGGAATAAATTATATTTTTTATGTAGTTGAACTTTAAGAAGTTTTAATAAATTGTTGCAATTTATTTATTCTTGCATAATTTAATTTATAAATATTATATGTTGCATTAAAAAAAATTTATCTTGTTTGTGAAATTAGTTTCATTATATTTGTTATAGTGGAACCTCAAAAAAAGAAAATAAAAAGATTATAAATGTTAAATTAAATTATAAGATATAAAGATCTAAACTTAAAATAAATTTAATATTGAACTAAAAATGGTAATATAAATATTTATTAGTACTTGAATGAGTTTTTTTATATAGTTCAATTTTTTTATATAGTTCAAAACAGAGTATTATTTTTCATGTTAAACAAATTTTAATTTTTCCTAAGTCTACATGAGAAAATTTTAACATAAAATTTGAGCTAAGCAAATACACTAAAATAAAGGAGAAAAATACAGTGGCAGGGAAGTAGTTAACTTGTTTAATTAATTTCTAAGTGTATAATTAATTATATATTAATAATAGAATGTATATTAAATAATTGATTATACAAATTAGTAGAATTATCATTATATTTATATTTATGTTATATTATAGTAAAATGAAATATTAATATATATTTTTGTATAAATATTAAATACTTACTGATCTTGGAGATCTTGCTCAAGATTTGGTGGATTTGGTCACGGAGGATGTGAGATGTTAGCATGATCACTTCTTGATTTCTTGTTTGTTGTCTATGGGCCCGTTTGGGCCTCTTGCTACTTTTATGCTTTGTACTACTCTCTTTGATTAATAAAGTTTTTACCCTCTTTTATTAAAAAAAATACTTACTAATTTTAGAAATATTAATATATTATATTGTGTAATATTTATATTAATATTTAATTTTTTTAATAGTTAAAAAATGTAGTTATGTCATATTTTATATTTAAATATAATTATTGAAATATTGTGTAGTTAATATAATTATTTAAAAAAATATTACATGACATATATATACTTTTTTAATTAAATAAATATTTTTCTCACAAATTATTTTTCTTATAAATTATTAATATCAATAAAATTATTGTTATATTAAAATTTAAGAAATAATTGAATTTTTTTTACATTTAAAAACTATTTATTGTTTTGTATTAAAGGGGGGATGATGAATGTGGTTGATTTAGTTTAAATCCTCCCTTCTCACTAAACATTCAAGGACATATCAATCGAGTTGAATCTCTACTAAGCGAGAGCATTCACCTAACAGGTTGGGCTGTCACTTGGAATAATGCAAAAGCTCATATGTTATCAATCAATATGTCAATTTAATGCTTAAGTACTCTAAAAACCCTAATTATGTAAAACAATAAGCAAATTGATGAATTATGACAAATCCTTTTAGATTAAGATAGTAGGCAGAGGATTATAACTGACCATTTTTTAAAATTTAGGATGTAGAACAGTCGAGGACACCTCCACTAGTGCCCCTGTCCAAGGTAGTATTTTCTGCACGGAATCTGGATCTCCTCTCGACACTGATATTCACTGCACCTTCCATTTCTGCCCCAGAAAAGGTGGAGGACACTACCACTAGCACCCTAGTCCAGTATCAAATGATCTTCGGAGTGTTGGAAGCTCTTCGGATGCTGATTGCTACTGTCCAACTTATTTCTGTGTCTGCAACTCTGAAGGACACTGCCACTAATGCCTATGACCTGAAATGTTCACATCTGTCCTCTTTCTTTCAGATCCTGAATCCTTGTCTCCTGCAACCTCCTTCTACAACTCCACTATGCGAAACTCGGTCCATGTAACCTGCAATCACAAAGGAGTGTGGTTGGGGGTTGTGGTGTTTAGAGGCTTGCCTCGGTCAAGTCCCAGAGAGACAATCAAGTCTTATGAACACCGTTGTTAGATGAGAGTGCGTATCCCTGCGGGATAGAGGCAAAATCCAAATGATAAATGATAAAAAACACAATAGATGTGACCTTGAAGTGTAGATCTCATATAAATGAAGGCTCTTCAATCACATGAGAAGATGAAGTCAAATCTGCAATCACAAACACAATAACAATGCTCTGCTCTGCAACAATGAATATCATGAAATCACAAATATTTCTAAAGTTTGCAATCATCTTCTAGTTTACAAAAGAAACACTAAACATGCTTATATATGCAACTACAAACATTCCTGCTAAGAATTTTGTAATTCAAACTTGAGATGTCGACATAGGACCTAAATAACAGTCATAAACCTGACATTTAAATTTAGGGCAGACCCAAAATAGGGTAGGACTAGGGCGTTAGCGCCCAAGTCCACCCATTTTTGTTCAGGGGACATCAAAATAGCACCTCCTAGGTCCTATTTGCCATAAGACTTCAGGGTTTTCTCTTCGGGATTCACAATTATCATGCACGATGCTCTAAATGTATTCTAAGGACCTGGGAGCAAAACCTTAAGAGGGAAAAGCTCCCAATGGGACATTTTTTGACATAACTTTTAGCCCCCACTTTAATGTATGTATAAATGTCAGGCCAATACATGCATTAAAGTACGGTCAACAAATAGAGCAAACATGCCAAGCACAGTGAAGACACGCCAAACACATTGAAGACAGTAACATGCACGTAAAACATGGAGAAAATTGTTACAGTCATGCAAAACATGGAGAAGACAACATTGAAGACACGTAAAACATAATGAATACAGTGAATGTAGTGATTTTCTCATATATGAAATGCAAATGCAAGTACAAGGAAAGTAAACACACAACCCAAATGCAGGAGGAGCTCATCGCCACTAGTCTTGAAACTGCATAAAGGGCAACAAACATGCAGAACAAATCTCAAAGTGCAGGAGGAGCTCATCGCCACCAGTCTTGAAACTACACTTGAGAACAAACACGCCATACAAATTCCAAAGCATAGGAGGAGCTCATCATCATCAGTCTTGAAACTATGCTTGGAAACAAACACGCCATACACACGCACATGGAAGACACGAAGAAAACATGGCAATGAAATGATGGAAGAAACCTAGTGCTAGGTTCGCAGCCATCTCAAGCACATTATAGGTACACACCAATGATTGGGCTTTGCCACAACAATCACCGAGGACACGCTTAAGGGTTAGGATAGTCTCAGATCTGCCCTACCTACTCGGAGGACTTTTAGAAAATGACACGATGTGCAATCTCCTCGAGAAATAAACCATCCTTGCCTCTGCAGAAGGCTTAAGTGATTGCAATATAAAAAGAAAGATGTGCACTCGCTCAGAGATACAACATCTTGCCTCCGCAAAGGGCTTACAAACACGCTTCGTTAGTACCAAAATCATTAGATAGCTTATCTTATATATGCCCCCACCTTAAGGTAGTTGATATCATGTACCGATATCAAGCACATTAAGGTAGAAAGAAAACACACAAGGGAACACGAGCTCTCACAAAGCCCATGCCCCTAGGAGGTGACATGTACTTTACGATCGCCAAATGTTCCCACAGACACACAATTTCTTGCAAGAAAAGGTGTTAGCAACCATATAATCATGATAAACAACAATGCATGTAATCATTCACATCAAGAGCCAAGCAAGGAAAGATCCAAGATAGATAAAGTGTACAAAGTAGCAGTATTGTTATGTTTTGTAAGTGCGATAAGATAGCATCAAAAGATCACACAGAGTGATTCTACTAGCCAAGCGTCAAACAATATATATTAACCCCCTTGTCATGTATGGACTAGGTTCATTTTTTAATTTCTCGCTAAAGGGACACTAGCTCTGTATTAGTATTATTATTTTTTCGTCATCCGCTAGCTAGATAGAACCACTAGAGGAAGGTAAACAATAAATCAAGAGAGGAGAAACAAGTGCCTTAGGGACAGTCACATAGGAGAGTGCCCCCAAGTCACCAACCACAACGCTATGTCCTTGAGACACAATACACAACAATGAAAATAGAAGAGAAGCAATATAGAAGAATGATGATACTAATAGAAGAAGGGTACAACAGAGGCGGTCTCATGATATCCTTGACCTTACAAGAGAATCAAGGGTCATCTTAGGAGGCCTAAACAACACATAACACATCACGGGGGTAACACAACAGGGAGGTAAAGGGTTAGAAATACTTACCTATAGGGACAACTGAACTAAGGGTTCTCAACGAGCAAATCATCCTCTTCCTAATCTCGGATACTAGAGGAAAGAGGTGTGTAAGGTACCATATCCCAACTTTTGTTCTTGTTTTTACGTTGTTCATTCTTAACCTCTTGGTTTGTTTCAATGTTAGTGTTGATAAATTTTTCACTCCATTTCAAAAAATTTAGTAGGATTCAAAAAAAAATTCAGTGACATGAATTTTTATTGAAGTTTCAATGAAGGTTCGTGAGAAGAAACAAGCTTATTGGTGTATAAAGTAGAAGGAAAGATTAGGAACTTGATTATATTTTGTCTTCTCCCAAGAATGACCAAATACAGTTGGGCTTCTTGTGTGTCCACCAAATAGTATATTGTCATTAGGTTTGGGAAACATCAACAGACAATATTTCTACAAGGAAAATGGGCATGTTGTACATGAGTTTGGACATACTCCTCAAAATTGTCTTCCACAACATCTGCAAGTGAAGAGACTCAGTCTTGATCAGAAAGGCACTCTATGCCAATAAGAAGAGGTGCAACTAATATCATTTATGATGCTACCTGTAAATGAATATCACTAGAAATGATGAGCAATAACACTGCCAATTTAAAGTTCATAGTCTTCAACTATGCAAAGGGACATGGCCATTTCAAAGGAACGCTACCACATATGAAGAAAAATGGCATTCCCAAACTGATGTCATGACATAGTTTCTATAAGCTCTAGCGGCCCATTCAAAAGGATGTCTTAATATAAATAATGGTGTAGTTTACCATTTAAGATGGCACTGTCAAAGAATAGAACCGTGCAGATAAAGTGAAACGTTGCCAATGTCAGATAATAGTAGCCTCTTCATGTTAAGAATGGTGCAAGCCATATAAATCGGGGTACGACCTCTTAAAGGTTATGATGCAGTCTATGGATCAACTCAAGCAAAGACTCGACCATGGATTTAAGCATGAGAGCGGCCATAGTTCTGAGTTTCAGCCTCTAGTAAATGTTACATCAAAACACTAGCATTTATAAAGAACTTCAAAGCCATAAACAAACCCAGCCATGTAATATTGAGCGGCCTCCATTAGCAAGGCTCTCTTAATGATGCACAACTAGTGCAAGGAATGGCTAGTGATAGTGGTGCAGCCTCATGGCCGATAGGGCACTCATAGGAGGTTTTTCACAAACCACATATTTAAAATTAAAGCCATGGTCTAAATAGTGTGTGGTGTGGCTCAAAAGGAGAAGAATCAATGGTTTCTCTAAAGTAGATGTTATATCTAATCCAAAGACACATTGATCAGAATGAAGACACAAAATACATGGCTCGGCATCAAGAGATGAGCAGCCTTCACCAAGAAGAGTGATTAGCCTGCGAGATGGCGAACACTATAAATAATGAAGTGTAGTCATTAGAAAATGGTGTGCTTTCTATCAAAAGGTGTGGCGTTTAAAAGTGGCATAACCCATTCAAAGAGCTGACTCTAATAAAGATAGGCACAGATGAAGTGAGCGCGGCTATCCAAGGCATGCAATAATAATGGTGAAACAAGTTGCCAAAGGGAGATTGCAGATGGCACTAGCTATTGCAATGATGGCACTGCCATACAATACCTTTGTCATGCATCATAATAGAAGGGGTGTAGTCCATTTAGGAACAAGAGCACAACAATCAAATAAAATATAGCTCAGCTAGAAGGTTTGGCTTGATCATTTGAGATGGAGATAGATGGGTCAGCTAGTATAATGCGCTACTAGTTAAATGAGGAGGCAGAGTTCGCAAATCAATACAGTCATGTTGAAGACGACACTGGTAAAGGGTCTTACGCTTCTATTTAAACAGAGATGGTGAATGCACAGAAAGAAAGCTGATCCATAGAAGTAAATGATCAGAACACAACGTTTCATCAAAGAGACTCGCAGCAAATTTATTTTATAGGTTCAAACTCAGTTCAAAGAACAAAAGAACAGAGACACACAATACTCTGTAGATTATGGCCGCCACTTCACAGAGTATGAAAGAGCATGCAAGAGGGTGTTCTAGGGTTCACACAATGCAAGCCACAGTCACCGTCTGATCAGAAGGAGGATCAACGGATGGAAGGGCAAAGAGAAACAAAGCACTAGGAGCTGCCACTTGTCACTCCTGCCGGAGTTTGAGAAGGAGAGGAAAGTTTCATTTCAAACTAGCACCAGCTCTCCACATGGATGAAGCTGAAGGAGGATAAATAGTCTTTTATTTTGCTTTTTATAACTCATAAGTAATAAAGGGTCTCTTATTATAAGGATGGTGGGGCTCCCTTTCACATAAAGCTAAAATGCTTTATTTTAAAATGAGTTTCTTCTCATATACTCACGGGAGTAAAGTAATAAGTAAAATAAGAGTCTTTTATTATTTGAAAGGATATAGTGGGACCCTTGAATAAAGTGGAAGCTTTATTATTATTTTAGGACTCTCTATGCCTCACGGTGGATAAAATAGAAGATGCAGCCCTAATTTTTCTTACACAGCCACTTTTATTTTTAACGGTAGCCACAAAGAAGAGAGCGGAGTTAATTTTTCTCACGCAGGCAAGAGGATGGAGGAAAGTGCATTTCCAACCATGGGGAAGACTCAATTAACAACCAGACACAATTATCTGCCAACTTTTGCGGCAGATTTTATGGGGGCAGTTACAAAGATTTTCAGAGGATTTTCTTCAGCGGGTTTTTTTTTTCTGGGTTATAAATGTAGATCTGAGACAGAGTTCTAGAGTTCCAAGAGTTCCACATGCACATATCCGAGATTTGAGAATTAGACATAGAAATATTTTTGTCTCAACAGTGCCTCTTTAGGAGAGTTGTAATAGTCTATTTTGTGCAAATCGTTGCCTCTGTAGATTTATTCTTCCTCAAATAAAGAGGTGGTGTTGTGTGCAGATATGAATGTGTCTCTTTCTCTTCTTTCTTTCTTTCTGTTTCTTAAAGCCTCTGTTAAATCTGTTTATCAAGCTAATTAATTGATCATGCATCATGCTCTTTGGTTTTCCAGTTAAATCTATTAGGGTTTGACATTGTGCAACTGGGTTGGTTTAAATCTGGGTCATCACCATAGGATTAGGAGTTTTATTTCATTGTATCTGTAATCTTGTTTCTTACCCTTTTCCCACAACCCCATTGAAAAAAGGAAGAGCTGGCTTCCTTAAAATCTGGAGGTTATTTTGATAAGCAATCCCACGTTTTCAGAGTTTCCCATGTTGTTGGATTAGACCCACAAATTTATACATCAACAGTTAGGTTGAATGTTTTCTTGTTGAGTTGCATTTTGTTGGGCAAAAGCTTGTCTTCTCTTCCTCCTTTCTCTTGCTTGTCTATTCCTTCTTATCTTACTATTGATCTCTTCAAAGACATTGTTATATTTTTCTATAGGAGTTTGCACATTAGAGGAGGAAGCACCATGTTCAAATTTCATTGGTGTTGTTGAAATGTTTTGTTCTTGATGAAAACCTCCTGATCCCTATAAGGATGGTGGGGGAGGAACCTCAACATAGATAGCATCTGTCCATGGACAAGGTGAGTTATGAAACTTTTCATTGTCCACTTCTACCATGCCACTTATTTCATCATAGTCATAATAGTCTTGTGTTATTCTTATTTCATTTTGTCGTTTTCCTTTTGCTCTTAGACGATCTTCAAATGCATGTTGTTCTTATCTTATTGTTTGTAAAGGAGGCATGGTCACTTAGCTAATTGTTTTGCTTTTTATCATATGTAGTCTAGGAAAGATTGGTCTCTTCATGGCTTAGGGTCTCTATCAGGTTAAGACCAAAAGTAATCAAGAGTGAAATTCTTGTCCTTAGCCGGAGGTTGATATGAATTATGGTGGATATACGTATTTCTTGATGCAAAGGGAATTTTAGGCATTTATGAATAGTTGAGGGGACTACATTCATAGCCTTAAGCCATGGATGTCCTAGTTTTACATGGAAGAGGTCGGATAAGGGGATAACATCAAATAACTGATCCACAACTTTATCATATACTAAGACCAATAAGGTTATCTTCCCAAATGTGTTCATCAAGGCTCCATTATGTGTTTTAATTCTCAAATCCACGAGTTCATAATAATCGTGTACCAAATCATGTTTAAGAAGAAACTCTTCCATAACCACATTAGTCATGCAATTAGGGTCTATAAGTGTTCCATGCACAAGTCTTTCCATTATGTTCACTGTAATGTAAAGAGGCCCTTCAGTATCTACCATTTCTTTGTCATGAGGTGTAAATGTTATTTCAAGTTCAGGGGCTCTTCTTTTCAAATAAGGCCTAGGAGGAAGCCTAGCATTATCGTTGTATTGAGAAGCCATGTATATGTTTTCAAATGAATGCCAAATCAAATTTTAAATATTGTCAACACTTATGCAAGAAACAAATGCAAACGTATGTATGAAAATGACCTAAAATGCTTGATTTTTCAACTTTTTCAATGCAAATGAGTGAAAGAAGAGGTGTTGTAAAGAATTTCAAGAGAGATAGCAAATAGTATGTCTGATAACAATCCAATGATGCAACAATATCCTTCACAACACACCTTTGATGTAATTCTAGGGTGATGACAAGTCAAAACGTAGTGAAAATACACCTAAAATATGCAATTTTCACCAATTTTCAATGTAAATGCCTAATAGAGAGGGTGTTGTAAGGAATTTAAGGAGCGGAAGCAAATTATAACCCTGATATCAATCAAATAATGCAGCAAAATCCTTTACAACATGTCTATAGTGCAAATCTAGAGAGACGATAAGACCAAATCTAGTGAAAATGCCAAGTCTTCAAACCCTAGACAGGAAATTATTGTAAGAATGAAACTATGATGCAACACTACAATTAGAAATCAGTCATAATGAGTGTTTTGAAAGAGTAGTAAAATATGAAACAAGATTTTGACTACAAACCCTAGCTAATGCAAAACTAGGTTTTTATGAAAAATGCACGATTTCAAGCAATTTTTAACAATTTAAACATGAAGATGCAATGCAAGTGAATACTAAATGATGAAATTTTGTAATTTAAATCCGATTTAATGAAAATAACCGAAAGTAAATGAATTGAAATGCAAATTAGTTCAAAATATGCTAAAATGCAAGCCTAAGATGCTCATTTTTTTCAAAATTTTCAAAATTTTCAATTTTTTTAAATTTTTCAATTTTTTTGTAATTTTTCAAATGCAATAAAATGAATGAATGCAAATCTATCACACAACACTTAGTAAGGTGCAAAATTCAAACAAACATGGGTTCACCAAAATGTTTTGTATGAAAAAGAGGGGATGATGAATGTGGTTGATTTAGTTTAGATCCTCCCTTCTCATCAAACTTTCAGGGACATATCAATCGAGTTGAATCTCTACTCAGGGGGAGCATTCACCTAACATGTTGGGCTGTCACTTAGAACAATGCGGAAGCTCAGATGTTATCAATCAATATGTCAACTTAATGCTTAAGTACTCTAAAAACCCTAAGTATGTAAAACAGTAAGCAAATTGATGAATTATGACAAATCCCTTTAGATTGAGATAGTAGGCAGAGGATTAGAACTGACCATTTTTTGAAATTCAAGATGCGGAATAGTCGAGAACACCTCTACTAGTGCCCCTATCCAAGGTACTATTTTCTGCATGTAATCTGGATCTCCTCCCGACACTGATATTCATTGCACCTTCCGTTTCTACCCTGGAAAAGGTGGAGGACACTACCACTAGTGCCCTAGTCCAGTACCAAGTGATCTTCGGGGTGTTAGAAGCTCTTCAGAAGCTGATTGCTATTGTCCAACTTATTTTTGTGTTTGAAACTCTAGAGGATATTGCCACTAGTGTCCGTGTCCCAAAATGTTCACCTCTATCCTCTTTCTTTTAGATCTTGAATCCTTGTCTCCTACAACCTCCTTCTGCAACTCCACTCTGTGAAACTTGGTACCTGTAACTTGCAATCACAAAGGAGTGTGGTTGGGGGTTGTGGTGTTTAGAGGCTTGCTTCGGTCAAGCCCTGGAGTGACATTCAAATCTTCCAAACACTGTTTTTAGATTAGAGTGCATATCCCTATGCGATAGAGGCAAAATCTAAATGATAAATGATAAAAAACACAATAGATGTCACCTTGAAGTGTAGATCTCACATAAATGAAGGCTCTTCAATCACATGAGAAGATGAAGTCAAATCTGCAAACACAAACACAATAACAATGCTCTGCTCTGCAACAACGAATATTATGAAATCACAAATATGTCTAAAGTTTGCAATCATCTTCTAGTTTACAAATGAAACACTAACCATGCTTATATATACAACTACAAATATTCCCGCTAAGAATTTCATAATTCAAACTTGAGATGTCGGCATAGGACCTAAATAATGGTCATAAACTCAACATTTAAATTTAGGGCAGGAGTAGGGCGCTAGCGCCCAAGTCCACCCTCCCATTTTTGTTCAAGGGACATCAAAATAGCACCCCCTAGGTCCTATTTTCCATAAGACTTCAGGGTTTCTCATCGGGATTGACAATTATCATGCAAGATGCTCTAAATGCATTCTAAGGACTCAGAAGCTAAACCTTAAGAGGGAAAAACCTCCAAGGGGACATTTTCTGGCATAACATTTACTAATTGCTTCTTAAATTACAATTCTATTATTATCTCTTAAATTTTAATATAAAAATAGTTTTTGTGATATTAATTTTTTACATTTAAAATTATTTTAATTACTTTTTATTAGTACAATGAGTTTTTTTATCTAGTGATTAATCTATCTAGGAGTTTTTTTTTGTTCGGTAAGTGTGAGGATATTTAGGTTGGCCCACTCCAGCGGAGGTCACAAGAGGTATCTCCTCTACATCCACATATTCAACTTAGAGCTTAGAACCACTTATACAACTCAAATCAACTTAAGAGCCACTAGATGTTACTTGGGAGATTTGAACTTGGATCTCCATCTTGAAAACCATATGGCCTTGCCATTTAAGCACAACCCTTTTCACAATCTATCTAAGAGTATTATTTTTCATGCTAAGCAAATTTTAATTTTTCCTAAGTCTACATGAGAAAATTTTAAAAATCATTTATCTGTGTTGTGATTGGCTCAAAATTTGAGCTATTAAGGACAAATTTTGCAAAATACTATTTTGAGTAAAATAAACACACTAAAATCAAGCGAAAAAATACGGTAGGAGGGAAGTAGCTCAATACTAACAGATTAACTTGTTTAATTAATTGTTGGCTAAACTATTGTCTAGAATTTGATTATTAAACAAATAATTTTTTTAATGTTACACAAATAATATTTTTTCTTTACCTTTATGCAAATATTATGTCAAAAATTCTAATATCTATATTAATATAATATTCATGTTAATGTGATTATTTAATTTTTATTCATTGTATATATTATTTATGAATGTGATATTTTAAAAATTAATAAAACCATATAATTAATTATATATAATAATAGAATGTTTATACAAATTGTTTTTCTTATAAATTATTAATATCAATAAAATTATTATTATATTAAAATTTAAGTAAATAATTGAAATTTTTTATATTTAAAAACTATTTGCTAATTGCTTCCTAAATTACAATTTTATTATTATCTCTTAAATTTTAATATAACAATAATTTTATTGATATTAATTTTTTATATTTAAAAATTATTTGCTAATTGCTTTTTAGTACTTACCTTTGGCAGTACTATTGCAATGAGTTTTTTAATCTAGTGATTAATCTATCTAGAGTAAACCAATCAAAACAAAGTATTATTTTTCATGTTAAACAAATTTTAATATTTTCCTAAGTCTATATGAGAAAAATACTGTGGGAGGGAAGTAGATGGCAGATTAACTTGTTTAATTAATTTGCCAATGGCTAAATTCTTGTTGGGAATTTGGTTATTAAACAAATTTTTTTTTAATGTTAATATTATAACAAAAATTCTAATATATATATTAATATAATATTTAATTTTGATTCATTGTATATATTATTTATAAATCTGATATTTTAAAAATTAATGAAACCATATAATTAATTATATATTAATAATAGAATGTATATTAAATTATTGATTATACAAATTAGTAGAATTATGATTATATTTATTGTTATATTATAGTAAAATGAATTATTAATATATATTTGTGTATAAATATTAAATATTGAAATATTGTACTGATCTAAATATTAATATATTATATTGTGTAATATTCATATTAATATTTAATTTTTTGAGTAGTTAAAAAATGTAGTTATGTCATATTTATAGAAGTTTGAGCCAAAATTAATTGAGTGAATGGAAGTATCAAATCAAATTGTATTGATAGTTGAAATGACAAGTACATATAAGTGAGGGAGATGTAGTTATTAGTTAAGGGAAAGACTCCTACAAACTAGCATGAGTGGCTAGTTTAGTGGGAGACTTGATGACCCCTCAACTAACCACCCAACAACCACCCAACAACCTTGACATGTGTCAAGATTGTGTAAGGGCACACCTAAGTAGGCTTATGCCTAAGTGTATAATATATATGAAATATATATACACTAGCACCCCTCCTTAAGCATAGCTTAGGTGGGTACAAATGAAATGGGTCCCTGCTACAAAGCTTGGTGAGACACCCATGTACAATGCAAATATGAAATTGGGTCCCAGCAACTAGGCCTGATGAGGTACCCAAGTACAATTCAATCTCTTAGAAATGGAGAAAACTAAAAACCCAGTGGGAAAAAACTACCCTCCAAGAGAGAGAAAATGAAATTGTACAGGTGAAGAAGTACTACTTCTTTCACTAAGTACAATATAAGATTCTCCCTGGATAGGAGAGAAAATAGTGGAAGGTCTATGAGACCCCCCCATAATACATGTCCTGCTACAATGACGCTGGATAGTCAAGGAAGGATGCAAATGTAGATCCAAGAATGCCGAATAATGTTCCTTCCCTTGGGAAGAAATGAAACCACATGAAGATGTAGGCTATCTTCCCATGCGAAAAGATGTATGTATGATTTTGAATCATCCTTAAGCTAATCCAAGGATGATGATGCCCATGTCGATGTCTTCAAAGAGTTCTCAAGTGTCCCCATGTCGATGCTGAAGAATGCCATAACCAAATCAAGTGCATGCCCAATAGATGAGGATGATGATGATCCAAAACCATTTGTAGGATGATGTAGAGCCTGAGTATCTGAATAGGATAATGGAGATGCAACTTCATCAAAATTATCATTGAAGAGAACACTGATGTCCTCAATGTGTGCTTCCATGTCAGCAATGTAGGACTCTACAAACAGACAAGCAATGTTAGGTAGAAATATGTCCAAATCAGCAATGCTAGGAAGACTGATTGCCTATTTCAAAGAAGTGCTGGAAGCTTTCGACTCTGAAATCTGATGAAGCAATAGTAGAAGTGATGATTTCTTCTATGTCAATGGAACATTCTATTTATGTATCATGATTAGGGATGTGAGTTGTGATCAAAGTAGGATCATGTGGGAATGAAGAAACATTGGAGTCTCCATTTATCTCCCAAAATTTGATCCATAATGCATGTGGACAGTCAATATCCATGATGGAATACAAAGCATCATCTGGAATATGTAAACTTATTAATACACAAATATGATCACGATGATTAAACCACTTAGCCTTCTGAGATTGTTTATTAGGTTCAGGGATAAGTCCATATAGATAGGGTATGAGATTATAGAACCTGAGATGTTTCAGCATGCCTTCACACTAGGACTTATAGTTTCCCTTGTTTAGGCTGATTATAGAAGAGTGAGTTTCATTCATATCCCATGATTAGAAGAAGTTAATTCCTTTAGACAACAGAAAATCATCACATTAGGTAACCCTCTAATTAGGTGACCCCCTAGTTTTGGTACTTTATAACTTAGTGTGTTTTACAATGCAAGTAGGTTCAAAGCGTGGGAAATGGAAAAACATTAACATTTGCAAAAGACGGTGCTCAATTTCGAGCTATTGAGAAAAAATTATTACATAATCAATTTCCCACAAGTGACCTCGTTTAATGCATGTGCACTTGAAAAGCAAAAAAATGCCTATGGCAAGAGGTAGCCTAGTCGTCCAACCACTCATTGCAGTTAGCAAAGATTGAAGAGTACAATAGTTTTATACATGAGTGGGAATTAGCCTCCTGTGAACCTGGGCCTCATCCTTTGTCTTCGTTCGGCGAAGATACATGGGTTTATTAAAAAACAATAATCCTTCAAATCAATTTTACCCAAATTTTAAATTCCTGCTATTGTAAAAAAACATAATTTTAAATGCTTTTACATGCCTATTTTGTTTTAAAATTGAAAGCATAATTCTAAATGCATTAAAAAATAAAATTAGGGCAAAATATTGAGGAGATTAGGGCAAATATCATGCAAAACAGAGGTAATATAATCTGCCTTGCACACAGAAAAAAAATGTTGGTCAGGTAGAGCCAAATCATGGGGTCCAATCCACCTTGTATAGAGGCAAATCATGAGCAGTCAGAGGCAAATCATGGTCGTGAGAAGGTAGAGGCAAATTGTGGGGAAAGGCTCCTTCAAAAGGTTGGCTCGCATACCAAAATGTTGATTACACAAAGCAACCAAAGATGGAGTATGGCCTTAGTATCAAGGCTTACAGCCTTGTTTGGAGGTCTGCAGCCTTTCTGATACACTAGCAACCTTCTCAACAGGCTCGCATCCAACCGTGAGCTCCTTCGTCCTCCTCTCTACAGAAAAAAAATAAAATAAAAAAAAAAACACAAACAAAAAGAAATCAAAGAACATAGCTCGGTCTCCTTGCTACTTGACTTTTCGATGAGGTCGGTGACCTTTTTGAGAGAGGCCACACTAGTCAAGCCCGATGTAGGGATAGAAATAGGGTCAATGACCACCAATTTCTAGAACAAAGCAAGCACCAATAAGAGAAAGCACCTCCAAACCAATCGATCCAAACCTCATACGTGATGGAGAAGCTAGACTTCAGATGATGATATGGATTGTAGATGAATAGAAGTTGATGGATTATTCAGATTATGATGTGGATTGTGCAAAAGCATGGACCATAGGGATGTGATGAGGGAGATATGTAGTATAGGGGATGCAAGATGGGTGGATGGGGGTATGTCGGAATACTATGGGGTGAAATACAACCATGACCAATGGTTGCACACACCATGATGTATTTTGAAGCTTATATTTTGGATGTGGAGTGGGTGGTAATGGGGATCAACATAGGGGATTTTTGGATGGCCGATTTGGGGTTTTAGGGACCCAAATAGACTTAAGAATTGTGGGATTTGATGGGGAGTGGGGTGTTTGGCATTTTTGGGATTTTTGGGATTTGGAGGTAGATGCCTCATTTGGATTAGTTACTTTTTGCTTGGGGACCCACACCATTTTTGTTTTTTCTTTTTCTTTTGATGGTGTGGGTTTTGATAGCCTTTTGGATAGATTTTTCTATATTTTTTTGCATTTGTGCCCTAAAGCAAGGGGATCTTTAGGATTTTTGGCTTGATGGGTAGAGGCATCCAAATTTTTATTTTTGAATCCCATGAGTGTTTTGGTAGCTTCTTGTTTGGATGATGTGTGCTTTTGTTGGTCATGATTTGGGATTTTAGGGGATCAAGATTTATGGATGGGAGTTGGAAGAATGGGGGGATAAGGGTATTTGAGGATGAAAGGATGAGGGAATTTGATGATAGGGATATTAGGCATTTGGAGGATGGGAGGCTAAGGAGATTTGAGGATAGGGACCATGTTAGGAGTTGGAAGTAGTGGAGGTAAAGTTGATGGGGGGATGTGTTTGGTTACATTCTTTTGCAAATGATATGACGATGGAGGGATGGGGACATATGATTTGGAGTTGCAATGAGGTGCAGTATTTTTGAAGCTAGAAGAAGATGCTTTATAAGGTGTGTGGATGTTACCAACATGGATTGATTGTTTTCCTTGGGATGTATAGACAATGCCATGCAAGGATGGATGGAATGTGGTGTGGATGGCTCCAAGATGCCTTGTTCATGAAGGCCTAAACCTTTGCCATGATATTTCATGTTTTGGAGTATGCGACACGTAATAGGATGTTTGGTGCTTTAGAAACAAGACGCGAGTCCATTATTTGTTGGAGGATAGGTGGTGGATGGAATTTGCTCACCTCCTACAAGGGAACCACCACAAATGAAGGTGTTTTTTCCAAGTGGATAAGAGGATGGATTTGGGATGGGATTGGTAGATGGTGATAAAGGATCAACGTGGGATGATAAAGGGGTGATAGGAGATGGGTGGGATCAATAAGAGATGTCGTGGTAGAAGTGATAGGGTTGCTATGGATAAGTTGATCATTAGATGGGAGAGGATTTGGGATGGTATTAGATGGAATGCTCAAATCTTGATTAGGATAGGAGGTAGATATTTCAACATGCTTTGGATTTAGCGCTCGGCATAGCTCATGTGTTTGGATAGAAGTGGAAGTGATTTGGATGGATGTGATAGGTGCTTGACTTGTGTTTATGGTAGAAGATGATGGCAAATGTTTCCTTGCTAATAGCCAATGCATGGCATCCTTCATAAGTGTGTGAGTTTTTGAACAATATAATGGATGGATAATGATGGTGGATGGTGTAGGATTAGGATTAGGATTGGATGAAGGGATAATGGGACATGATAGTGGTATTTCTTGGATGGGCTCTAGGATAGGCATTGGATTGCATGGTGGTGTTGGAGAGGCATGAGATGCTACAGGGTCAGTGGAATTGGAAGGCCCCATAGCTTTGCTTTAGTTTTTGGCTAACATTCTTTGGAGGAGATTCTTCAAGGAATCTTTGGTTGATGGCTTAGGATTTGGGAGGTTTGATGGTGGATTGTGAGGTACATAGGATGATGGATTAAGGTTGATAAGGTTGGAGGGATGTTGTGATGGAGGGATTGGAGGGATTGATGGATTGTAAGGTGGGGGATGCACATGTGGAAATGATTGTTGATGTAAGCTTTGAATTTCGGCCATGAGGCATGTTAGGTTGGTGTTCCCTTGATCAATGTTAGCATGATAAAGGTTTGGGAAGGATAAGTTGGGGGTATTGGTTGGTTGGATAGGTAAGATGGTGTGGATACATAAGGGAATGAAGATTGATATGAGGTTGATGGGAAAGGATGAAGGTGTAGATGAGGGTTGATATGGTTTTGATGGGATGGATATGTAATGTATTGATGAGGATGAACTAGGAGTTTGAGAATCTCCAATGATGAGGTGTGCTAGGGGATATCTCTAATGATATTTTTGCTTTTTTCCTTAGTGATAGGATCAAAATCCTCATTGGCATATTTAAGTCTTTGTAAATATTTCATTGCTACATAAGGATCCCTGTTATTAGGAGGCTATGAGATGATGTTGGATAATGGATGATTGTGATGTTGGGGATCAAATTTCAAAACCTTAGGATGATTTGTTTTGATTTGATTTGATGGATGATTGATGATTCTCTATGCTTAAGGTAGACTAAGACATTTAAGCAATAGAGTTGATTGGGTTAATTTGATTCGATGACTTACTTAAGATAGACTAATGATCTCAAGCAAGTTTGGATAAAAGTTGATGATGATCAACTAAGGTCTTGATTTTTGATTGGGTTGATTTGGATTTGGATTATGGTTTGGAGGATTTGGATTGATGCTTGGATGAAGTTTGATTGGTGTGGGATGAGGGATAAATGGATTAGATTAGGATTTTGATGAAGGTTTGGAAGATATTGAGGATTTTTGATGTGGGATAGTTTTGATCAGGATTTGGATGAGGTTTGATAAGGTTTGGATAGTGTTGATTTGATTGGATGATGAATTGGATAGTTAGTTAGAATGATGATGTGGTTGATTAAGGATGAGGTAGATGTGATTAGGATAGGATTGGATGATGTGGATGAAAGTGATAAGATGAAATTGGATGATGATATGGATAAGGTAGATGATTAGAATGATGAAGTGAATAGAAGATATGATATAAGATTGGTATGAATTTAGATTGGGATGATTAGGATGATTAGGATAAGTGATTTGGAGAGATGGGCTGGATGAATGATTTGGATGACTAGGTTAATGATTAGGATGAAATGGATGATTTTGGGTATGGAAGCAGATGACACTAAAAGCTGACCCAATGGTGCTAATAGAATGACTGATAACGTTGAAGGACACACTAAAAGCTCATTGAAGTAGGGTATGATAGATGGTGCTGACAGAGGTTCTAATAGTGCTAAACAGAGGACTAATAGAGCTAAAAGACCATTGAAGGTTTGAAAGTAGTTGGATTTTGATTGGAATATTTAATTTTTTGGCTCCAAGATCTTGGTAAGAGATAATGTAAGAAAGAAAGACACAATGGTTGACTTCAATGCATAATATTGATTTTTTTGATTCACGAGTTTTCACATGGAAGACACACCATTCACATGAACATCCCTAGATTATTCAAGTGGGAGTATATAATATTATGAGCTCATCTTGTTGCCTTTATGTAGGTGTGGCATGCAAGTCCCATGAGGAGGAGCTAATTATTTTTTATCACCCAAGATTGCTCTTACGTCACAAGGGGAGAGCATACATGACATGCATGTTCGTTTCTAGAGGGCATATGCACTTGGCGATAAAATCAATGTGGTTTGTGCGATGAGTAACTTCCCGATACCTATAGGTATCCAATGCATCACAAGCTCATATGGCTGAGAGGTCTTAATCTAGGATTGAACAAGCTTTCTAAGGAGTCCTTGATATACACAAGGTACATGAGGTCCAAACCATGAACATTAGTCCATTGAAGGGATTGTGGTACAAGCGATCAATCAAGCATCACATCACCTTGTGTTTGGAATCACCCAGGGCCCCAAGGCTATCTCAATGACAATGCAACTAGATTGAGGTACAACTTTTGTTCTACCCCCTTTGATATACCCCGCTGGTAAATTTGGTTGAGGTCATCCCTTGGGGGGACGAAATCCCCAAGCAGACTTTCTAAGAAGAAACCACCCTTTCTTTTGATCACCCAAGATCGCATGAGGTGTAATGGGAGAGTATACACAAAAGGTGACCCCTTTGGGATACAAAGATAAACAAAGATAGTTCGCAAGTAGACTTTTGATCCCCAAGATCACCCTAAGGTGCGAGGGGAGAGCATACGTCTACAAGCAAACAACAAGCAAAGAAAGCAAGGCTAATTCCCCTACTTTAACCTTAATGTGCCTAAGAGCTAGTGATAAAATGATACTTTGGTTGCGAATCTGCACACAAGATGTTAGTAGGTTGATAAATGATGCTTGGACAAATGTTTTGGATACTTGCAAGAAGATGTTAGACCCCTACAAAAGCTTGTAGATTATGTCAAAAAAGTGGCCATTAAAGTAGAGACGAATAGCACTAATAGATAGACTCATAGAGCTAATAGATAGACTCATAGCGCTAAAACATATACAAATGGCACTAATATAGAGACATATGGTGCTCAAATAGAAGCAGATGGTGCTAAATAGAGGCTGATTATGCTAAGTAGAGGATGAATGATGTTAATGTAGCTGACTACACTAAACCTGACACTAATGGCGCTAAATTAGATGATAGTGCTAAAACTGACTCTAATGGCGCCAAACTAGCTGATGGCGCTAAAAGTGACTCTAATGTTGCTAAACTAGCTGATGGCGCTAATGCAGCTGATGGTGCTATGATGGATGCATATAGCGCTAAGGTAGCTGATAGCGCTAAAATGGATATAAATAGCACTAAAGCAATTGATGGCGCTAAGATATTAACTGAATGCATTAAAATAGGATAGAGTCATATTTGATAACTGTGAACTATATCACAGAGTCTAATGGCATCATTCTAGGTGTAGATAGCACTAAAATGATAGATTAAGGCAGACCTACACAAAAACAGAAGTTTCTTGCTTTGAAATGATCAAGATGGGATGTTAGAGGACATACAAGGTTAGTCTAGCAAAAATAAGTTACATCAATATTTAGTCCAAAAACAGAGCAAATGATGTGAGTTATGCAAGATTAGGTGAGGTCTAAATGCTTTTTTCAAGATGAGATAGATTAGGTTATTTTCAAAAAGCTAAATGCCTAGAAGCTCAACTAAAAAAAAACTAGAACCCTACAAGCAAGAATGAGTGAAAACTCGAATGTTAGAAGTGATGTGAGAAAAGAATTTTTTTTGTTGTTGTCGTGTAAAATGGCGTTGAAACATGTGTCAATGGCACTAATAGAAGAATAGATAGTGCTAATGCAGAAGCATATAGCGCTGAAATAGGCCCTAATGGCACTAATCTATGAGCAAATTGCGTGACTGTGGAGGCGGATGGCACTGAACCAGACCTGCATGTTGAAAACCTTTACAAAAACTCACAAATATGTTAGCTAAGGACTAGGGGGTCCCACTGGGTGTGCCAAATGAAGATGAAAGAAAACATCAAAGGAAACAAAACATTAAAATGCAACAAAATATAAATGATATACCTTCGAAGATCTCCCTTGCTCCTTGATAAGGTTGAGGAGAAGCATCCAAAGTCACCTAACTTTACCTAAGTAGATGATAGTGTGTATGTGTAATGTATGTGGATTGCTCAATGCATTTCAACACAATGTGGATTTGGTAGAGGACTTAGGCTAAAGATTTGAATGATATTTGATAAGGATGAGAGATGGATAGAGATGAGATAAGGATGGTTTATCATTTTGGCATACTGAGGGTAAGATGAGGAGATATGATAGAAATTTAGACAACATAAGGATGTTATGAAGAAGTTGTTAAAATGGCTTGGGTTGGCCTTGTATTTATAGGCAAATTGGAGGGGATTTGAATTCAATGGCTAGGATTCAAAGTTGAAATCAAGGATTGAGATGAGAGGATGAGATCAAGGGCTAAGATCTCATCAAAAAATATGAATGGCTGGAATTAAAAGTGAATTTCAAATTCACCTTGGGAAGGGTGGGGAGGATTAAAAATGAATTAAAAATTCAGTTTGGGAAGAGTTTTTTTAATCGGTACAAGCTTTTGATCAGAGCTATGAACCAGTGAGGTCACAACAAAGGGGACCTCGTCCCTTGGTATTAACACCTGGCATGAATGCCTGCATCAATGTTGGAGGTTCAAACCCGTGAGCTTATTGGCCTAGCGAAGGCCCATAGCCTGCAAGCACAACAACCCAACGAAGGCACAAGACTTGCAAGCACGTTAGCCCAACAAAGGCACAAGCCTACAATTTCATTGGCCTAGCAGGGGTTTGAACCCTGGTGGCTGCCACTACAATCAGGCAACTTGACCACCGACCCACACTATTAATGACCATTTTGGGAAGAGTTGGATTAAGACATGTCAATGAATTAAAATTCATTTCCATGGAGGAGTCTTGAATAAAAAAATAAGTTTATTGGTGAGTCTGTGAGTCATGTGACACATGTGTCTTTTTGGAAATTACATGTGTGAGCTCTTTGTCTAAAAAAGAGCTCTAACATGAAAAGGGAAAGATGAGTTGGAAGGGTCATGTGACCCTTTGGATTAAATGATAATTTTTTATTTGAGGGGTGTGGGAGAAGGTGTTAAGTGAGGTTTGACCAAGTTAATCAAGTGATTAACTTAATTAATGTGGCTGGACAAAATTAGTGAGTGGGCTAATCAAGGGTTAAAATTAATTAAATAGGGGTTTATTTAATTAATTTAGGTCTAAGGGTCATGTAGGCTAGGGTAGCTAATTAAATAATTGATATTTAATCAACTAGGCTAGGTTTAGGCTATAGGATAGGGAGATTAATTAAATAAGCATGTTTTACTTAATTAATCAGGATTAGTAGATGGAGAAATTAACCAAATAAATATTGAGAATATTTATTTAATTAATGAGGGATAGTGTTGTAAGGTTTAGTGATAAATTAGGTGAATTAATTTATCACCAGTGGATGAATAAGATGAATGGTTTAGGATAACTTATTTAAATAAATTTGATTTATTTAATTAATCGGCAAAGGGTAAATTAGTGATGTGAGGATGCGGGAAAGTGGCTTGCAGGGCAAGTCAATTTCAGGTGTCTACAATTACATTAAGACATTCTCTTCGAGTAGGCCCAAAGCTAAATGGAAATTGACATGGGTATGTTACACTTTGATTCTACAATATTAATTCTATATAAATTTATTTTAATTTTAGTTTGAAAAGTTGCTATTCTCCCTACAAGATGCATGTATACCCATCCATTATACATCTATAGCCATCCATTGACATGGCCTATGCATGCCGATGGAAAGTGATATAACATAGACTAATGAATATTCCTCCTAAATATAATCTCAAGGAAATAAGAAAAAAATCATAGTTAAAAACTTGCAATACATGGTAAATATAAATGCTCTAACATTTTAACACAATTAAACAACAATATTTTTTTAAACATATCTTGGAAGAGATTAAATTTGCATAAATTTTGTTACTAGAACTATTGTATGGGATGGTGTACATGCACTCTGATCTCTATGGAATACACCCAAATCTCTTTGTATTGAATATTCACCTTTCATGTTTGGAAATTTGTGCAACACTAACCTATTATATAGAGACTTGTCTAACTTCATTTTTTAACTTGATTTTTATAAATGTTTTTAACTTGATTTTTATAAATGTTTCTAACTTGATTTTTATAAAAAGTTTCTTAAATTGGAGAGAGAAATTTCTAAAACTGTGATGTCATATGTCTTCAAGAATGTGCAAAATTTTAATAAATTCTCATGTTGGGACTATAAATTATTTAAAACTTGGCCACTACTAAAACCACCAATAGTTCATGGATAAATTAAGGGCAACATTACTAAACCCAATTGGTCATTGATAAAATGACTAGTTCCTTTGACATCTCTTGTCAAAATTAACTTTGATGGAGCCTCTCATGGGAATCTTGGGCTCTTATGTGTAGGATGTGTTCTAAGGGACAAATAAGGAAAATTTATACTAGTTTCTTCCATAAAGCTTCCAGTGGGATCTAATAATGACGTAGAAGTCCAAGCATTGATATTGCGATTAGCAATTGCTCAAAAAGAAAATATAAAGAGAATTTTTATAGAGGAGGATTTTGTGTTGACGATAAATGCCATCAAACTAGGGAGAAACAATAATAAGAGGTTGATAAACATTCTCCAGATGGCTTGGAATTTGTTAGATGATTTTGAATATTATGAATGTGGCCATTATTACTGTGAACTCAATAAACTAGCATATAGGTCCAAATTCAATGGTAATTGAACATGGGGAAGAGTATATTGAAGGCAAAGAGTGGAAGAAATGAAAAGATAAGGATTTATTGTTTATAGAATTAAGGGATAGAAGAGTCATCATGTTTTCATTAGCCACCCAACTAGTGGATAACCAATAAATTTTTTTATTTTATCGAACCATTATTGTGAGTGCACTTGTACATGTAGTTGAAGTATTAATGACCATATAGATGAGCTAGCAATGATTTTATAAACGACATATGGGATTACTTATTTCAAACAAAGTGTGGTCCACTTCTAGATTGTGAAAGGATTTAAAATTCATCTTGCACAAGTGAAATCCCTGATCTCATCTTACAATAAAGGTGACATTAAGGTGGATGGTTTTTTAAAGAGTGAGGATAAGTATCTATTATCAACATGTATGAGCGGATATCAAATTACTAGGAAATGAGTGGTTAAATCGAATCCAAGCCTTGGTGATGCAAAAATTAGTCCTTTTCCCGATTTTCTTTTAGGATTTATTAATGTGGGAAGTAATCACTATTGCAAATGATATGCTCTTGTTTCTATGCCATCTACATGTGGAAATGATAGGTGTCCCCTATGTGAAGGGCATATTAATAAACACTTCAATCCTTATTCAAAGTTGTAGTTGAAGAACTTAGATTTGTTAAGAATACAATCCTTTCCTATTAACATGCGCGTGTACATTCATACCTATAAGTGGGAACCTATAGAAGTTGGTTGGTATGACTTGGTTTTAAAACTAGCTCATGTCTTTCTATTTGATAGTGAGATAATTGAAAATACTAGGAGTGTAAATGGTCAAGATATTCTCATGGCTTTCCCACATATTTTGGGGTACAACACTGTGGTGTTGATTTTCCTATCTAACTTGATGGATATCATTCAAGAAATTGGATTGGTTATTCTCTTGACAATGACTATGTTTAGACCTACTTGCTCTTGAAAGAAAATTTTAATAAGGAAATGGAGCAATACGATTTTACTAATGGTATAACGATGATTGGGGAATCTTTCCTCATAATTTATTATCTTTCTACCCAGCATCAAGGTGTGTCTATAATATGATGCAATAGGGTCTTAACAACAATTGTTCGAATGCCTTCATGAGAGTAGTAAGCTCACACCACCATGTACTAGGTGAGTCAATGATTTCTAAAGGTAGAAAGGTGTTTAGTGCTATTTGTCTATAGTTGCACCATGCCTCCAAGAACTCCCCATCTAAGAAAGTACCCAAGGTCCCCAAGGGTAATGTTCCCTCTATAGCTCCTGCTAATGTTTCTTCCTCAGCTATAGCCTCTATCTTAATTCATGTTCCAGTACTTGTTCAAGCCCTTGTTGAAGATGGATATAGCTCTAATAGAAGTATATAGTTCGTAGCTTTTTTGAGTATTATGCTAAGCTCAGTAATGTTTTTTGGCTTTGATATATATTTTGTGCTAATGTCATGTAAGATAAAATCAAGAACATGGCACTCAACTGATACATGTAAAATTTTTAACATGATTTTCCTATATGTAACTATTTCAAAATTTGTTTTTTGTTGTGTTGTTGTAGCCATCACATTTCACATTTTTCATTTTTGGTAATATAATATTATTCATATCCATTTTTCATTGCAACCATTGATTGGAGCAATGAAAGATGTATAAAGAGCTATTTTTATTTAGATTTTAATAGCCAGATAAAATATTTTTTTATTTAGAAAACAGGTTTAATTTGCCCACAGAAATATTTTACTGGTTTAAAAATTGGTTTTAATTCGCCAATGAAAATATTTAATTGGTTTGAAAATAGGTTTTAATCGCCAATGAAAATATTTTATTAGTTTTAAAAAAATTACAATTTGCCAGGATTTACCATAGACCTCTAGTGATTACAAAAGATTCGCCAAATAAGATTATTTTTTTCCTAGAAAAATGAAAAAATTTGCCAATAAAATTAATATTTTTCTCAAGAAGTATACACGATTCGCCAGGTTTATACACCTTGTCCGAGGAGGGGGGTTCTTCAAGTTATCCCTGAAATCCATGTAATACTCAAGTCATCATGGTTAATTATACCTAGATGCTTGTATTTTCTTACAACATTTTAAAAGCTCAATGATGAAAAAAAGTACTTCAAAAACTTGTCTACGAAGATGACAAAATCCACATCCATACATATCAAATTGCATTTCATTATAAGCATTTCATCCTTGGCCAAATTCCAAGTGTTCCGAGATCTTAGTTATCTGTTTGTCCAGGTTATTTCTTCTAAGTTATCCATTTATCCTAGTTCTTAAATCCATTTCTTCTAAGTGTTCTTTTATTTTATAATTGAGTATATTTCGAACAACAAAAACAAATCATATTGCATTTGCATGTCATAAATGGGTGTGTCATCATATAGTATCATCACATTATGTGCTTTAATAATATAAGCATTTAGATCATGTTTATGTTACATATAATGTTGTCTTTTAGATGCATGAGTTACCATAACATATAATAAATCAAAAATCTCACAAAAACATAGATATCATTGTGTTTGCATATCACATCATCATCCATACATAAAGCCATTAACACATCATATGTTGCATTTAAATATCACCACAGTATGCATTAGGCCATCATAATCTATCAACATATAGAATTATAACCATGCATATAAGTCACCATATCCATTGGGTCACATGGATATCAAGTACATCATAGGGTCACATAAAACATGTTAGAAACATCACATATAAGCATACATCATAATAAACCATCATATAGAAACATCTGTCCATAAATGCATATGTAAATAGTCCATCAAACGCTAGATCATTTATATCATCATCATCAAAAAATAATAATAATATCCAAGTGTACAATGATATCAGAAATAAAAGTACATATCGAAATGTCCACAATGTGGTGTATACAAATACTATTGCCAAAATGATACATGTCTCAAAAAGCGTCTAGGAGGCACTGCCTCCTAAAGGCGCTGGCTGCTGCAACTGATGTGGCTGGCCATCCCCACCACCACCTGATGTCCCCCTGTGTGGTCCCATCACCCCTCCACTCTTTGTAAAAGTCATCCGTGACCTACTACGGTAGCTAGGGTGAAAACTGCCTACTTGCCGCTCTGGGGGTACTGCCTACTCATACAACCCTCGCTAGTAGAATATCTCTTGGCCAGCCCTCACCATCTTTGCCATTGTCTAACCTATGGGATGCTATGTCGCAGTCTACTGCACCTACTCCAGTAGCCCCTCTGCCCTGGTATACCGCTGAATTGCGGTATCTCTCTGCAACCTGACAGTCTGTAACTCACCGTGTAGCTCGGTGATCTACCCCTGCATCTATCCCATTTGATCCTACATCTACCCTAGTTGTGCCTGCTTTTGAGCCAATTGGGCTCGTAGGGCTACCAACTCCCTGTAATCCTGTCCCTATCTCTATCCCTGTCCCTGTGGCTATACAAGAGGCTACATCTGACCCAACTGTACCTGATGGGCGGTATCTCTATCTATCTGCTGGTGTACCCTCCTACCATCCCCATCATCTCCATCACTCCCATCATCCCGACCTCCATCTCCACCTCCACCCCCTCCACTATCATCGCCCCCACCTCATCCACCTTGTTGCCTTCATCGTGGCCGCGGACCCTCATCGTCCTCCCAATCATCTAGTCTCGAGGCCCGCTCTCCAGGTCCTAAGTAGCGAGGGAATGGGTGTGATGCAAAATAATCAACATAGTCCCATGTCATGCCTACGTCTTCCACTAATCGCCTCATTGGCCATGAATGGTAAGGTATTTGTAAGAACTCTGCCTGGGCCTGCTCAAATGATGCACCAAGACCCCATCAAGGATGCTCCTTGTGAGTCATAGCAAAGATGGCATTCCCCTGGGGCATCCCTTGGATCTTGCCAAACTGCTAGTACACACGAGAAATGATGTGCCTCTCAAGAATGTAGGGAGTCCTCCCTATCAGCGATCTCATCTAAAAACAAAACGATAGCTCTGGTGCATCCTCATCCCATACCTCACAATCTAGGTAGGGTCACCAAACAACTGAATTAACATTGTCAAATGCATGCTGCCAATACTCTAGCTTCCCCAGCTTAGGCTGGGAAAGACTCTCCTGGAACATATAAGAGTAAGGCTGATCTAAAAGGAATCTAGGTGTGCGAAAATTGCTTCCTACACTAATCTAATGAGGAGAAATGTATGTAAATTCAATTTTAATTCTTACAACTACAGTAACATAGAACATCTAACAGAGATATTGCAGCAATACACATATACACAAAAAGTAGACAGAAGAGAGAGAGAGACAAGATATACGTGGGCAAAACCCTTACGGACGATAAACCCCACACTCTAAAACACAGCTCAAATGTATTATAGTAAACAATAATAGATTACAATATAGTTTCAGAGCCAATGCTCTTTTAGGAGTCTTCGAATGTCAAATCTAGAGATATTCCAGCAGCATAATAGTACTTGTACAAAAAACTACTTATCTGTCATCCAAGCACCTATTTTTATAGAGTTTACAAGGCAAATATGGAACCTTCTAGAGATGGGCGTCCATCTTGGACTCATGCCCCAAAACCCATGCCTAAGGACACTTGTCGAACATCCCATCCTAATGTGGGCGCCTTGTCCCAAAATAGGCTATGACAGATGCTCTTATGCACCTTACAACTGTCATAACTGATAGCACTTACAACTGTAAGAGAATCTGTCATACACTGACTAAAAATATCTTATTCCTCTTACAACTTGTCATAACCTCCCTTGACCACCCAGAGATGCCTTTCTCTCGTGCAAAGATACTCACCAACACTTGTCATTAAATAAAAGACGTTTGAAGTTTCAAGGGCGTTTCCCCCGAGCCCCCACGGGGGTGCTGTCCATCGACCCCACCCTGTACTGTGACAGGGAGCGCACCAGGGGTGCTACCCCCAAACCCCCATTAATTATTCAAAGGGAAACTGTGGCTGCCAAAGTCACCAAAATTTAGCCTGCTACATGTACACAAGGTGCCAACTAAGGCAACTCAACATGGGATAAATAAATACAACATTAGGAATTTGCAAAGGTTGAGACACCTTAATTCCCAACATTCTCCCACTTGTCAAACACCTTGCAAGAACCAAAATCAATGACAAGATTTAACTACTAGGGGCCAAGAGGCCCATAGACTACGAACACCATCTGAACTTCTCTGTGCCCACTAGTTTCATCAATGCATCTGTAACATTCTTCGAAGTATCTACCTTCTCCAAATTTACCTTTCCACCCTCAACCATGTCTCGCATGAAGTGAAACTAAACATCAATGTGCTTTGTTCTAGCATGGAAAGTTGGATTCTTCGCAAGGCAAATTGCACTCTGACTATCACAACTGATCATGATTTGACCTGCATCAACACCAATATCTGAACACAATCTCTTAAGCCAAATGGCTTCCTTAGAAGCATGAGTTGCTGCCATATACTCATCTTCTGTCGTGGACAAAGCAACAACAGGTTGTCGCTTACTCATCCAACTAATAGTACCACCAAATAGTGTAAACACATAAGCACTGGTGGATCTCTTGTTGTCAATGTCACCTACCCAATCTAAATCCACAAATCCATGAATATCAACAGAATGCAGAGGTCCTGAAACATTGCCATGATAGCAAATGGAATACTCGGAAGTACCCCTCAAATATCTGAACACTCGCTTAACTGCATCCCAATGAACTCGTCCAGGATTAGCCATAAATCAACTAAGGACTCCCACTACTTGGGCAATGTCTAGTCTTGTGCAGACCATAGCATACATCAAGCTACAAACAACACTAGCATAAGGTACTCTGCTCATGCCCTCCACCTCACTAGGAGATTTTGGACAATCTTATAAAGACAACTTTGTCCCCAAAGAAATGGGAACACACAATGGTCTACAATCTGCCATGCTAAATGTGTCCAACAGTGTCTTCACATACTTACTCTGGCTTAACCAAAGTTTTATGTTGTTTCTATCTCTTCTGATTTCCATTCCTATAATGTACCTGGCTGCCCCTAACTCTTTCATTTCAAACTAAGTTGACAACTGAGTTTTAAAATAGAAATCATATTCTTACCCTTCCCAATGAGCAACATATCATCAACATATAGTGCAACAATGAGAATACGATCACCATCAAACTTATAATACACACAGTGATTTGATTTCGATTTCACAAAGCCAATTGACAACACAAAGGCATCAAACTTCAAGTACCATCTCCTAGGGGATTGCTTCAAACCATATAAAGACTTTTGAAGTTTGCAAACCAAATTTTCTTTACCTTTCACCATGTAATGCTCTGGCCGTGACATGTAGATTTCTTCGTCCAAGTCACCATGAAGGAAAGTTGTCTTCACATCCATCTGTTCTACCTCCAAGTCATAAGCTGCTGTGAGAGACAACAGGAATCGAATGGATGTCAGCTTTGCAACGGGAGATAAGATATCACCATAATCTATACCCTCCACTTGTGAATACCTCTTTGCAACCAATCTGGCCTTATACTTCTCAACATTGCCATCTGCACCAAATTTCTTCTTGAACACCCATTTGCATCCAACGGGTTTCCATCCAAGAGGCAAAGGCACCAAGTCCCAAGTTTGATTCTTTTCCAAAGAAGCCATTTCATCCTCCATGGCCTCCTTCTAGAAACATGCATCTTTCATGTCCATAGCCTCTGATACAATTCTAGGTTCATCATTGTTAGTAACCAAAGTATAAGCACAACTAGAATCAAGCAATGTAAAACCAAACCTTTCAGGTTGCTTTCTTATCTGTGTAGACCTCCTCAAGAGCTGAGGTTGAGGTTCAACTTCTTCATCTGAGCTTTTAGAGCTGCTAGAGCTCTACTCATCATCAGGTCCAACATTGTCTTTCTGTTCAGTCTTCTCAGGGGTAGTAGGAAACTGAACAACATCCTCTTTCTTTACTATTTATTCTAGCTGCAAAATAGTGGAAGAAGGTGTAAGCTCTTTGAAGATGACACTTCTGCTATACAACACTTTTTCAGCCACATAGTCCCAAAGCTTGTATCCTTTCACACCGACACCATAGCCAATGAAGATACACTTAACAACCTTGTTCTCCAATTTTGACTGCTTCTCCCTAGGCACATGTGCATATGCCTCACAACCAAAAACACGAAGATGCCTTATTGAAGGCTTTCTACAAGACCACACCTCCATGGGTGTCTTTCCAACAAGATTTGACGTACGAGATCTATTTACTAGATAGCAAGCAGTGGCAACAGCTTCAGCCCAAAACTTTTGTTCTAGGCTAGCTCCACTAAGCATACTCCTAGCCTTCTCCATCAGTGTCATGTTCATCCTCTCTGCAACTCCATTTTGTTGTGGGGTGTATGGAGTTGTCTTATGTCTTTCAATCCCAAGTTCCTTGCAATACTTATCAAATTCTGTAGAACAGAACTCACCACTATTGTCAGTTTTCAAACATTTAATCTTTTTACCAGTCTGATTTTCAGCAAAGGCCTTAAACTCCTTAAACTTATTATAGACTTCATATTTTCTTCTGAGAAAATAAATCCATGTCCTTATACTGTAATCATCCATAAAAGATACAAAGTATACAGATTTTGATAATGAAGGAACATTAACAGGAACAAACACATTAGAATGAATAAGGTCCAACACACCAGAAGACTTATGAGGACTCGAGTAAAACTGAACATGGTTTTGTTTTCCGTAAATGCAATGTTCACAAAAGTCAAACTCAAGATTACAATCATCTAACCCCTCCACGAGGTTCTTATTTTTCAGGGTATGCAGACCCTTCTCACCAATGTGGCCAAATCTCTTATGCCATAACATTATCTTTTCAGCAGGAAGTTTAACTTTCAATGCACGATTACAACCATCAAGACCAAAAACAACAGATTTCTTCACTTCTCATTCAAATGGTTGGGATGAAGTGACTGCTGCCCTCTTCCTCAAGTCAGAAGAACTATTGCATTGTGAAATGCATGCCTCCAGCTGAAACAGAGTACCTCTCCTAGTACCCTTAGCAAGAACCATAGATCCTCTAGTCATCTTGCATCCTTTTTTCGAAAAGACAACCTGCACACCTGCATCATTCAAACTACTTACAGAAAGCAGGTTCCATGATAAGCCTAGGATGTTCATAACCCCAAAGATCCCCTTCACTTGACCATCAGGGAATCAGATAGAAACTCTTCCATGACCAATAATCTTCAGATGAGAGTCGTCACCTAGATACACCTTTTCGCCATCGAACTCCTCATACTTAGTGAACCAGTCTCGATGCGAGGTCATGTGGAATGATGCACCAGAGTCGATTAGCCACACATCGTCAGATGCATGGGTTGCCAGGGCTATAATGAAAGCATCACCGACATGATATGACTTATTAGAATCTGAATCAGGAGCTTTCTTCTTCTTCTTCTTCTTCTCCTCTTTGCATCCCTTTCGAAAATGCCCAGTTTTTCCACAGTTCCAACAAAGAGCCTTGGACTTTCCAAGAGATTTGGACTTCCCATGGGATTTGGATCTACCCTTCTCAGCTTTCTTGTCCTTCTTCTCCCCTTTCTCCTTGGGTCTTCCACGAACTACAAGGGCCTCTTTGGCCACCTCAGAAGACTTTCTTCGCATCTCTTCAGACAAAAGCGAAGAAACCACTTCTTCCATTTTGAATGTGGATGTGGTGCTTCCAATAGCCATGACAAGATGATCCCATGAGTTTGGCAAAGAACAAAGCAAGGTCATACATTGATCCTCCTCCTCCATCCTTACACCAATAGATGTCAATTGTGCAACCAGCATGTTAAAAGCATTCATATGTTCAGCAATGGATCCTTCGTCCTCCATTCGAAGAGAATACAACTTCTTTCTCAGGAAAAGTTTATTAACTAGGGATTTGGCTTGATACACATCCCCGAACTTCTTCCAAAGTAGTTTTGCAGTAGTCTCCTCATGGACATTTAACATAACAGAATCAGCAAGACTAAGTCTTATGATACCCTTAGCCTTCTAATCCTTGAGATCCCACTCATCTTGTGACATTGTAGCTGGTTTAGTTCCATTAACACTTTCCCGAAGGTCTCGGTCAACAAGCATGTCTTCCATCTTGAGCTTCCACAGCTCAAAATTACTGGCATTGAACTTCTCCACTTCAAACCTTCTTGATGTGCTTGTCATCTCCTTGCTGCAATAGAAATCAGAATACTCTGCACAGACTCCCACTCAACTTAAGATCAACTCAAAAAACTCCTACCCAACAGCTAAGACCAAAACTGGCCAGGCTCTGATACCAACTGAAAGGAAGCTAGGTGTGCGGAAATCGCTTCCTACAGTAATCTAATGAGGAGAAATGTATGCAAACTTAATTTTAATTCTTACAACTACAGCAACATAGAACATCTAATAGAGGTATTGCAGCAATACACATATACATAGAAAGTAGACAGAAGAGAGAGAGAGACAAGACATACGTGGGGAAAACCCTTACGGGTGAAAAATGCCACACTCCAAAACACAGTTCAAATGTATTACAGTAAACAATAACAGATTACAATATAGTTTTAGAGCCAATGCTCTTTCAGGAGTCTTCGAATGTCGAATATGGAGATATTCCAGCAACATAACAATACTTGCACAAAAAACTACTTATCTGTCATCCAAGCACCTGTTTTTATAGAGTTTACAAGGCAAATATGGAACCTTCTAGAGATGGGCGTCCATCTTGGACTCATGCCCCAAAACGCATGCCTAAGGACACTTGTTGAACATCCCATCCTAATGTGGGTGCCTTGTCCCAAAATAGGCTATGACAGATGCTCTTACACACCTTACAACTGTCATAACTGATAACACTTACAACTATAAGAGAATCTGTCATACACTAACTAAAAATATCTTATTCCTCTTACAACTTGTCATAACCTCCCTTGACTGCCCAAAGATACCTTTCTCTCGTGCAAAGATACTCACCAACACTTGTCATTAAATAAAAGTCATTTGAGGTTTCGGGGGCGTTTCCCCCGAGCCCCCACGGGGGTGCTGTCCCTCGACCCACCCTGTACCGTGACAGGGAGCGCACTAGGGGCGCTATCCCTGGACCCTACAAGGGGCTCCATCCCTTGACCCCGTCTTGGGGGTGCTGCCCCCAAACCCCTGTTAATTATTCAAGGGGGAAACTGCGGCTGCCCAAGTCACCAAAATTTAGCCTGCTGCATGTACACAAAGTGCCGACTATGCCAACTCAACATGGGATAAATAAATACAACATTAGGAATTTGCAAAGGTTGAGACACCTTAATTCCCAACATGATCTCTGCCCTGGGGGGCCATACCAATAGGTCAAGTGATAGCAATGTGGCACCAAGCCCAAATCTATAATAGTGAAACTCTGCATGACAAACTAGAAGCTCCATCATAAACAAAATGATTCAATTCATGATAAGGGTGTGCTAGTAGACAAGGACCCCAAGTAAATCGAGTCCCCTCTGTGATGATCTGCTCCAAAGTCCTCCCCAATCCAACCACAAACCCATGAGATCTCCTATCATTACAAACTATCCCTCCAATCAACCCAGCAACAATCGATGAAAGAGGCTCATAATAGGCAACCATGTTTTCCCAACTGATCTCTGTACCCTCGATGGTGTCATCATCAAAGACTTGGGGACACTCATCAAGTCCTGCCCTAGTCTGAGACTCGTACTCCACGAGCTCTCCATCTATCAAAATCCACAAAATCTTATGTACATCCTCCAATGTCACTGTGATCTCCCCAGTAGGAAGATGGAATGTCCCATCCTCATTGTGAAATATCTCGAAAAGCACAGTCAGCATACCAAGATTTGTCCAAATCTCAGGCATAAAGCAAACAAAAGATAAACCTACTGATCCCAATATCAAACGATCAATCTCTGTCAGGTAAGGCCTCATCAATTGTGTCACCATAAATCACTCTCGAGACATGAGAATGTCATTAAGCTCCTCCTGCAATCAGCCTCAAATGAAATAAACTAAACTGCATATCTATCTATCAAACAACAAGTACTTAGCTATTTTATCAAGATATCTATCCTTTCATCTCTCCTGAGATTCTGTTAGTCTCATAGATGAATTATCAGTTGGCAAACATCGATCATGATGTCGACTTTATCAAATTTGCTAAGTATTTTGCTATCTAAAACAGATGCACAGTTTTGTTCAGCATTTGCGCAGGTTTAAGGTGGATGCATAGAATCCCCTTGCCTTTGCGTAGTATCATTCATATGCGTAGATTTTGGTGACATATGCGTAACATGAAATCAAATGAGCAGGTTTAGAGCGAGTGCATAGTTTCTTATCATTTGCGTAGAAACCCTTTGCATATGCGCATATCTATCCTACATTTGCGAAAACCATGCATTTGTGCAGATTCCTCTGGTATTTGCACAGATTCGGGTCATTTGCGCCGAATCGCGAGGCAAATGCGCAGATTCAATCTTGCTATGCATTCAAAACAACTAACTTTGACCTAGAAAATTAACCACAATAAATGCACCTAAGCTAAAATTGCAAGCATACATACTAGTGGGCCGTTCTTTGCTGGACGGTTGAACCGTCAAATCCTCTCGAAGCGGTGTAACTCAACTGGAACTTGTTGCATTTTGATTGGTTTACTCTAGATAGATTAATCACTAGATAAAAGAACTCATTGCAATAGTACTACCAAAGGCAGGTACTAAAAAGCAATTAGCAAATAGTTTTCAAATGTTAAAAATTAATATCAGTAAAGTTATTGTTATATTAAAATTTAAGAGATAATAATACAATTGTAATTTAAGAATCAATTAGCAAATAGTTTTTAAATGTAAAAAATCTCAATTATTTCTTAAATTTTAATATAACAATAATTTTATTGATATTAATAATTAAAACAGTATATTTATCAATTACACAATATTTCAATAATTATATTTAAATATAAAATATTGTTAGTGTATATATATTTCATATATATTATACACTTAGGCATAAGCCTACTTAGGTGTGCCTTTACACAATCTTGACACATGTCAAGGTTGTTGGGTGGTTAAGGTTGTTAAGCGGTTAGTTGAGGGGTCATCAAGTCTCCCACTAAACTAGCCACTCATGCTAGTTTGTAGGAGTCTTTCCCTCAACTAATAACTATCGCTCCCTCACGTATATGTACTCATCATTTTGAAGTTATCAATACACTTTGATTTGATACTTGCATTCACTCAGTTGATCTTGGCTCAAACTTCTATATGGTATCAGAGCCAATATGAAATTGTTTGCAGGTTCGTTGAAGTCCGTGGTCAAGGTGTCAAACTTGAGCTCATCCAAAGTCTAGCTTCTCCATCACGTATGAGGTTTGGATCGATCAGTTTGGAGGCACTTTCTATTATTGGCACTTGTTTGTTCTAGAAATTAGTGGTCATTGACCTTGTTTCTGCCCCTACATCGGGCTTGACCTTTCTGAGAGAGGCTAGCAACCTTCTTTGGAGGTCTGCATCAACTTTCCTAGACCAATATGGAACCTTCTAGAGATGGGCGTCCATCTTGGACTCATGCCCCAAAACCCACGCCTAAGGACACTTGTCGAACATCCCATCCTAATGTGGGCGCCTTGTTCCAAAATAGGCTATGACAGATGCTCTTACGCACCTTACAACTGTCATAACTGATAGCACTTACAACTGTAAGAGAATCTGTCATACACTGACTAAAAATATCTTATTCCTCTTACAACTTGTCATAACCTCCCTTGACCGCCCAAAGATGCCTTTCTCTCATGCAAAGATACTCACCAACACTTGCCATTAAATAAAAGTCGTTTGAGGTTTCGGGGGAGTTTCCCCCAAGCCCCCATGAGGGCGCTGTCCCTCGACCCCACCCTGTACCGTGATAGGGAGCGTACCAGGGGTGTTGCCCCTGGACCCTGCAAGGGGCTCCACCCCTTGACCCTGTCTTGGGGGCACTGCCCCCAAACCCCTGTTAATTATTCAAGGGGAAACTGCGGCTGCCAAAGTCACCAAAATTTAGCCTGCTGCATGTACACAGGGTGCCAACTATGCCAACTCAACATGGGATAAATAAATACAACATTAAGAATTTGCAAAGGTTGAGACACCTTAATTCCCAACATTCTCCCACTTGTCAAACACCTTGCAAGAACCAAAATCAATGACAAGATTTAACTGCTAGGGGCCAAGAGGCCCATAGACTCTGAACACCATCTGAACTTCTATGTGCCCACTAGTTTCATCAATGCATCTGCAACATTCTTCGAAGTATCTACCTTCTCCAAATTTACCTTTCCACCCTCAACCATGTCTCGCATGAAGTGAAACTAAACATCAATGTGCTTTGTTCTAGCATGGAAAGTTGGATTCTTCGCAAGGCAAATTGCACTCTGACTGTCACAACTGATCATGATCTGACCTGCATCAACACCAATATCTGAACACAATCTCTTAAGCCAAATGGCTTCCTTGGAAGCATGAGTTGCTGCCATATACTCATCTTCTGTCGTGGACAAAGCAACAACAGGTTGTTGCTTATTCATCCAATTAATAGTACCACCAAACAGTGTAAACACATAAGCACTGGTGGATCTCCTGCTGTCAATGTCACCTACCCAATCTAAATCCACAAATCCATGAATATCAATAGAATGCAGAGGTCTTGAAACATTACCATGATAGCAAATGGAATACTCGGAAGTACCCCTCAAATATCTGAACACTCGCTTAACTGCATCCCAATGAACTCGTCCAGGATTAGCCATAAATTGACTAAGGACTCCCACTGCTTGGGCAATGTCTGGTCTTGTGCAGACCATAGCATACATCAAGCTACAAACAACACTAGCATAAGGTACTCTGCTCATGTCCTCCACCTCATTAGGAGATTTTGGACAATCATCAACAGACAACTTTGTCCCCAAAGAAATGGGAACACACAATGGTCTACAATCTGCCATGCTAAACGTCTCCAACATTGTCTTCACATACTTACTCTGGCTTAACCAAAATTTTTTGTTGGTTCTGTCTCTTCTGATTTCCATTCCTATAATGTACCTGGCTGCCCCTAAATCTTTCATTTCAAACTAAGTTGACAACTGAGTTTTAAAATAAAAATCATATTCTTACCCTTCCTAATGAGCAACATATCATCAACATACAGTGCAACAATGTGAATATGATCACCATCAAACTTATAATGCACACAGTGATTTGATTTCGATTTCACAAACCCAATTGATAGCACAAAGGCATCAAACTTCAAGTACCATCTTCTAGGGGATTGCTTCAAACCATATAAAGACTTTTGAAGTTTGTAAACCAAATTTTCTTTACCTTTCACCATGTAATGCTCTGGCTGTGACATGTAGATTTCTTCCTCCAAGTCACCATGAAGGAAAGTTGTCTTCACATCCATCTGTTCTACCTCCAAGTTATAAGCTGCTGCGAGAGACAACAGGAATCAAATGGATGTCAGCTTTGCAACGGTAGATAAGATCTCACCATAATCTATACCCTCCACTTGTGAATACCTCTTTGCAACCAATCTGGCCTTATACTTCTCAACATTGCCATCTGCACCAAATTTCTTCTTGAACACCCATTTGCATCCAACGGGTTTCCATCCAAGAGGCAAAGGCACCAAGTCCCAAGTTTGATTCTTTTCCAAAGAAGCCATTTCATCCTCCATGGCCTCCTTCTAGGAACATGCATCTTTCATGTCCATAGCCTCTGATACAGTTCTAGGTTCATTACTGTTAGTAACCAAAGTATAAGCACAACTAGAATCAAGCAATGTAAAACCAAACCTTTCAAGTTGCTTTCTTATTCGTGTAGACCTCCTCAAGAGCTGAGGTTGAGGTTCAACTTCTTCATTTGAGCTTTCAGAGCTACTAGAGCTCTACTCATCATCAAGTCCAACATTGTCTTTATGTTCAGTCTTCTCAGGGGTAGCAGGAAATTGAACAACATCCTCTTTCTTTACTATTTCTTCTGGTTGAAAATAGTGGAAGAAGGTGTAAGCTCTCTGAAGATGACACTTCTTCTATACAACACTTTTTCAGCCACACAGTCCCAAAGCTTGTATCCTTTCACACCGACACCATAGCTAATGAAGATACACTTAACAACCTTGTTCTCTAATTTTGACTGCTTCTCCCTAGGCACATGTGCATATGTCTCACAACCAAAAACACGAAGATGCCTTATTGAAGGCTTTCTACAAGACCACACCTCCATGGGTGTCTTTCTGACAAGAGCTGATGTAGGAGATCTGTTTACCAAATAGCAAGCAGTGGCAATAGCTTCAACCCAAAACTTTTGTTCTAGGCTAGCTCCACTAAGCATACTCCTAGCCTTCTCCATCAGTGTCATGTTCATCCTCTCTGCAACTCTATTTTGTTGCAGGGTGTATGGAGTTGTCTTATGTCTTTCAATCCCAAGTTCCTTGCAATACTTATCGAATTCTGTAGAAAATAACTCACCACTATTGTCAGTTCTCAAACATTTAATCTTTTTACCAATCTGATTTTCAGCAAAGGCCTTAAACTCCTTAAACTTGCTATAGACTTCATATTTGCTTCTGAGAAAATAAATCCATGTCCTTCTACTGTAATTATCCATAAAAGATACAAAGTATACAGATTTTGATAATGAAGGAACATTAACAGGACCAAACACATCAGAATGAATAAGGTCCAACACACCAAAAGACTTATGAGGACTCGAGTAAAACTGAACACAGTTTTGTTTTCCGTAAATGCAATGTTCGCAAAAGTCAAACTCAAGATTACAATCATCTAACCCCTCCACGAGGTTCTTATTTTTCAGGGTATACAGACCCTTCTCACCAATGTGGCCAAATCTCTTATGCCATAACATTGTCTTTTCAGCAGGAAGTTTAACTTTCAATGCACGATTACAACCATCAAGACCAGAAACAACAGATTTCTTCACTTCTCGTTCAAATGGTGGGGATGAAGTGACTGCTGCCCTCTTCCTCAAGTCAGAAGAACTATTGCATTGTGAAATGCATGCCTCCAGCTAAAATAGAGTACCTCTCCTAGTACCCTTAGCAAGAACCATAGCTCCTCTAGTCATCTTGCATCCTTCTTTCTAAAAGACAACCTGCACACCTGCATCATTCAAACTACTTACAAAAAGTAGGTTCCGTGCTAAGCCTGGGATGTGCATAACCCCAAAGATCCCCTTCACTCGACCATCAGGGAATTACATAGAGACTCTTCCACGACCAATAATCTTCAGATGAGAGTTGTCACCCAGATACACCTTTTCGCCATCAAACTCCTCATACTTAGTGAACTAGTCTTGATGCGAGGTCATGTGGAATGATACACCAGAGTTGATTAGCCACACATCGTCAGATGCATGGGTTGCCAGGGCTATGATGAAAGCATCACCGTCATCTTGTGACATATCAGAATCTGAATCAGGAGCTTTCTTCTTCTTCTTCTTCTCCTCTTTGCATTCCTTTCGAAAATGCCCGATTTTGCCACAGTTCCAACGAAGAGCCTTGGACTTTCCAAGAGATTTGGATCTCCCACAGGATTTGGATCTACCCTTCTCAGCTTTCTTGTCCTTCTTCTCCCCTTTCTCCTTGGGTCTTCCACAAACTGCAAGGGCCTCTTTGGCTGCCTCAGAAGACTTTCTTCGCATCTCTTCAGACAAAAGGGAAGAAACCACTTCTTCCATTTTGAATGTGGATGTGGTGCTTCCATTAGCCATGACAAGATGATCCCATGAGTCTGGAAAAGAACAAAGCAAGGTCATACATTGATCCTCCTCCTCCATCTTTACACCAATAGATGTCAATTGGGCAACCAGCATGTTAAAAGTATTCATATGTTCAGCAATGGATCCTTCGTCCTCCATTCGAAGAGAATACAACTTCTTTCTCAAGAAAAGTTTATTAACTAGGGATTTGGCTTGATACACATTCCCAAACTTCTTCCAAAGTAGTTTTGCAGTAGTCTCCTCATGGACATTTAATATAATTGAATCAGCAAGACTAAGTCCACTCATCTTGTGACATTGTAGCTGGTTTAGTTCCATTAACACTTTCCCGAAGGTCTCGGTCAACAAGCATGTCTTCCATCTTGAGCTTCCACAGCTCAAAATTACTTCCATTGAACTTCTCCACTTCAAACCTTCCTGATGTGCTTGTCATCTCCTTGCTGCAATAGAAATCAGAATACTCTGCACAGACTCCCACTCAACTTATGATCAGCTCAAAAAACTCCTACCCAACAGCTAAGACCAAAACTGGCCAGGCTTTGATACCAATTGAAAGGAAGCTAAGTGTGTGGAAATCGCTTCCTACACTAATCTAATGAGGAGAAATGTATGCAAACTCAATTTTAATTCTTACAACTACAGCAACATAGAACATCTAATAGAGATATTGCAGCAATGCACATATACACAGAAAGTAGACAGAAGAGAGAGAGAGAGAGAGAGAGAGAGAGAGACAAGACATATGTGGGGAAAACCCTTACGGGTGAAAAATGCCACACTCCAAAACACAGCTCAAATGTATTACAGTAAACAATAACAGATTACAATACAGTTTCAGAGCCAATGCTTTTTCAGGAGTCTTTGAATGTCGAATATGGAGATATTCCAGTAGCATAACAATACTTGTACAAAAAACTACTTATCTGTCATCCAAGCACCTATTTTTATAGAGTTTACAAGGCAAATATGGAACCTTCTAGAGATGGGCGTCCATCTTGGACCCATGCCCCAAAACCCACGCCTAAGGACACTTGTTGAACATCCCATCCTAATGTGGGTACCTTGTCCCAAAATAGGCTATGACAGATGCTCTTATGCACCTTAGAACTGTCATAACTGATAACACTTACAACTATAAGAGAATCTGTCATACACTGACTAAAAATATCTTATTCCTCTTACAACTTGTCATAACCTCCCTTGACTGCCCAAAGATGCCTTTCTCTCATGCAAAGATACTCACCAACACTTGTCATTAAATAAAAGTCGTTTGATGTTTCGGGGGCGTTTCCCCCGAGCCCCCACGGGGACACTGTCCCTCGACCCCGCCCTGTACTGTGACAGGGAGTGCGCCAGGGGCGCTATCCCTGGACTCTACAAGGGGCTCTGTCCCTTGACCCCGTCTTGGGGGTGTTGCCCTCAAACCCCTGTTAATTATTCAAGGGGGAAACCGCGGCTGCCAAAGTCACCAAAATGTAGCCTACTGCATGTACACAAAGTACCGACTATGCCAACTCAACATGGGATAAATAAATACAACACTAGGAATTTGCAAAGGTTTAGACACCTTAATTCCCAACATGATCTCTGCCCTGAGGGGCCATACCAATAGGTCAAGTGATAGCAATGTGGTACCAAGCCCAAATCTGTAATAGTGAAACTCTGCACGACAAACTCGAAGCTCCATCATAAACAAACTGATGCAATTCATGATAAGGGTGTGCTAGCAGACAAGGACCCCAAGTAAATCGAGTCCCCTCTATGACGATCCGTTCCAAAGTCCTCCCCCATCCAACCACAAACCCATGAGATCTCCTATCATTACAAACTATCCCTCCAATCAATCCAGCAACAATCGATGAAAGAGGCTCATAATAGGCAACCATGTTTGCCCAACTGATCTCTGTACCCTCGATGGTGTGATTATCAAAGACTTGGCGACACTCATCCAGTCCTACCCTAGTCTGAGACTCATACTCCACGAGCTCTCCATCTATCAAAATCCACAAAATCTGATGTACATCCTCCAGTGTCACTTGATCTCCCCAGTAGGAAGATGGAATGTCCCATCCTCATTGTGAAATAACTCAGAAAGCACAATCAACATACCAAGATTTGTCCAAATCTCAGGCATAAAGCAAATAAAAGATAAACCTGTTGATCCCAGTATCAGACGATCAATCTCTATCAAGTAAGGTCAATTATGTCACCGGAAATCGCTCCCGAGAAATGAGTATGTCATTAAGCTCCTCTGCAATCAGCCAAACGTGCATTAATCAAATGAAATCAACTAAACTGCATATCTATCTATCAAACAACAAGTACTTAGCTATTTTATCAGGATATCTATCCTTTCATCTCTCCTGAGATTTTGTCAATCTCATAGATGAATTATCAGTTGGCGAACATCAATCATGATGTCGACTTTATCAAATTTGCTCAGTATTTTGCTATCTAAAATAGATGCACAGTTCTGTTCAGCATTTGCGCAGGTTTAAGGCGGATGCACAGAATCCCCTTGCCTTTGCTTAGTATCATTCATATGTACAGATTCTGATGACATATGCACAACATTAAATCAAATGCGTAGGTTTAGAGCGAGTGCGTAGTTTCCTATCATTTGCGTAGAAACCCTTTGCATATGCGCAATTCTATCCTACATTTGCGAAAACCATGCATTTGTGTAGATTCCTCTGGTATTTGCATAGATTGGGTCATTTGCACCGAATCTCGAGGCAAGTGCGCAGATTCAATCTTGTTGTGCATTCAAAACAACTAAATTTGACCTAGAAAATTGACCACAATAAATGCACCTAAGCTAAAATTGCAAGCGTACATACTAGTGGGCCGTACTTTGCTAGACGATTGAACCGTCGAATCCTCTCGAAGCGGTGTAACTCAACTGGAACCTGTTGCATTGTCACTGACTCTCCTTAGCACCTGAGCTCTGATCTCCTATAAGCTCTCCATAAAAAGACAAGTGTGCAAATGACTAGGAATGTGACCCCACACTCCTATTTATAGTGTGTTTTTACCCTAATTAAAGGTATTTAGCCTTATGCATGCTAGGGCATGGTTGTTATCTGATTCTCGCTGTAATTGCCCAATTTCTTCTCCCATCTATCCTGTCAACCTCTCTCATTGTGAGATTGTCTATCATCCTATCGTCGCATTCTTCCCATCCAATCTCGTGAGGAGGCATCCTACCGTCATTTAACCGGTACAGGGGCAAACTGGGGTATGTATCAATCGCATAAATTTTTTATTCTTTGAAACAACGTGATAAAACACATTGCATCAAAGAGGAGCAAAATGTATACGCCTAAAAATGGCTAAGTTGAATTAAATAAATATTTTAATATTTATTTTATTCTCATTCCTCTATCAATTAAATAAATATCCTAATTTATTTAAATGATTCGCATCCCTCCGATAACTAAGAAAAAATCAATTTATTTAATTGAATATCCTAATTCCTCTAATGTCTCATATAATTAAATAATCCTAAATTATTTAATTAATCTCAAATTCCTCTATTCCAAAGTCCTAAATTCTATAATTCCACATCATCTCATCCATGTCATTCTTCCACCTCACCTTTCCACCTTACCATGTTGCACACATAATTAAAAAAATTTAATATTTAACTAGCTAATATCCCCTCACCCACATGTCCTATTTATCCTCCAATCAAGATCAATTAACTCATCAATCAAATCAGTTATGTAATCAATCAATTCACTTAACTGGTTAGTCTATTCAGTTAACTCCTCAATCTATTATGTTAACTCCCATAACTCATGAAAGGAGCTTGGACACTTGTTCTCTTCTGATTCATGCACATTCCCCCAAGCTTCCTCAACTGTACACCTCATAGGTAATTCCTCCAATCATGGATCTATTGACACTTGGATTTGGCCTCTCCTCAACCTATATAAACAAGGTTCTCACACCCATTTTGCATCCACTCAAGCTTTAGCAATCTTACTTTGTAAGAATCCTACCAGCGTGCCTTTGGCAAAGTATCCTCATTGCATTTACATAATCCCATTATCATCATAATCATCCAACCATGTCTCCATTATCCATCATCCATTCTCATTAGAATTGCATTGTTAGTTTAGTCTTCATTGCATTATCCATTTACAACCATTCTCTTATCGTCATCTTCAACAGGAAGGAAGTACAACTTCTAAGAGCTAAAATCATACACAAGATTGGTATGAGATAGGCAACAATGGAAGTTGCGAGGTAAATCAGTCTATGAAGGTAATATATTTGTTTACTGTATTTGCATCAATTCCATTGAGTTATATTGGATATTTAGTTGTTTAATACTATTGTTCACATTTTCCTCTAACACCAAGGTCTTCTTCATCTCTTCTGATGTAGCATGTGCTACCAAAAATCTTGAAGTATCTGACAGTGGGAGGTCTTCCATGCCATAGCTCATAAGGGGTCTTAGTGCTATTGACCCTCAACTATACTCTATTAAGCAGATATACACCAGTATGAACTGCTTCCTTCCAATACATATCAGGCAAATTTGCATCTTTCAACATCGCCCTAGCCATCTCTTGCACAGTTCTATTCTTTCTCTCCACTACCCCATTCTGCTAAGGGGTCCTAGGAGCAGACTGATGTCTCCTAATACCATGATCTTCATGAACCACAAATAACACCAGGAAGAGAAACACACCTCATGGATCCCAACACATGCTTAACCTAGTCCTAAACATCCTTCACATCATCATCCTTCAAGGAATAACGTCCGCATGCCACTTTTATTTGAAATAGGTCGTCCTTAAGCAAGAAAACATGAAACTTGTAGCATATCAACCATTACAACTTGGAGGTACACATGGATGATTAAACATTACATGTTCTTCTCCTAGATGAGTCGACATGACCCATACAACATCTCCAACCACTTCTTGAACTCTGCACAGTAACAACATTGTGGCGCACATCATCAACATTCCCAAGTTGGCCTCAACAACAATAACTCTTCACAAATTGACTTGAAACCTTTGTGCGGTACTGGAAACACGAAAGATCTGCATGTGCATAAAACCTGAGAAACATAGTGACATGTAGAATGTTCACATAAACGCATATAGCCAATTTGTACATTCTCCAATTGGCACTAGTACTAAAACATATGTCCTAAGAATAATTAGGCATTCTGAACCATCTGTATTACACTTTGTTTGGAAAACTGAACTTGTGTACCACCAAATCACCTGATACTGCAAAGTAGTATGCATTGAACACCCCTAAACATTTCCACAAAACTGAATGGACAAACCTTCACTTGCGAAGGAATGCGGAGCATTCCAAGCAACCTTCATCACCATCTCATTCTGCCAATGCACACATCGAAACTCTGTCACTTATAACTTTCACTGCGGAGGAGCAAATGATATAAAGCTTTGGATTTGGCACCTTTATAGCATTTTGAACTTAACTTCTGAACTGCATGACCATATCTTCAAATTACTAGGAAATGACATCAATGACAACAACACCAGTGACAACCATATGTAACATATGTGCAACAGTTCCCTCTATAGCGCATGCTAACATTTTTGCCTCAGCTATGGCCTCTATCTTGGTTCCTATTCCAGTACTTGTTCAAGCCCTTGTTGAAGATGGATATAGCTCTAATGGAAGTATATAGTTTGTAGCTTTTTTTAGTATTATGCTAAACTTAGTAATGTTTTTTGGCTATGATATGTATTTTGTGCCAATGTGGTGTAAGATAAAATCAAGAACATGGCACTCAACTGATACATACAAATTTTTTAATATATATATATATATATATATATATATATATATATATATATATATATATATATATATATATATATATATATATATGATTTCCTATATGTAACTATTTCAAATTTTGTTTTTTTGTTGCATTTTGTTGTAGTCATCACATTTCACATTTTTCATTTTTGGTAATATAATATTGTTCATATCGATTTTTCATTGCAGCCATTGATTGGAGGATTGCAAGATGTACAAAGAGCTATTTTTAGTCTCATTTGGTGTCATAATTATAGAGAAATTTGAAACCCTAAAAAAATGGGTTACACTTTGTAAAGGGGTGAATTGGATAATTTTGTCTAAAGATTTGATATATTGACAAATTGAAGTTTTTTTTTTTGCGAGCCCTAGGTGCCTAACCCAAGTTTTCTAGCCAAAAATAGTTAGTGTGGCCATTTTATTTTATATTACTTAACTTTTAGTGTCCTATTAGAATTATATTATCAACAACTACAATATTACAAGGCAATCAAGTAGCACTAAACTAATTAGTCATGTCTCAGAGAGATATTGATTAAAATTATGTATGAATTTTTTATGCAAAAATTTGTACTCAATGTTTTACTAGAAGCAAGGATCTTTGTGGATTTTGGTACTTAACCTTACACAATATTGAGAGATTCACGTTCCACATAAATCAAAGCTATAAACGCTTTAAATTAAAATCAAAACCTATTAACGGATTACAAATTAAAGCAGCAGTAAAAAGCAGCATACCAAGAGATAAACCGATAAACGGATTAATGCAGGATGTTGTGTGGTTATAATTTTAGTGCCGTTGGAAGGAGCGGGAGAATGCCAACAATACCTCCTTCCAACTCGGTTAAATTCGATTTCCACACATTTTCCCTTTATTTGTTTTGTTTTAAGTTTTCTTCTGTTGAATGTCCTCCATTCTCTTTGTTTGTTACGTTTTTTCTGTTCGTCCTGTTCTTGACTTGATTTTGGTATTCTGTGTGTGGTATTTGTATTCTATGTGTTTCTTTTTGCATTCCTTGTTTCTTTAATCCTGTAATTTGTGTGTTTATTTTTGGGTTGTGTGTCCTTTTCTGGCGGAGGGTAAAGAAAAGTGCTGGCAGGAAGAATTTCCAAGGAAGAAAAGAGAAGGCATTGCATTTGAAGAAAGTTTGGTAAGTTTTTATTTATCTTAAATCTGCTCCCCTGTAATGTACAGTCCTTTTTCATCTTCATTTTCATTTTCATACGAAATTTATTTTTCCATTGTAGTAGAATATTCAATATAATGTCATTTGTTTGCTGGCATTAACTTATATCATTTCTACTACAGCAGTAGTATTTAGTGCACTCGTAATATTCTGCTTTGTCTGCATATCGTTAAATTTCTTTGTTGTAGAATTATTTCAAATATTTGAATCTTTCAATAGAGCTTATTAGGTGAGGTAATTGATTTTCTTGTCTCATATTTTCTTATTTATTAGCGCTTCATATTTTTCAGTTTCTTAGTATGGAGATTTGGTCTTATTTAGTACTACTGGTTAAACACCCATGAACCCCTCTCTTCAGTCTCTCAATGTGGAGCTGCTACTGGAGTTTCAGATATACCACATCCTCATTGCGCTGGGATTGAGCCCTTATTCTTCCAAAAAATTAAATGGGTCGATTGCCCCCAATCAAAATAGATGTACCCTTGTTCAATTCACAGACCTCAGGTTGAATTAGGTGGGTCTCCTCATTGCTCAGTTTTGTTTCATTTCCTCTCAAATCAGCAAGTTAGTTTAAGCTTTAGCATTTGATTTTACATCCAAATTTATTATAGGCTGCAATAGTGTTAGGAAAAATGAGAAGCTACTTGGATGTAGGAAGCGATGCCTATGTTTTTATGAAGATAGAGATTGAGTTGGGGTTTTACCATCACAGGGATGGAAGAGATTTTTTCAACTTTCTTTCTTTATTTCACTCAATAAAAATTAAAAAAACAAAGACCTAGTTCAAATCAACAATATCTATATATATATATATATATATATATATATATATATATTTTAAATCGAATAAAAACCTTATTAAAAAAGGAAAGGAATACATTGCTGATGTAGACGCTTATCTGGACCTGCATGGGTAAAATTCTAAGGCAATATTCTTTTCTGGAAATTATATACTGTATCAAAAACTCAGCAAGAGATAAAAGAAAATACAGTGAATGGCTTAAATAGTTAACTCAGATTTACAACAACTAATTGAACACAGAATTGATGTTACAGCTGAAGAACACTCTCCCAGCACATACTTGGGCAAGACCATTAGTATCTCTGTAAGTGCAGATACCCCAATTGTCACACTTTGACTGGAAATCCTTGGGGTCTGATCCCAAAGGTGGACATTTCAAGAAGTTACAAGCCAAGGGAGGATGATTGCTTGGGTCCATACATGGTGAGCTTCACTTTAGAACTACAACTCTTGCAGGGTTTGCACTGGGAGGGAGTTGAGCGTCCCATCAGTTGTTTCAGAGCTGCTGTTCCAATCCCAACTTCTACATTATATTCTAGCCCTTCCATTTCTCTCCCAGACTTTATGAGAATACTGAAGGAAGTTGTTCCTAGACGAGAGGAGGTGGCATTGTTAGTGTTATCAACATGGTAATGGATGTGAATAACAAGATGCTTATCTCTTTACAGCCCATTCATCAACATTTCCCTCCAACTGGAACTGGAGTTCAGGTTGAGATGAGTGATGAGCAGTTCTGCCCCTGCTCTTCAATGCTGTCAGAGCAACAAATTGTAAGGAAAGCCTTCTAAGATAGCCCTCACAATACAGATATTACTAAGAAAAGCAAGAGATTCGAGTGGACAGAAAGATGTCAAATAACATTCTACACCCTTATAAAGCATTGGAGAAGCCCGTCATTACTTTAGTAGAACCAACTAGCTGCACACATTGTTTTCGGTAATTGGTATAAGATGCAGCTGAAGATAGGAGGCCTCATGTGGTTGGTAATTTGATTTCTGTTTTCTCAAAATATGAACTCCTGTAGTTCTTGTCTCTAGCTTAGTGTGATGCATTGTGCCTTTTCAACAATTATGTTTAAGTAGCTTTTGGCTGGATGGCTGTACCCTGTTTTTATAACAACTTTCTTTATGAATTAATAAAATGCATAATATTTGTCACATCATAGTCACCATCTGACAGTCGGTGGCTGTGTTGAGCAGCCACTCGTACTTGGGAGAGCATAGTTCATATCAGTTCTAAGTTGCAATATTGTATAGGATTATAAATGAGCAACGTGAGAGCAAGCCTTGGGAGGTGGATTTCTCCTAAAGGGAATTCAATCCTCTCTCGGTCTTATGTTTTCCTTGTTTCAATGAAGCATTTATTCATTTTCATAACCTGTGGTTCATTTTACCCTAATGTTTTTCTATTGTAATCGAGTTCACTTTTAAATTCCAATTACCAACTTTGGTCACTTGGTAACATTCATATGATTTCTTTCACTGATATGACTAAATGCCATATGCTAGATCGTCATGCTTAGTGGAATAGGTAGCTTTGAATTAAAAGATTGGTGGCAGCAACCTCTCTAGGACAGTCCTGATCACTAGTTGATGGCAGGGACATCGATGTAAAACCCCAAGACTGTTTATTTAATACTGTCATCCAACTCTAATAAACACTTGAGACAGTGGTCCTTTGCCAATCAGACTCATATAGTAGTTATTTGGTGCAGCTATGGATTGGGTGATAGAGAGTTAAGAACAGACTCAATGCTCTGTCTCTTGCAGTTAGTTATGAGTTTCTAAAGCCCTCACAATCTTCTGTCAAGGTTTTCAGCAATGCAAGCACAGAAAATGTGTTAACAAAAAAAAATATACAATCACAAGGCTCAGTACAGTCTTTCTCATAAGCACAACAACCTGCTACAGTCCAAATTTGGATTCTTACTATGCTTTTAGAACAGTTTATCAGCGGATATCAATAGGGTATACCTCCCAAGCAAGGATGTAGGTGTTTTGAAAGCTTCAGCACAGAGGTAAGTGAGACTACGAATTTCTCAAAAACACTAACCATAGCAAGGTTTCTGAACACAACACTCAAAACATCATGGAAGAAATGTCAACACAGCAATGTCTTCAACAATACATGTGGAAAACAACAAAATAAGTTACAATTCACTGCCATAAAACAGAGGAAATGATGATAGAAAACTTCTATACCCTCATGGAGGATTTATACAATGACCCCCGGAAATATATCTGCATTCAGACTGATTCTTTGTATTGTTATATGCTGTCACAGCAGTTTTTACGCTGTCAAAGAAGTTTATACGCTGTCACAGCAGTTTTTACACTGTCAAAGAAGTTTATACGCTGTCCTAGAAGTCTATCCATGCTGTCCCGTCTGTGTGTTTGTCTTCGTTTTTCTTTTGCAACTGTTTTCACACTCTCTTTTTCGCTGGTCTCCTCTCATCTCTAACTGCTGTCCTCTCTCACACAACTATCCCATCCATTTCTTGTTTTCTGTTGTTCATACCCTCATTCACCTCGACTGGGAGATTGTTCATTTTCTGTTTTGTCTAAAAAAACGTTTTTTTTCTTTTATGAAGTCTTTACATGCTATAATGGACTGTTCTGCCGCCTTTTTTCCTGTTTCTCTTCTCTTTCTCTTTCCCAATGATCACTCTTCTAAAACTGTCCCACTAACTCCCGTGGAAGAACTACTTCCTCATAACTGAATCTTGTTCTTTTTAAACTCGGTGGGAGTGGGTGTTAAGTTCCCATTTAAATTGTCTAAAAAACCTAAGTTCAAATAAGAACTGTTCTATTCCCTTGGAGACTGACCCCAAAGCTTGAGGACATTCACAAAGTAACCCAAAACTGAACTAAAATAACATCATTAAAGCAAAATCGGTGACAATGCCCTTGAAAAATGGAAACAAGAAACAAACAATGAAACCCAAAACCTGAATGGACCGATGCTCCTGCATCAAAAATAATAATAATTGACAGGACAAAGAACTAGCGAGGCAGAAGCCCACTGTAAACATTTACCTGAGGTCCCGGTGCTTGAATGCTAAATACTGTCAATGAAAATCATGTGAAGCAGTTCACTGCTAGGGTACAGTCAATTTTGCAGAGAATTGCTCTAGCTATTGATGTTTCCTTGCTCATTTCTGAAACCCTAAAATGAGGGATTTCGTCTAGAAACTAGATAGTTAAAAATGGGCTAAGCTAGTAAATCTATAAATGTCTGTCACTGCTCCAAATGTTTTGGAAACTATTAATATGCCTATCTAACCGCCTGCGATTAATGCAGACCCATACGCCCAGCACACTCCTCCTGCCCAATAGTTCCCCTCAAATTTAGCCAGAAATTTAGGCTCCACTCAGATTAAATTCCTATGAAACTTCAAGCAAACGTCGGACTGTAACTATATTCATTCCTGTGTCCCACTTAAATGAGACCCCCAGGTTAAAATTCATTCCTGTTACATACAGGACCATTACAAATTTAGAAAAATACAATATAATTCCTTCTTACCATGCCAATATGTTTTTTCTGTGTGGAATTTTTTTCCTTTAAATTTCTAGTGCTTTTGGGTTGTTACCGAGTTTATTTATTCTTGACTGAGTTTGTGTGTAGCATAGGCTATGATTATTTCAATTTCTACTTTGGAGAAGTAGCCATATAGAATTTGCACTATTTCTACCTCATTTAACAAAAGTAGATGGACCGTTGTAGGTGGACTATTCATTTGAAGCAGGGGAGATTGAACTGGGAACATTGACAATTCAGTAAGATCATGTTTGCAATTGTCTCACACATTTTAATTGAAGTTAATTGTGGTTTTTATTGTTTTGCTTTAACATAGGGGGCTCTGTATGTTATAAAACTATTTGGTGTGTCTATGGTATTCATGATGTTTTTGATTTTATTTTTGAAATGTATGTTTATTGATCTCATAAATATAAAAGTTTCCTATAAGAATATAAGTAACAAGTTAAAGAAAGTGTTTTTAATGTTGAAGTTTTATTGAGGTTAGGTGTGAAATGTAGTATCTAGAATTCAGTTTGATTGTTATGCTTATCTTTACTGAAACTTATTCTATGTTGATTTTTGTTGGTCTCAAAAATGTAAAAGTTCACTAAAAGTATGAATAGCAAATTGAGGGTAGTATTTTTGTGGATAGTAAATGTACACATCATTTGATAATTTTGATGTGAAGCTTGATTAATTTTAGTTGTGAAATGTACAATGTGTAGGGTTCACTTGGATTGCACCAAATAAATTTACTCTTGGGAAGTTTGTTCCAATTAAAAGATATCAGTATCTTAGTTGGAAATGCTTTTGTATAGTGATAAAAACTTAAACATAAAGTTCAAAGGAAGACTTAAGTTTGTTGTAAACATTGCTCAACAATTATAATTAATAAAATATGTTTTTTTTTGAGGAGGGATAGAAATATCCCTCCATAAACTCTTTAAGGATGGCCATGGACATTCTTGAAGAGGTCTCTCACAATCTTTTCATGATATTTGTAGTTTTTTCTATTTTAATTAAAGTTATTTTATTGTTATGTTAATCAAATTAATATTTTAATTTATTGCTAACTAAACAATTATGTGACGATTGTGTTTATTTGTGCATCATTGTTAATGGCATTCACTCTTGTTCATATATTTTAATATTTTTAGTATTTTTAGGCAAAATATTTGGCCTTTTTTTATATTTCTTTAAAATGGAGGAGTTCTCATCCTTATAACTATTTGTTATGCTTAGGTATTCATGATGTTATTGATTTCATTGTTGATTTTATTTTAAAATATATGTTTGTCCATCTCATAAATGTGAAAGTTTCTTATAAGAATATAAATAACAGGTTAAAGGAAGTGTTTTAGATGGTAAATATACACATTGTTTGATGATTTTGACATCGAAATTTTATTGAGGTTAGGTGTGAAATGTATAATGCTTAGGATTCATTCGGATTGTGTATGTTATTTGGTGATATTAATTCTCTTGTTGATTTTTGTTGATCTCGAAAATGTAAAAGTTTACTAGTTGAGGGATGTACTTTTGGATAATAAATATACACAACATTTGATGAATTTCATGTTAAGTTTTATTAATTTTAGGTGTGAAAAGTACAATGAGTAGGGTGCACTTGGATTGCAATAAAATAAATCTACACTTTGGAAGTTTATTCTAGTTAAAACATATCAATTACTTAGTTGGAAATGCATTTGTGTCAAGACTAAAATTCCTTGTCTTTACATTGCTTAATAAACTCTTAAAACTATGGCCATGAACATCTTTGAACAGGTCTCATTCTTTTTATGTTATTTTTAGTTTTTATATTTTTGTAGTTCTTATATTAATCAAATAAATGTTAATTGGTAATTTATTTATTGATAATTAAACAATTGCATTACTATATTTAGTGTGCATATTGTGTCTACCCATGTATCATTATTAGTTACATTAACTTTGGTGTGTGATGGTTTTAATGGAATATGGCAAAAATAGTGTGCATGATAAGGGTTAGCAACATAGCATCATATGAGTGTAATGGCATTTGTGTGGAGCATGCATCATGGCTAGTGTGCATCAAACTCTTATAGTGTTCCTAATGTTCTTATGTATGCAATATGGTTAGTATCATTCACTCTTATTCATGATAATTTGTATGGGTTTCATTTGAAGGTTCTTCAAACTTGTATTGTGTGCCTAGTGTGCTAGTTATGCATTACGAATATATGACATTATTAAAATATGTGATGAAGTTCATGAATCATAATTATTGTATGACTTTGTAATGATGAATATATGACATTGTGTTATATGGGTTTTGTTTGAAGGTTGCATCAAACTCCTTTGTTGTGCCTAGTGTGCTTGTTCATGCATCAAACTCTTATTATGTTCCCAATGTTCTTATATATGCATTATGGTTTGTGACATTCACTCTTGTGCATGATGATCACGACTTTCATGGGAAGGATATAATGTCATTTATGTCATAGAGTTGTAAGGTTTTTATTTAAAGGTTCTCCATACTTCTATGGTGTGCCTTGTATGTGTGTTCTTGCATTATGATTGAGTGGCATTAACTCTTTCTTATTCATGATTATTGTATGACTTTTATGTGAAGGGTTTTACAATGAATATGTCACTAAGTGGTATGGGTTTTCATTGAAGGTTTACATCAAAATCCTATGGCGTGCCTAGTGTGTTTTTTCATACATTATGATTGAGTGACGTTGACTCTTATTCATGATTATTGTATGGATTTTGTGTGGAGGGTCTAATGATGAATATGTTACTAAGTTGTATGGATTTTCTTGGAAGGTTGCATAAAACTCCTATGCTGTGCTTGGTGTGCTTGTTCATACATTATGGTTGAGTGGGATTGACTCTTATTCATGATGGTTGTATGGATTTTGTGCGAAGGGTCTACTGATGAACATGTGACTAAGTGGTATGGATTTTCTTTGAAGGTTGCATAAAAATCCTATGATGTGTTTGCTATGCTTGTTCATACATAGTGAAATTGACTCGTATTCATTATGATTGTATGGCGTTTGTGTGATAGGTCTAATGATGAATATGTGACTAAGTTGTATGGGATTCTATGAAGGTACATCGAACTCCTATGGTGTGTCTAATGTGCTTGTTCATACATTATGGTTGAGTGAGATTGTCTCTTATGATTCTTTGCCTTTTGTTTCAAGGGCCTAATGATGAATATGTCACTAAATTGTATGAGTTTTTCTTTGAAGGTTACATCAAACTCCTATGGTGTGCCTAGTGTGCTTTTTCATACATTATGGTTGAGTGAGATTGTCTCTTATGATTCTTTGCCTTTTGTTTCAAGGGCCTAATGATGAATATGTCACTAAATTGTATGATTTTTTTTTGGTTGCATCAAACTCCTATGGTGTGCCTAGTGTGTGTGTGTTAATACATTATGGATAAGTGACATTGACTCTTATTCATGATGATTGTATGGCTTTTGAGTGAAGGGTCTAATGATGAATATGCCACGAAGTTGTAGGGGCTTTCTATGAAGGTCGCATCAAACTCTTATGGTGTTTCTAGTGTGCTTGTCCATACATTATGCTTGAGTGACATTGAATGTTATTCGTGATGATTGTATCGCTTTTTTATAAGGGTCTAATGATGAATATGTCACAAATTTGTATGAGTTGTTTTGAAGGTTCTTCAAGATTCTATGTTGTGCCTAGTGTGTTTGTTCATGCATTATGGTTGAGGGGCATTGACCCTCTTATTCATGATGATTGCATGACTTTTGTGTGAAAGGTCTAATGATGAATATGCCACTATGTTGTATGGGTTTTCTTTGAGGGTTGCATAAAACTCCTTTAGCATTCCTAGTGTGGTTGAGTAACATTGACTCTTATTCATAATGATTTCAACATATGGATTTTTTGTGAAGGGTCTAATGATTAATATGTCATTGAGTTGTATGGGTTTTATTTGAAGGTTGCATCAAACTCCTATGGAGTTCCTAGTGTGGTTGAGTGACATTGACTCTTATTCATGATGATTGTATGGATTTATTGTGAAGGATCTAGTGATGAATATGACACTAAGTTGTATAGGTTTGGTTGGGTAATATTGACTCTTGTGCATGATTATTGTATGGAGTTTATGTGAAGGGTGTAATAGCATGTCATTGTGTTAAATGGATAGTATTTGAAGGTTCTAGTGACATATGATGGCATTGAGTTGTATGGATTATATTTTAAGGTTGCACCAAACTCGTATGGTGTGCAAATAATACTTGTTCTTGCATCAGTTAAGTGATATCAAATATTATGGATTTTTTTAAGGTTGGATGATGATTGTATGACTTGCATGAGGTGTCTAATTAAATATATGTCATTGTGTGTTTATTGGCTTTATTTCAAGGTGCTTGTTCATGCATGTGCATCATGGATGAGTGACATTGACTGTTATGGGACGTTTTTCTCGAGAAATGAATTAAATAAATAAAGTTTGTGAAAACTTTAGAGAATAAAAGTAAATATATATATAAAAGAAAATAGAAGAAAATAACAACAAATGTAAAAAAAGAAGTTACTTTTGAGTTAAAATAAAGGTTAAAAACCTTATTAATAAGAACACTCATGTTGAATGTGTTTCACGGGAAGTTACAATTAAATGGTTATTTGTAATGTTTATTAAAGGGTGTGAGCCCAGATCGAGAGCCAGTGAATGATGCCAGTGCTAGTCAATGAAGTTGACCCGGATCTACCATCAGCGGCAGAACTATAGTTGCATCCGTTTAAGCAGCAAAGTAAGGGCTAAGAGCATAGCCAATTCCATGCCCAGTTGATTGGGTTGATCCAGTCGTTGTAATATTTATTAAAGGGTGTGATAGTTGGAACCACCCTTTGAGTTATTATTTAAACCAAAAAAACAATGTACAATAGAAAGACGTAGATTTTATTTGCCGGAGAAATTGCTGAGGAGAAGATTGTGGTGCGTAATAGCATGTTGTTTAGCCGAAAGAAGCTGAACCACTAATATGCTCCGAAGCAATTAATTGTTGGGCACATCTTTAGATTTTAATAAGTATACATTTCAGAGTTATATAATTATTTTGAGATTGGAATAAAGTATATTTTTTGTGTCTGGTATGCTTGTTCATACATTATGGTTAAGTGAAATTGACTTGTATTCATTATGATTGTATGGCTTTTGTGTGATAGGTATAATGATGAATATGTGATTAAGTTGTATGGGATTCTATGAAGGTTGCATCAAACTCCTATGGTGTGTCTGATGTGCTTGTTCATACATTATGGTTGAGTGAGATTGTCTCTTATGATTCTTTGGGTTTTGTTTCTAGGGGCTAATGATGAATATGTCACTAAATTGTATGAAGTTTTTTTTTGGTTTCATCAAACTCCTATGGTGTGCCTAGTGTGTGTGTGCTAATACATTATGGATAAGTGACATTGACTCTTATTCATGATAATTGTATGGCTTTTGAGTGAAGGGTCTAATGATGAATATGCCACGAAGTTGTAGGGGTTTTCTATGAAGGTTGCATCAAACTCTTATGGTGTTTCTAGTGTGCTTGTCCATACATTATGCTTGAGTGACATTGAATGTTATTCGTGATGATTGTATCGCTTTTGTATAAGGGTCTAATGATGAATATGTCACAAATTTGAGTGAGTTGTTTTGAAGGTTCTTCAAGATTCTATATTGTGCCTAGTGTGTTTGTTCATGCATTATGGTTGAGGGGCATTGACCCTCTTATTCATGATGATTGTATGACTTTTGTGTGAAAGGTCTAATGATGAATATGCCACTAAGTTGTATGGGTTTTCTTTGAAGGTTGCATAAAACTCCTTTAGTGTTCCTAGTGTGGTTGAGTAACATTGACTCTTATTCATAATGATTTCAACATATGGATTTTGTGTGAAGGGTCTAATCATTAATATGTCATTGAGTTGTATGGGTTTTATTTGAAGGTTGCATCAAACTCCTATGGAGTTCCTAGTGTGGTTGAGTGACATTGACTCTTATTCATGATGATTGTATGGATTTATTGTGAAGGATCTAGTGATGAATATGCCACTGAGTTGTATGGGTTTTCTTTGAAGGTTGCATAAAACTCCTTTAGCGTTCCTAGTGTGGTTGTGTAACATTGACTCTTATTCATAATGATTTCAACATATGGATTTTTTTGTGAAGGGTCTAATGATTAATATGTCATTGAGTTGTATGGGTTTTATTTGAAGGTTGCAGCAAACTCCTATGGAGTTCCTAGTGTGATTGAGTGACATTGACTCTTATTCATGATGATTGTATGGATTTAGTGTGAAGGATCTAGTGATGAATATGACACTAAGTTGTATAGGTTTGGTTGGGTAATATTGACTCTTGTGCATGATTATTGTATGGAGTTTATGTGAAGGGTGTAATAACATATGTCATTGAGTTAAATGGGTAGTGTTTGAAGGTTATAATGACATATGATGACATTGGGTTGTATGGATTATATTTTAAGGTTGCACCAAACTCATATGGTGTGCAAATAATACTTGTTCTTGCATCAGTTAAGTGATCAAATATTATGGATTTTTTTAAGGTTGGATGATGATTGTATGACTTGCATGAGGTGTCTAATTAAATATATGTCATTCTGTGTTTATTGGCTTTATTTCAAGGTGCTTGTTAATGCACGTTCATCATGGGTGAGTGACATTGACTGTTATGGGACGTTTTTCTTGAGAAATGAATTAAATAAATAAAGTTTGTGAAAACTTCAGAGAATAAAAGTATATATATATATAAGAAAATAGAAGAAAATAACAAGAAATGTAAAAAAAGAAGTTACATTCAAGTTAAAATAAAGGTTAAAAAACCTTATTAATAAGAACACTCATGTTGAGTGTGTTTTAGGGGAAGTTACAATTAAATGGTTATTTGTAATATTTATTAAAGGGTGTGATAGTTGGAACCACCCGTTGAGTTATTATTTAAACCAAAAAAATAATGTATAATAGAAAGACATAAATTTTATTTGCCGGAGAAATTGCTGAGGAGAAGATTTTGGTTAGCATTGGAGAAGGGGGCACACAAAGTGTGTCCTAACCTGGGATATAGCGTGGCATGTTGTTCAACCAAAAGAAGCTGAACCACTAATATGCTTCGAAGCAATTAATTGTTGGGCACATCTTCATATTTTAATAATAAGTATACATTTCAGAGTTATATAATTATTTTGAGATTGGAATAAAGTATATTTTTTTATATAGTTGAACTTAAAGAAGTTTTAATAAATTGTTGCAGTTTATTTATTCTTGCATAATTTAATTTATAAATATTATATGTTGCACTTGTGTAAGAGCGTAATAGCATGTTGTTGAGCCGAAAGAGGTTGAACCACTAATATGCTCCGAAGCAATTAATTGTTGGGCACATCTTCAGATTTTAATAAGTATGCATTTCAGAGTTATATAATTATTTTGAGATTGGAATAAAGTATATTTTTTTATATAGTTGAACTTTAAGAAGTTTTAATAAATTGTTGCAATTTATTTATTCTTGCGTAATTTAATTTATAAATATTATATGTTGCATTAAAAATTAGTTATCTTGTTTGCGAAATTAGTTTCATTATACCAATTTCATTATATTTGGTATAGCCGAACCTGGAAAAATAGAAAATAAAAAGATTATAAATGTTAAATTAAATTATAAGATATAGAGATTTAAAATTAAAATAAATTTAATATTGAACTAAAAATGGTAATATAAATATTTATTAGTACTTGAATGAGTTTTTTTTTATCTAGTTCAAAACAGAGTATTATTTTTCATGTTAAACAAATTTTAATTTTTCCTAAGTCTACATGAGAAAATTTTAACATAAAATTTGAGCTAAACAAACACACTAAAATCAACCGTGGGAGGGAAGTAGTTAACTTGCTTAATTAATTTATGAGTGTATAATTAATTATATATTAATAAGAGAATGTATATTAAATAATTGATTATACAAATTAGTAGAATTATGATTATATTTATATTTATGTTATATTATAGTAAAATGAAATATTAATGTATATTTGTGTAGAAATATTAAATATTGAAATATTATACTGATCTAAATATTAATATATTATATTATGTAATATTTATATTAATATTTAATTTTTTGAGTAGTTAAAAAATGTAGTTATGTCATATTTATAGAAGTTTGAGCCAAGATCTACTGAGTGCAAGTATGAAATCAAAGTGTATTGATAGTTGAAATGACGAGTACATATAAGTGAGGGAGATGTAGTTATTAGTTGAGGGGAAGACTCCTACAAACTAGCATGAGTGGCTAGTTTAGTGGGAGACTTGATGACCCCTCAACTGACCGCCTAACAACCTTAACCACCCAACAACCTTGACATGTAACAAGATTGTGTAAGGGCACACCTATGTAGTCTTATGCCTAAGTGTATAATACATATGAAATATATATACACTAACACCCCCCCTTAAGCATAGTGTAGGTGGGTACAAATGAAATGGGTCCTCGCTACAAAACCTGGTGAGGCACCCATGTACAATGCAAATATGAAATTGGGTCACGACAACTAGGCCTGATGAGGTACCCAAGTACAATGCAATCTCTCAGAAATGGAGAAAAGTAGAAAACCCAGTGGAAAAAAACTACCCTCCAAGAGAGAGAAAATTAAATTATACAGGTGAAGAAGTACTACTTCTTTCACTAAGTACAATATAAGATTCACCATGGATAGGAGAGAAAATGGTAGAAGCTCTATGAGACCGCCCCATAATACATGTCCTGTTGCAGTGAAGCTGGATAGTCAATGAAGGATGCAGATGTAGGTCCAAGAACGCTGAATAATGTTCCTTCCCTTGGGAAGAAATGAAACCACCTGAAGATGTAGGCTATCTTCCCATGCGAGAAGATGTATATATGATCTTGAATCATGTTGAAGCTCATCCAAGGATGATGATGCCCATGTCGATGTCTTCGAAGAGTGCTCAAGTGTCCCCATGTCGATGGCAAAGGATGCCATAATCAAATCAGGTGCATGCCCAATAGATGAGGATGATGACGATCCAAAACCATGTGTAGGACGATGTAGAGCCTGAGTATCCGAAGAGGATAATGGAGATGCAACTTCATTGAAACTGTCATCAAATTGAACACTGATGTCCTCAATGTGTGCTTCCATGTCAACAATGCGAGACTCTAAAAATAGATAAGTGACGTCAGGTAGAAATTGGTCCCAATCATCAATGCTAGGAAGACTAACTGCCTATTGTAAGGAATTGTTGGAATCTTTCGAAGAAGCGACTCTAAAATTCGTTGAAGCAACAGTAGGAGTGATGACTTCTTCTATGTCAATGGAACATTCTATTTTTGTATCATGATTAGGGATGTGAGTTGTGATCAAAGCAGGATCATGTGGTAATGAAGAAACATTGGAGTCTCCATATATCTCCCAAAATTTGATCTATAATGCATGTGGACAGTCAATATCCATGATGGCATACAAAGCATCATCTGGAATATGTAAACTTATTAATCCACAAATATGATCACTATCCACTTAGGCTTCTTAGATTGTGTACCAGGTTCAGGGATAAGTCCATACAGATAGGGTATGAGATTATAGAACCTGAGATGTTTCAGGGTGCCTTCACACCAGGCCTTATAGTTTCCCTTGTTTAGGTTGATTACAGAAGAGTGAGTTCCACATCCCATGATTAGAACAAGTTAATTCCTTTAGACAATAGCAAATTGACACATTAGGCAACCCTCTGCTTAGGTGACCCCCCTAGTTTTGGCACTTTATAACTTAGTGTGTTTTACAATGCAAGTACGTTCAAAGCGTGGGAATTGAAAAAACATTAACATTTGCAAAAGACAGTGCTCAATTTTGAGCTATCGAGCAAAAGTTATTACATAATCAATTTCCCACAAATGACCTAGTTTAATGCATGTGCAATTGAAAAGCAAAAATGCCTATGGCAAGAGGTAGCCTAACCGTCCAACCACTCATTGGAGTCGGCAATGATTGAAGAGTACAATAGTTTTATATGTGAGTGGGAATTGGCCTCCTCGGAACTCAGGCCTCACCCTTTGTCTTCGTCCGACGAAGATACAAGGGTTTATTAAAAACCAATATTCCTTCAAATCAATTTTGCCCAAATTTTCAATTCCCACTATTATTAAAAAACATAATTCTAAATGCTTTTACATGCCTATTTTGTTTTAAAACTGAACTCATAATTTTAAATGCATTAAAAAAACAAAATTAGGGCAAAATATTAAGGAGATTAGGGCAAATATCATGCGAAACATAGGTAATCCAATCTACCTTGCACGCAGAAAAAAATACTGGTCAAGTAGAGTCAAATCATGGGGTCTAATCCGCCTTGTATAGAGGCAAATCATGAGCAGTCATGGTCAAATCATGGTCGTGAGCAGGTAGAGGCAAATCGTGGGGAAAGGCTCCTTCAAAAGGTCGGCTTGCAGACCAAAATGTTGATTACACAAAGCAACCAAAGATGGAGTATGACCTTTGTATCGAGGCTTGCAGCCTTGTTTATAGGTCTGCAGCCTTTGTGATAGGCCTACGACCTTCACAACAGGCCCGCATCCAATCGCGAGCTCCTTCATCCTCCTCTCTGTAGAAAAAAAAAGAAGAACAAAAACAAATAGAAATTGAAGAACAGGGCTCCGTTTCCTTTCTGCTTGACATTTTGATGAGGTCAGTGACCTTTCTAAGAGAGGCTAGCAACCTTCTTTGGAGGTCTGTGTCAACTTTCCTAGACCAATATCCTTCTGTATGAAATGGGTAACGTGGAGGATGGATTTCTTCATGCCATAGACAAAAAATATATTTGCCTTTGCTCCTTCGACAGTTCCACGCTGGTCAAGCCCAATGTAGGGGCAGAAACAGGGTCAATGACCACTAATTTCTAGAACAAAGCAAGTGCCAATAATAGCAAGTGCCTCCAAACTGATCAATCCAAACCTCATACGTGATGGAGAAGCTAGACTTTGGATGAGCTCAAGTTTGACACCTTGACCACGGACTTCAGTGAACCTACAAACAATTTCATATTGGCTCTGATACCATATAGAAGTTTGAGCCAAGATCAATTGAGTGAATGCAAGTATCAAATCAAAGTGTATTGATAACTTCGAAATGATGAGTACATATATGTGAGGGAGCGATAGTTATTAGTTGAGGGAAAGACTCCTACAAACTAGCATGAGTGGCTAGTTTAGTGGGAGACTTGATGATCCCTCAACTAACCGCTTAACAACTTTAACCACCCAACAACCTTGACATGTGTCAAGATTGTGTAAAGGCACACCTAAGTAGGCTTATGCCTAAGTGTATAATATTTATGAAATATATATACACTAACAATATTTTATATTTAAATATAATTATTGAAATATTGTGTAATTGATAAATATACTTTTTTAATTATTAATATCAATAAAATTATTGTTATATTAAAATTTAAGAAATAATTGAGATTTTTTACATTTAAAAACTATTTGCTAATTGCTTCTTAAATTACAATTGTATTATTATCTCTTAAATTTTAATATAACAATAACTTTATTGATATTAATTTTTAACATTTGAAAACTATTTGCTAATTGCTTTTAAGTACCTGCCTTTGGCAGTACTATTGCAATGAGTTCTTTTATCTAGTGATTAATCTATCTAGAGTAAACCAATCAAAAGAGAGTATTATTTTTCATGTTAAACAAATTTTAATTTTTCCTAAGTCTACATGAGAAAATTTGAACATAAAATATTTTGAAAAACATTTATCTGTGTTGTGATTGTCTCAAAATTTGAGCTCTTAAGGATGGATTTTGCGGAAATACTATTTTGAGTAAAACAAACACACTGAAATCAAGGAGAAAAATACAGTGGGAGGGAAGTAGTTGGCAATACTAACATATTAACTTGTTTAATTAATTTCTAAGTGGCTAAACTCTTGCCGGGAATTTGTGAAGAAGCTAGATCTAGACAAGTGGCACAAGTTCCAAGAAAACAACTTGCAGGAGATGCGTTCTTTTCAACCAGAGGAGAATGATGCAAAAACTTCCAGATGTCATAACTTTTGACCCGGGGGTCCATTTGAGCTAAAATTTGGTGGGCAGATACATCTATCATTCTATCATTTGATTATTCTTCATTCTATCATTCTACTATTCCATCATACTATTATATCATCATTTCAATGTATCCTTTACTCTTCTATCATATTATCATTCGATTACTCTATCATTCTATCATTCTATTATTCTATCGTTTTATTATTCTATCATTTTATTGTTCTATTACTGGATCAATCAAATCAACTTATCTGCACTTAGCAGACAAGGGCAGAAGTTAGCACTGGCCAAAATATTTGCATCTTGGAATATAGCAGTCTTATGTTTTAATAACTCTTGTGGTATGCATAATTACTCGCATATGAAGGATATGTATGCTTTATCATGATTGCTGTGTATAATGATATATTTATTGCTGTATAATCTCTATGAATCTAGATGTATTCAATTCTCATCAGGCAACCAAGGGTAGCAAGTTGAGTGAGAACTGTTATATGATTCCTCACTAGCTACACCCCCTCATATGGATGGCAGAAGGCCACATGAGGCCAAGAGGGATGGTATATCTACTCTTGGGCCTAGGGTAGAGGATCACTTCGGGCAATCTATCATGCCTCCTTAGGTTTGGCTATTGGGTTAAGGAGTCCCAATCATAGGGAGAAGAATAAGGGTGGCAAGGAGAGGGAGAACTGCTATATGATTCCTCACTAGGTACACCCCCCTCATCTGGATGGCGGAAGGCCACATGAGGCCAAGAGGGATGGTATATCCGCTTTTGGGCCTAGGGTAGAGGATCGCTTCAGGCACCCTATTATTCCCTATCCTAAACCTTTTTGGATGGACTCCATTAATGAATTGGGTATATCATATGATTAAGATAATGTTCCTAACCCTAGTAGGAAAGATCTATTTTATGGATTATGCTTTCAATGATTATCTAACATGACTGTAGGGTCTCAACCAGGATCTATCTTGTTCAACAATTTAAATTGGTAACTAATATCACTAACTCTATTTCATTTCTTGCTTTGCTTGGAATTGTGATTTTAGGGCAAAACTTAGGGCATTTACAAAAGGGGACATTACAATGGGTGCATCTTGTTGACTCCCAAAATAACTACAACCCTAAACCCTAAAACATTTCTAAATCACCTGGGCCGAGGATAGTCGTTCTATATGAATGGAATAGGTTTATTAATAAGTTTGAGGTGATTTTGGGCAACCTACAGGAGTGGGTTATTTCCTCTACACTTCAGGCTCAGCTTAAACCTAGGAGGGATATTCCAAGGGGTATACCTGAACATGTATTAGGTTCAAACCAGATGAACAACTAAAAATATCAGGACAACCAAATCCAAACTGCCTTCTAGGCCCCAAAGACTGTCACTGGACCTAAAACAACTAGTTGTCATTAATAACCCTTATATAGCTAATAAAAGGGCATTCCCATTAACAATGGAAACTGTAGATATGCTTGTTTGCAATACATACAAATTAATTACTTTCTTCACACATGATAAGTTTGTTCTCATTTCTTTAAGAGTGTTGGTGATCATGGAAACCTTCAGACCGGTGCCTAATATATTGGGTTACAAAGTCCACAGTTCAACAGAAGGAAGAAAACAAAAAGAGAAATGAAACATGCACTTTTTGGATATTCAGATGCGAGAAAAACAACAATCAATGGAGAATATGCTTAATAATCCTTTATCAAGATAGAATCAATCATCTACAACCATAAAAGAGATCATCACATAGCATGTAATGTTTTAAGAATTTGTTCATTCATCTGATCAATGGTTACAGTCATACCACGAAGTGTGGCAAGAGGAAACCCTAAAAGAAACTCAGGGTTTCCTTGAAAGATTACATAAGAAGGAGAAGTGCATACACTGATAGCTGAAGTCAATATGAAAAATCTTTCATGACTTGTGTCTTTACTGCTGGATAACTAGAACTTTTGCTTTTTGAAACGCTAGAGAGCTCTGCACTTGACTGCCTGAAGATGCACCAAAGACCAACCCTTTTTACATCTTACATTCATGCATATATAACATCTGATTCTAATTGACCAAATTAGGTTACAATAAATTGCCCCCTATGGGCCTTGCGAGAAAATATCTCAGCCAGAAGGGACATTTATCTGCCAAAAATAACTACAAAAATATCTAGGGTCTTGAGGCAGATGGATGATATTTTCTTCTTTAATGCACACAACCTGTTTGTTGATCTACAACCATAAATGCAACAAATATCTGAAAAGGAGGGGGTAGCTGAGAGGAATAGCACCTGCATTGATGACATATGACACAAATCTCTTCAAATTCACCAAGCAAAGCTTTTACAACACTTTGAATTTCAAACTCTTGAGTCTCTGTGTCTTCATCGATTTTGAATCCTTTAAAAAATCGGCCCCTGCAATGTCTCATGGACAAATTCATGTATCTTCCTGCCTTTGGGATGCTTGAAAGTCTCTTTTGAATTTGTCATAGATGAGTCTGCTTTTAGAATTAACATCTATTGCTTTCCCTTTTGATTCTACATTGAGGCCCAAAGATTCTGTCTATGTGACAATTTTTGTGACTTCGCGAGGAATCTAGATGAGGCTCGACGAAGGTAAGATTCTTAGTGAAAATGCCACAGTGTCTGATGAAATGCCCTGTCAGCAATTAAGTTTCGTCCTCCATCACGTGGAGCATTTGTGTAAACTTGAGGGAAATTTTTCTTTGTTTTGTGTAGAACTTGAGCCGCGCCGACACGTGGTGCACCTTGGAAGCTACCTGCTACTACCTTCGAAAAGGAAGAAGAACAAAGGAACAGGCTACGTGTCAGCATCTCACAGTTGAACATAGAATCTTTCCTGCAGACAAGATCCTCCTGCGACATTGGGATACTGTTCGATCCTTAACGACACCACCTCTTCGCTTCATCCTTCGACACCTAGCACGATCTGCTTCATCCTTCTAAATCATCGATATTATGGCCATAAGCCACGATATACTTTACACCTGTCCTTATTTCGCAGCCGCATAGTGGAGATATGACGTTAGCTTTAGTGGTTTGCGGGCTTGCGATATCCTGCCATGTGCCCCATTAAAGGAATCATGAAAGGCCAAAAGCCTTAGACAACTTTGCCCATCGGGGTCGACCATCAAGCCTTCCATGAAATGTAACCAAGACACGTGTCGATGTTGCACAATTTTTTGGAAGTATTTTCTTAGCATTGTATAGAACTTGCGCCCGCCCGATAAGTGGTACACTCTTCGGAGACTTTCGCCGCATTCCCTTGGAAGGGAGATAGTGGACTAGAGCTCTGACTCCCGACACTACGCCGAATACTTAGAATTTTCAAAACTTAGGCACATTCTGAGGTCGGAACTTGGAGCCGATAGACAAGGGAAGGCAAAAGACTGGAACCCGACCCCCAAAACTCTGACAGGGGTGAAAACACAAGGGAACCTTGGGAAATGTTAAGTTAGCCAATTTTTTGGGCTTTTTAACCTTGCATTTCAAGTGGCAAAGACATGAAAACCTATGAGATATGTCTCTAATTGGTTATAAGCTATAGGTTCAAGTGGGAATATGAATGAGACATGGGGGCAAAACAGGGCATTTTGGGGATTAGATTTTTTAGGTGTCAACACATCTTATGTGCCTGAGTACTAGAAACTTCCTTTGTATACCAGACTGCCTACATACCCTGTATCCATGGGATTAAGGTACATTAAGATGTGGGTGATGATGATATGTTGTTCTAATTTGTGATGATGATGTGGGATGGTTTAGGATGTTTTGATGATGATATGGATGTTTTGGGGTTTTTTGATTTTTTGATTTTTCTTGATTTTTTGGATTTTGAATGTTTTGGATAGGGTACGGTTTTATTATGGGATGGTATTGGATTGCATTTAGATAGCCTTTGCACTAGATACCAATGACAAGGGAACACCAAGTCTAGAGGAGAAGGTGATGGGGTTGGATAGGGGGATTGGTGATGAAAGAGGATGGATAGGCAATTTATGATGGATGGATGGAAGATAGAGATAAGGGATAGGATAGGATAGGATAGGGACAAGGGATAGGATAGGGATGCATGTTAGATGGATGGGGGGTTTTAGGATTTTCTCCAAAGACTACATTACATAGGAATCATATGCCCCACTCTTAGGTATGATGCTTAGGGTTTTGTATGATGGGCAAATGCTTGGAAGGGATGGATGGATTTTGTAGTAGATGGATGAATGGGGGGTGTGCTTGAAAAGGGATGTATGCCGAGAGGTGTCCAAAGCATGTTTTTGCATTTTTTCTCCAGTCTTTATCAAGATCTAAGGAGGAAGATATAGTGGATAGGATGGATGTGGGATGATAGGATAGATAGGAAGATGGTGGATTTGAATATAATAGGATAGGGATATGATAGTGGATAAGGATACATGGATAAAATATGCAAAAGGATGTTATGGATGCGGGTGAAGGGTATGATTTTGCCCCCATATATAAGGATACAAATGGACGGGAAAGGGATTACACAACGCCCACAATGGGTTTTCATCATGGTACTTGCCCAAGGTGCCATAAGGAGTGGTTTTCACCATTGGACAGATTTTTTCTCTTTACTATTTTCTTGATTTGTTGATTTTTTTGCTTTTTTGGATGGAAGGGGACTATAGCGTCTGTCTCCTTAGCAAGGAGGATGTTGTCCCATGTTGGATAGTTGTCACAGATGAATTTGAAATAGCATGATGCACATGGATGTTGGTAGATAGGAGAAGATAACATGGATGGTGGATAGGGGATTATGATATGGATTGTGGATGAATAGAGGTTGACGGATTATGCGGATTATGATGTGGATTATGGAAAAACATGGACCATAGGGATGTGATGAAGGAGATATGTAGTATAGGGGATGCAAGATGGGAGGATGGGGTATGTGGAAATCCCATGGGGTTAAGGGGAACCATGACCAATGGTTGCACACACCGTGATGTATTTTGAAGCTTATATTTTGGATGTGGAGTGGGTAGTAATGGGGATCGAGATAGGGGATTTTTGGATGGTCGATTTGGAGTTTTAGAGACCCAAATAGACTTAAGAATTGTGGGATTTGATGGGGAGCGGGATGTTTGGGATTTTTTAGATTTTTGAGATTTGGAGGTGGATGCCTCATTTGGATTAGTTTCTTTTTGCTTGGGGACCCACACCATTTTTGTTTTTGATTTTTCTTTTGATGGTGTGGGTTTTGATAGCCTTTTGGATGGATTTTTCTTTAATTCTTTGCATTTGTGCCCTAAAGCATGGGGATGTTTAGGATTTTTGGCTTGATGGGTAGAGGCATCCAAATTTTTATTTTAGAATCCCATGAGTGTTTTGATAGCTTCTTGTTTGGATAATGTGTGCTTTTGTTGGTCATGATTTGGGATTTTAGGGGATTGAGATTTATGGATGGGAATTGGAAGAATGGGGATATAAGGGTATTCAAAGATGAAATGATTAGGGCATTTGAGGATAGGGATATTAGGCATTGGGAGGATGGGATAATAAGGGGATTTGAGGATAGGGATCTGTTAGGAGTTGGAAGTAGTGGAGGTAAAGTTGATGGGGGGGTGTGTTTGGTCACATGCTTTTGCAAATTATATGACGATGGAGGAGGGATGGCGACATATGATTTGGAGTTGTGATGAGGTGCACCGGATTGGAAGCTAGAAGAAGATGCTTTATGAGGTGTGTGGATGCTACCAACAGGGGTGGATTGTTTTCCTTGGGATGTATAGCCAAGGCCATGTGAAGATGGATGGAACGTGGTGTGGATGGGCTCCAAGATGCCTTGTTCATGAAGGCCTAAACCTTTGCGTTGATATTTCATGTTTTATAGTATGTGACACAGAATGGGATGTTTGGTGCTTTGGAAACAAGACACGAGTCCATTATTTGTTAGAGGATAATTGGTGGATGGAAGTTGTTCACCTCCTATAAGGGAACCAATGCGGATGAAGGTGTTTTTTCCAAGTGGATAAGATGATGGATTTGGGATGGGATTGGTAGATGGTGATAAAGGATCAACGGGGGATGATAAAGGGGTGATAGGAGATGAGGTGGGATCAATAAGGGATGTTGTGGTAGAAGTGAAAGGGTTGGTGTGGATAAGTTGATCATTAGATTGGAGGGGAATTGGGATGGGATTAGATGGTATGCTTAGATCTTGATTAGGATAGGAGGTTGACGTTTCAACATGCTTTGGATTTGGTGCTTGGCATAGCTAATATGTTTGGATAGAAGTGGAAGTGATTTGGATGGGTGTGATAGGTGCTTGACTTGTGTTTATGGTAGAAGATGATTGTAAATGATTCCTTGCTAATAGCCAATGGATGACATCCTTCATAAGTGTGTGAGTAGACAAACAATAGAATGGATGGATAATGATGGTGGATGGTGTAGGATTAGGATTAGGATTGGATGAAGGGATAATGGGACAGGATAGTGGTATTTCTTGGATGGGCTCAAATTAGGCATTGGATTGCATGATGGTGTTGGAGAGGCATGATATGCTATAGGATGAGTGGAATTGAAAGGCTCCATAGCTTTGCTTTCATTTTTGTCTAACATTCTTTGGTTTAGATTCTTCAAGGAATCTTTGGTTGATGGCTTAGGATTTGGGAGGTTTGATGGTGGATTAGATGGTTAATGGGTGATAGGGGTTGATGGATTGTAGGTACATAGGATGATGGATTAAGGTTGATAAGGTTGGAGGGATATTGTGATGGAGGGATTGGAGGGATTGATGGATTGTAAGGTGGGGGATGAACATGGGGAAACAATTGTTTATATAAGATTTGAATTTCGACCATGAGGTGTGTTAGGTTGGTGTTCCCTTGATTAAAGTTAGCATGACAAAGGTTGGGGGTATTGGTTGGTTGGATAGGTATGATGGTGTGGATACATAAGGGAATGAATATTGATATGAGGTTGATGGGGATAAAATATATGATGAAGGTGTAGATGAGGGTTGATATGATGTTGATGGGATGGATATGTAAGGTGTTGATGAGGATGAAGTAGGAGTTTGAGAATCTCCAATGATGAGGTGTGCTAGGGGATATCTCTAATGATATTTTTGCATTTTTCCTTAGTGATAGGATCAAAATCGTCATAGGCATATTTAAGTCTTTGTAAATGTTTCATTGCTACATAAGGATCCATGTTATTAGGAGGATATGAGATGATGTTGGATAATGGATGATTATGATGTTGGGGATCAAATTTCAAGACCTTAGGATGATTTGTTTTGATTTGATTTCATGGATGATTGATGATTCTCTATGCTTAAGGTAGACTAAGACATTTAAGCAATAGAGTTGATTGGGTTAATTTGATTCGATGACTTACTTAAGATAGACTAATGATCTCAAGCAAGTTTGGATAAAAGTTGATGATGATCAACTAAGGTCTTTATTTTGTATTGGGTTGATTTGGATTTGGATTATGGTTTGGAGAATTTGGATTGATGCTTGAATGATGTTTTGGAGATTGATTTTGGATGAAGGGTGATTGGTGTGGGATGAGGGATAAATGGATTAGATTAGGATTTTGATGAAGGTTTGGAGGATATTGAGGATTTTTGATGTGGGATTGTTTTGAAAAGGATTTGGATAAGGTTTGATAAGGTTTGGATAGTGTTGATTTGATTGGATGATGGATTGGATAGTTGGTTAGAATGATGATGTGGTTGATTAAGGATGAGGTAGATGTGAGTAGGATAGGATTGGATGATGTGGATGAAAGTGGTAAGATGATTGGATGATGATATGGATAAGGTAGATGATTATAATGATGAAGTGGATAGAAGATATGATCTAAGATTGATATGAATTTGGATTGGGATGATTAGGATGATTAGGATAAGTGATTTGGAGAGATGGGCTGGATGAATGACTTGGATGACTAGAATAATAATTAGGACAAAATGGATGATTTTGGGTACAGGAGTAGATGGCACTAAAAGCTGACCCAATAGCATTGATAGTTGGCCCAATAGCGCTAACAGAATGACTGATAGCGTTGAAGGACAGATTGAAAGCATTGAAGTAGGGTATGATAGATGGTGTTGATAGAGGTTCTGATAGCGCTAAACAGAGGACTAATAGCACTAAATAGAGGACTAATAGCACTAAAGCACTATTGAAGGTTTAAAAGTTGTTGCATTTTGATTAGAAAATTTAATTTTTTGGCTCCGAGATCTTGGCACGAGATAATGCAAAAAGAACACAATGGTTGACTTCAATGCATAAGATTGATTTTTTTGATTCACGGGTTTTCACATGGAAGACACATCATTCACATGAACATCCCTAGATTATTCAAGTGGGAGTATACAAGATTATGAGCTCATCTTGTTGCCTTTATGTAGGTGTGACATGCAAGTCCCATGAGGTGGAGCTAACTGTTTTTAATCACCCAAGATCGTTCTTACGTCACGAGGGTAGAGCATACATGACATGCATGTTCGTTTCTAGAGGGCATATGCACTTGGCGATAAAATCAATGTGGTTTGTGCGATGAGTAACTTCTCGATCCCTATAGGTATCCAATGGATCACAATCTCATATGGCCGAGAGGACTTAATCTAGGATTGAACAAGCTTGCTAAGGACTCCTTGATATAAGCAAGGTATGTGAGGCCCAAACCATGAACATTAGTCCATTGAAGGGAATGTGGCACAAGCGATCAAGCAAGCATCACGTCACCTTATGTCTGGAATCACCAGGGGCGCCAAGGTTGTCCAAATGACAATGTAACTAGATTGAGGTACAATTTTCACTCTCCCCCCTTTGATATACCCAGTTAGCACATGTGATTGAGGTCATCCCTTGGGGGGATGAAATCCCCAAGCAGACTTCCTAAGAAGAAACCACCCTTGCTTTTGATCACCTTCAAGATATAAAGATAAACAAAGATAGTTTGCAAGTAGACTTTTGACCCCCAAGATCACGCTAAGGTGCGAGGGGAGAGCATACATCTACAAGCAAACAACAAGCAAGGTTAATTCACCTACTTTAACCTTAATGTGCCTAAGAGCTAGTGATAAAATGATACTTTGGTTGCGAATCTACACACAAGTTGTTAGGTGTTTGATAAATGATGCTTGGACAGATGTTTTGTATACCTACAAGAAGATGTTAGACCCCTACAATTTAAGCTTGTAGATTATGTCAAAAAATTGGCCATTAAAGCAGAGACAGATAGCGCTAACAGACATACTGATAATGCTAAAACATATACAGATGGCACTAATACAGAGACATATGGCGCTGAAACAGAAGCAAATGGTGCTAAACAGAGGCTGACTGTGCTGAGTAGAGGATGAATGATGCTAATGTAGCTGACTACGCTAAACTTGACACTAATGGCGCTAAACTAGCTGATAGTGCTAGAACTGTCTCTAATGGCGCTAAACTAACTGATGGCGCTAAAACTGGCTCTAATCTTGCTAAACTAGTTGATGGCGCTAATGCAGCTGATGGTGCTATGATGGATGCATATAGCACTAAGGCAGCTGATAGCGCTAAAATGGATATATAGATAGCACTAAAGCAACTGATAGTGCTAATGCAATTGATGGCGCTAAGATATTAACTGAATGCATTAAAATGGGATAAAGTCATATTTGATACCTGTCGACTCCGTCACAGAGTCCGATGGCGTCATTTTGGGTGTAGATAGCACTGAAATGACAGACTAAGGCAGACCTGCACAAAAATAGAGGTTTCTTGCTTCCAAATGATCAAGATGGGATGTTAGAGGACATACAAGGTTAGTCCAACAAGAATAAACATCAAATTTTTGTCTAAAAATAGAGCAAATGTTGTGAGATGCAAGATTAGGTTAGGTCTAAATGCTCTTTTCAAGATGAGATAGATTAGGTGATTTTAAAAAAGCTAAAGGCCTAGAAGCTACGCTAAAACAAAAAACCAGAATGATGCAAGCAAGAATGAGTGAAAACGTGGATGTTAGAAGTGATGTGAGAAAAGAAATTGTTTTGTTGTCGCCTAATATGGTGCTGAAACAAGTGCCAATAGCACTAATAGAAGAATAAATAGCTCTAATGCATAAGCGCATAGTACTGAAACAGGTCCTAATGGCACTAATCCATGAGGAAATGGTGTGACTATGGGGGCAGATGGTGCTGAACCAGACCTGCATGTTGAAAACCTTCACAAAAACTCACAAATATGTTAGCTAAGGACCAGGGGGTCCCACTGGGTGTGCCAAATGAAGACAAAATAAAGCATCAAAGGAAACAAAACATCAAAATACAAAAAAATACAAATGATATACCTTTGAAGATCTCCCTCACTCCTTGATAAGGTTGAGGAGAAGCACCCAAAGTCTCATGACAACACCCAAGTAGATGATAGTGTGTATGTGGATTGTTCAATGCATTTCAACACAACGTGGATTTGGTAGAGGACTTAGGCTAAAGATTTGAATGATATTTGATAAGGATGAGAGATGGTTAGAGATGAGATAAGGGTGGTTTATGATTTTGGCATAGTAAGGGTAAGATGAGGAGATATGATAGAAATTTGGACAACATAAGGATGTTATGAAGAAGTTATTAAAATGGGTTGGGTTGGCCTTGTATTTATAGCCAAATTGGAGGGGATTTGAATCCAATTGATAGGATTCAAAGTTAAAATCAAGGGTTGAGATGAGAGGATGAAATCAAGGGCTAGGATCTCATCAATAAATATGAAGGGCTGGAATTAAAAGTGAATTTTAAATTCACCTTGGGAAGGGTGGGGAGGATTAAAAATGAATTAAAAATTATTTTAGGAAGAGTTTTTTTTATTGGTACAAGCTTTTGACTGGAGCTATGAACCGGTGAGGCCACAACACGAGGGACCTCATCGCCTGGCATTAGCACTTGGCGTGAACGCTTGTATCAACATTGGAGGTTCAAACCCACGAGCTCATTGGCCTAGCGAAGGCTCATAGCTTGCAAGTACAACAACCCAGCAAAGGCACAAGACCTGTGAGATCTTTGGCCTTGCGGGGCTTTGAACCCTAGTGGTCATCACTACAATCGAGCGACTTGACCACCAAACCACACCATTAACGACCATTTTGGGAAGAGTTGGATTAAGACATGTCAATGAATTAAAAAATCATTTCCATGGGGGAGTGTTAGTAAAAAAAAAGTTTATTGGTGAGTGTTTGAGTCATGTGGTGCATCTGTCTTTTTGGAAATTACATGTGTGAGCTCTTTGTCTAAAAACGAGCTCTAACATGAAAATGGAAAGATGAGTTGGAAGGGTCATGTGACCCTTTGGATTAAAAGATAATTTTTATTGAGGGGTGTGGGAGAAGGTGTTAAGTGAGGTTTGGCCAAGTTAATCAAGTGATCTTAACTTAATTAATGTGGCTGAACAAAACTAGTGAGTGGGCTCATCAAGGGTTAAAATTAATTAAATAAACCCATTAATTGAATAAGGGTTTATTTAATTAATTTAGGTCTAAGGGTCATGTAGGCTAGGGTAGCTAATTAAATAATTGATATTTAATCAACTAGGCTAGGTTTAGGCTATAGGATAGTGTAGATTAATTAAATAAGCATGTTTTACTTAATTAATCAGGATTAGGAGATGGAGAAATTAACTAAATAATTATTGAGAATTTTTATTTAATTAATGAGGGATAATGTTGTAAGATGTAGTGATAAATTATGTGAATTAATTTATCACCAATGGATGAATAAGATGAATGGTTTAGCACAACTTAATTAAATAAATTGGATTTATTTAATTAATTGGTAAAGGGTAAATTAGTGATGTGAGGATGCAGGAAAGTGTCTTGCGGGGCAAGTCAATTTTAGGTGTCTACAATTCCATTAAGACATTTTCTTAGAGTAGGCCCAAAACTCAATGGAAATTGATATGGGCATGTAAATTTCATCATTACACTTTGATTCTACAATATTGATTCTATATAAATTTATTTGAATTTTAGTTTGGAAAGTGGCTATTCTCCCTACAAGATGCACTTATACCCACCCATTATACATCTATAGCCATCCATTGGGATGGCCTATGCATGTCGATGGAAAGTGATAGAACATAGACTAATGAATATTCCTCCTAAATATAATCACAAGGAAATAAGAAAAAAATCATAGTTAAAAACTTGCAATACATAGTAAATATAAATGCTCTAACATTTTAACACAATTAAATAACAATATTTTTTAAACATATCCTAGAAGAGATTAAAGTTGCATAAATTTTGTTGCTAGAACTATTATATGGGATGGTGTACATGCACTCTGATCTGTATGGAATACACTCAAATCTCTTTGTATTGAATATTCACCTTTCATGTTTGGAAATTTGTGCAACACTAACCTATTATACAGAGACTTGTCTAACTTCATTTTTTTAACTTGAATTTTATAAATGTTTTTAACTTGATTTTTATAAATGTTTCTAACTTGATTTTTATAAAAAGTTTCTTAAATTGGAGAGAGCAATTTTTAAATGTGTGATGTCATATGTCTTCAAGAATGTGCAAAATCTTAATAAATTCTCATGTTGGGACAGTAAATTATTTAAAACTTGGCCACTACTAAAACCACCACTACTTCATGGATCAGTTCAGGGCAACATTACTAAACCCAATTGCTCGTTGATAAAATGACTAGCTCCTTTGACATCTCTTGTCAAAATTAACTTTGATGGAGGCTCTCATGGGAATCTTGGGCTTTTATGTGGAGGATGTGTTCTAAGGGACAAATAAGTAAAATTTATACTAGTTGCTTCCACAAAGCCTCTAGTGGGATCTAACAATGAGGTAGAAGTCCAAGCATTGATATTGCGATTATCAATTGCTCTCTCTCTCTCTCTCTCTATATATATATATATATATATATATATATAAAGAGAATTTTTATAGAGGGGGATTTTATGTTGACCATAAATGCCATCAAATTAGGGAGAAACAATAATAACAGGTTGATAAACATTCTCCAGATGGCTTGGAATTTGTTAGATGATTTTGAATATTATGAATGTGGCCATTATTACTATGAACCCAATAAACTAGCATATAGGTTCCAAAATCAAATGGTAATTGAACATGGGGAAGAGTATATCGAAGGCAAAGAGTGGAAGAAATGAAAAGATAAGGATTGATTGTTTATAGAATTAAGGGATAGAAGAGTCATCATGTTTTCATTAGCCTCCCAACTAGGGGATAACCAATAAATTTTGTTATTTTATCTAACCATTATTGTGAGTGCACTTGTCCATGTGCCTGAAGTATTAACGACCATATAGATGAGCTAGCAATGATTTTATAAACAACATAAGGGATTACTTATTTCAAACAAAGGGTGGTCCACTTCTAGATTGTGAAAGGATTTAAATATCATCTTGCACAAGTGAAATCCCTGATCTCATCTTGCAATAAAGGTGACATTAAGGTGGAGGGTTTTTTAATGAGTGAGGATAAGTATCTATTATCAACATGTATGAGGGGATATCAAATTACTAGGAAATGAGTGGTTAAATCGAATCCAAGCCTTGGTGATGCAAAAATTAGTCATTTTCCCAATTTTCTTTTAGGATTTATTAATGTGGGAAGTAATCACTATTGCAAATGATATGCTCTTGTTTCTATGCCATCTACATGTGGAAATGATAGGTGTCCCCTATGTGAAGGGCCTATTAATAAACACTTCAATCCTCATTCAAAGCTTTAGTTGAAGAACTTAGATTTGTTAAGAATAGAGTCCTTTCCTATTAGCATGTGAGTGTACATTCATACCTATAAGTGGGAACCTATAGAAGTTGGTTGGTATGACTTGGTTTTAAAACTAGCTCATGTTTTTCTATTTGATATTGAGAAAGTTGAAAATACTAGGAGTGTAAATGGTCAAGATATTCTCATGGCTTGCCCACATATTTTGGAGTACAACACTGTGGTGTTGATTTTCCTATCTAACTTGATGGATATCATTGAAGATATTGGTTTGGTTATTCTCTTGGCAATGACTATGTTTAGAACTACTTGCTCTTGAAAGAAAATCTTAATAAGGAAATGGAGCAATACGATTTTATTGATGGTATAACGGTGATTGGGGGAATCTTTCCTCATAATTTATTATCTTTCTACCCAGCATCAAGGTGTGTCTATAATATGATGCAATAGGGTCTTCACAACAATTGCTCGAATGCCTTCATGAGAGTAGTAAGCTCACACCACCATGTACTAGGTGAGTCAATGATTTCTAAAGGCAGAGAGGTGTTTAATGCTATTTTTCTATAGTTGCACCATGCTTCCAAGAACTCCCCACCTAAGAGAATACCCAAGGTCCCTAAGGGTAATATTCCCTCAATAGCGCTTGCTAATGTTTTTTCCTCAGCTATGGCCTCTATCTTAGTTCTTGTTCCAATACTTGTTCAAGCCCTTATTGAAGATGGATATAGCTCTAATGGAAGTATATAGTTTGTAGCTTTTTTGAGTATTATATGCTAAGCTCAGTAATGTTTTTTTTTTGTTTGTATATACCTTGGTTGGGGACCAGGGACCCTTTCAGAAACTGGGCATTGCCATATGTCTGTTATGTCTTTCAAACCAACATCTACGAAAATATTTACATGCAAAATGGCAAGCAAATTACATGGCCAACCCGAGATATCAAAACAAAATGACTACCTATTAAACTAACTTAGACACAGACCTTGTAAACTTTAGCTTTACTCTCGACCTGTAAGGTCCAGAACATCTATCTCTTGGTCGCAGCTATGTACTTGAAATCTGCCTTCTCCTCTTCTGCGATCTCTATACTGACCATACTGCAATCCTCTCTACCACCTTTCTCAGATGAATCTGTACCAGCAGGAGTTCATGTAAGTGATCTATATCCTCTTTGTGGTTGATTTCTATCTCCCTAGTCACCTCTGTCAAATCTTCGTGAGTTAAAATTGATGCCGCAGCCACAAAGGACATCATCGCCATGGTAAGAGATCTCGCAGCTTCGAATACGTTCCATCTGGCATGGGTGGTGCCAGGGTTGAGTGAATTTGGCTACTACTTCTCTCATCTTGGGCCCTTCCTCCCCCTCCACCTATTTTGCTAAGGAAGTGATCATCTCTACCCAATTTTGCAACATGGGATTTTTTATCCTTGCATCCAGAGCCATCACTGTGTCCGCTAGAGTCTCCTCCCCTGAGAACTTCACATTCCTCTTGACAGAAGCCCTCTTTCCCTTCATAACTCCTCCTACACAAAGCTTCACCATCTTTTTAGGAATTTGCCTTCTCCGCTGAGGAGGAGGAGAAGCATACATTTTTGGTTTGCCCTTTCCCCTCGACCCCCCGCTCTTAGATACCCGGCCTGACATGATTCTTCTTCCTTACTCCATAGAGCAGAGAACCTGTTGGATGAGAGTTTTTTGCCAAATGACTCGGAGATTCTAGAAAAAACTTCCTATCGAAGTGTCTAGAGGAAAGACATGCTTTGTTTTTCATACCATTCACTCCAATGATGGGAGCCGATCAATTCATCTGCCTTGAACAACGTACCTTCCTTCTTACTCCGCGTGAGCCTTAATTAGAAGGCACACTCCCTACAAATCTACCTCATCTCCACACGAGCCATGCCTGTAGGAAATGCTAGTGGTCTTGTCAGCTAGCTCAAAGATCTGCCCAGCTCCTCACCTTGCCACGTGGCTTCTCCTAGCTGCTCCTTACTCTATCGTGCTCGCCCATTATCAAGCAACTCAGTAATGTTTTTTGGCTTTGATATGTATTTTGTGCCAATGTGGTGTAAGATAAAATCAAGAACATGGCACTCAATTGATGCATGTAATTTTTTTAATATATATAGCATATATGATTTCCTATATGTAACTATTTCAAATTTTGTTTTTTGTTGCATTGTTGTAGCCATCACATTTCACATTTTTCATTTTTGGTAATATAATACTATTCATATCGATTTTTCATTGCAGCCATTGAGTGGAGGATTGCAAAATGTATAAAGAGCTATTTTTAGTCTCATTTGGTGTCATAATTATAGAGAAATTTGAAACCCTAAAAAAGTAGGTTGGACTTTGTAAAGGGGTGAATTGGATAATTTTGTCTAAAGATTTGATATATTACAGATTGAAGCTTTTTTTTTTTTTTGCGGGCCCTAGGTGCCTAACCCAAGTTTTTTAGCCAAAAATAATTAGTGTGACGGTTTTATTTTATATTACTTAACTTTTAGTGTCCTATTAGAATCATATTATCAACAACTACAATATTACAAGGCAATCAAGTAGCACTAAACTAATTAATTAGTCATGTCTTAGAGAGATATTGGTTAAAATTATGTATGAATTTAGTTCTGTACTGGGGAAGCAGCGAGCGCTGCGTCAAAAGAAATTATCCACTCAAACCCCAGAGCCCGTCGGATTAAACCCTTGTGATAAGGCGTAGAACCCCTTCCAAACCCTTCCAAACCCCTGAAAAATCCGTCAAATACATCCCACCATCTCCATGGCATCGTCTTTCACAGCCTGCAAGTCCTTATCCGTCATAGACGGTCGCCTTGCAGACCATTCGCACCGTCATGTTTTTGCCTTGAAGAGTGCTCCCTCGGCCGTCAGTTTTTCAAGCTCTCCCTTGGGATTTTACGCCCTAAGGGCGTCAAAGGTGAGCCTCCAATGGGCGTCATCGAAGTCGTCCCTGCTGTGGGTGTCGCCGATACGTCAAGGGGGCTTAAAAAAAGTTGCCGTCATGGTGAACGCCTCAGAAGATGTGGAAGAAATAGTGGAGGAAGTAGAAGAAGAGACATCAAGTGGGTTTGACGAAAATTTTGGGGGAAGACAATTTGTTGAACCCCCAGAAGAGGCAAAGCTGTATGTCGGCAATCTGCCTTTCGATGTTAATGCACAGATGCTTGGCGAGATGTTTGAGGGGGCTGGTCAAGTCTTGGATGTCAATGTTAGCTCAAGGAAAACTTGGTATCCAAAGGCAGCAGATCATGAAAATGTCAAGAAAACGTGGTATATTGTTGATGCCACAGACAAAAGACTTGGAAGGCTAGCTTCAACCATAGCTATACATATTCGTGGAAAGAATCTACCAACCTATACTCCAAGTGTAGACATGGGAGCATATGTTATCGTGGTGAATGCAGAAAATATAGCTGTTACAGGAAATAAGAGGAGTCAAAAGGTGTATAAGAGGTTCTCAGGCAGACCTGGTGGGTTAAAGGAGGAAACCTTTGATTGCCTGCAAAAAGGAATTCCAGAGCGCATTATTGAACATGCTGTCAGGGGCATGCTTCCTAAAGGACGTCTGGGTAGACGACTTTTCACGCATTTAAAAGTTTACAAAGGGCCTAATCATCCACATGAGGCTCAAAAGCCTGTGCCCCTGCCCATCATGGACAAGAGAATAAGGATAGAGAAGTGAGCAGTATTTGGTCAGATTTACAATTTTTATCCTTCCTATGTATGTGGTTGCATGCTGACATGTGCTCGTGTACGATTTTAAAATCAGAGTTTTTGGAAGTACTAAACTCTGCAACATGGACAGAAGTATCTTTGTAGAAACTAGCTTGAAGGAACTATATTCATTCGTTCCAATTTCGTTTAAAAAAAAAAAAAAAATTTAGTTCTGTACAGTAATCCACAGCAGCATACCATGAGAAAAACAGAGATTTAGATTAATGCCGACCAGAAGACGGATTTTTTGTGGTTATAATTTTAGTGCCGTTGGAAGGAGCGGGAGAATGCCAACTATACCTCCTTCCAACGGCACTAAAATTACAGCCACTCGGTTAAATTCGATTTCCACACATTTTCCCTTTAGTTGTTTTGTTCTAAGTTTTCTTCTGTTGAATGTCCTCCATTCTCTTTGTTTGTTACGTTTTTTCTGTTCGTCCTGTTCTTGACTTGATTTTGGTATTCTGTGTGTGGTATTTGTATTCTATGTGTTTCTTTTTGTATTCCTTGTTTCTTTAATCCTGTAATTTGTGTGTTTATTTTTGGCTTGTGTGTCCTTTTCTGGCGGAGGGTAAAGAAAAGTGCTGGCAGGAAGAATTTCCAAGGAAGAAAAGAGAAGGCACTGCATTTGAAGAAAGTTTGGTAAGTTTTTATGTATCTTAAACCTGCTCCCCTGTAATGTACAGTCCTTTTTCATCTTCATTTTCATTTTCATAGGCAATATATTTTGTCATTGTAGTAGAATATTCAATATAATGTCATTTGTTTGCTGGCATTTACTTATATCATTTCTACTACAGCAGTAGTATTTAGTGCACTCGTAATATTCTGCTTTGTCTGCATATCGTTAAATTTCTTTGTTGTAGAATTATTTCAAATATTTGAATCTTTCAATAGAGCTTATTGGGTGAGGTAATTGATTTTCTTGTCTCATATTTTCTTATTTATTAGTGCTTTATATTTTTCGGTTTCTTAGTATGGAGATTTGGTCTTATTTAGTACTACTGGTTAAACACCCACGAACCCTTCATCACTCTCTCAATGTGGAGTTGCTACTGGAGTTTCAGATTTACCAAATCCTCATTGCTCTGGGATTGAGCCCTTATTCTTCCAAAAAATTAAATGGGTCGATTGCCCCCAATCAAAATAGATGTACCCTTGTTCAATTCACAGACCTCATCTTGAATTAGATGGGTCTCCTCATTGCTCAGTTTTGTTTCATTTCCTCTCAAATCAGCAGGTTAGTTTAAGCTTTAGCATTTGATTTTACATCCAAATTTATTATAGGCTGCAATAGTGTTAGGAAAAATGAGAAGCTACTTGGATGTAGGAAGCGATGCCTATGTTTTTATGAAGATAGAGATTGAATTGGGGTTTTACCATCACAGGGATGGAAGAGATTTTTTCAACTTTCTTTCTTTATTTCACTCAATAAAAAAAAAAAAAACAAAGACCTAGTTCAAATCAACATATTATATATATATATTTTAAATCGAATAAAAACCTTATTAAAAAAGGAAAGGAATACATTGCTGATGTAGACGCTTATCTGGACCTGTATGGGTAAAATTCTAAGGCAATATTCTTTTCTGCAAACTATATACTGTATCAAAAACTCAGCAAGAGATAAAAGAAAATACAGTGAATGGCTTAAATAGTTAACTCAGATTTACAACAACTAATTGAACACAGAATTGAAGTTACAGCTGAAGAACACTCTCCCAGCACATACTTGGGCAAGACCATTAGTATCTCTGTAAGTGCAGATACCCCAATTGTCACACTTTGACTGGAAATCCTTGGGGTCTGATCCCAAGGGTGGACATTTCAAGAAGTTACAAGCCAAGGGAGGATGATTGCTTGGGTACATGGTGAGCTTCACTTTAGAACTACAACTCTTGCAGGGTTTGCACTGGGAGGGAGTTGAGCGTCCCATCAGTTGTTTCAGAGCTGCTGTTCCAATCCCAACTTCTACACTATATTCTAGCCCTTCCATTTGTCTCCCAGAATTTATGAGAATACTGAAGGAAGTTGTTCCTAGACGAGAGGAGGTGGCGTTGTTAGTGTTATCAACATGGTAATGTATGTGAATAACAAGATGCTTATCTCTTTACAGCCCATTCATCAACATATCCCTCCAACTGGAACTGGAGTTCAGGTTGAGATGAGTGATGAGCAGTTCTGCCCCTGCTCTTTAATGCTGTCAGAACAACAAATTGTAAGGAAAGCCTTCTAAGATAGCCCTCACAATACAGGTATTACTAAGAAAAGCAAGAGATTCGAGTGGACAGAAAGATGTCAAATAACATTCTACACCCTTATAAAGCATTGGAGAAGCCCGTCATTACTTTAGTAGAACCAACTAGCTGCACACATTGTTTTCGGGAATTGGTATAAGATGCAGCTGAAGATAGGAGGCCTCAAGTGGTTGGTAATTTGATTTCTGTTTTCTCAAAATATGAACTCTTGCAGTTCTTGTCTCTGGCTTAGTGTGATGCGTTGTACATTTTCAACAATTATGTTTAAGTAGCTTTTGGCTGGATGGCTGTACCCTGTTTTTATAACAACTTTTTTTATGAATTAATAAAATGCATAATATTTGGCACATCATAGTCACTATCTGACAGTCGGTGGCTGTGTTGAGCAGCCACTCGTACTTGGGAGAGCATAGATCATATCAGTTCTAAGTTGCAATATTGTATAGGATTATAAATGAGCAACGTGAGAGCAAGCCTTGGGAGGTGGATTTCTCCTAAAGGGAATTCAATCCTCTCGCGGTCTTATGTTTTCCTTGTTTCAGTGAAGCGTTTATTCATATTCATAACCTGTGGTTCATTTTACCCTAATGTTTTTCTATTGTAATCGAGTTCACTTTTAAATTCCAATTACTAACTTTGGTCACTTGGTAACATTCATATGATTTCTTTCACTGATATCACTAAATGCCAGATGCTAGATCGTCATGCTTAGTGGAATAGGTAGCTTTGAATTAAAAGATTGGTGGCAGCAACCTCTCTAGGACAGTCCTGATCACTAGTTGATGGCAGGACAACGACGTAAAACCCCAAGACTGTTTATTTAATACTGTCATCCAACTCTAACAAACACTTGAGACAGTGGTCCTTTGCCAATTCATACAGTAGTTATTTGGTGCAGCTATGGATTGGGTGATAGAGAGTTAAGAATAGACTCAATGCTCTGTCTCTTGCAGGTAGTTATGAGTTTCTAAAGCCCTCACAATCTTCTATCAAGGTTTTCAGCGATGCAAGCATAGAAAATGTGTTAACAAAAAAAATTATACAATCACAAGGCTCAGTACAGTCTTTCTCAGAAGCACAACAACCTGCTACAGTCCAAATTTGGATTCTTACTATGCTTTTAGAACAGTTTATCAGTGGATATCAATAGGGTATACCTCCCAAGCAAGGATGTAGGTGTTTTGAAAGCTTCAGCACAGAGGTAAGTGAGACTACGAATTTCTCAAAAACACTAACCATAGCAAGGTTTCTGAACACAACACTCGAACATCATGGAAGAAATGCCAACACAGCAATGTCTTCAACAATACATGTAGAAAACAACAAAATAAGTTACAGTTCACTGCCATAAAACAAAGGAAATGATGATAGAAAACTTCTATACCCTCATGGAGGATTTATACAATGACCCCCGGAAAGATATCTGCATTCAGACTGATTCTTTGTATTGTTATACGCTGTCAGAGCAGTTTTTACGTTGTCAAAAAGTTTATACGCTGTCCCAGAAGTTTATCCACGCTGTCCAGTCTGTGTGTTTGTCTTTGTTTTTCTTTTGCAACTGTTTTCACACTTTCTTTTTCGATGGTCTCCTCTCATCTCTAACTGCTGTCCTCTCTCACACAACTATCCTGTCCATTTCCTGTTTTCTGTTGTTCATACCCTCATTCACCTCGACTGGGAGATTGTTCCTTTTCTGTTGTCTAAAAAAGCGTTTTTTTTTCTTTTATGAAGTCTTTACATGCTATAATGGACTGTTCTGCCACCTTCTTTCCTGTTCCTCTTCTCTTTCTCTTTCCGGATGATCACTCTTCTAAAACTGTCCCACTAACTCCCGTGGAAGAACTACTTCCTCATAACTGAATCTTGTTCTTTTTAAACTCGGTGGGAGTGGGTGTTAAGTTCCCATTTAAGTTGTCTAAAAAACCTAAGTTCAAACAAGAACTGTTCTATTCCCTTGGAGACTGACCCCAAAGCTTGACGACATTCACAAGGTAACCCAAAACTGAACTAAAATAACATCATTAAAGCAAAATCGGAGACAATGCCCTTGAAAAATGGAAACAAGAAACAAATAATGAAACCCAAAACCTGAATGAACCGATGCTCCTGCATCAAAAATAATAATAATTGACAGGACAAAGAACTAGCGAGGCAGAAGCCCACTGTAAACATTTACCTGAGGTCCCGGTGCTTGAATGCTAAATACTGTCAATGAAAATCATGTGAAGCAGTTCACTGCTAGGGTACAGTCAATTGTGCAGAGAATTGCTCTAGCTATTGATGCTTCCTTGCTCTTTTCTCAAACCCTAAAATGAGGGATTTCGTCTAGAAACTAGAAAGTTAAAAATGGGTTAAGCTAGGAAATCTATAAATGTCTGTCACTGCTTCAAATTTAGCCTCAGAAATTTAGGCTCCACTCAGATTAAATTCCTATGAAACTTGAAGCAAACGTCGGACTGTAACTACATTCATTCTTGTGTCCCACTTAAATGAGACCCCCAGGTTAAAATTCATTCCTGTTACATACAGGACCATTACAAATTTAGAAAAATACAATATAATTCCTTCTTACCATGCCAATATGTTTTTTCTGTGTGGAATTTTTTTTCTTTAAATTTCTAGTGCTTTTGGGTTGTTACTGAGTTTATTCATTCTTGACCGAGTTTGTGTGTAGCATAGGCTATGATTATTTCAATTTCTACTTTGGAGAAGTAGCCATATAGAATTTGCACTATTTTTACCTCATTTAACAAAAGTAGATGGACCGTTGTAGGTGGACTATTCATTTGAAGCAGGGGAGATTGAACTGGGAACATTGACAATTCAGTAAGGTCATGTTTGCAATTGTCTCACACATTTTAATTGAAGTTATTGTGGTTTTTATTGTTTTGCTTTAAAATAGGGGGGTTTGTATCTTATAAAACTATTTGGTGTGTTTATGGTATTCATGATGTTATTGATTTTATTTTTGAAATATATATTTATTGATCTAATAAATATAAAAAGTTTCCTATAAGAATATAAGTAACAAGTTAAAGAAAGTGTTTTTAATGTTGAAGTTTTATTGAGGTTAGGTGTGAAATGTAGTATCTAGAATTCATTTTGATTGTTATGTTTATCTTTACTGAAACTTATTCTATGTTGATTTTTGTTGGTCTCAAAAATGTAAAAGTTTACTAAAAGTATGAATAGTAAATTGAGGGTAGTATTTTTGTGGATAGTAAATGTACACATCATTTGATAATTTTGATGTGAACCTTGATTAATTTTAGTTGTGAAATGTACAATGTGCAGGGTTCACTTGGATTGCACCAAATAAATTTACTCTTGGGAAGTTTGTTCCAATTAAAAGATATCAATATCTTAGTTGGAAATGCTTTTGTATAGTGATAAAAACTTAAACATAAAGTTCAAAGGAAGACTTAAGTTCGTTGTAAACATTGTTCAACAATTATAATTAATAAAATATGTTTTTTTTCTAGGAGGGATAGAAATATCCCTCCATAAACTCTTTAAGGATGGCCATGGATATTCTTGAAGAGGTCTCTCACAATCTTTTCATGATATTTTTAGTTTTTTCTATTTTAATTAAAGTTATTTTATTGTTATGTTAATCAAATTAATATTTTAATTTATTGCTAACTAAACAATTACATAACTTTATTTAGTGTGACGATTGTGTTTATTTGTGCATCATTGTTAATGGCATTCACTCTTGTTCATATATTTTAATATTTTTAGTATTTTTAGGCAAAATATTTGGTCTTTTTTTATATTTCTTTAAAATGGAGGAGTTCTTATCCTTATAACTATTTGTTATGCTTAGGTATTCATGATGTTATTGATTTCATTGTTGATTTTATTTTAAAATATATGTTTATCCATCTCATAAATGTGAAAGTTTCTTATAAGATTATAAATAACAAGTTAAAGGAATTGTTTTAGATGGTAAATATACACATTGTTTGATGATTTTGACATTGAAATTTTATTGAGTTAGGTGTGAAATGTATAATGCTTAGGATTCATTTGGATTGTGTATGTTATTTGGTGATATTAATTCTCTTGTTGATTTTTGTTGATCTCGAAAATGTAAAAGTTTACTAGTTGAGGGATGTTCTTTTGGATAATAAATATACACAACATTTGATGAATTTCATGTTAAGTTTTATTAATTTTAGGTGTGAAAAGTACAATGAGTAGGGTGCGCTTGGATTGAAAAGTACACTATTGAAATCATTATGTTGAAATCATATTGGTTGGTTGGATAGGTATGATGGTGTGGATACATAAGGGAATGAAGATTGATATGAGGTTGATGGGGATGAAATATTGGATGAAGGTGTAGATGCGGGTTGATATGGTGTTGATGGGATGGATATGTAAGGTGTTGATGAGGATGAAGTAGGAGTTTGAGAATCTCCAATGATGAGGTGTGCTAGGGGATATCTCTAATGATGTTTTTGCATTTTTCCTTAGTGATAGTATCAAAATCCTCATAGGCATATTTAAGTCTTTGTAAATGTTTCATTGCTACATAATGATCCATGTTATTAGGAGGAAATGAGATGATGCTGGATAATGGATGATTGTGATGTTGGGGATCAAATTTCAAGACCTTAGGATGATTTGTTTTGATTTGATTTGATGGATGATTGATGATTCTCTATGGTTAAGGTAGATTAAGACATTTAAGAAATAGAGTTGATTGGGTTAATTTGATTCGATGACTTACTTAAGATAGACTAATGATCTCAAGCAAGTTTGGATAAAAGTTGATTATGATAAACTAATGTCTTGATTTTTGATTGGGTTGATTTGGATTTGGATTATGGTTTGGAGGATTTGGATTGATGCTTGGATGATATTTTGGAGATTGATTTCGGATTAAGGTTGATTGGTGTGGGACGAGGGATAAATGGATTAGATTAGGATTTTGATGAAGGTTTGGAAAATATTGAGGATTTTTGATGTGGGATAGTTTTGATGAGGATTTGGATGAGGTTTGATAAGGTTTGGATAGTGCTGATTTGATTGGATGATGAATTGGATAGTTGGTTAGAATGATGATGTGGTTGATTAAGGATGAGGTAGATGTGATTAGGAAAGGATTGGATGATGTGGATGAAAGTGATAAGATGATTGGATGATGATATGGATAAGGTAGATGATTAGAATGATGAAGTGGATATAAGATATGATCTAAGATTGGTATGAATTTGGATTGGGATGATTAGGGTAAGTGATTTGGAGAGATGGGTTGGATGACTAGGATAATAATTAGAACGAAATGGATGATTTTAGGTACGGGCGCAGATGGCACTAAAAGCTGACCCAATGGTGCTGACAGTTGGCCCAATAGCGCTAACAAAATGACTACTAGCATTGAAGCATGGTATGATAGATAGCGTTGATAGAGGTTTTGATAACGCTAAACAGAGGACTAATAGTGCTAAAAGACTATTGAAGGTTTGAAATTTGTTGGATTTTGATTGGAAAATTTAATTTTTTGGCTCTAAGATCTTGGCAAGAGATAATGCAAGAAAGAAAGACACAATGACCGACTTCAATGCATAAGATTGATTTTTTTGATTCACGAGTTTTCACATGGAAGACACACCATTCACATGAACATCCCTAGATTATTCAAGTGGGAGTATACAAGATTATGAGCTCATCTTGCTGCCTTTATGTAGGCGTGACATGCAAGTCCCATAAGGAGGAGCTAATTGTTTTTGATCACCCAAGATCGCTCTTACGTCGCAAGGGGAGAGAATACACAACATGCATGTTCTTTTCTAGAGAGCATATGTACTTGGCGATAAAATCAATGTAGTTTATGCGATGAGTAACTTCCTGGTCCCTATAGGTATCTAGTGCATCACAAGCTCATATGGCCCAGAGGTCTTAATCTAGGATTGAACAAGCTTGCTAAGGAATCCTTGATATACACAAGGTACATGAGGCCCAAACCATGAACATTAGTCCATTGAAGGGAATGTGGCACAAGCGGTCAAGCAAGCATCATGTCACCTTGTGTCTGGAATCACCCGGGGCCCCAAGGATGTCCCAATGACAATGCAACTAGATTGAGGTACAACTTTCGCTCTCCCCCCTTTGATATACCCTGCCGGTACATGTGGTTGAGGTCGTCCCTTGGGGGGATGAAATCCCCAAGTAGATTTCCTAAGAAGAAACTGCCATTGCTTTTTATCACCCAAGATCGCACGAGGTACAAGGGGAGAGCATATGCAAAAGGTGACCCCTTCGGGATACAAAGATAAACAAAGATAGTTCACAAGTAGACGTTTGATCCCCAAGATCACCCTAAGGTGCGAGGGGGGAGCATACGTCTATAAGCAAACAACAAGCAAAGCAAACAAGGTTAATTCCCCTACATAAACATTAATGTGCCTAAGAGCTAGTGATAAAATGATACTTTGGTTGCGAATCTACACACAAGATGTTAGTAGTTTGATAAATGATGCTTGGATAGATGTTTTGGATACCTGCAAGAAGATGTTAGACCCCTGCAAAAGCTTGTAGATTATGTCAAAAAAGTGGCCATTAAAGCAGAGACGAATAGTACTAATAGATAGACTGATAGCGCTAAAACATATACAGATGGCGCTAATACAGAGACATGGCACTAAAATAGAAGCAGATGGCGCTAAATAGAGGTTGATTGTGCTGAGTAGAGGATGAATGACGCTAATGTAATTGACTACGTTAAACCTGACACTGATGGCACTAAACTAGCTGATAGTGCTAAAACTGACTCTAATGGCACTAAACTAATTGATAGCACTAAAACTAACTCTAATGTCGCTAAACTAGCTGATGGTGCTAATATAGCTGATGGTGCTACGATGGATGCATATAGTGCTAAGGTAGCTGATAGCGCTAAAATGGATACAGATAGCACTAAAGCAACTGATAGCGGTAATGCAATTGATGGCACTAAGATATTAATCGAATGAATTAAAACAGGATAAAGTCATATTTGATACTTGGACTCTATCACAGAGTCTGATGGCGTCATTTTGGGTGCGGATAGCACTGAAACGATAGACTAAGGTAGACCTACACAAAAATAGAGGTTTCTTCATTCCAAATGATCAAGATGGGTTGTTAGAGGACATACAAGGTTAGTCCAACAAGAATAAGTTACATCAATTTTAAGTCCAAAAATAGAGCAAATGATGTGAGTTATGCAAGATTAGGTTAGGTCTAAATGTTCTTTTCAAGATGAGATAGATTAGGTGATTTTCAAAAAGCTAAAGGCCTAGAAGCTTTTCTAAAACAAAAAACTAGAACCCTACAAGCAAGAATGAATAAAAATTCAGATGTTAGAAGTGATGTGAGACAAGAAAATATTTTGTTGTTGTCACGTAAAATGGCACAGAAACAGGCACCAATAGCGCTAATAGAAGAATAGATAGCGCTAATACAGAAGCATATAGCACTGAAACAGGTCCTAATGGCACTAATCCATGAGCAAATGGCATGACTGTGGAGGCGGATGGTGCTAAACTAGACCTACATTTTGAAAACCTTTACAAGAACTTACAAATATGTTAGCTAAGGACCAAGGGGTCCCACCGTGTGTGCTAAATGTAGATGAAAGAAAGCATCAAAGGAAACAAAACATCAAAATGCAACAAAATACAAATGATATACCTTTGAAGATCTCCCTCACTCCTTGATAAGGTGGAGGAGAAGCATCCATAGTCTCCTAGCTTTACCCAAGTAGATGATAGTGTGTATGTGGATTGCTCAATGCATTTCAACACAATGTGGATTTGGTAGAGGACTTAGGCTAAAGATTTGAATGATATTTGCTAAGGATGAGAGATGGATAGAGATGAGATAAGGATGGTTTATGATTTTGGCATAGTGAGGGTAAGATGAGGAGATATGACAGAAATTTGGACAGCATAAAGATGTTATGAAGAAGTTGTTAAAATGGGTTGGGTTGGCCTTGTATTTATAGGCAAATTGGAAGGGATTTGAATCCAATGGCTAGGATTCAAAGTTGAAATCAAGGATTGAGATGAGAGGATGATATCAAGGGCTAAGATCTCATCACCAAAGACGAAGGGTTGGAATTAAAAGTCAATTTTAAAGTCACCTTGGGAAGGGTGGGGAGGATTAAAAATGAATTAAAAATTCATTTTGGGAAGAGTTTTTTTAATTGGTACAAGCTTTTGATTGGAGCTATGAATCGGTGAGGCCACAACATGGGGGACCTCATCCCTTGGCATTAACACCTGGTATGAATGCTTGCATCAATGCTGGAGGTTCAAACTCGCGAGCTCATTGGCCCAGCGAAGGCCCATAGCTTCCAAGCACAATAACCCAATGAAGGCACAAGACCTGCGAGCACCTTAGCCCAACAAAGGCACAAGCCTACGAGCTCTTTGGTCTAGCGGGGATTTGAACCCTGGTGGCTGCCACTACAACCAAGCGACTTGACCACCAAACCATGCCATAAACAACCATTTTGGTAAGAGTTGGATTAAGACATGTCAATGAATTAAAATTTCAATAAGTTTATTGGTGAGTGTGTGAGTCATGTAACGCATGTGTCTTTTTGGAAATTACATGAGTGAGCTCTTTGTCTAAAAAAGAGCTCTAACATGAAAAGAGAAAGATGAGTTGGAAGGGTCATGTGACCCTTTGGATTAAAAGATAATTTTTTATTTAAGGAGTGTGGGAGAAGGTGTTAAGTGAGGTTTGACCAAGTTAATCAAGTGATTAAGTTAATTAATGTGGTTGGACAAAATTAGTGAGTGGGCTAAACAAGGGTTAAAATTAATTAAATAAGGGTTTATTTAATTAATTTAGCTCTAAGGGTCATGTAGGCTAGGGTAGCTAATTAAATAATTGATATTTAATCAACTAGGCTAGGTTTAGGGTATAGGATAGGGTAGATTAATTAAATAAACATGTTTTACGTAATTAATCAGGATTAGGAGATGGAGAAATTAACCAAATAAATATTGAGAATATTTATTTAATTAATGAGGGATAGTGTTGTAAGGTTTAGTGATAAATTATGTGAATTAATTTATCACTAGTGGATGAATAAGATGAATGGCTTAGGATAACTTAATTAAATAAATTGGATTTATTTAATTAATTGGTAAAGGGTAAATTAGTGATGTGACGATGTGGGAAAGTGGCTTGTGGGGCAAGTCAATTTCAGGTGTCTACAATTACATTAAGACATTCTCTTAGAGTAGGCCCAAAACTAAATGAAAATTGACATGGGTATGTTACACTTTGATTCTACAATATTAATTCTATATAAATTTATTTTAATTTTAGTTTGAAAAGTGGCTATTCTCCCTACAAGATGCACTTATACCCATCCATTATACATCTATAACCATCCATTGACATGGCCTATGCATGTCAATGGAAAGTGATAGAACATAGACTAATGAATATTCCTCCTAAATATAATCACAAGGAAATAAGAAAAAAATCATAGTTAAAAACTTGCAATACATGGTAAATATAAATGCTCTAACATTTTAACACAATTAAACAACAATATTTTTTTAAACATATCGTGGAAGAGATTAAAGTTGCATAAATTTTGTTGCTAGAACTATTGTATGGTGTACATGCAGATCTCTATGGAATACTCTCAAATCTCTTTGTATTGAATATTCACCTTTCATGTTTGGAAATTTGTGCAACACTAACCTATTATATAGAGACTTGTCTAACTTCTTTTTTTTAACTTGACTTTTATAAATGTTTTTAACTTGATTTTTATAAATGTTTCTAACATGATTTTTAAAAAAGTTTCTTAAATTGGAGAGAACAATTTCTAAAATTGTGATGTCACATGTCTTCTAAAATGTGCAAAATCTTAATAAATTCTCATGTTGGGACAATAAATTATTTAAAACTTGGCTGCTACTAAAACCACCACTAGTTCATGGATCAATTAAGGGCAACATTACTAAACCCAATTGGTCATTGATAAAATGACTAGCTCCTTTGACATCTCTTGTCAAAATTAAGTTTGATGGAGCCTCTCATGGGAATCTTGGGTTCTTATGTGTAGGATGTGTTCTAAGGGACAAATAAGGAAAATTTATACTAGCTGCTTCCACAAAGCTTCTAGTGGGATCTAATAATGAGGTAGAAGTCCAAGCATTGATATTGCGATTAGCAATTGCTCAAAAAGAAAATATAAAGAGAACTTTTATAGAGGGAGATTTTATGTTGACCATAAATGCCATCAAACTAGGGAGAAACAATAATAAGAGGTTGATAAACATTCTATAGATGGCTTGGAATTTGTTAGATGATTTTGAATATTATGAATGTGGCCATTATTACTGTGAACCCAATAAACTAGCATATAGGTTCCAAATTCAATGGTAATTGAACATGGGGCAGAGTATATTGAAGGCAAAGAGTGGAAGAAATGAAAAGATAAGGATTTATTGTTTATAGAATTAAGGGATAGAAGAGTCATCATGCTTTCATTAGCCTCCCAACTAAGGGATAATCAAAATTTTTTGTTATTTTGTCTAACCATTATTGTGAGTGCACTTGTACATGTACCTGAAGTATTAATGACAATATGGATGAGCTAGCAATGATTTTATAAATGACATAAGGGATTACTTATTTCAAACAAAGGGTGGTCCACTTCTAGATTGTGAAAGGATTTAAAATTCATCCTGCACAAGTGAAATCCCTAATCTCATCTTGCAATAAAGGTGACATTAAGGTGGATGGTTTTTTAATGAGTGAGGATAAGTATCTATTATCAACATGTATGAGGGGATATCAAATTACTAAGAAATGAGTGGTTAAATCAAATCCAAACCTTGGTGATGCAAAGATATGTAAATGGTCAAGATATTCTCATGGCTTGCCCACGTATTTTGGAGTACACAGCTGTGGTGTTAATCTTCCTATCTAACTTGATGGATATCCTCTTGGCAATGACTATGTTTGGAACTACTTGCTCTTGAAAGAAAATTTTAATAAGGAAATGGAGCAATACAATTTTCCTATCTAACAATTGCTTGAATGCCTTCATGAGAGTAATAAGCTCACACCACCATGTACTAGGTGAGTCAATGATTTCTAAAGCCAGAGAGAGAAAAACAGAATAGAAAGAGAAAAACAGAGATTTAAAGCAGAGATAGAAGGCGGATCCTTTGTGGTTATAATTTTAGTGCCGTTGAAAGGAGCGGGCGAATGCCAACTATACCTCCTTCCAACGGCACTAAAATTACAGCCACTCGGTTAAATTCGATTTCCAGACATTTTCCCTTTATTTGTTTTGTTTTAAGTTTTCTTCTGTTGAATGTGTTTATTTTTGTATTCCTTTTTCACTCGGTTAAGTTTGTTACGTTTGGTATTCTGTGTGTGGTGTTTGTATTCTATGTGTTTCTTTTTGTATTCCTTGTTCTTTTAATCCTGTAATTTGTGTCTTTATTTTTGGGTTGTGTGTCCTTTTCTGGCGGAGGGTAAAGAAAAGTGCTGGCAGGAAGAATTTCCAAGGAAGAAAAGAGAAGGCACTGCATTTGAAGAAAATTTGGTATGTTTTGATATATCTTAAATCTGCTCCCCTGTAATGTACAGTCCTTTTTCATCTTCATTTTCATACGAAATTTATTTTGCCATTGTAGTAGAATATTCAATATAATGTCATTTGTTTGCTGGCATTTACTTATATCATTTCTACTACAGCAGTAGTATTTAGTGCACTCGTAATATTCTGCTTTGTCTGCATATCGTTAATTTTCTTTGTTGTAGAATTATTTCAAATATTTGAATCTTTCAATAGAGTTTATTGGGTGAGGTAATTGATTTTCTTGTCTCAATTTTTCTTATTTATTAGCGATTCATATTTTTCGGTTTATTAGTATGGAGATTTGGTCTTATTTTTCGGTTTATTAGTATGGAGGTAGACACCCATGAACACCACATCCTCATTGCTAATGGGTTGATTGCCCCCAATCAAAATAGATGGGTCTCCTCATTGCTCAGTTTTGTTTCATTTCCTCTCAAATCAACAAGTTAGTTTAAGCTTTAGCATTTGATTTTACATCCAAATTTATTATAGGCTGCAATAGTGTCAGGAAAAATGAGAAGCCACTTGAATGTAGGAAGCGATGGCTATTTTTTTAAGAAGATTGAGTCGGGGTTTTACCATCACAGGGATGGAAGAGATTTTTTCAACTTTTCCTACTGTGTCCCACTTGAATGAGACCCCCAGGTTAAAATTCATTCCTGTGTTTTATTATTATTATTTGCTTTATTCTATGACTACATTTGATTGCAACTTGTCCAGGTGTGTCCCCAAATAGATGTCAATATGTTACATAGAGGACCATTACAAATTTGGAAAAATACAATATAATTCCTTCTTACCATGCCAATGTGTTTTTTCTGTGTGGAATATTTTTTCATCTTTAAATTACTAGTGCTTTTGGGTTGTGTTACTGAATTTTTTCATTCTTGACTGATTTTGTGTGTAGCATAGGCTATGTAGAATTTGCACTATTTCTACCTCGTTTAACAAAAGTAGATGGACCGTTGTAGGTGGACTATTCATTTGAAGCAGGGGAGATTGAATTGGGAACATTGACAATTCAGTAAGGTCATGTTTGCAATTGTCTCACACGTTTTAATTGAAGTTATTGTGGTTTTTATTGTTTTGCTTTAAAATAGGGGAGTTTGTATCCTATAAAACTATTTGGTGTGTTTATGGTATTCATGATGTTAATGATTTTATTTTGAAATGTATGTTTATTGATCTCATAAATATAAAAGTTTCCTATAAGAATATAAGTAACAAGTTAAAAAAATTGTTTTTGATGTTGAAGTTTTATTGAGGTTAGGTGTGAAATGTAGTATCTAGAATTCATTTTGATTGTTATGCTTATCTTTACTGAAATTTATTCTATGTTGATTTTTGTTGGTCTCAAAAATGTAAAAGTTTACTAAAAATATAAATAGCAAATTGAGGGTAGTATTTTTGGATAGTAAATGTACAAATCATTTGATAATTTTGATGTGAACTTTGATTAGTTTTAGTTGTGAAATGTACAATGTGCAGGGTTCACTTGGATTGCACCAAATAAATTTACTCTTGTGGAGTTTATTCCAATTAAAAGATATCAATATCATAGTTGGAAATGCTTTTGTATAGTGATAGAATCTTAAACATAAAGTTCAAAGGAAGACTTAAATTCGTTGTAAACATTGCTCAACAATTATAATTAATAAAATATGTATTTTTTTTAGGAGGGATAGAAATATCCCTCCATAAACTCTTTAAGGATGGCCATGGACATCCTTGAAGAGGTCTCTCACAATCTTTTCATGATATTTTTAGTTTTTCTATTTTAATTAAAGTTGTTTTATTGTTATGTTAGTCAAATAAATATTTTAATTTATTGTTAACTACACAATTACATAACTTTATTTAGTGTGATGATTGTGCTTATTTGTGCATCATTGTTAATGGCATTCACTCTTGTTCATATATTTTAATATTTTTAGTATTTTTAGGCAAAATATTTGGTCTTTTTTTATTTTTCTTTAAAATGGAGGAGTTTGCATCCTTATAACTATTTGTTACGCTTAGGTATTCATGATATGATTGATTTCGTTGTTGATTTTATTTTAAAATATACACTTATCCATCTCATAAATGTGAGTTTCTTATAAGAATATAAATAATAGGTTAAAGAGGAAGTGTTTTAGATGGTAAATATACACATTGTTTGATGATTTTGACATCGAAATTTTATTGAGGTTAGGTGTGAAATGTATAATGCTTAGGATTCATTTGGATTGTGTATGTTATTTGGTGATATTAATTCTCTCTTTGATTTTTGTTGATCTCAAAAATGTAAAAGTTTACTAAAAATATAAATAGAAAGTTGAGGGAAGTTCTTTTGGATAATAAATATACACAACATTTGATGAATTTCAATGTGTGAAGTTTTATTAATTTTAGGCGTGAAAAGTACAATGAGTAGGGTGCACTTGGATTGCAATAAAATAAATTTACATTTTGGCAGTTTATTCTAATTAAAAGATATCATTACTTAGTTGGAAATGTGTTTGTGTGAAGACTAAAATTCTTTGTATTTACATTGCTTAATAAACTCGTAAAGGATGGCCATGGACATCATTGAAGAGGTCTCATTCTTTTTTATGTTATTTTTAGTGTTTATATTTTTGTAGTTCTTATATTGATCAAATAAATGCTAATATGTAGTTTATTTATTGATAATTAAACAATTGCATTATTATATTTAGTGTTCATATTGTGTCTACCCATGTATCATTATTAGTTACATTAACTTTGGTGTGTGATGGTTTTAATGGAATATGGCAAAAATAGTGTGCATGAAAAGGGTTAGCAAGATAACATCATATGAGTGTAATGGCATTTGTGTGGAACATGCATCATGGCTAGTGTGCATCAAACTCTTATAGTGTTCCTAATGTTCTTATGTATGCAATATGGTTAGTATCATTCACTCTTATTCATTATGATCATGATTTTTGTGTGAAGTGTATAATGGAGAAAATGTCATTGATTTGTATGGGTTTCATTTGAAAGTTCATCAGACTTGTATGGTGTGCCTAGTGTGCTAGTTATGCATTACGAATATATGACATTATTAAAATATGTGATGAAGTTCATGAATCATAATTATTGTATGACTTTATAATGATGAATATTTGACATTGCGTTATATGGATTTTGTTTGAAGGTTACATCAAACTCCTTTGTTGTGTCTAGTGTGCTTGTTCATACATCAAACTCTTATAATGTTCCCAATGTTCTTATATATGCATTATGGTTTGTGACATTCACTCTTGTGCATGATGATCATGACTTTCATGGGAAGGATATAATGTCATATATGTCATAGAGTTGTAAGGTTTTTATTTAAAGGTTCTTCATACTTCTATGGTGTGCCTTGTATGTGTGTTCTTACATTATGATTGAGTGGCATGAACTCTTTCTTATTCATGATGATTGTATGACTTTTATGTGAAGGGTTTTACAATGAATATGTCACTAAGTGGTATGGGTTTACATCAAAATCCTATGGCGTGCCTATTGTGCTTGTTCATACATTATGATTGAGTGATGTTTACTCTTATTCATGATTATTGTATGGATTTTGTGTGAAGGGTCCAATGATGAATATGTTACTAAGTTGTATGGGTTTTCTTTGAAGGTTGCATAAAACTCCTATGTTGTGCTTGGTGTGCTTGTTCATACATTATGGTTGAGTGGGATTGACCCTTATTCATGATGGTTGTATGGATTTTGTGTGAAGGGTATAATGATGAATATGTGACTAAGTGGTATGGATATTCTTTGAAGGTTGCATAAAAATCCTATGATGTGCTTGGTATGCTTGTTCATACATTATGGTTAAGTGGAATTGACTCATATTCATTATGATTGTATGACTTTTGTGTGATAGGTCTAATGATGAATATGTGACTAAGTTGTTGGGTTTCTATGAAGGTTGCATCAAACTCCTCTGGTGTGCTTGTTCAAGGGTCTAATGATGAATATGTCACTAAATTGTACAAGTTTTTCTTTCAAGGTTGCATCAAACTCCTATGGTGTGCTTAGTGTGCTTTTTCATACATTATGGTTGAGTGAGATTGTCTCTTATGATTCTTTGCCTTTTGTTTCAAGGGCCTAAAGATGAATATGTCACTAAATTGTATGAATTTTTTTTGAAGGTTGCATCAAACTCCTATGGTGTGCCTAGTGTGTGTGTTAATACATTATGGATAAGTGGCATTGACTCTTATCCATGATGATTGTAAGGCTTTTGAGTGAAGGGTCTAATGATGAATATGCCACAGAGTTCTAGGGGATTTCTATGAAGGTTACATCAAACTCCTATGGTGTTTCTAGTGTGCTTGTTCATACATTATGCTTGAGTGACATTGAATGTTATCCGTGATGATTGTATGGCTTTTGTATAAGGGTCTAATGATGAATAGGTCACTAATTTTAATAAGTTGTTTTGAAGGTTCTTCAAGCTTCTATGTTGTGCCCAGTGTGTTTGTTCATGCATTATGGTTGAGGGGCATTGACCCTCTTATTCATGATGATTGTATGACTTTTGTGTGAAAGGTCTAATGATGAATATGCCACTAAGTTGTATGGGTTTTCTTTGAAGGTTGCATAAAACTCCTTTAGTGTTCCTAGTGTGGTTGAGTAACATTGACTCTTATTCATAATGATTGTATGGATTTTGTGTGAAGGGTCTAATGATTAATATGTAATTGAGTTGTATGGGTTTTATTTGAAGGTTGCATCAAAATCCTATGGAGTTCGTAGTGTGGTTGAGTGACATTGACTCTTATTCATGATGATTGTATGGATTTAGTGTGAAGGATCTAGTGATGAATATGACACTAAGTTGTATGGGTTTGGTTGGGTAATAATTACTCTTGTGCGTGATTATTGTATGGAGTTTATGTGAAGGGTGTAATAACATATGTCATTGTGTTAAATGGGTAGTGTTTGAAGGTTCTAATGACATATGATGGCATTGAGTTGTATGGATTTTATTTTAAGGTTGCACCAAACTCATATGGTGTGCAAATAATACTTGTTCTTGCATCAGTTAAGTGATATCAAATATTATGGATTTTTTGAAGGTTGGATGATGATTGTATGACTTGCATGAAGTGTCTAATAAAATATATGTCATTGTGTGTTTATTGGCTTTATTTCAAGGTTCTTGTTCATGCACGTGCATCATGGATGAGTGACATTGACTATTATGGGACTTTTTCCCCAAGAAATGAATGAAATAAATAAAGTTTGTGAAAACTTTAGAGAATAAAAGTAAATATATATATGAAAAATAAAATAGAAGAAAATAAGAAGAAATGTAAAAAAAGAAAGGAAAAAAAGAAGTTACTGATTAAAAAACCTTATTAATAAGAACACTCATATTTGTAATATGATGCAAGGGCATCTTCCCTTGATCAATTTTTGGTTATTTTAAATTTTTGATGTTATGGTTTTTGTTTGGAAATAAAGCAAGAATCTTTACTACAATCTTTGGTGCGTTCGAAGCTCCTCCTGTCACCCGTGTGATAGAATCTGCCTTTGGCTTTTCCATTTATTTCTCGTCTACTGTTTCTAAGCACTTAAATTTCTGCTAGTTAGGTGTAGGGTCATGGTTGGAAATTGTCTTCAGTTGGAAAAGATTTAAAAAGCCTAAAATTGTGTAAATGGAGAGTGGATCTAGTTGGCAAAGTGCTTAAAAGATTCATTTTGATTTTTCCTTCTTAGGGATCAGCCAAATTTAGAAACAACAGAGTTATGCTTTAGGCAACTCATTTATGTCTTTATTTATTTTGGCCGTTACCTGGCAATAACCATTTTTCTGCATGGGTCGTGGGCATTTTTTGCTTAATGGTTTAATCCTTCCCAATCATGGCATCATGGGGTAGTTTCTTCATGGCAACGACAATCATAAATCTTTTATTTATTTGCTGCAGACTGGAATAACGTGGATGATTCGCAGATAGAGGGCAGAGAAGTCAATTAAGCTATATATAAGGAGAGCAGCCAGAAGAACGAAAGGGAGGCAGAGTATGAAGTCAAATAGAAGGCCGACGGTCTAAAGCAAAAAAAAAAAAAGGCCAATCATTCAAGGAGGGTAATATGAAGGTGGCTGATTAGAAGACATAGATGCATGATCATGAGAAAGGAGGTTGTTGAAGGCTGAGCGATGGATGTTTAAGGAGAGGCCGCAGTCCATATAGTTAGGAGGTTGAAATTGCCAGAGAGGCCAATTGAGTTAAGAAGGAACATGAGAGAGACAGAAGGAGTGGAAGGATACAAGCATGGAGGTCGATGGTTCTAAGTAGAGACTAATAGGCAGGAAATAGATTGGGTTGATATTTCTACATTTTGCAGGCTGAATGGTAGTGATGTAATGATTGTTTTTGACAATAATAGAACTTCTGAATTGATTGCTTATCATAGTGCTCTCTTCTGTAAATCTCTTTCTTCCTGTCTTTGTATGATGATTTAGGACTGTATAGATGAATAAGAAAGCTCCTGTCATTTTAATGTCAGAAGATCTATAAAAGTCTTTTTTATTAGGCTGAGTCTTGATTCTCACTTGAAGGTTGCATTGGGTATTGTGCATGCTTTAAGGAAGCATCCCATCAGATTGGTATCAGAGCCAGGTTAAAGGTCTAGGAAGAGAAGTGGAGAGTTATGTTCTTAATAATATTTGTGTTGATGTTTTAACAGTTGTGAAAGAACTGGGCAACAAGCACTATATGTGTTCTAGATTTTGATGGGTATTGGGTATGAATGTTGCAATCCTATGAATGTTGCAGAGATAGAAGATCACTAGCATGGTAAAAAGAATGCTAAAGAATGAGGTATGAGAAAGTTGAGAAAGAGTTATTTGTTGTAGGCATGAAAAAGGGCTTGTAACTGCTATCCTCCAGCAGAGATAAACTGGGTAGAAGGTGAATAACTTCCTCCACTAAGAGAGAGTGGGTAGAGGGGGTTTTGTGAGATACATCTTCCAGGTCTTGTTGGGTAGAGGGTAGTTGTGGAAAGTGTTGTTGTGTAAACAAATCGCTGAAGGAGAGGTAGTTTGCACTTGAAGCTTGAGTAAAGTTGCAGATTTGTAGCAGTGAGAACAGATGGGCATTTGTGTAAAGAGACCCGTCATAATCCCATTTTTGGATAGATATTGGGATGAAGTGGAAAGTAGAAAGTACAATGAGGGATTAGAAGAGATCTCGAGATGAATGGAGATCTTGGAAAAGATCTATTTTCTTGATAAGATTGTGACTGCAGAAAGCAGACAAGGAGAGAAGAAGAAAGTTCTCATTGCAGAGGACTTAGATAAAAGTAAGGAAAGAAGAAAAGAGAAGGTGTAGCAAGGAGCACCAGAAAAAGAAGAGAAGAAGGTGACCATGAAGGAGGCACTTGAGGAGACATTATCGTCTTTTGATTTATTTTCTAATGAATTGTTTGAAGTTGTGAATATAGGTGTAAAGAAGACTAAGAACAAGCCTTTGGAGGCAAAGAAAGAAAGGGAAAAAAGAGAGCTCGTAGATGAAGAGGAAGATAAGAAGGAAAGAAGACTAGTTATAGAAAAAGATAAGAGAAGGTAGTGTGTAGCAATAGTACCTGAAGGCGGAAAGAGGGCTGATAAAGAAAAGAAGAAAGCCTGTGAAGAAAAAGAGGTGGCAAAACTTGAAGCCAGGGATATAAGAAAATCAAGACAACAAAACAATGAGGAGGTAAAAGTAAGTTTTGGTAGTGATTTTGTTTGTGCAAGAGAAAATAGAAATGTAAACCTCCAAGTTAAAAATGAGAAGAATAACATAGTGGATCATGGGTATATAATACCATATTGGCAAAAGAAATTAGTTGTAGATATGCATCAAAGAGAAGGAATGGTTTGTGGTAACCTATGTGACAACAAAATGACATCAAAGATGGAAGATATAACAGAGATTAAAGGGAGACAAGTAGATAAGCCAAGTGCAGAGGCAGCAAGACAACAATATAAGAAGATGAATTTAGCATGGGTAGAGAAGCATGCAACAGTAGTAGAAGAAGCAGCCAAAGCAAGAGAAGAAGAAATGTGTAGATGTTGACAAGCCCAATGAAGAAGAACACATGATAAAGCCCATAGAAGAAAATGGAAAGGAGAATAATGCCCTAAGCCATACTGAAGAGCCCAAGAGAAAGCAACATAGGATGTGTAAGGTAGGAGGTAGCCAATTTGATTTTGATGAATTTAAGTCTTTGAATAAAATTTATGAGTATGAAGATAAGATGTGGCTGACTGTGAGTGAAAGAAAAATGATAAGAGAAGGATATGAAAAGGAAAAGGTAGAAAAAGACATGAAGAATAAAGAAGAAACTGAGGTAGTAGAGAGCAAAGAAAAGGACAATGTAGAATTTGAAGAAAAGACAACATACAATGAAGCTGAGGATGCAAAGGTTGAAGCCTTACAAATAGAAAATATGGATTCTTATGAGAGGACAACAGTTAAAGTAAGTTCTGATGAAAAGACAAGGAGTGCAGTGGAGAAGTTTGTTGGGGTAACTAAGAATGCAAGGTAGCAAATGGCAACAGAACTACAAGAAGAGGTAAAATGTATTGTTTTTCATTTTTTTGATAGTTTGACATATGGGATAGAAAATCCATATAAGAATATTGTGAGTTATAACATGTATGGGATGATAGGGAAGAATGATTTTGCTGATGATGGACAAAAAGATAAGGACACATGGTCCGCGATAGATGAGTTGTTGGTATCAAGAAGAGTGCAAGGATAGGTGATGTTGAATGGTTGAGTATGGGTGAGATGGAGTCCAAGTTTGTGAGATATGTTGAAGGAAAGGAAATGTCTGGAAGACAACAGGACCTAAATGAAAACATTAATTATGTGTAAGAAGAAAAATATGTTTTCTATAATGTATTTGCTTCTTGTGTAGGCATGAGTAGAAGAAAGAATGATATTGTGGTTTACAATAGGAGGAATAATAGGGGAGCACATAGAATGATGAATGCAGATTTAGGGAAGGCAGAGCATGTGGAGAAAAGAAAGTTACATGAGAATTTGCAAGAGATTTTAGGTTGGTTGAACACATTGGAGAATTATTATTTTCCTAACTCTATGGTGTTTGCAGGACATGAAGACAAGGAAAGAGAGTCTGAAACAGAGTCAAGTCAAAATTTAAAAAGTTCACACTTTGGTTGGCTAATGGATTTGAAGAAAGATGGTGATCAATGCAAGTTAAAGTCTGAGGATGGAGAAAATCTTGTTTGTGTTTTTAAAGATAATGGAGGGGAAAAGAAATCTGAAATTGCAAAAGAGCATATGAGATTAGAGACAATGTTTAGCTTGAAGGAATCTTCTGAAGAAGAGAGTGCAGGCTTGGTGAAGAAGATGATGGCAGAAAAAGAAAATGGTAAAGGTATCTTTGAGTCAATAGTGAAAGAACCAAAAGAAGAGGATGAAGTTTTGTTTGAAATTGATGAGACAAAATCACGACGATTTGTAATGGATAAAGAAATAAACAGACAGATCTATGAGAAGAATGTGGACAACAAGTTCAATTACAGATGAAGAAACTTAGGAAGAGTAATAGCAAGCATAAGATAGATTGGAAGAAGCAGAAGAAGAGGTTACAGAGCTCATGAGCAGGAGATCATAAATTTTATTCAGTGGGGGAGTCTGATGCAAGGGCATCTTGCCTTGATCAATTTTTGGTTATTTTAAATTTTTGATGTTTTGGTTTTTGTTTGGAAATAAAGTAGGAATCTTTGCTGCAGTCTTTGGTGTGTTCGAAGCTCCTCCTGTCACCCATGTGATAGAATCTTCCTTTGGCTTTTCCATTTATTTCCCATCAACCGTTTCTAAGCATTTAAATTTCTGCTAGTTAGGTGTAGGGTCGTGGCTGCAAATTATCTTTAGTTAGAAAAGATTGAAAAAGCCTAAAATTGTGTAAATGGAGAGTGGATCTAGTTGGCAAAGCACTTAAAAGATTCATTTTGATTTTTCCTTCTTAGGGTTCAACCAAATTTAGAAACAATAGAGTTATGCTTTGGGTGACTCATTTATGTCTTTATTTATTTTGGCTGTTTCTTGTCGACATCCCTTTTTCTGCATGGGTCGTGGGTGTTTCTGGTCAACAGTTTAATCCTTCCTAATCATGGCATCGTGGGGTAGTTTCTTCCTGGCAGTGACAATCATAAATCTTTTATTTATTTGCTGCAGACTAGAATAACGTGGCTGATTCACAAATAGAGGGCAGAGAGGTCGACTAAGCTATATATAAGGAGAGCGGCCAGAGGAACGAAAGGGAGGCGGAGTGTGAAGTCAAATAGAAGGCCGATGGTCTAAAGAAAAAAAAAGGGCGATCATTCAAGGAGGGTAATATGAAGGACATTGATTAGAAGACAGAGATGTGTGATCATGAGGAAGGAAGTCGCTGAAGGCTGTGAGTGATGGATGTTTAAGGAGAAGCCACAGTCCATATAATGAGGAGGTTGAAATTTCCAGAGAGGCCGATTGAGTTAAGGAGGAACAGGAGAGAGACAGAAGGTGTGGAAGGGTACAAGCATGGAGGTTGATGGTTCTAAGTAGAGACTGATAGGTAGGAAATAGATTGGGTTGATATTTCTGCATTTTACAAGGTTGATCTGTATAGGCCGAATGGTAGTGATGTAATGATTGTTTTTGAAAATAATATAACTTCTAAATTGACTGCTTATTATAGTGCTCTCTATTGTAAATCTCTTTCTTCTTGTCTTTGTATGATGATTTGGGACTGTATAGCAGAATAAGAAACCCCCTGTCATTTTAATGTCAGAAGATCTGTAAAAGTCTTTTTTATTAGGCTGATTCTTGATTCTCACTTGAAAGTTGCATTGGGTATTGTGCATGCTTTAAGGAAGCATCCCATCATAATATTTATTAAAAGGTGTGATAGTTGGAACCACCGTTTGGGTTATTATTTAAACCCAAAAAATAATGTACAATAGAAAGACAGATTTTATTTGTTGGATAAATTGTTGAGGAGAAGATTGTGGTTAGTAGGTTGTGAGCATTAGAGAAGGGGGCACACAGAGTGTGTCCTAACTTGGGGTATAGCATATAACCTGAGTCAGTCCTGGCTAGGGCTTGGTTCACACTTGTGTTGAACATTGTTCTTCTAGAACCAACACTTGTGTAAGAGGGTAATAGCATGTTGTTCATCCAGAAGAGGATGAACCACCAATATGCTCTGAAGCAATTAAAGCAATTAATTGTTCGGCACATCTTCAAATTTTAATAAGATAAGTGTACATTTCAGAGTTATATAATTATTTTGAGATTGGAATAAAGTATATTTTTTTATATAGTTGAACTTTAAGAAGTTTTAATAAATTGTTGCAATTTATTTATTCTTGCATAATTTATAAATATTATATGTTGCATTAAAAATTAGTTATCTTGTTTGTGAAATTAGTTTCATTATATTTGGTATAGCAGAAAAATAGAAGATAAAAAGATTATAAATATTGTAAAAGTGCTTCTGGAAGAGAGTGTGTTCCTTTTTTGGATCCAAAAAGCAACACACAGTCTCTTCCAGAAGCATTTTTACAGTATATCATGGACTGTGGAAATATCATGTATATAAAGATTATAAATGTTAAATTAAATTATAAGATATAGAGATCTAAACTTAAAATAAATTTAATATTGAACTAAAAATGGTAATATAAATATTTATTAGTACTTGAATGAGTTTTTTATTTTTGAACTGTAATAGAGAGTTTCTATATTAATTTCAAAAAAGAAAGAGATACATCTTCTGCTATGCAGATTCAAAATGCAAATGAAATTGCTCAGACCCACCGAGACAGACCAGCAAAACAAACCCTTAAGACTACCATATACAATTATAAGCCACACACACCAGCCATTAAAGAGTCCTAAAATACTAGACAACTTTCTTAGCCAAAATGAAAGCCTAGACAAACACTATACACCAGAAAACTTGCTACCAAAGTAAAGAGATACCGGAAACCCAAACTTATTCTTCATTGTAGTCATGTAGAAGTTGATTAAAATCTACTACCCACTAAAACCCCTCCCCTACCTCCATCCTTAGAATCTTCTTAATGAAGCTCGTTGTGATTTTGGCCTGGTCCTTAAGATTAATCAGCTCCAAACCCTTGATGTCCAGCAAGAAAGGATAATATTTGACAACTTCCCCTGGTTCCTGCAACAACGCCATGTCCTTCAGCCTTGGGGCTCCTACCCCTAGGGTTGCCATAGCCAGTATGTCCCCTAGTCCACCCAAAACCTCAGGGATAAACATTCCTCAGGTTATGGCTTCCACCTCTAGTTTGGGGATATTTAATTCAAGCAATGTTGCCACGAACTTGGACGGAATATCAGAATCAACCTGATACCTTTCACTATTTGCAACATAAGTTTTACCCATCACCATCCTCGTTGCCCTGACCATTAAAGCATCATGAAGCCGATGGATTCTATGCATCCTTTGCTCTGTCACTGCCCAAATAATGATGAGACTTGTCCTGTCACTGCCCAAAACACTACCAGTCTCGTCTGGCATCGAGGCTTAGAAGCCTCTAAAATGCCTTCAAATATTAATTCACCTTACGTGACAATCATCTCCAGCATACCCCTTTGGGACAATATCTTAGAGTCATCATTGCTTATTAAGGTGAAAACAATTGAGGATTGGGGGTTAAAACCTTATGATTGGGGATTAATATCAACTTCCAATGGCCTCATATCAACCACTTAGCCTTGCTTGCCAAATGGCAATCCACCGCAGGAGATAGAGCAGATGACCAAGCTTTAATCCCAACCTTTCTTCGACACTTGGCATGGACTTTCCACCACTGGAAGGGTGGAAAGTCACCTGCCCTACCACCCACCTTGAATGAGTTTTTTTTATCTAGTTCAAAATAGAGTATTTATTTTCATGTTAAACAAATTTTAGAGAAAAATATGGTGGGAGGGAAGTAGTTAGCTTGTTTAATTAATTTCTTAGTGTATAATTAATTATGCAAATATTATGTCAAAAATTCTAATATCTATATTAATATAATGTGATTGTTTAATTCTAATGTGATTATTTAATTTTGATTCATGTATATATTATTTATGAATCTGATATTTTAAAAATTAATAAAACCATATAATTAATTATATATTAATACTAGAATGTATATACAAATTATTTTTCCTATAAATTATTAATATCAATAAAATTATTGTTATATTAATATTTAAGAAAATAATCAAAAATTTTTATATTTAAAAAATATTTGCTAATTGCTTCTTAAATTACAATTCTATTATTATCTCTTAAATTTTAATATAACAATAATTTTATTGATATTAAATTTTTATATTTAAAAATTATTTGCTAATTGTTTTTTAGTACTTACCTTTGGCAGTACTATTGCAATGAGTTTTTTGCCTTTGGTAGTATTATTGCAATGGGTTTTTTAATCTAGTGATTAATCTATCTAGAGTAAACCAATCAAAACAGAGTATTATTTTTCATGTTAAACAAATTTTAATTTTTTCCTAAGTCTATATGAGAAAATTTTAACATAAAATATTCTAAAAACCATTTATTTTTCATGTTAAACAAATTTTAATTTTTTCCTAAGTCTATATGAGAAAATTTTAACATAAAATATTCTGAAAACCATTTATCTGTATTGTGATTGGCTCAAAGGACGGATTTGCGAAATACTATTTTGTGTAAAACAAACACACTAAAATCAAGGAGAAAAATACATTGGGAGGGAAGGTAGCTGGCAATACTAAGAGATCAACTTGTTTAATTAATTTATGAGTGGCTAAACTGTTGTAGGGAATTTGATTATTAAACAAATAATTTTTTTAATGTTAAACAAATAATATTTTTTCTTTACATTTATGCAAATATTATGTCAAAAATTCTAATATCTATATTAATATAATATTCATATTAATGTGATTATTTAATTTTGATTCATTGTATATATTATTTATGAATATGATATTTTAAATATTAATGAAACCAGATAATTAATTATGTATTAAATAATAGAATGTATATACAAATTATTTTTCTTATAAATTATTAATATCAATAAAATTATTGCCGATAAGAGTGTGGTTTGGTGGTTAAGTCACTCGGTTGTAGTGGTGGCCACTAGAGTTAAAAAAATTTAAATTTTTTCAAAATTTTAACATAAAATATTCTGAAAAACATTTATCTGTGTTGTAATTGGCTCTCTCTCTCTCTCTCTCTCTCTATATATATATATATATATCAATAAAATTATTGTTATATTAAAATTTAAGAAAATAATTGAAATTTTTTATATTTAAAAACTATTTGCTAATTGCTTCTTAAATTACAATTCTATTATTATCTCTTAAATTTTAATATAACAAATTACAATAATTTTATTGATATTAATTTTTTATATTTAAAAATTATTTCCTAATTGTTTTTTAGTACTTGCCTTTGGCAATACTATTGCAATGAGTTTTTTTAATCTAGTGATTAATCTATCTAGAGTAAACAAATCAAAACAGAGTATTATTTTTCATGTTAAACAAATTTTGTGTTGTAATTGGCTCAAAATTTGAACTTGTGGAAATATTATTTTAAGTAGTTGGCAATACTAAAGATTAACTTGTTTAATCAATTTGTGAGTAGCTAAACTTTTGTTGGGAATTTGATAATTAAACAAATAATTTTTATTAATGTTAATATTATAACAAAAATTCTAATATCAATATTAATATAATATTCATATTATTTATAAATCAGATATTTTAAATATTAATGAAACCATATAATTAATTATATATTAATAATAGAATATATATTAAATTTTTATTATACAAATTAGTAGAATCATGATTATATTTATATTTATGCTACATTATAGTAAAATGAAATATTAATATATATTTGTGTATAAATATTAAATATTGAAATATTATATGATCTAAATATTAATATATTATATTGTGTAATATTCATATTAATATATTATCCATATTAATATTTAAATTTTTGAGTAGTTAAAAAATGTAGTTATGTCATATTTATAGAAGTTTGAGCCAAGATCAAGTGAGTGAATGCAAGTATCAAATCAAAGTGTATTGATAGTTGAAATGACGAGTACATATAAGTGAGGGAGATGTAATTATTAGTTGAGGGAAAGACTCTTACAAACTAGCATGAGTGGCTAGTTTAGTGGGAGACTTGATGATCCCTCAACTAACCACCAAACAACCTTAACCACCCAACAACCTTGACATGTGTCAAGATTGTGTAAGGGCGCACCTAATTAGGCTTATGCCTAAGTGTATAATATATATAAAATATATATACACTAACCCCACTTAAGCATAGCTTAGGTGGGTACAAATGAAATGGGTCCTGGCTACAAAGCTTGGTGAGGCACCCATGTACAATGCAAATATGAAATTTGGTCTTGACAACTAGGCCTAATGAGGTACCCAAGTACAATGCAATCTCTCAGAAATGGATAAAAGTAAAAACCCAATGGGAAAAAACTATCCTCCAAGAGAGAAAATGAAATTTTAGAGGTGAAGAAGGACTACTTCTTTCGCTAAGTACAATATAAGATTCCCCCTGGATAGGAGAGAAAATGGTAGAAGGTCTATGAGACCCCCCATAATACATGTCCTACTGCAATGAGGTTGGATAGTTGATGAAGGATGGAGATGTAGATCCAAGAACGTCGAATAATGTTCCTTCCCTTGGGAAGAAATGAAACCACCTGAAGATGTAGGCTATCTTCCCATGGGAGAAGATGTATGTATGATCTTGAATCATATTGAAGCTGATCAAAGGATGATGATGCCCATGTCAATTTCTTCGAAGAGTGCTCAAGTGGCCCCATGTCGATGCCAAAGGGTGCCATAACTAAATTAGGTGCGTGCCCAATAGATGAGGATGATGACGATCCAAAACCATGTTTAGGATGATGTAGAGCCTGAGTATACAAAGAGGATAATGGAGATGCAACTTCATAAAAATGTCATCAAAAAGAACACTGATGTCCTCAATGTGTGCTTCCATGTCAGCAATGCAGGACTCTACAAACAGACAAGTGATGTCATGTAGAAATCTGTCCCAATTAGTAATGCTAGGAAGAATGATTGCTTGTTACAAAGAAGTGTTGGAAGCTTTCGAAGAAGTGACTCTAAAATCTGATGAAGCAATAGTAGGAGTAATGACTTCTTCTATGTCAATCAAACATTCTATTTATGTATCATGATTAGGGATGTGAGTTGTGATCAAAGCATGATCATGTGGGAATGAAGAAACATTGGAGTCTCCATATATCTCCCAAAATTTGATCCATAATACATGTGGATAGTCAATATCCATGGTGGCATACAAAGCATCATCTGGAATATTTAAACTTATTAATCCACAAATATGATCATGATGATTAAACCACTTAGCCTTCTGAGATTGTTTACCAGGTTAAGGGATAAGTCCATACAGATAGGGTATGAGATTATAGAACCTAAGATGTTTCAAGATGCCTCCACACCAGGACTTATTGTTTCCCTTGTTTAGGTTGATTACAGAAGAGCGAGTTTCATATCCCATGATTAGAACAAGTTAGTTCCAAGTTAGACAATAGAAAATTGACACATTAGGCAACCCTCTGATTAGGTGATCCCCCTAGTTTTGGCACTTTATAACTTAGTATGTTTTACAATGCAAGTAGGTTCAAAGCATGGGAAATGAAAAAACATTAACATTTGCAAAAGACAGTGCTCAATTTCGAGCTATTGAGAAAAAGTTATTACACAATCAATTTCCCACAAATGACCTAGTTTAATGCATGTGCACTTGAAAAGCAAAAAAATGCCTATGGCAAGAGGTAGCCTAGCTGTCCAACCACTCATTGGAGTCAACAAAGATTGAAAAGTAAATAGTTTTATACATGAGTGGGAATTAGCCTCCTAGGAACCCGGGCCTCACCCTTCGTCTTCATTTGGCAAAGATACAAGGGTTTATTAAAAACCAAGAATACTTCAAATCAATTTTGCCCAAATTTTAAATTCCTACTATTGTAAAAAAGCATAATTTTACATGCCTATTTTGTTTTAAAATTGAACGCATAATTTTAAATGCATTAAAAAAATAAAATTAGGGCAAAATATTGAGGAGATTAGGGCAAATATCATGCAAAACAAAGGTAATCCAATCTGCCTTGCACACAAAAAAAAATATTGGTCAGGTAGAGCCAAATCATGGGGAACAATCTGCCTTACATAGAGGCAAATCATGAGCAGTCAAAGGCAAATCATGGTTGTGAGAAGGTAGAGGTAAATCGTCGGGAAAGACTCTTTTAAAAGATCGGCTTGCAAACCAAAATGTTGATTACACAAAGCAACCAAAGATGGAGTACGACCTTTGTATCGAGGCTTGTAGCCTTGTTTGGAGGTCCACAGCCTTTGTGATAGGCCTACGACCTTCACAATAGGCCTACATCCAACCGCGGGCTCCTTCATCCTCCTCTTTACAAAACAAAAACAAAAAAAATTGAAGAACAGAGCTTCGTTTCCTTTTTGCTTGACCTTTTGATGGGGTCGGTGACCTTTTTGAGAGAGGCCAATTGCCTTCTTTGGAGGTCTGCGTCAACTTTCCTAGACCAATATCCTTCTGTAAGAAATGGGCAATGTGGAGGATGGATTTCATCGCACCATAGACAAAAAAATATCTTTGCCTTTGCTCCTTCGACAGTTCCATGCTGGTCAAGCCCAATGTAGGGGCAGAAACAGGGTCAACTACCACCAATTTCTAGAACAAAGAAAGCGCCAACAATAGCAAGCACCTCCAAACTGATCGATCCAAATCTCATACGTGATGGACAACCTAGACATCAGATGAGCTCAAGTTTGACACCTTGACCATGGACTTCAACGAACCTGCAAACAATTTCATATTGACTCTGATACCATATAGAAGTTTGAGTTAAGATCAACTGAGTGAATGAAAGTACCAAATCAAAGTGTATTGATAGTCGAAATGATGAGTACATATAGGTGAGGGAGCGGTAGTTATTAGTTGAGGGAAAGACTCCTACAAACTAGCATGAGTGTCTAGTTTAGTGGGAGACTTGATAACCCCTCACCTAACATCTTAACAACCTTAACCACCCAACAACCTTGACATGCATCAAGATTGTGTAAGGGTACACCTAAGGAGGCTTATGCCTAAGTGTATAATATATATGAAATATATATACACTAATAATATTTTATATTTAAATATAATTATTGAAATATTGTGTAATTGATAATTATTTAATAAAATATTACATAATATATATATACTTTTTTAATGATATAAAATATAATTAAATATTTTTCTCACAAATTATTTTTCTTATAAATTATTAATAACAATAAAATTATTGTTATATTAAAATTTAAGAAATAATTAAATTCTTTTACATTTAAAAACTATTTGTTAATTGCTTTTTAGAACCTACCTTTGGCAGTACTATTGCAATGAGTTTTTGTATCTAGTGATTAATCTATCTAGAGTAAACCAATCAAAAGAAAGTATTATTTTTCATGTTAAACAAATTTTAATTTTTCCTAAGTCTACATGAGAAAATTTTAACATAAAATATTCTGAAAAAACATTTATCTGTGTTGTGATTGGCTCAAAATTTGAGCTCTTAAGGATGGGTTTTACGGAAATACTATTTTGAGTAAAACAAACACGCTAAGATCAAGGAGAAAAATACGATGGGAGGGAAGTAGTTGGCAATACTAACAGATTAAGTTGTTTAATTAATTTCTGAGTGGCTAAACTCTTGCTGAGAATTTGTCAAGAGGCTAGATCTAGACAAGTGGCACAAGTTCCAGGAAAACAACTTGTAGAAGCTGCGTTCTTTTCAACCTGAGGAGAATGATGCAGAAACTTCCAGAGGTCATAACTTTTGACCCAGTGGTCCATTTGAGTTGAAACTTGGTGGGCAGATGCGTCTATCATTCTATCATTCAATTATTCTTTATTTTATCATTCTACTATTCCATCATACTATAATATCATCATTTCATTATATCCCTTACTCTTCTATCATGCTATCATTCGATTACTCTATCATTCTATCATTCGATTATTCTATCCTTCTATTATTCTATCATTCTATTGTTCTATTATTGGATCAATCAAATCAACTTATCTGCATTCAACAGATAAGGGCAGAAGTCAGCAATGGTTAATATATTTGCATCTTAGAATATAGCAGTCTTATGTTTTAATAACTCTTGTGGTATGCATAATTACTCGCATATGAAGGATATGTATGCTCTATCATGATTGTTGTGTATAATGATATATTTATTGTTGTATAATCTCTATGAATCTAGATGTATTCAATTCTCATCAAGAAACCAAGGGTAGCAAGTTGACGTAGAACTGCTATATGATTCCTCACTAGCTACACCCCCTCATATGGATGGAGGAAGGCCACATGAGGCCAAGAGGGATGGTATATCCACTCTTGGGCCTAGGGTAGAGGATCGCTTCAGGCACCCTCTCATGCCTCCTTAGGTTTGGCTATTGGGTTAAGCAGTCCCAATCATAGGGACGAGAATAAGGGTGACAAGGAGAGGGAGAACTACTATATGATTCCTCACTAGGTACACCCCCCTCATTTGGATGGCGGAAGGCCACATGAGGCCAAGAGGGATGGTATATCCGCTTTTGGGCCTAGGGTAGAGGATTGCTTCGGGCACCCTATTATTCCCCCTTATCCTAAACCTTTTTGGATGGACTCCATTAATGAATTGGGTATATCATATGATTAAGATAATGTTCCTAACCCTAGTAGGAAAATTATATTTTATGGATTATGCTTTCAATGATTATCTAACATGACTGCAGGGTCTCAACCAGGATCTATCTTGTTCAACAATTTAAATTGGTAAATGATATCGCTAACTCTATTTCATTTCTTGCTTTGCTTGGAATTGTGATTTTAGGGCAAACACTAGGGCATTTACAAAAGGGAACATTATAACAATGGGTGCATCTTATGTGCCCGAGTACTGGAAACTTCCTTCATATTCCAGACTGCCTACATACCTTGTATCCATGGGATCAAGGCACATTAAGATGTGGGTGATGATGATATGTAGTTCTTATTTGTTATGATGATTTGGGATGGTTTAGGATGTTTTGATGATATGGGATGTTTTGGGGTTTTTTGGATTTTGAATGTTTTTGATAGGGTACTGTTTTATTACAAGATGACATTGGATTACATTTAGATAGCCTTTGCACTAGATACAAATGACAATGGAAAACCAAGTCTAGAGGTGAAGGTGATGGGGTTGGATAGGGGGATTGGTGAGGAAAGAGGATGGATAAGCGATTTATGATGGATGGATGGAAGATGGAGTAAGGGATAGGATAGGGACAAGGGATAGGATAGGAATGCATGTTAGATGGATGGGGGTTTTAGGATTTTCTCCAAAGACTAGGTTACATAGGAATCATATGCCCCACTCTTAGGTATGATGCTTAGGGTTTTGTATGATGGGCAAATGCTTGGAAGGGATGGATGGATTTTGTAGTAGATGGATGAATGGGGGGTGTGCTTGTGAAGGGGTGTATGCTGAGAGGTATCCAAAGCATGTATTTTCTATTTTGCTCCAGTCTTTATCAACATCTAAGGAGGAAGATATAGTGGATAAGATGGATGTGGGATGATAGGATAGATAGGAAGATGACAGATTGGATTATAATAGGATACGGATATGATAGTGGATAAGGATACATGGATAAAATATGCAAAAGGATGTTATGGATGTGGGTGAAGGGTATATTTTGCCCCCAAGTATAGGGATACAAATGGACGGGAAAGAGATTCCACATGACGCCCACAATGGGTTTTCATCATGATACTTGCCCAAGGTGCCACAAAGAGTGGTTTTCACCATTGGACAGATTTTTTCTCTTTACTATTTTCTTGATTTATTGATTTTTTTTCTTTTTGGATGGAAGGGGACTCTAGCGTCTATTTCCTTAGCAAGGAGGATGTTGTCCCATGTTGGATAGTTGTCATGGATGGATGTGAAATAGCAAGATGCACATGGATGTTGGTAGATAGGAGAAAATAACATGGATGGTGGATAGGGGATTATGATATAGATTGTGGATGAATAGAGGTTGACAGATTATATGAATTATGATGTGGATTATGAAAAAGCATGGACCATAGGGATGTGATGAGGGAGATATGTAGTATAGGGGATGCAAGATGGGAGGATGCGGGTATATGGGAATCCCATGGCGTGAAGGGGAACCATGACCAATGGTTGCACACACCGTGATGTATTTTGAAGCTTATATTTTGGATGTGGAGTGGGTGGTAATGGCGATTGGCATAGGGGATTTTTGGATGGTTGATTTGGGGTTTTAGGGACCCAAATAGACTTAAGAATTGTGGCATTTGATGGGGAGTGGGATGTTTGGGATTTTTTACATATGGTGTGGGTTTTGATAGCCTTTTTGATGGAGCTTTCTTTAATTCTTTGAATTTGTGCCCTAAAGCATGGGAATCTTTAGGATTTTTGGCTTGATGGGTAGAGGCATCCAAATTTTTATTTTTGAATACCATGAGTGTTTTGGTAGCCTCTTGTTTGGATGATGGGTGCCTTTGTTGGTCATGATTTGGGATTTTAGGGGATCCAGATTTATGGATGGGAGTTGGAAGAATTGAGGGATAAGGGTATTTGACGATGAAAGGATGAGGGGATTTGATGATAGCGATATTAGACATTGAGAGGACATGAGAATAAGGGGATTTGAGGATAGGGATCATGTTAGGAGTTGGAAGTAGTGGAGGTAAAGTTGATGTGTGGATGTGTTTGGTAACATGCTTTTGCAAATGATATGACGATGGAGGAGGGATGGTGACATATGATTTGGAGTTGCGATGAGGTGCATGGGATTTGAAGCTAGAAGAAGATGCTTTATGAGATGTGTGGATGCTACCAACATGGGTGGATTGTTTCCTTAGGATGTATACAAGGTCATGCAAGGATGGATGGGCTCCAAGATGCCTTGTTCATGAAGTACTAAACCTTTGCCTTGATATTTCATGTTTTGGAGTATGCGACACGCAATGGGATATTTGGTGCTTTAGAAATAAGATGTGAGTCCATTCTTTGTTGGAGGAGGATAGGTGGTGGATGGAAGTTGTTCACCTCCTACAAGGGAACCACCGTGGATGAAGGTATTTTTTCCAAGTGGATAATAGGATGGATTTGGGATGGGATTTGTAAATGGTGATAAAGGATAAAGGGGGGATGATAAAGGGGTGATAGGCGATGGGGTGAGATAAATAAGGGATGTTGTGGTAGAAGTGATAGGTTTGGTGTGGATAAATTGATCATTAGATGGGAGGGGATTTGGGATGGGATTAGATGGAATGCTTAGACCTTGATTAGGATAGGAGGTTGATGTTTCAACATGCTTTGGATTTGGCACTAGGCATAGCTTATGTGTTTGGATAGAAGTGGAATGGATTTGGATGGATGTGATAGTTGCTTGACTTGTGTTTATGGTAGAAGATGATGACAAATGATTCCTTGCTAATAGCCAATGGGTGGCATCCTTCATAAGTGTGTGAGTTGATGAACAATATAATGGATGGATAATGATGGTGGATGGTGTAAGATTAGGATTAGGATTGGATGAAGGGATAATGGGACATGATAGTGGTATTTCTTGGATGGGCTCTAGGATAGGCATTGGATTGCATGGTGGTGTTGGAGAGGCATGAGATGCCATAGGTGAGTGGAATTGGAAGGCTCCATAGATTTGCTTTCATTTTTGTCTAACATTCTTTGGAGGAGATTCTTCAAGGAATCTTTGGTTGATGGCTTAGGATTTGGGAGGTTTGATGGTGGATTAGATGGTTAGTGGGTGATAGGGGTTGATGGATTGTGAGGTACATAAGATGATGGATTAAGGTTGATAAGGTTGGAGGGAGATTGTGATTGAGGGATTGGAGGGAATGATGGTTTGTAAGGTGGGGGATGCACATGGGGAAATGGTCGTTGATGTAAGCTTTGAATTTCGGCCATGAGGTGTGTAGGTTGGTGTTTCCTTGATCAAAGTTAGCATGACAAATGTTGGGGGATGGATAAGTTGGGGGTATTGTTTGGTTGGATAGGTATGATGGTGTGGATGCATAAGGGAATGAAGATGATTTGAGGTTGATGGGGATGAAATATAGGATGAAGGTGTAGATGAGGGTTGATATGATGTTGATGGGATGGATATGTAAGGTGTTGATGAGGATGAAGTAGGAGTTTGAGAATCTCCAATGATGAAGTGTGCTAGGGGATATCTCTAAAGATATTTTCACTTTTCTCCTTAGTGATAGGATCAAAATCCTTAGAGGCATATTTAAGTCTTTGTAAATGTTTCATTGCTACATACGGATCCATGTTATTAGGACATGATATGAGATGATGTTGGATAATGGATGATTTTGATGTTGGTGATCAAATTTCAAGACCTTAGGACGATTTGTTTTGATTTGATTTGATGGATGATTGATGATTCTCTATGCTTAAAGTAGACTAAGACATTTAAGCAATAGAGTTGATTGGGTTAATTTGATTTGATGACTTACATAAGATAGACTAATGATCTCAAGAAAGTTTGGATAAAAGTTGATGATGATCAACTAAGGTCTTGATTTTTGATTGGGTTGATTTGGATTTGGATTATGGTTTGGAGGATTTCGATTGATGCTTGGATGATGTTTTGGAGATTGATTTTGGATGAAGGTTGATTGGTGTGGGATGAGGGATAAATGGATTAGATTAGGATTTTGATGAAGGTTTGGAAGATATTAAGGATTTTTGATGTGGGATAGTTTTGATGAGTATTTAGACTAGGTTTGATAAGGTTTGGATAGTGTTGATTTGATTGGATGATGAATTGGATAGTTGGTTAGAATGATGATGTGGTTGAGGTAGATGTGATTAGGATAGGATTGGATGATGTGGATGAAAGTGATAAGATGATTGGATGATGATATGGATAAGGTAGATAATTAGAATGATGAAGTGGATAGAAGATATGATCTAAGATTGGTATGAATTTAGATTGGGATGATTAGGATGATTAGGATAATTTATTTGAAGAGATGGGTTGGATGAATGATTTGGATGACTAGGATAATGATTTGGATGAAATGGATGATTTTGGGTATGGGAGTAGATGGCACTAAAAGCTGGCCCAATAGCGCTGACAACTGGCCCAATAGCGCTAATAGAATGATTAATAGCATAGACTGAAAGCATTGAAGTAGGGTATGATAGATGGCACTGGAAGAGGTTCTGATAGCAGTAAACAAAGGACTAATAGCACTAAAGGACTATTGAAGGTTTGAAAGTTGTTAGATTTTGATTAGAAAATTTAAATTTTTGGCTCCAAGATCTTGGCAGAAGATAATGCAAGAAAGAAAGATACAATGGTTGACTTCAATGCTTAAGATTGATTTTTTTGATTCACGGGTTTTCACATAGAAGGCACACCATTCATATGAACATCCCTAGATTATTCAAGTGGGAGTATACAAGATTATGAATTCATCTTGCTTCCTTTATGTAGGCATGACATGCAAGTCCCATGAGAAGGAGCTAACTATTTTTGATCACCCAAGATCACTCTTACGCCACGAGGGGAGAGAATACACGACATGCATGTTCATTTCTAGAGGGCATATGTAATTGGTGATAAAATTAATGTGGTTTGTGCGATGAGTAACTTCTCGGTCCCTATAGGTATCAGGTACATCACAATCTCATATGGTTGAGAGGTCTTAATCTAGGATTGAACAAGCTTGCTAAGGAGTCCTTGATATATGCAAGGTATGTGAGACCCAAACCATGAACATTAGTCCATTGAAGGGAATGTGGCACAAGCGGTCAAGCAAGCATCATGTCACCTTGTGTCTAGAATCACCCAGGGCCCCAAGGCTATCCCAATGATAATGCAACTAGATTGAGGTACAACTTTTGCTCTCCCCCCTTTGATATACGCCGCTAGTACATGTGGTTCAGGTCATCCCTTTGGGGAATGAAATCCCAAAGAAGACTTCCTAAGAAGAAACCACCCTTGCTTTTGATCATCCAAGATCGCACGAGGTGCAAGGGGAGAGCATACACAAAAGGTGACCCCTTCGGGATACAAAGATAAATAAAGATAGTTTGCAAGTAGACTTTTGATCCCCAAGATCACCCTAAGGTGCGAGGTGAGAGCATATATCTACAAGCAAACAACAAGAAAAGAAAGCAAGGTTAATTCCCCTACTTTAACCTTAATGTGCGTAAGATGTTAGTAGCTTGATAAATGATGCTTGGACAGATGTTTTGGATACCTGCAAGAAGATGTTAGACCCTTGTAAAAGCTTGTAGATTATGTCAGAAAAGTGGCCACTAAAGCATAGATAGATAGCGCTAACAAACATACTGATAGCACTATAACATATACAGATGGCACTAATACAGAGACATATGGTGCTAAAACAGAAGTAGATGGCGCTAAACAAAGGCTGACTGTGCTGAGTAGAGGATGAATGATGCTAATATAGCTGACTGTGCTAAACTTGACACTGATGGCTCTAAACTAGATGATAGTGCTAAAACTAACTCTAATGGCGCTAAAATAGTTGATGGTGCTAAAACTGACTCTAATCTCACTAAACTAGTTGATGGCGCTAATGCCGTTGATGGTGCTATGATGGATGCATATAGTGCTAAGGCAAATGATAGTGCTAAAATAGATACGGATAGCGCTAAAGCAACTGATAGTGCTAATGCAGCTGATGGCGCTAAGATATTAACCAAATGCACTAAAATAGGATAAAGTCATGTTTGATACCTGTAGACTTTGTCATAGAGTTTGATGGCACTTTTTTGGGTGTGGATAGCACTGAAATGACAAACTAAGGCATACCTACATAAAAATAGAGGTTTCTTGCTTCCAAATGATCAAGATGGGATGTTAGAGGACATACAAGGTTAGTCCAACAAGAATAAACATCAATTTTCAATCCAAAAATAGAGCAATGATGTGAGATATGCAAGATTAGGTTAGGTCTAAATGCTCTTTTCAAGATGAGATAGATTAGGTGATTTTCAAAAATCTAAAGGCCGAGAAGCTCTGCTAAAACACAAAACCAAAACGCTACAAGAAAGATTGAGTGAAAACTCAGATGTTAGAAGTGATGTGAGACAAGAAATTGTTTTATTGTTGTCACATGAAATGGTGCTGAAATAGGCACCAATAGCGCTAATAGAAGAACAAATAACACTAATGAAGAAGCGTATAGAGATGAAATAGGCCCTAATGGCACTAATCCGTGAGCAAATGGCATAACTGTGGGGGCGGCTGGCACTGCACCAAACCTACATGTTGAAAACCTTCATAAAAACTCACAAATATGTTAGCTAAGGACTAGGGGGTCCCACCGGGTGTGCCAAATGAAGATGAAAGAAAGCATCAAAGGAAACAAAACATCAAAATGCAACAAAATACAAATGATATACCTTTGAAGATCTCCCTCACTCCTTGATAAGGTTGAGGAGAAGCACTCAAAGTCTCCTAACTTTACCCAAGTAGATGATAGTGTGTATGTGTAATGTATGTGGATTGCTCAATGCATTTCAACACAATGTGGATTTGGTAGAGGACTTAGGCTAAAGATTTGAATGATACTTGATAAGGATGAGAGATAGATAGAGATGAGATAAGGATGGTTTATGATTTTGGCATAGTGAGGGTAAGATGAAGAGAGATGATAGAAATTTGGACAGCAAAACGATGTTATGAAGTTGTTAAAATGGATTGGGTTGGCCTTGTATTTATAGGGAAATTAGAGGGGATTTGAATCCAATGGCTAGGATTCAAATTTGAAATCAAGGGTTGAGATGAGAGGATGAGATCAAGGGCTAAGATCTCATCAACAAAGGTGAAGGGTTGAAATTAAAAGTGAATTTTACATTCACCTTGGGAAGGGTGGGGAGGGTTAAAATGAATTAAAAATTCATTTTGGGAAGAGTTTTTTTTTTTATCAATACAAGATTTTGACTGGAGCTATGAACTGGTAAGGCCACAACACTGGGGACCTCATCCCCTGGCATTAACACCTAGCATGAATGCTTGCATCAACACTAGAGGTTCAAACCGACAAGCTCGTTGGCCCAGCGAAGGCCCATAGCCTACAAGCACAACAGCCCAGTGAAGGCACAAGACCTGTAAGCACGTTAGCCCAACGAAGGCACAAGCCTGCGAGCTCTTTAGCCTAGTAGGGATTTGAACCCTGGTGGCTGCCACTACAACCGAGCGACTTGACCAATGAACCATGCCATTAACGACCATTTTGGGAAGAGTTGGATTAAGACATGCCAATGAATTAAAAATTCATTTCCATGGGGGAATGTTGAATAAAAAAATAGGTTCATTGGTGAGTGTGTGAGTCATGTGACGCATGTGTCTTTTTGGAAATTACATGTGTGAGCTCTTTGTCTAAAAAAGAGCTCTAGCATGAAAAGGGAAAGATGAGTTGGAAGGGTCATGTGACCCTTTGGATTAAAAAATAATTTTTTATTTGAGGGGTGTGGGAGAAGGTGTTAAGTGAGGTTTGACCAAGTTAATCAAGTGATTAACTTAATTAATGTGGCTGGACAAAATTAGTGAGTGGGCTAATCAAGGGTTAAAATTAATTAAATAAGGGTTTATTTAATTAATTTAGGTCTAAGGGTCATGTAAGCTAGGGTAGCTAATTAAATAATTGATATTTAATCAACTAGGCTAGCTTTAGGCTATAGGGGTAAGTGCAAAAAGATGGAGGGGCAAAAAGTGGCCAAATTATTTTAAAATAATAATAATACAAAACACAAGTGCATTATAATGCGAGCGCGTTTTGACTTACTATAAATAAAAAAAAAGGTTTCTATCTCATTTCATTTCCTTCTTCTCATCTATGCCTGCAGCCTGCAAACCCTAGAAAGCGCGCTCACATTTTGCAAAACTCAATTCAAGACAAAAACCTTATCGATTCGTCGCCAAAATGCCACCACGAGGTCGAGCATGCCAAAGGAGTGAGTTATATTTGTTTTTTTGTTTGAATTTGTTTCTAAATAGGTAGGTTTGAGTTGATTTTTGACGTATATTTCGTTAATTGTCAAGAAATGTTAATGCACCTCCTCCTTCTCCTCAAAATCCACAAAATCTTGAGGAGGAAATACCTGCAGAACAACAACCTCCTCCATCCATTCCTCGACATGCCCCTGGAACACAAGAAAATATAATGGGGCAAATTGAAAACAACAAAAAAGAAATTGAAGATATAATTGCAAGGTTGAAAGATCCTTCCACTTCAACCTTGCATAGGTCCATGCTTGCTGAATCTCTTGAATCTATGTTATCAAATGTAGATTCAATTAGCAAGCAAATAACTAGTTGGACAGATAAGAGGAGAGAGTTTAGAGATTATTATGCAGACAAGCTGTCATACCAAGATGTGAAAAAATTACAAATTGCAAAATTAGACTTGTGTTCAATTTTCACATACCCACAAACAAATCAACCTCCACCCATTACATGCAAGAGGTTCCCTATCCATTGGTGCAACAACCAAGCGATAAGGGACAATTTTGGGCAGAGGTGGTGGATGGTTTTTGACCATCCTCCATGCAATAATAATGAGGTCCCTCAATACTTTTTGAGGAAACTCTACTACGAGTTTGTCCTCAATAAAGTGCCAAACTATTTTGATATGCAAGACTTCCAGGGTAGAGGTGGGGGGTCAGCACAAGATAGACCAGGGGTACGTCTTGACCCACAACAGGTAGTGAGATAAGTAATTAGCAGACCAGCCCAGGAGCATGTTTCTATCTCTTCCATTGTGAAGGAGAGTGTTGAGGTCAATATACTTCAGTCCATTAGTGCCTTGACCCAGAGCATCATAGAGCATGTCAGTCCTGCAGTACAAAGTGGGTTGGGAGATAGTGCGAGAAGTAGGGTCCCACCCCATGCTTGTCAGGCTTATGGGTCAGCCTGTGGTTATGACCCCATGGATAGTTAAGATGCAGGTGCACAGGCTACATCTGCAGCTGAGCAGATGGTGATGACAGATACCCTCCTGAGTGAGACTTTTGACCTTGATACTCAGGTAAATATTATCAAGTTTATTGAATTTAATTTATTAAATTTTATTTTTGAAATGCAAGATTAACTAATTTAAATTGATGATTTTAATAAAATTTCAAGGTCATAGTGTTGATGCAGTTTTCAGTGGTTCTCCACTTGCATTCTACACTAGATCATCTACTGTCAGGGTATGTAACTAGGAAACAATTATAAATATTACATGTGAATATCATCGTTATATGAATGGTATTCTAATATCTGATTTTGGATGTTGAATAGGTTAATATTGCAGATTTCACGGCAACACCTACCAGTGGTGGTGGACTTCAAAGCTTTACGAAGGTAATAAAATAAATAGTTTAATGAATGAATTGTACTTGCTAGATTTTTGTATGTGACTTGTGTGCTTTATTGTGTGTACTTCCATGTTTAGATGAATATGTGTGTATGTTAGGAGTCATGATTTGCATCACTATTATAGTTTTTGTAATTGAATAATGTTGTTTTATTTCTAGATGATGCAGGCTGCAGAGACACCTCCCCATGTTCATAGGGCAATGGAGCATGGTGTGGCCTCTGCGATTCATAGCTCCATGGCATTGATAGGGGTATGAGGCAGATTAGTAAATTTCAATTTACATTCATTGTTATAGTTGTCTATTTTTGAAAAATCAAAAGATTATTGATTTGAAGTTTAATTTCTATCTAGATGATTTTTATAGGACATGACATCACCACGGCCTATTCCTGCTACTGAGGCAAGTGATGAGACAGATTATATGTTAGCGGTAAGTGATTATTTTGTTAAATGTTTCATTTTTTATAACATGTAATTTCTATATATTAATGTCTATACTTTTTATTGTAACAACTAAAGATGCAAGAACCAAATAGAAGGAGCAACCCTCCAGTTCATAGTAGACCACCCACATGCGCGTCTCCATCCCCTAGAAGATCAAAGGCTGCTTGTGATCTATTCTCTTCACCAGCCAGAGGGGAATGACTTTTTATTGTGTTCCTTTGTTGTATGCCTAAATGGCATTTGTTGACATATATTTTGTATTGTATCTAGTTGAGATTGTATGCTTATATGGCATTCTTGTAAGCCTATATGGCTATTTTGTATATATGTTAGACTTATATCAACAGATATTGATGTATGCCTATATGGATATTTGGTTAATACAAATCTTTTTTATTGATGGCGTCCATACTTGCATTATAAATCCACGTTTGAATGGATATTTGTAGATGGCTACTTCAAATATTTAAAGTCCAATTGTATTACATAGGATGTTTGTTGATCCAATAAGCTAGCTATTGTTATTCAAGTATCACCTAAACCTCATTTTGGAACTAAAAGATAAAAGCTGTATTTAAAAAAAAATGAATCATCATGTTGAACAAAAAATATTAGTATTCTTTATGAGTAGCATACAATGTCAACTATATGCAATACAAAAAAATGAATCATCATGTTATTCTTTATGTTTGAGATCTTGAAAATGACTAAGTCTGGTAGCCTGATATCCTGAAACACTAGGATGAATATCCAAGTCATTAGGATGATTGTGCCTTGAGAAAAAGTCATTAAGATGAGCGTCGCGCAATTTGCAACTCATAAAGCCTCAAAAGGGCGCCCAACTTGGAGAGAGCATTCATTTAAGACAAGGTGCCCATTGACACCTGTTCCACCATAAAAGTGTGCCTAAGGTGGAAGGAGAACAAACCTCTAGTAAGTGAAGCACACCTATTGTCTAAACCACTTCATTATGGTGCCCCAGCATGAGGAGTATACAATTCAATAGGAAATGGCACCTATAATGCAAATGAAGGACTAAGTGGCATTTTCAATAAGCATCAATTCACCTTGATCTTTCAATAAATACATCAAATTAAGCCCCATAAGCCTAGGTGCCCTTTGCCTTCAAAAGAACCTTGTATTGGTGCCTTGGAGGAAATCAACTTATAATGACAAGTCTTGGAGGTTTCTCATTTTGGATGATGTCTTTTGAGATTAACTACAATGATTGAAAGTTAAGATGAGTGGAAAGAACCTATCTTGAACCTTAGGCGCCCTTCATGTAATTTCCCACCATCATGAGCGCCTAGATCTAAGGAGTGAATGAAGGATCTTAACATCAATAAGCATGTTATCAATCAACTTGGAGAAGTCTTTGACAATAATTATGATGAATTGAGTACATGGAAGTAAAGGAAGTACATATCAACTTCAAAGTGTGCCTAATGATCAATAAGAAATTCTTCCAAAGCAAAGGCGCTCATTGTGAATTTTCCTACTAGTTTTGGCGCCTTGAAGTCTAAGTGCATGAAAATCATGAGGATGAATGCTTAGGGATGAGATAGTCTTTATAAGAGTTTAAATAAGAACATTATCAAAATGCGCCTTGGTAGAGAGACTTGAGACCATTATCAAATAAGCCAAAATATCTATCTCCAATCTAGGTGCAAATTCTAGCTCCTCCCAACTCAAATGAGTGCCCAAGTTGAAGTCAACTTTTATCTATACAACCCTCAATTTGTGCCTTGATTGAGGAAGGGATTTGAACCTCAAAATTTAATCATCTCAATACAAAATCTTCCTTAAACACTTGGCATTTGATTAAAATCATTGAGAATTAGAAAGAACCACCTAAGGATGTAAGGCGCACTTTTCACCCATACAAGCCTAAAATTGCACCTAAGGGAAATAACTTGATTTCATATCAATAGGTGAGTGCCTTGAGAGAAAGGATCACTCTAGGTCATTTTCAATTGTTGAAAGCACAAAAATGATAAAGATAAAGGCAATTGAGTTAGGCGCACTTTAGCCTCTAAGGACACCTCAATGAGCGCCTTGGGTGAAATTGCATGAGATTGCCTTTTTGAGTGAGCGCTTGAAAGATAGAATTCATTCTAAGGCATGTCTGATCATTTAGAATTGCAAAATTGCAAGTATAAAGACATTTAAATCTAGGCGCACTCTCCATCAATACAAACCCATTCTGGCACCTAAGGGAGAAATTGCATTGAAAGACACCTTTTAAATGAATCTCTTAAGGGAGATTGACCTCTTTAATCTATTACAATTGTTTGAAATCATTTAAAGTGATAAATATGGACCAACTTGTGTTAGGCACCCTTTGCTCTTCTTTTTACCTATATATGCGCCTAGATTTGTAGTAAGATTATTCCATGTTTAAAGAGGATTCCTTTGTGTTATAAAATGTGTATCATGAGGATTGACGTGTTTCTTGGTTTGTATTGTAGGAAGATTGAAGGAAAAGGTAGGAGCAAGAGCTTAGAGTCACCTAGAGTCATCATGTAGCTACTCCAAAGGAGCCTTTCACATTCATTCATGCTAGAGAGTTAAGATGGAAGTAATCACTGCCAAGGAAACACCACTTCAAGAGGTAGCTACTCCAAGAGGTCACAACAAGATATATTTCAAGTCATCTTTATCAACAACATCACTAGTTGCATCATGTTCGAAGACTTCCATCTATCACTTCAAGTTCCATTCATCTTCAAGTATCAACTAGATTCTTCATCAATCATCACTTCAAGATCAGCATGTAGCCGCTCCAAAGGAACTTCTCATCATCATCAAGCATTCCAAAGACATCCATTCAATTTCAAGTCCCTCTGATACATTCAAGCCTCCTTGAGAAGTCATCTACTTCACATATAAGGGAAAGTGTTATCATCAATATCTACACTTCAAAAGACCTTTCAAGTTGGAACACTTCTTCATCGAACATTTGAAGACATCCATCCAAGCTTCAAGTTCTTTCACAATCTTCAAGTCCAAGAGAAAATTGCATCTAGTGAACTCATTAATTGGTGCCTAGGAGGAAAAGACCTTAAACTTACATTATTGAGTCAGCACTTTAGAAATTGAGCCATTCCTAGTCAATTGGAGTCATAAAATATCAAATACAAAGTCAAATTGGACTTAGGCACCCCTTCATGTAATTTCCCACCATCATGAGTGCCTAGAACTAGGAAGATCATCCAATTGCGCTTAGGAATAAGATATAAGTCTAAGACCTCAAATTTGAGTGCCTAGAAGTGTGATGGATTGAAGAAGCTACATTGGCGCCTAAGGGTAAGTTGTATCTAATGACATCACCTAATTGAGCACCTAGGAGGTATAAAGCTTAACATTGACATGAGGACAAGTGCTTAGTAAAGGAGAATTTCTCAAACATTTAAACATGTGAATGAAGTCATAGAAATGCACTAAGTCATCTAGGCCCCATTTTCCCCTTGTGTACCCTTACATTTGCGCCTAAAAAGAAGTTGCTTTAGTTCATTGGAGTGTTTGAGTATTGAGGATTTCTTAGCAATGCTTGGCAACTTTACACTGCCTCTTTCTGACGATTTTTGGGGCAGTAGAAAACCTTTCACCATGGGCAAACACCTCAGAGATATAAAAAATTGAGAGAGGTTATTGTAGAGGCACTCTATGTCATCGTGTTGCCTTAGACAGAATGTTTCTAAGTGACACAGTTTTCAAGTAACATCTCATCAAAGATTGCTGTCTTATTGCACTTTGGATTCTTCAGGGATATCATCGGTACAATGTAGCTCGGACTGTTTCGACATGTTTGGGTGAAAAATAGGACCATGCCTAGCGTAAATGTACCCATCCAGACGCGTTGGAATAGTTAGTTTGGTCACATCAGGAGTAGGACAAAAGTTACACCCCTTTGCAACTTTACACTACCTCCTTCTGATGATTTTTGGGGCAACAGAAAATATTTCACCACGGGTAAATGTCTCAGAGATATAAAAAACTGAGAGAGGTTATTGTAGAGACACTCTACGTGATCACGTTGCCTTAGACGGAATGTTTCTAAGTGACACAGTTTTTGAGTAACATCTCATCAAAGATTGCTGTCTTTTTGCACTTTGGACTCTTCAGGGATATCGTTAGTACAATGTAGCTCAGACTATTTCAACATGTTTGGGTGAAAAATAGGAGCATGCCTAGTGTAAATGTACCCATTCAGACATATTGGAACAATCATTTTGGTCGCATCAGGAGCAGGACGAAAGTTACACCCCTTTGCAACTTTACACTGCCTCCTTTTGACGATTTTTGGGGCAGTAGAAAACCTTTGACCACGGGCAAATGCCTAAGAGATATCAAAAACCGAGAGAGGTTATTGTAGAGGCACTGTATGTGATCGCGTTGCCTCAGACGGAATGTTTCTAAGTGACACAATTTTTGAGTAACATCTTTTCAAAGATTGCTACCTTTTTACACTTTGGACTCTTTAGGGATATCGTCGGTATAATGTAGCTCAGATTGTTTCGACATGTTTTGGTGAAAAATAGGACCATGCCTAGCATAAATGTACCCATCCGGATGTTTTGGAATAGTCATTTTGGTCGCATCAGGAGCAGGATGAAAGTTACACCCCTTTGCGACTTTACACTACCTCCTTTTGACAATTTTTGGGGCAGTAGAAAACCTTTGACCACAGGCAAATGCCTCAGAGATATAAAAAACTGAGAGAGGTTATTGTAGAGGCACTCTATGTGATCGCATTGCATTAGATGGAATGTTTCTAAGTGACATGGTTTTTGAGTAACATCTCATCAAAGATTTCTACCTTTTTGCACTTTGGACTCTTCAGGGATATTGTCGGTACAATGTAGTTTGGACTGTTTCGACATGTTTGGGTGAAAAAAAGGACCATGCCTACTGTAAATGTACCCATCTGAACGTGTTGGAATAGTCAGTTTGGTCGCATCAGGAGCAGGATGAAAGTTACACCCCTTTGCTACTTTACACTACCTCCTTCTGACGATTTTTGGGGCAGCAGAAAACCTTTCACCATGGGCAAATGCCTCAGAGATATAAAAAACTAAGAGAGGTTATTGTAGAGGCACTCTACGTGATCGCATTTCCTTAGACATAATGTTTCTAAGTGACACAGTTTTCAAGTAACATCTCATCAAAGATTGTTGGCTTTTTGCACTTTAGACTCTTCAGGGATATTATTGGCACAATGTAGCTCAGACTGTTTCGACATGATTGGGTGAAAAATAGAACCATGCCTAGCCTAAACATACCCATCTAGATGTATTGGAACTGTCAGTTTGGTCGCATCAAGAGTAGGACACCAAAAATGCAAAAGTTGCTTTGTGTAACTTGACAACATTGACACTTTTTTGCAACATGACTCAAAGACTCAAATTGACCCCAAATGACTCAAAGTGACTTAAAATCACCTTGATTTTGGCGCCCAATGTACATTATAGAGGTCTAGGTGCTCCTTAGCATTCAAACATCTTAGATGAGCACCTAGGAAAGGAAAAATCTCTAAGTTTCATCATCATGAGCACCTAATATCAAGAGACTTGAATGGCTCAAACCTTAGCATGGAGTCCTAAGGCACATTTCATGTCTCCTTTCATCCATTCTGGTGCCCTTATGTAGATTTTTTAACTTGATTTGGTGCCCTGTATGTGAAGGAAGATCTAAAGGCATGAAAGTGGATGTCGTTTTGCAAGAGTTTGGATAATCAAAATTGAAAGAAATAAGTCTATTAAGCTTGGGTGCCCTTGGTTTTCTTTTCATTCATTATGAGCACCTTGGGAGAATGGTATATAGGTCATCATCATGATTGGGCACCCTAGATCCAGAGTGTTGGAGAGATCATCAAATGGTGTCTAGAGGAAGTAGGGTGAGCTATGAGTTTGGTCGCATCAGGAGCAGGACACCAAAAATGCATAACATGATGATGTAAAAATGTGTATGTGTCTAAAAATACAGGAGGAAATTAAAAAAAGACAAACCTTACAAATTAATGTGCATACTTACAACTCAATGTAACATGACTTTACAAAATCAATGTGAATACTTACAAATTAATCCAATGAACCATCTGGGTCTGCTCTACTCTTTATTGTGTCAAGTATTGCTTCATGGTCAGACTCACGTACTTTCCACAAGATTTTGTTCAAAGGTCTACCCTGATACTTTATCAAATGAACATTGGATGCCACGACAAGGTTCGAGTAATGAAGAATCTTCCGATGCATGTCAAAGTCCTAAAATAGCCAAATATTAACACTCTTATGTGGGTACCTTCTAAGCCATGTTCCAGTAATAACCACTGAGCCTATAGGGTATTCGATGTTTTCTCCATCTGTAACAGGGGCCTCCAATTTCTTTTTGGCCTCAACACAATGACATAAGTAATAATCTGTTCCCTCTTCATTATCTTCATCTGCATTAACTGTATATACGTGCCCTACATTGATATGTGTAGCAAATTAGATGAAATTAGTCAACATTACAAAAACACTATAAAGTAAGATGACATTACCTGGTTGAACTAGATGAAATTAGATGCATATACGTGCCCTATATTACCTAGTTGAACTAAATCTGATATGTGGTCAAAGTCAACTGATGATTCCATTTGTGTTAGTTCCAATGCCGTCGGGGGTCGATACGTGTCAAGTGGGCTAAGATAACTTAACTGCCATTCGTCAACCCACTCCTTTGACTCACACTCATCCCAGACTTGAATTGTACAGGAAGAACAAAAGCATGATATCTTTCGCGTATGGATACTCCATGAACCTGCAATTGAGCTTCTGAAAGAGTGCATCTCATTTGATCCTGTCAGTGTACAATAGTCCTCATATGGTGCAATGTTAGTATCATCTATGAACCAAAAAAATCTATGAACTGAAGAATTACCTTCATTACCTGGACCCATGGAAGCATTACACCACTCGATAATTGATTTTGCATCTGTCAACTTTGCATTGTCTTTATACTTTAACTCTTCTCAGGCTGTGGCTCTTTTGATACATGCTCCTACACCATCATGCTCCCCCTTTCCATGCCTGACCTCACACAAGTTTCACATATGTTGAATACCTATAAAATTATGCCTCCTACTCAGCCAATAGAAATTTCATGAGTTCTTGAATTGTGATGCACAGTTATCCGACCATATGATATGCTGACTAAACGATATGCCCCTTCTAGCCAAATCATTGTAAAACACCTGAAAGCAACCTTGCATGAACTCCGTAGAATGCGTGCGATCATCACTAATATAGAAATTATACTCCCTTATGATCTTTCTGTCATCCTCTGTACTATCATTCGCGTGAATGAATGTAATGTGCACAAATATAGAAACCTGTTTGGAGTTGTAATATTGTGATTGCACCTCACGCTGTGGCTATAGACTGTAGTTCTCTGCAACGTCAATGACTGAAACAATGCTACCAACCAGAAATGTGTCCTTGCATAACTTGAATTGCAAGTCCAACCATCAAGCTCTATGGGCATGTCTTGCATACTCATACACTATGCTGTCACAAAATATAGGCATAAACTGATACACTGGAATCTTTTCAATAACCAATTCACACCTCTTTGCTTCTTTACCATCTTTTGTATTATATGCCACTGTTTTATACTTGCCAAACTTTACTAGTTCGTTTCCAACCGCATGTGTTCTTTCCATATGTTCACATATTGGCAAATGTTGCAAGCCACCACAACGATGACATGTGTCATCCAAGCATAATTTCTTGTAGAATATTTGACCTTCCTCTCTTTCACATAAAATTCTTGATATGAAGTCTTTTGAAGATGTTGGTGGGGCACATATGGCACAACCCTGCAAATCATTGTTAGTATGCATATCTAAACATATAGACCTATATGCATCAAAATGGTTAGAAAATTCAATATGTAATCTACAACAACAAGTAGTGCATGTGTGATTTATCTTGACATAGAAAGGTTTTAGCATTTCAAAATATCTTTGACAAATTTTAATTTGAGGATACTTCTCTAGAAATTTACCATAAAACTATGTTTGAGTCTCATCCAAAAAATGCTTTGGATGTGGCTCACGGTTCTAACTACCGATTCTCTTACCACATCCCTTTGATTCAGAGATACCCTTGTGTGATTCTTCCAAAAGTCTTCAATTAGTGATCTCAATGCTTCAACAATTGGTTTATCTTTTCATGGTAGTCTCCTCGAGAATGCCCATAATTCATTGGCATTAGTGTCCTCAATTCTTTGGTGTCTTCCAGCGGCTCTTGATAAAGTTTTCCTATTAATTCTCAATTCTTGACTCATCTTTCTAATGAGACGAGCTTTCCTCATTTGACTACTTACTATAGTCGATGTAATCACACGCCATGTTGCATTACTATCTTTTGTACGTGAGGTGTTACACACACTCTCATATGCACTCATTAGATTCTTGACAATAGATTTTTCACTTGAAGCCTCTGATGTTCTCAACCCAAGAATCTTCATGATGGACTTATACTTTATACTTCACATCATTTCAATGAATAGTTGACATCTTGCAGTCTGATTTAACTTTTCAAAGAACAATCTCCAAATCTTATGAGCATATCTTCTACAAGTGCGTTTTGGAATCTTACCTTCCATTGGCTGCAAAATATTCTCATCAATTTCAATCAAATATTTTGGCTTTCTATGCAAAATTCTAGGTGGTGTTAAGTTAGGTAAATTCATCTCAACATTAGGAATTTCATCAATATTTAAATGAGATGGGCTAGATAGCATACCTTCGATCGAAGATGGAATAGATGACATACCTTGAGGTTGAGGTGGGAATGATGGTGTACCTCCTTCATCACATGTGAGTGATGATGTACTCTCAACTTGAGATGTCGTAGATGGTGTCCCTACATGTTGACTTGCGGTAGAGGATATGTCTCCAACTATGGTATTTAAATCTCTCGTAGCACAAAGTTTTTGCATTTGTTCTCTTTGTGCCGCCAATACCATATCTCTTTGTGATGGTTGTGGTTCCTCTTCAATTGGTATGTCTTCATTTATCGTGTCCAATTTCCCCTTCTCACGAAGTTCCCTCATAGCAACTACTTTCTTTGCATTCTTAGCTTCTATCTCTTCTTGTGTTGGTCTAATTCTTGATCGTTTTCTCAGCATGACGGAGAATTTGTCTATAGCATGATAAAGAGACCAATATTACTTCCTAAGAAATGAATACAAGATAATAGTGGAATTGTATTTTTATTATGTTGTAAGGATTTATTCTTGTATAGTTTGACATCATGGTATGTTAAGGTCTATTTATTACACATAATTATTAAAGAGCCCAAGTGTAGAAAATATACATGGCATCATGTGAGATTGTAGGCTACTTTCTTGATTGGGAATGTGTCTATTTTAAACATGTATGATAAAGCATGATAAAGTAATTCAATCCGAATTAAGGAAAATGTAAATAACATGCATGTAAAGACTTGACATACCTAAAAAATGAAGATTCGAATAGAGAGAGTAGCTAATTATGTAGTGTTTTTTTCTTCTTGCATCAAACTCCTCAACAATTTGAGTTTTTCACCACTTGCTTCCTTTTCAATTTTAAATTGAATAACACTCAAATATAATTACTAACAACAATACTATTAACCAATCTATAATGTTAAATTCCTAAAATTGAATCACAATTAACATTGCAACACTACAAAAATTGAAACTTGAATAGATATATATCAAACTTGGTGTAAAAACTATGTTATTTCCTCCTTCTCAAGTTGGCAAAGTAGAAAAGGTGGTGAAAAGATCATGCAAAGGTGGTACAATGTGTCAAATGTGCATGTGAACTTCCCAACAACATGAAAGCACTTCTTTTTTGTCAGAACACGTGCAGAATCAGTATGAAAACAAAGCATGTGGGCTTGGATCACCAGGGTCAACACTTTTTTACCATTTCTATAGCAAGACAAAATGTGAGTGCGTTATAACGCGCTCACATTTTGTCCTGCTATAGATTGATCACATCCTATGCATTTCTCTTTCCAAACCTTCCCCTTTAGACATGAATGACCACAAGGTTTTTGAGGAAGAACTTTTCCTGTTTCCTGTAAGAGCTTGCCAGATGCTCTGCCATATGATAGGCATAACAATGAAGGGGCAAGCCCTCATAGTCAAGTTCTTGATAGAAAATACCCATCGAGGAAGAAAGACAGATCTTCTTTGGAAGCAAAAGTTCTAGTTTGTGAAAAATCCTTATCCAAGCATAAATAGCAAGGGTTCTGTAAAGCAATTGCCGATCCACTTCCACAAAGTCTCCTGAAGACTTCCTGATTGATTCCAAAACATCCACACCCCAAAACTGGAGAGGCAATCAATATAATCAAACCCATAAATATACATTTGACAATAGAAACCCTCAACACTATACCTTAAACCCTAATCCCTCAACCCTCAACCCTAAACCTTATCCCTAAACCCTAATCCCTCAACCCTCAACCCTAATCCGTCATCCCTCAACTCTAATCCCTCATCCCTAAACCCTAAATGCTATCCCTATTCCTAAACCCTCAACAGACTCGATACTATATCTTAAACCCTAATCCCTTATCCCTAAACCTTCCAACCCTATCCCTAATCCTTATACCCTCCACACTCTACTTTAACCCTAATCCCTCGACCCTCAACCTATCCCTAAACCCTTGACCCTTGAACCTTAACCCTCAACCCTCAACGTCAAACCCTAATCCCTCAACACTTAACTCTAATCCCTCAACCCTCAACCCTATCCCTAAACCCTAAACCCTAAACCCTAAAGCCTCAACGTCAAATCCTAATCCCTCAACCCTTCACTCTAATCCCTCAACCCTAAACCCTATCCCTAAACCCTCAACACTATACCTTAAACCTTAATCCCTCAACCCTCAACCCTAAACCTTATCCCTAAACCTTAATCCCTCTACCCTCAACCCTAATTCATCATCCCTCAACTCTAATCCCTCATCCCTAAACCCTAAATGCTATCCCTATTCCTAAACCCTCAACAGACTCGATACTATACCTTAAACCCTAATCCCTTATCCCTAAACCCTCCAACCCTATCCCTAATCCTTATACCCTACACACTCTACTTTAACCCTAATCCCTCAACCCTCAACCTTATTCCTAAACCCTTGACCCTCGAACCTCAACCGTCAACCCTCAATGTCAAAACCTAATCCCTCAACCCTTAACTCTGATCCCTCGACCCTCAACCCTATCCCTAAACCCTAAACCCTAAAACCTCAACACTCAACCTTAGATCCTAATCCCTCAACCCTAAACCCTATCCCTAAACCCTCAACACTATACCTTAAACCCTAATCCCTCAACCCTCAACCCTAAACCTTATCCCTAAACCCTAATCCCTCAACCCTCAACCCTAATCCGTCATCCCTCAACTCTAATCTGTCATCCCTAAACCCTAAATGCTATCCCTATTCCTAAACCCTCAACAGACTCGATACTATACCTTAAACCCTAATCCCTTATCCCTAAACCCTCCAACCCTATCCCTAATCCCTCAACCCTCAACCCTATCCCTAAACCCTTGACCCTCAAACCTCAACCCTCAACCCTCAACGTCAAACCCTAATCCCTCAACCCTTAACTCTGATCCCTCAACCCTCAACCCTATCCCTAAACCCTAAACCCTAAAGCCTTAACCCTCAACATCAAATCCTAATCCCTCAACCCTTCACTCTAATCCCTCAACCCTAAACCCTATCCCTAAACCCTCAACACTATACCTTAAACCCTAATCCCTCAACCCTCAACCCTAAAACTTATCCCTAAACCCTAATCCCTCAACCCTCAACCCTAAACCGTCATCCCTCAACTCTAATCCCTCATCCCTAAACCCTAAATGCTATCCCTATTCCTAAACCCTAAATAGACTCGATACTATACCTTAAACCCTAATCCTTTATCCCTAAACCCTCCAACCCTATCCCTAATCCTTATACCCTCCACACTCTACTTTAACCCTAATCCCTTGACCCTCAACCCTATCCCTAAACCCTTGAACCTCAACCCTCAATGTCAAACCCTAATCCCTCAACCCCTAACTCTAATCCCTTGACCCTCAACCCTGTCCCTAAACTCAAAACCCTAAAGCCTCAACCCTTAATGTCAAATCCTAATCCCTCAACCCTTCACTCTAATCCCTTAACCCTAAACCCTATCCCTAAACCCTCAACACTATACCTTAAACCCTAATCCCTCAACCCTCAACCCTAAACCTTATCCCTAAACCCTAATCCCTCAACCCTCAACCCTAATCCATCATCCCTCATCCCTAAATGCTATCCCTATTCTGCAACCCTCAACAGACTCGATACTATACCTTAAACCTTAATCCCTTATCCCTAAACCCTCCAACCCTATCCCTAATCCTTATACCCTCCACACTCTACTTTAACCCTAATCCCTCAACCCTCGACCCTATTCCTAAACCCTTGACCCTCTAACCTCAACCCTCAACCCTCAACGTCAAACCCTAATCCCTCAACCCTTAACTCTGATCCCTCGACCCTCAACCCTATCCCTAAACCCTAAACCCTAAAGCCTCAACCCTCAATGTCAAATCCTAATCCCTCAACCCTTCACTCTAATCCCTCAACCCTAAACCCTATCCCTAAACCCTCAACACTATACCTTAAACCCTAATCCCTCAACCCTCAACCCTAAACCTTATCCCTAAACCCTAATCCCTCAACCCTTAACCCTAATCTGTCATCCCTCAACTCTAATCCCTCATCCCTAAACCCTAAATGCTATCCCTATTCCTAAACCCTCAATGGGCTTGATACTATACCTTAAACCCTAATCCCTTATCCCTAAACCCTCCAACCCTATCCCTAATCCCTCAACCCTCAACCCTATCCCTAAACCCTTGACCCTCAAACCTCAACCCTCAACCCTCAACGTCAAACCCTAATCCCTCAACCCTTAACTCTGATCCCTCAATCCTCAACCCTATCCCTAAACCCTAAACCCTAAAGCCTCAACCCTCAACATCAAATCCTAATCCCTCAACCCTTCACTCTAATCTCTCAACCCTAAACCCTATCCCTAAACCCTCAACACTATACCTTAAACCCTAATCCCTCAACCCTCAACCCTAAAACTTATCCCTAAACCCTAATCTCTCAACCCTCAACCCTAAACCGTCATCCCTCAACTCTAATCCCTCATCCCTAAACCCTAAATGCTATCCCTATTCCTAAACCCTCAATAGACTCGATACTATACCTTAAACCCTAATCCTTTATCTCTAAACCCTCCAACCCTATCCCTAATCCTTATACCCTCCACACTCTACTTTAGCCCTAATCCCTTGACCCTCAACCCTATCCCTAAACCCTTGACCCTTGAACCTCAACCCTCAACCCTCAACGTCAAACCCTAATCCCTCAACCCCTAACTCTAATCCCTTGACCCTCAACCCTGTCCCTAAACTCAAAACCCTAAAGCCTTAACCCTTAATGTCAAATCCTAATCCCTCAACCCTTCACTCTGATCCCTTAACCCTAAACCCTATCCCTAAACCCTCAACACTATACCTTAAACCCTAATCCCTCAACCCTCAACCCTAAACCTTATCCCTAAACCCTAATCCCTCAACCCTCAACCCTAATCCATCATCCCTCATCCCTAAATGCTATCCCTATTCTGCAACCCTCAACAGACTCGATACTATACCTTAAACCCTAATCCCTTATCCCTAAACCCTCCAACCCTATCCCTAATCCTTATACCCTCCACACTCTACTTTAACCCTAATCCCTCAACCCTTGACCCTATTCCTAAACCCTTGACCCTCTAATCTCAACCCTCAACCCTCAACGTCAAACCCTAATCCCTCAACCCTTAACTCCGATCCCTCGACCCTCAACCCTATCCCTAAACCCTAAACCCTAAAGCCTCAACCCTCAATGTCAAATCCTAATCCCTCAACCCTTCACTCTAATCCCTCAAACCTAAACCCTATCCCTAAACCCTCAACACTATACCTTAAACCCTAATCCCTCAACCCTCAACCCTAAACCCTAATCCCTCAACCCTTAACCCTAATCTGTCATCCCTCAACTCTAATCCCTCATCCCTAAACCCTAAATGCTATCCCTATTCCTAAACCCTCAACAGGCTTGATACTATACCTTAAACCCTAATCCCTTATCCCTAAACCCTCCAACCCTATCCCTTAACTCTAATCCCTCGACCCTCAACCCTATCTTGAAACCCTTAACCCTCAAACCTCAATGTACTCAACCCTCAACGTCAAACCCTAATCCCTCAACCCTTAACTCTGATCCCTCAAACCCTAGAACCTATCCCTACATGCTTGACACTCGACACTATATCTTAAACCCTAATCCCTTAACCCTCATCCCTAAAGCCTCAACCCTAAATCATTAAACCTTCAACTCTAAACCCTATCCCTAATCCATCTACCCTCAACACTCTTATTTAACCCTAATCCCTTGACCATTAACCCTATCCCTTAACATCAACCCTCAACCCTCAACTCTCAACATTAAACCCTAATTCATCAACCTGAAACCCTAATCCCTCAAACCTAAACCCTATCCCTAAACCATCAACCCTCAACACTATACCTTAAACCCTAATCCCTATCCCTCAACCCTTAACCCTTAAAACTTAAACCCTATCCCTACACCCTCAACACTTGACACTATATCCTAAGCCTTAAACCCTCATCCTTAAAGCCTCAACCCTCAATCCTTAAACCTTCAACCCTAAACCCTAATCCGTCAACCCTAAACCCTATCCCTAAACCCTCAACCTCAACACTATACCTTAAACCCTAATCCATCAACCCTAAAACCTAATCCCTCAACCCTCAACCCTAAACACTATCAATAAACCCTAAACCCTCGACACTATACCTTAAACCCTATGAGAAAAGCTTTGCGTATGGTACATCCACAGTGAGTAATTAACAGTTGAAATCAGAAGGATGATCATTATGAGAAAAGATTTGCATTGGTGTACATCTATGTTTCTTGTTGTCCACCCCGCACATAGGGAAGGTATATTGTTATGAAATAGGCAAATAATCTCCTATTATTTATTGGCTCTATCCACAAGAACTACTAAACTATACCTTAAACCCTAATCCCTCAACCCTAAACTTTCAACCCTAAACCCTATCCCTGATCCCTCTACCCTCAACACTCTACCTTAAACCTAATCCCTTGACCCTTAACCCTAAACGCTATCCCTAAAGCCTCAACCCTAAACCCTAATCCCTCAAGGTCCTAAACTCTAATCCCTAATCCGTAAACTCTAAATCCTATCCCTAAACGCTCAACCGTCAACCTTAAATCTTAATCACTCAATCCTTATCCACCCTTCTCCTCCCCTATCTGGCTCACTCCCATCTCTACCCTCCTCTGCCCTTGACACTATACATACATACATATAGACATACATAGATACATACATACATATAGGCATACATACATACATAATTAATAGCCTTGAACATAAAAAAATTAAGGGGAACATAACGCGAGCGCGTTATAACATGCTCGTGTTATGTCAAACATGACAAACAACACAATTTTGCTGAAAAGGAAAAATGCAAAGCAAAACATAACGCGAGCACGTTATAATGTGCTCACGTTATGTTTTGCTTTGGGAATCCCAAGCCTTGGGCTTGGAATTTGCTTTGGATTTCCAACCCAAAGGCTTGGAGTGCCTTTTGAACAGTTACAGACATGTTTTTCCATATTCTTCAAGATTTCACATAATTTCATTCGTGCTAACCCTCAGATTTGCATGTGTTTCAAGGTTGAACAAATCGAACACCTGGGTAATGTTAGGCTTTCTCTTAGCTATTTGACGATGTGATTTTTTTCACATTTTAACATTGTTAAGCCTTTCATCTTTAATTTCTTTTGTTTGTGTGTCCATTTTTGGGCAAAAACCACTGTTTGGTCTTTTTTCATTGTAAATTAACTATTCATTGAAATTTAAAAAAAATTACATATTTAGAAACTAGACTCCATTGTACAAATATTAAAAAAAGAAAAAAATGATTTTCAATTAGTTTTCAAAATTTATAGGGGTAGCACGGCCAAAATTCTGTTTTTAGGATGTGTCCACTTTAAAAATTAGTAAAAAATCAAATATTCATCAAAAAATTATTAGAAAAATCAAGCATAAACTGCATGCTATTAGCTAATTTCTCACTGAAGTGATTTTAAAAATACCAAAAAAAAGTTGACCTTTTGAGGGATCCACAAAACATGCTATGTTATGTTTTTTTGATAGAAACTACACCAATTTCTGTGGCTCCCTCTTTTGAACCCCTTAATCTATGCCATTTAAAAAAAAAGTAGTTTAGAAAGTAGGCTCGGAGCACTATGAACATTGTTTTGGTTGCATCTCCAAATTTTGAGTGTAACTATGCTCAATTTCTCATCCAAGGCCAGTATTTCCTGATTTCAAAAAACAAGTGGCCACTTAAGACCCCTTTTTGGCCCCCCATCTTCTTGCACTTACCCATAGGAAAGGGTAGATTAATTAAATAAGCATGTTTTACTTAATTAATCAGGATTAGGAGATAGAGAAATTAACTAAATAAATATTGAGAGTATTTATTTAATTAATGAGGGATAGTGTTGTAAGGTTTAGTGATAAATTAAGTGAATTAATTTATCACCAGTGGATGAATAAGATGAATGATTTATGATAACTTAATTAAATAAATTGGATTTATTTAATTAATTGGTAAAGGGTAAATTAGTGATGTGAGGATGCGGGAAAGTGGCTTGTGGGACAAGTCAATTTCAGGTGTCTCAATTACATTAAGACATTCTCTTAGAGTAGGCCCAAAACTAAATGGAAATTGACATGGTTATGTAAATTTCATCATTACACTTTGATTCTACAATATTAATTCTATATAAATTTATTTTAATTTTAGTTTGAAAAGTGGTTGTTCTCCCTCGAAGATGCACTTATACCCATCCATTATACATCTATAGCCATCCATTGACATGGCCTATGCATGTTGATGGAAATTGATAGAACATAGACTAATGAATATTCCTCCTAAATATAATCACAAGGAAATAAGAAAAAAAATCATAGTTAAAAACTTGCAATACACGATAAATATAAATGCTCTAACATTTTAACACAATTAAACAACAATATTTTTTTAAACATATCCTAGAAGAGATTAAAGTTGCATAAAATTTGTTGCTAGAACTATTGTATGGGATGGTGCACATGCACTCTGATCTCTATGGAATACACTTAAACCTCTTTGTATTGAATATTCACCTTTCATGTTTGGAAATTTGTGCAACACTAACCTATTATACAGAGACTTGTCTAACTTCATTTTTTTAACTAGATTTTTATAAATGTTTTTAACTTGATTTTTATAAATGTTTCTAACTTGATTTTTATAAAATGTTTCATAAATTAGAGAGAGCAATTTCTAAAACTGTGATGTCACATGTCTTCTAAAATGTGCAAAATCTTAATAAATTCTCATGTTGGGACAATAAATTATTTAAAACTTGGCCACTACTAAAACCACCACTAGTTCATGGATCAGTTAAGGGCAACATTACTAAACCCAATTGGTCATTGATAAAATGACTAGCTCCTTTGACATCTCTTGTCAAAATTAACTTTGCTGGAGCCTCTCATGGGAATCTTGGGCTCTTCTGTGGAGGATGTGTTCTAAGGGACAAATAATGAAAATTTATACTAGCTGCTTCCACAAAGCTTCCAATGGGATCTAATAATGAGGTAGAAGTCCAAGCATTGATATTGCGATTAGCAATTGCTCAAAAAGAAAATATAAAGAGAACTTTTATAGAGGGGGATTTTATGTTGACCATAAATGCCATCAAACTAGCGAGAAACAATAATAAGAGGTTGATAAACATTCTCCAGATGGCTTGGAATTTGTTAGATGATTTTGAATATTATGAATGTGGCCATCATTACTATGAACCCAATAAACTAGCATATAGGTTCCAAATTCAAATGGTAATTGAACATGGGGAAGAGTATATTGAAGGCAAAGAGTGGAAGAAATGAAAAGGTAAGGATTTATTGTTTATAGAATTAAGGGATAGAAGAGTCATCATGTTTTCATTAGCCTCCCAACTAGGGGATAACCAATAAATTTTGTTATTTTATCTAACCATTATTGTGAGTGCACTTGTACATGTACCTGAAGTATTAATGACCATATAGATGAGCTAGCAATGATTTTATAAACGACATAAGGGATTACTTATTTCAAACAAAAGGTGGTCCACTTCTAGATTGTGAAAGGATTTAAAATTCATCCTGCACAAGTGAAATCCCGGATCTCATCTTGCAATAAAGGTGACATTAAGGTGGATGGTTTTTTAATGAGTGAGGATAAATATCTATTATCAACATGTATGAGGGGATATCAAATTACTAGGAAATGAGTGGTTAAATCGAATCCAAACCTTGGTGATGCAAAAATTAGTCCTTTGCCTGATTTTCTTTTAGGATTTATTAATGTGGGAAGCAATCACTATTGCAAATGGTATGCTCTTGTTTCTATGCCATCTACATGTGGAAATGATAGGTGCGCCCTATGTGAAGGGCCTATTAATAAACACTTCAATCCTCATTTTGAAGAACTTAGATTTGCTAAGAATAGAGTCATTTCCTATTAACATGCGAGTGTACATTCATACCTATAAGTGGGAACCTATAGAAGTTGGTTGGTATGACTTGGTTTTAAAACTAGCTCATGTCTTTCTATTTGATAGTGAGAAAATTGAAAATACTAGGAGTGTAAATGGTCAAGATATTCTCATGGCTTGCCCCCGTGTTTTGGAGTACAACACTGCGGTGTTGATTTTCCTATCGAACTTGATGGATATCATTCAAGATATTGGATTGGTTATTGTCTTGGAAATGACTATGTTTAGAACTACTTGCTCTTGAAAGAAAATTTAAATAAGGAAATGGAGCAATACGATTTTATTGATGGTATAACAATGATTGGGGTAATCTTTCCTCATAATTTATTATCTTTGTACCTAGCATCAAGGTGTGTCTATAATATGATGCAACATGATCTTCACAACAATTGCTTGAGAGTAGTAAGCTCACACCACCATGTAGAGTCATCCACATGATTTCTGAAGCCAGAGAGAGAAAAACAGAGCAGTTCTGTAGAGTCATCCACAGCAGAATAGAAAGAGAAAAACAGAGATTTAAAGCAGAGATAGAAGGCGGATCTTTTGTGGTTATAATTTTAGTGCCGTTGAAAGGAGCGGGCGAATGCCAACTATACCTCCTTCCAACGGCACTAAAATTGCACCCACTAAAATGCCGAAAAACAGAGATTTAGATTAATGCCGAACAGAAGACGGATTTTTTGTGGTTATAATTTTAGTGCCGTTGGAAGGAGCGGGCGAACGCCACTCGGTTAAATTCGATTTCCACACATTTTCCCTTTATTTGTTTTGTTTTAAGTTTTCTTCTGTTGAATGTCCTCCATTCTCTTTGTTTGTTACGTTTTTTCTGTTCGTCCTGTTCTTGACTTGATTTTGGTATTCTATGTGTTTCTTTTTGTATTCCTTGTTTTTTTAATCCTGTAATTTGTGTCTTTATTTTTGGGTTGTGTGTCCTTTTCTGGCGGAGGGTAAAGAAAAGTGCTGGCAGGAAGAATTTCCAAGGAAGAAAAGAGAAGGCACTGCATTTGAAGAAAGTTTGGTAAGTTTTTATGTATCTTAAATCTGCTCCCCTGTAATGTAAGGTCCTTTTTCATCTTCATTTTCATATCAAATTATTTTGCCATTGTAATAGAATATTCAATATAATGTCATTTGTTTGCTGGCATTTACTTATATCATTTCTACTACAACAGTAGTATTTAGTGCACTTGTAATATTCTGCTTTGTCTGCATATCGTTAAATTTGTTTGTTGTAGAATTATTTCAAATATTTGAATCTTTCAATAGAGTTTATTGGGTGAGGTAATTGATTTTATTGTCTCATATTTTCTTATTTATTAGCGCTTCATATTTTTCGGTTTCTTAGTATGGAGATTTGGTCTTATTTAGTACTACTGGTTAAACACCCATGAACCCCTCTCTTCACTCTCTCAATGTGGAGCTGCTACTGGAGTGTTAGATATACCACATCCTTATTCTTCCAAAAAATTAAATGGGTCGATTGCCACCAATCAAAATAGATGTACCCTTGTTCAATTCACAGACCTCAGCTTGAATTAGGTGGGTCTCCTCATTGCTCAGTTTTGTTTCATTTTCTCTCAAATCAACTAGTTAGTTTAAGCTATAGCATTTGATTTTACATCCAAATTTATTATGAGAAGCCACTTGGATGTAGGAAGCGATGGCTATTTTTTTATGAAGATAGAGATTGAGTCGGGGTTTTAACATCACAGGGATGGAACAGATTTTTTGAACTTTCTTTCTTTATTTCACTCGATAAAAAAAACAAAGACCTTGTCCAAATCAAACAATATTATTTATTTTTAAATCGAATAAAAACCTTATTAAAAAAGGAAAGGAATACACTGCTGATGTAGACACTTATCTGGACCTGCATGGGTAAAATTCTAAGGCAATATTCTTTTCTGGAAATTATATACTGTATCAAAAACTCAGCAAGAGACAAAAGAAAATACAGTGAATGGCTTAAATAGTTAACTCAGATTTACAACAACTAATTGAACACAGAATTGAAGTTACAGCTGAAGAACACTCTCCCAGCACATACTTGGGCAAGACCATTAGTATCGCTGTAAGTGCAGATACCCCAATTGTCACACTTTGACTGGAAATCCTTGGGGTCTGATCCCAAGGGTGGACATTTCAAGAAGTTACAAGCCAAGGGAGGAGGATTGCTTGGGTACATACATGGTGAGCTTCACTTTAGAACTACAACCCTTGCAGGGTTTGCACTGGGAGGGAGTTGAGCGTCCCATCAGTTGTTTCAGAGCTGGTGTTCCAATCCCAACTTCTACACTATATTCTAGCCCTTCCATTTCTCTCCCAGACTTTATGAGAATACTGAATGAAGTTGTTCCTAGACGAGAGGAGGTGGCATTGTTAGTGTTATCAACATGGTAATGGATGTGAATAACAAGATGCTTATCTCTTTACAGCCCATTCATCAACATATCCCTCCAACTGGAACTGGAGTTCAGGTTGAGATGAGTGATGAGCAGTTCTGCCCCTCCTCTTCCATTCTGTCGGAGCAACAAATTGTAAAGAAAGCCTTCTAAGATAGCCCTCACAATACAGGTATTACTAAAAAAAGCAAGAGATTCGAGTGGACAGAAAGATGTCATATAACATTCTACACCCTTATAAAGCATTGGAGAAGTCCGTCATTACTTTAGTAGAACCAACTAGCTGCACACATTGTTTTTGGGAATTGGTATAAGATGCAGCTCAAGATAGGAGGCCTCATGTGGTTGGTAATTTGATTTCTGTTTTCTCAAAATATGAGCTCTTGTAGTTCTTGTCTCTGGCTTAGTGTGATGCATTGTGCATTTTCAACAATTATGTTTAAGTAGCTTTTGGCTGGATGGCTGTACCCTATTTTTATAAGAACTTTCTTTATGAATTAATGAAATGCATAATATTTGGCACATCATAGTCACCATCTGACAGTCGGTGGCTGTGTTAAGCAGCCACTCGTACTTGGGAGAGCATAGATCATATCAGTTCTAAGTTTCAATATTGTATAGGATTATAAATGAGCAACGTGAGAGCAAGCCTTGGGAGAGCATGGATCATATCAGTTCTAAGTTTCTCCTAAAGGGAATTCAATCCTCTCTCCGTCTTATGTTTTCCTTGTTTCAGTGAAGCGTTTATTTATTTTCATAACCTGTGGTTCATTTTACCCTAGTGTTTTTCTATTGTAATCGGGCTCACTTTCAAATTTCAATTACCAACTTTGGTCACTTGTTAACATTCATATGATTTCTTTCACTGATATGACTAAATGCCAGATGCTAGATCATTGTGCTTAGTGGAATAGGTAGCTTTGAATTAAAAGATTGGTGGCAGCAACCTCTCTAGGACAGTCCTGATCACTAGTTGATGGCGGGACAGCGATGTAAAACCCCAAGACTGATTATTTAATACTGTCATCCAACTTTAATAAACACTTGAGACAGTGGTCCTTTGCCAATCAGACTCATACAGTAGTTATTTGTTGCAGCTATGGATTGGGTGATAGAAAGTTAAGAACAGACTCAATGCTCTGTCTCTTGCAGGTAGTTATGAGTTTCTAAAGCCCTCACAATCTTCTGTCAAGGTTTTCAGCGATACAAGCACAGACGTGTTAACAAAACAAAGCAACAATCACAAGGCTCAGTACAGTATTTCTCAAAAGCACAACAACCTGCTACAGTCCAAATTTGGATTCTTACTATGCTTTTAGAACAGTTTATCAGCGGATATCAATAGGTATACCTCCCAAGCAAGGATGTAGGTGTTTTGAAAGCTTCAGCACAGAGGTAAATGAGACTACGAATTACTCAAAAACACTAACCATAGCAAGGTTTCTGAACACAACACTCAAACATCATGGAAGAAATGTCAACACAGCAATGTCTTCAACAATATATGCAGAAAACAACAAAATAAGTTACAGTTCACCGCCATAAAACAGAGGAAATGATGATAGAAAACTTCTATACCCTCATGGAGGATTTATACAATGACCACCGGAAAGATATCTGCATTCAGATTGATGCTTTTTATTGTTATACGCTGTCCCAGAAGTTTATCCACGCTGTCCCGTCTGTGTGTTTATCTTTGTTTTTCTTCTGCAACTGTTTTCACACTCTCTTTTTCGATGGTCTCCTCTCATCTCTAACTGTTGTCCTCTCTCACACAACTATCCCGTCCATTTCTTGTTTTCTGTTGTTCATACCCTCATTCACCTCGATTGGGAGATTGTTTCTTTTTTGTTTTGTCTAGACAAACGTTTTTTTCTTTTATGAAGTCTTTACATGCTATAATGGACTGTTCTGCCGCCTTTTTGGATTCTGCATGGGCTCCTTTTTTCTTGTTCCTCTTCTCTTTCTCTTTCCCGATGATCACTCTTCTAAAACTGTCCCACTAACTCCCGTGGAAGAACCACTTCCTCATAACTGAATCTTGTTCCTTTTAAGTTCCCATTTAAGTTGTCTAAAGAACCTAAGTTCAAACAAGAACTGTTCTATCCCCTTGGAGACTGACTCCAAACCTTGAGGACATTCACAAAGTAACCCAAAACTAAACTAAAATAACATCATTAAAGCAAAAATCAGGGACAATGCCCTTGAAAAATGGAAACAAGAAACAAACAATGAAACCCAAAACCTGAATGGACCGATGCTCCTGCATCAAAAATAATAATAATTGACAGGACAAAGAACTAGCAAGGTAGAAGCCCACTGTAAACATTTACCTGAGGTCCCGGTGCTTGAATGCTAAATACTGTCAATGAAAATCATGTGGAGCAGTGCACTGCTAGGGTACAGTCAATTGTGCAGAGAACTGCTCTAGCTATTGATGTTTCCTTGCTCTTTTTTCAAACCCTAAAATGAGGGATTTCCTGTAGAAACTAGAAAGTTAAAAATGGGTTAAGCTAGTCAAATGGGATGAGCTCAAATGCTAAAACACCAGGACTTCCATAGCTAAAACGGTGTTTAAATCTCCTTTAAATGTATAAATGTCAATTGTTTAATTGAGTAAACTATTACATCCAATATTGAGTGTGTTGTACCCGACCCAAAAAGTCTTGAGTGTGCCATGTCCAATTGTGAGTGTGGTGTATGCAAAAGGCAAAGCCTTGGGTGAATTTGACTGAAGAGATACCCTCTAGGCCCAAGGACACCCAAGAGGAATTCACAAATTAAAACAATAAATGGCTTAAGTTATATTAAATTCGGCTGCATTTACTGACCGGTAAGATAAGCAGGGTCACGATACAGAGCGCAATGATGGATGAAACTGCTGCAGAAAAGATAGCCCTCTAAGATAGCCTTCACAATACAGGTATTATTAAGAAAAGCAAGAGATTCGAGTGGACAGAAAGATGTCAAATAACATTCTACACCCTTATAAAGCATTGGAGAAGCCCGTCATTACTTTAGTAGAACCAACTAGCCCTTACACTTATCTTAGTCTTATGAGATATCTCAAGATAACATTGAGAACTAGGAATTAATGGGTTACATCAAAAGCAAAACATGGACAAACATCAGAAAATAGGAGAACATGACTTCAATTTAGAACTGTAACCTGATTATGGAAGATGAAATAGTTTGTCTTCCATGTGACAGTTTGTCTTTTAGGAGTGGCATCAAGTAGACAAGGTCAGTTCCGGCCTCTTAACTCATAAGTAGGCTGTCATCCCTCAAGGGAAGGGGGAGAAGGAAGCATGCATGCTGAGGGTGTTGATGCCTGGAGGATCCAACATTTGTGTCATAAAGTGTCAATTTAGGTGTTGGCACTGAAGTTGTTGATGCTGAGTGGAGCAAATCACAGCGAAGTAGTAAGTAGTAGGTTTTCAAATGTTGATGATGGCCTCGGAATTAGAATTGCTCTCTCGATCATTCATGATGCACAGACATACAAGTGAAAATTTCATAGGAGCAATGTTCTTTGAAAATGGTAAAAGTGATTTGGAATGCTCTAAAAACATTAACCTCAATCAAAATGATTTCTTGTCACGATCATCTTTACTATAAAATCCTCTATAGGTTCCATGACAATTGCCTTGCAGATGACACAGGTAGAACTAAAACTAATAAGGATACAGAAAGTATGTACGAAGAATCTAAGTAGACATCAAAATATATCATAAATGAGATAACTCTTAGGTTAGCAAAAGACAACTTAGTTGCACAAATATGTGAGTTGCAAAAAGTGTCCAGTAAATAATGCACAAAGGGTGCTTTCAGCAAGAAGAATGATGTCCTTATCAGTACTCAAATATAAATGAGAAACTACATCCATGACACATTTGTTCACAAATGCATAAGTAAAAGAACTAAATCATGGTAATAGATACAATAACTAGAATCGCTACAACGGTGTATGCAAACTAGAGAAAATTCACGTGAAAAGGAAACACACTAAGTGACTAAAGTAAAGAAAACCACAGAGCATGGATTTATAAATGGATTGTGAACAAGTATCCCTTATATAGCATAAGCAAGAAATAATGAGTAACTATAAATGGATTGTGCACAAGTACCCCTTATATAACATAAGCAAGAAATAATGAATAACTATAAGCATTCCCTGCTAGCATTGAAGTATGTTGCTCAAGCATAACCTCTTAGTGCATCTTCCCTCGAGTGTTGTTCCATAGAGTCTAGAAACAAAGCATTGGAGAAATCAAAGCATCAATGCGAAACACAGATGCTCATAATAAGCAGTTGGAAAAGAAAGTAAAGTCAGTCCCCCTAGGAGACCATTTGATAACAATGTAGAAGAGTGAATGAATGAAAGCAATTATGATGAATGTCCATAGGTGAGTCAATGATGAGATGAGGTATATATCAGACTCTGAAACATGACTTGCAATGATAAAAGAAAAGCTGCAGCTAAATCATCTCCTATTCCACAAAGCAATATAAGTAAATACAAATTGCTGTATCTAGTAAACCGTGAGACACATCTAGGTTACCATATGCAACACTCATGATATTTTAAAAACATCCTTAGAAAATCCCTGAAGCATTGCACCTTATACAACCACAAAGGGACTTCAGAAAGTTTTCGATTTCCGTCAGTTTTTTGTATAGCATAACTGAAAACTCTATTGTAGTTCTTCAATTTCCATTTTCTTTTGCATTTTCCCACACAAAAAAAACCACCATTCTGGTTTTTGACCTTAAAATTGGGATATTTTTCTTAGACAAACGTACTTCAAAGATGCGTTCACAAGAGAGTGGAAAAGAGGAATCCATTGATGTTGAGGCCTCCTCCAAAAGACAACGCATTAGCCTTCCTTTACAAGAAATTGGTGGGTGTTCTTCATAATCTTTCTGTGCTTAAGATTTAGAATCTGAAACTAAACAAAGGTCTTTAATGCAGTTTGAATTCAAACCACCTTAAATAGTGGTCCTGTTTCTTTGGGGTGTTTTTTCCCATTGCTTTGCTCACCCCCTATGTGGGGTGCCGCTGCTCATCTTAGGGATTGTTTATTGGTGTTCTTTGTTCGTGTTGGGCTTGTTCCTTCTGGTTCTAACTGGTCCTTTGCTGTTCTAGTTTCATGTCTTGTTAAACTCATCTCCTTGACCTGTTTAACTGGTTGTACAAAGGTTTGGACCCTTTCAGAAACCCATCAGTTCTAAACTTTGATTTAAAAACAATTACCCATAAATCAAAATATACTTTAAATATGCACTTGAATGAGAAACAATTTAGCCCATAATAGAACTCCAGACAAGAGAAGCATGCCCAAACACATAGTGCAGTATTTATAAATGTCTATCTTCTTTTAAATAAACACAGAAAACATGGGAATCTTGAATCTTGGTCACTGCTCCAAATGTTTTGGAAACTATTAATATTCCTGTCTAACTGCCTGCCGATTAATGCAGACCCGTACGTCCAGCACACTCCTCCTCCCAATACTTCCCCTGAAGTATAATACCGCGCAGAAATTTAGGCTCCACTCATATTAAATTCCTATGAAACTTGAAGCAAACGTTGGACTGTAACTGTTCCCACTTAAATGAGACCCCAGGTTAAAATTCATTCCTATGTTTTATTATTATTATTTGCTTTATTTTGTGACTACATTTGATTGCAACTTGTCAATATGTTACATACAGGATTGGAAAAATACCATCTAATTCCTTCTTACCATGCCAATGTGTTTTTGTGTGGAATTTTTTTTCATCGCGCATTTGGGTTGTGTTACTGAGTTTATTCATTCTTAACTGATTTCGTGCGTAGCATAGACTCAGATTATTTCTAGGCTATGACTATTTCAATTTCTACTTTGGAGAAGTGGCCATATAGAATTTGCACTATTTCTACTTCATTTAACAGAAGTAGATGGACCGTTGTAGGTGGACTATTCATTTGAAGCAGCGGAGATTGAACTGGAAACATTGACAATTCAGTAAGGTCATGTTTGCAATTGTCTCACATACTTTAATTGAAGTTAATGTGTTTTTTCTTGTTTTTCTTTAAGAGGGGAGTTTGTATCTTATAAGACTATTTGGTGTGTTTATGGTACTCATGATGTTATTGATTTTATTTTGAAATATATGTTTATTGATCTCATAAATGTAAAAGTTTCCTATAAGAATATAACTAACAAGTTAAAGAAAATGTTTTTGATGTTGAAGTTTTATTGAGGTTAGGTGTGAAATGTAGTCTCTAGAATTCATTTTGATTGTTATGCTTATGTGGTGATCTTACTATTGTTGATTTTTGTTGGTCTCAAAAATGTAAAAGTTTACTAAAAATATAAATAGCAAATTGAGGGTACTATTTTTGGATAGTAAATGTACACATCATTTGATAATTTTGATGTGAAGTTTGATTAATTTTAGTTGTGAAATGTACAATGTGCAGGGTTCACTTGGATTGCACCAAATAAATTTACTCTTGGGAAGTTTATTCCAATTAAAAGATATCAATATCTTAGTTAGAAATGCTTTTGTATAGTGTAAAAACTTAAACATAAAGTTCAAAGGAAGACTTAAATTTCTTATAAACATTGCTCAACAATTATAATTAATAAAATATATATTATTTTTTGAGGAGGGATAGAAATATCCCTCCATAAACTCTTTAAGGATGGCCATGGACATCCTTGAAGAGGTCTCTCACAATCTTTTCATGATATTTTTAATTTTTCTATTTTAATTAAAGTTATTTTATTGTTATGTTAATCAAATAAATATTTTAATTTATTGCTAACTAAACAATTACATAACTTTATTTAGTGTGACTATGGTGTTTATTTGTGCATCATTGTTAAAGGCATTCACTCTTGTTCATATATTTTAATATTTTTAGTATTTTTAGGTAAAATATTTGGTCTTTTTTATTTTTCTTTAAAATGGAGGAGTTTGCATCCTTATAACTATTTGTTATGCTTAGGTATTCATGATGTTATTGATTTCATTGTTGATTTTATTTTAAAATATATGTTTATTCATCTCATAAATGTGAATGTTTCCTATAAGAATACAAATAACAGGTTAAAGGAAGTGTTTACATGGTAAATATACACATTGTTTGATGATTTTGACATTGAAGTTTTATTGAGGTTAGGTGTGAAATATATAGTGCTTAGGATTCATTTAGATTGTGCATGCTATTTGGTGATATTTATTCTCTTGTTGATTTTTGTTGATCTCAAAAATATAAAAGTTTACTAAAAATATAAATAAAAAGTTGAGGGAAGTTCTTTTGGATAATAAATATACACAAAATTTGATGATTTTGATGTGAAGTTTTATTAATTTAGGTGTGAAAAGTACAATGTGTAGGGTGCACTTGGATTGCAATAAAATAAATCTACACTTTGGAAATTTATTCTAATTAAAAGATATCAACTACTTAGTTGGAAATGGGTTTGTGTGAAGACTAAAATTCCTTGTATTTATATTGCTTAACTTGTGTAATTAATAAATTATGTATTATTTTTTGAGTGGTAGAAATATCCCTCCATAAACTCTTAAAGTATGGCCATGGACATCCTTGAAGAGGTCTCATTCTTTTTATGTTATTTTTAGTTTTTATATTTTTGTTGTTCTTATATTAATCAAATAAATGTTTTATATGTAGTTAATTTATTGATAATTAAACAATCACATTACTATATTTAGTGTGCATAATGTCTCTACCCATGCATCATTATTAGCCACATTAACTTTGGTGAGTGATGGTTTTAATGGAATATGGCAAAAATGGTGTGCATAATGTCTCTACCCATGCATCATTATTAGCCACATTAACTTTGGTGAGTGATGGTTTTAATGGAATATGGCAAAAATGGTGTGCATAATAAGGGTCGGTGACATAATATCATATGAGTGTAATGGCATTTGTGTGGTGCATGCATCATCATGGCTAGTGTGCATCAAACTCTTATAGTGTTCCTAATGTTCTTATGTATGTAATATGGTTAGTGTCATTCACTCTTATTCATGATGATCATGATTTTCATGTGAAGGGTATAATGGAAAAAATGTCATTTATTTGTATGTGTTTCATTTGAAGGTTCTTCAAACTCGTATGATGTGCCTAGTGTGCTAGTTATGCATTACGACTGAGTGGCATTGACTCTCTTAGTCATGATGACTGTATGGCTTTTTGCATGAAGAGTCTAATGATGAATATGTCATTAAGTTGTATAGGTTTTCTTTGAAGATTGCATCAATCTCCTATGGTGCATGCCTAGTGTGGTTGAGTGATATGTACTCTTATTCATGATGATTGCATGGCTTTTGTGTGAAGGGTCTAATGATGAATATGTCACTAAGTTGTATGGGGCTTTTTAATGTTGCAACAAATGCCTAATGCGATTATTCATGCATCATGGTTGAGTGACATTAAATCTTATGCATGATGTATGCCTTTTGAGTGAAGGGTCTAATAAAATATGTGATGAAGTTCATGAATCATAATTATTGCATGACTTTATAATGATGAATATATGGCATTGCATTGTATGGGTTTTGTTTGAAAGTTGCATCAAACTTCTTTGTTGTTCCTAGTGTGTTTGTTCATGCATGAAATTCTTATAGTGTTCCCAATGTTCTTATATATGTATTATGGTTGGTGACATCACTCTTGTGGATGATGATCATGACTTTCATGGGAAGGATATAATGACATCTATGTCATTGAGTTGTAAGGTTTTATTTCAAGGTTCTTCAAACTTCTATGGTATGGCTTGTATGTTTGTTCTTGCAATAAGTCTTTCTTATTCATGATGATTGTATGGCTTTTGTGTGAAGGGTTTTACGATGAATATGTCACTAAGTGGTATAGGTTGTTTTTTGAAGGTACATCAAACTCCTATGGCATGCCTAGTGTGTTTGTTCATGCATTATGGTTGAGTGACATTGACTCTTATTCATGATGATTGTATGGATTTTGTGTGAAGGGTCTAATGATGAATATATCACTAAGTTGTATGGGTTTTCTTTGTAGGTTGCATCAAACTCCTATGGTGTGCCTGGTGTGCTTGTTCATACATTATGGTTGAGTGAGATTGACTCTTATTCATGATGGTTGTATGTCTTTTGTGTGAAGGGTCTAATGATAAATATGTGACTAAGTTGTATGGGTTTCTTTGAAGGTTACATAAAACTCTGATGATGTGCTTGGTATGCTTGTTCATGTATTATGGTTGAGTGAGATTGACTCATATTCATGATGATTGTATGAATTTTGTGTGATAGGTCTAATGATGAATATGTGATTAAGTTGTATGGGTTTTCTATGAAGGTTGCATCAAACTCCTATGGTGTGTCTAATGTGTTTGTTCATACATTATGGTTGAGTGAGATTGTCTCTTATGATTCTTTGGGTTTTGTTTCAAGGGTCTAATGATGAATATGTCACTAAGTTGTATGGGTTTTTTTTAAGGTTGCATCAAACTCCTATAGTGTGCCTAGTGTGCTTTTTCAAACATTATGGTTGAGTGAGATTGTCTCTTATGATTTTTGGGTTTTGTTTCAAGGGTCTAATGATAAATATGTCACTAAGTTGTATGTGTTTTCTTTGAAGGTTGCATCAAACTCCTATGGTGTGCCTAGCGTGCATGTTAATATATTATGGATTAGTGACATTGACTCTTATTCATGATGATTGTATGGCTTTTGAGTGAAGGGTCTAATGATGAATATGTCACGAAGTTATAGGGGTTTTCTATGAAGGTTGCATCAAACTCCTATTGGTGTGTCTAGTGTGTTTGTTAATACATTATGCTTGAGTGACATTGACTGTTATTCGTGATGATTGTATGGCTTTTGTGAGACCATTTTGTTTTGTCGGAAGACATAGTATGCTATTGTTCTTATCTATTGTATTATCACGATGGGCCATTGTACATTATGTGTCAGTACTTGTTTAGATTTGAATTGATGTACTCATTTGATACTTACATATATCTCTCTTCAGGCATATGATGTGTTAACCATTATTATGATGATGAATACGTTATGATCAAATGTCATCTAATGTGTCATTTTGATATCTTGTGAAAAGGTTTATTTTATGGTGAAATGCTATGATTCAACATTAAGTGAAAATTGTGATCTTACATAAAGAAATGTTTCTCATTCATTAAATCTAGTATTATTAATTTTGAAATGAAGCACTGTTATAGATATGCTTAATTGTAAGGATTTTGTTATTGATGAATTTAATTGATGTTGTTTGTTGTTGCTTCGGCTATGATATTTGTGATAACAACTGACATTTGAAACGAGTGTGTAGTTATTTATTAGCCACTAGAAATGGGGAAAACACATGGAGACCATATTGTGAAGTAACCAGTTGACCTGACCAAGTCTATTTGGAGACTCAGGCCCCATGTGTTGTAATATGTTTTGTCGCATGTTGTGTGGCATAAAACCTATGTTTATTGTGTGTTGTGTGGCCTAAAATCAATCAATTCTTTTTATTTTCTTATGAGGTTGTAAAATAATTCACTAAGGTACTCATTGCATAACACTTAATCCTAAGGAACTAAGACATAAGGCTATGGTCTTGGCATATTTTGGAGGACATAATTAGTTAAAAAATTAATTTTTGAAAATCTTTTTCACCCAAAATAGGGTGACGAAAATTTTGAAGTGATGAGTAAAAAATGTGTGTTGTGAGGACCTAATGGTGGATAAAAGTAGCCCTCACAAGAAGACAATTGTCTGCTTCTCAACAAGAGAGGTGCCCAGGACTTGATTTTATTTTATTTATGTTTTAGGAAAAGTGGGGTGCTTTTTACTAGTCTGCTATAATTTTTTTCCCATCTGTAGTAACTACTTGATCACCTGCTCTAATCTCTTTACCTTCTGTAGGTTAATGCTCTACTTAGGAGCTTAGTTGTTGGAAAGAATAATCTGGAGGAAAAAGGGATATTTGTGGATTTAGATATGCTTCCTCCAAGTGTTGTGCAAGTGTTTAGGTAGGCATCAACCCTTTGTTAAATCCCTAAATTAGTAGAACTTTTAAAATTGCATGTGAATCAAACTCTGTTGTAGATTTTTTTAGAAAACTATGTGGGAAAATAAAATTTGGTTAATTGGTATTGTATGAGTTACAAAATGAATTTGTTTTTTGTTAGTGTTGTGCAATTGTATTGTGGGATGTCAAGAGTCTTCCCTCTCCATTGATGAGAGCACTCCTTGTTTGGGATAGAGAGTGAGTAGATGTCCTTGTTGGCAGAATCTAACTGGGTAAGAGTACTCACTGGTTGGGAGAATTTAGCTGGGTAAAAGTACCCATATGAAATTTATTCCAATAAATGTTGTTGTGAGTAAAGTGTAGGAATAATTGTGGGTGTGAATACATTTGTGTAGTGAAATGGAGTAAAGGGTTATGTTGTGAATGGAGTGACAAGGTGCAATTGAGGAAGAGATGGCTGTGGAAATAATTCTCTAAAAAGTTCTGTTGATTCTCCCTACAAGTTGATGTCTCGTCTCCCCCTCTAAAGAGGGATTCATTGGGAATTTCTCTAAGTGCAATCTTGTGATCATTGAGGTGTCTTGTGTTGTGTATAACTGTGTTTTGATGTTGGATATACCTGTTGTGTGAAATTGTGTTTTTTGTTGTTTATTTGTGTTCTAAGACTGAGTTTTGCTGTCATACTGGAGCTGTGATTCTGGTGTACTTTTTTCTACCTGGTCTCCATGTGTTTTCCCTAGGCTTGGGGGTGGACAGTTGTTGTCCTAGGTTGGGAGGTGAGCTCCCACTAGCTATGCAAAGAGTTTTAGTTTATGATGCAGAAACTTGCAGGTCAAAGTAAAGAAGAATTGTTGCTATGTCATTTTGAAATATGGAGCTTGGAGGAGACTAAGATCCTATAGGAGAGAAACCTATTGAGCTTCTAATGCTATGGGAAGGGAATATAAAGAGTTGTGTAATAACTATTTTAAATCTAAGATGTATGATTAATTCTCTATGGGATAGTGGAAATAGCCTTGGTATAATTCTGTAAATTGTTAATAATATAATATGCCTACACTTTTTGGAATATAAGTTCTAAAAGGAATGGAGGGATGCTTGTTAATTCTATACATATATATTGCATAAATCATCTTGTAGTTTAGTATATCTTAAGTGAAACGTGGGTGTTCTGTTGCAATAGTAGTGAGATCTAAAAAAAGAGTAAAATAGTACAATGTAAGAGAAGGATTGAAACAACACAAAAAAACAAGGTAATATAGTATGCATAAAAAAATTCATGTGTGTCTTATATAGGAGTTGTTGGGTATCAAAATTTTATTTATGTATATTTTCATGTACATGTGTTATGAAATAAACAACATATTATCCTTCTTATATTTGTAGCATAGCATGACCTTAAGAAGAGAAGAAGGAACATGAGTTATCTTCTTTCTTTAAAACATGGTGTCAACATCTTACAGTTGTTTGAGTTTGCAACATGCCTTGTGAAGGGCAACTAAAGTAGGTAGTTAAAGTCCTTGTTGTCTAAAACAACCATGTGGGGGGCACGGTCACTGCAAGTCGTGGCCTTCCTCTTTGAGAGGGTTCAACCCTAGTAGGGTATAAAACAGTGTTGGCTGCCTCATGGCCCTCCCTCACCCAAAAGACCTCCAATAAATAACACAAAAAGAAGAAAATAATAATGAAACTCTTATCAATATATACAACTAACCCAGCGTTACCCTTTTCTTCATCACTATCTCTATGACTTTCTCACGTTCTGTATTGGATGTTCACACTGTAGCACAAAAAAATAAAATAAGAGAGGGTTACTATTATAAAAGATGCAAGAAAACAAAAATGACTAGGTACATTTTCTTGTCACAACAACCAACTTAGCGAAAACTTAAATATACACACATATAAACACATATATAAAAGAAACAAAAGAGAAATGAGATTTCAAGACTCTATCTCAGGCCGCCCCTTTTCTATGGCGACACTAGAATAATCTAGATGCCAACAAACCAACTGAATAGAGTTATGGGAGACCTGACAGGAAATAAACAAATAGTTTGATGAGAAAAATTTCTCCTTCGATGTGCAAATCCCACCCTTGGTACCTTCTCAGCCTCCTCCTTGGACATTTCTTCCATATAAATCTCGAGTCTTTCCTTGGTTGCATAGCATAGCTAAGAGGTGGGCATAGTGTCTCTGGCAACTAGACTTAGGTGACTATAGGTAAAACAAATATACAAAGGAAATGTATCCAATGTAGGGTGCACTTTAGGGTTAGAGCTCCCTCAAATCTTCTAGAGAAAACCAATGTATAGACACCTTGTTTTAAAATATATTTACTGTCCTCCTTGTTTAGACGATGATAGATTAATCTAAGTTTAATTTGTTTTGTTGTTTTCTCATGATGAATATTCTTATGGCTGTTGATTATTTCCAAATCATCATTATAATGTAAGGAGTGTTTGAAGTAGGTGTATAATTGTATAAATGGTGGTATAATATAGTTTTGAGAATTTTAAAAAATAAACCTTCAGAATCTCATAATCATTTTGGTATATTCTCTTAAAGAAAGGAAAATATATATACACTATGATATTGTGTATTTTTATTTTGTATCTTAGAGTAAGTTGTTTATTATATCATGCCTTGGTGTAGAGTCCTAAGAGTCTAAATTATTGAAATGTTTTATCAATAGGTGAAATGAATTTTATTTCCGTTAGGAATTGTATTTTAAATTGTCAACCTTAGTCTAGCCACCCTTTTAAATCGTCATAAGATCTATAGCACTAAGCCAGGCACATGAACCATACCTTTGAACTTAATATTAGGTTTTCAAATAACAAATATATATATATATATATATATATATATATTACTTGTGTTATGTACCCTTTTAGGTTAACCTCATCACATTGACTTTTTTCAAAAATGACTTCAACTCGCCCTTTTGCGATAAATCCCTCCCATGCCTTCGGGTGACGTGCCTATCATTGTCTTCACAAAGTAATGGAAACAAGTTTGCATAGTGTTATGTTATGTTAAGCATGATATGAGTAGTTTAAATGCATTTTTTTTTGAGTTGTCTTATGTGCATAAGAGGCAACTGGGTGAAAGTTAAAAGGTGTGTCACACTTTGAGCTAGTCAGATAATTCTGAGCGGAAGGTTTCTGGGTGGTAGGAAGTCATCCAATACCTTTTTTCTTGGAACCACATGGCCCATATGTGGTGCCTATGTGGCTGCAGGTTTCTAGGTGTAAAAGTATCAAGCGACTTTTGTTGGAAATGAGTTGGTGTTGTCATTGATGTCAATCTCCAGTAGATGATTCACTTGGTTTCCAAGTGCTTTTGAGAAAATTTGAATAAAAAGATGTGCAAGGTGACAGAGGTATGTTCAATGATCTACTCTGCATTTCTTCATAGTTGAATATATGATTGCATGGTTTGGAAGTGTTGATTAGAGGTGTTATATTCAGAGTTTCAAGTTCTGGATTGTGTGACAGTGGAGGATGTGTTTGCGAGAGTGTTTGACTGTGAAGAAGGTTGTCTGGGAGAAATGAGAATGCTCCACATTTCTCTGCATTAAGGGTTCTTATCTTGCAGATCTAGGAAAGTGCTTATATTATCTGTATCTACCTTCCCTTGAAGTTTCTAGTGTTGGGGTGCTCCGCAAGTTCAGTTCTTGTGTTGGCATTCAATAGTAGTGTATCCTAATGTGTAAAATGAAGACATTCTCAGTTTCAAGTGGTTGCGGTAGTATTGCAGAAGATTTTGATGATGCTGAATATTTTGGAAGGTGTGTGAATGTTGTGAAGTGTCTCTGTCTGGTCTGCATGATGTTTTTGGACTTGGAGAAGCATGGATGTGGTCATTAGCTCAGGTTTGGCCGACTTGGCTTACTAGCGCCACATGTGGAGGTACCTCGTGGATTGTGGATGTGATGAGCAATTTGGTGATATAGATTTGAGTCCTAGTTAACCCTTGACATGGTCCACTTTCAATTCTTTCCACTGTGGAAGTGTTTAGTTCTAACCTAATTGGTGTTGCACATTTGAGGTGCACACGCTTCATTAGGACTAACCTATTTGAGATAGATCTTGGTTGTAGATGGTATAAATACAATATGAAGTTGAGTAGAGCAAGGCAGAGAAGATGATGCAAATGTGAATCAAGGCTAGTGAGTTGTGTGCGAGTTTAAATGCTTAATTTTGGAATGCAGTGAGCAGAAGGTGTCTACATTTTAGTATGCTTGAAATTGCTGGAGGCAATGAGCCAAAGGTTGCGGATAGCAAGAAGTGGCAATGGTGGATTTCTCTTGTTGCTTTGAGATAGTGAATCTCTCTGTAACAGTCTTCATCTTTCTTCTCTCTTTTGGGCAATGAGTCTTTCTTTTGGGCAGTGAACCTATTTGTTTTTAGTGTTGCTATTAATATATATGTGAACTAATCCTCACCGTGGTTTTTCCCTTGGGTTTTCCATGTGAATCTTGTGTTCTTATGTGTTTGAATGTGTTTGCATTGATGCTTCATATGTTTACATTCTGCTAATGTGAAGAGGAAAACTAATGTATTGTAGACTTAGCATAATTTAGGGGTAAACCTATTTGAATAGTCCACTCTATCATTGCATTCCTACATTAAATTATCAACCAAGGAGCATAGGCTTATGATGACACTTGCACTGTATATGCCTCCAAGACTCATATCTATCCTAAAGTATCTTATCCAAACCTATCTAGAGTATTCTACTTGGCTAGAATTCTCAAAAATACAAAAACAGTAAAAATAACTACAAAACCCAGCGGCTATGGGTACCTACAACATAAGCTATAGATAACTGTATTCAACAGCTAATTATAGAATTAACTCAAAATATCCAAAATGATAAAATAACTTAACACTAACCTTTGGAGGACTTACAGTAAACAAAGCATGCACTCATTCATGAATCACAACTACTAGAAATAGTAATTAGAATATTTTACTGAACTCACAATACAATTTATGAAATATCAAATAAACAACTTTAACTAGAAATGCATAAATAAATAAGGAAATAGATGAAGTGAAGATCGGTACCTTGAGTGGCTAGCTCAGGGGACTATCTCACTTAACTGGAAATCAAATCTACTTTAGATTCTCACGCAATCTTATAACACATAGTTGTATTCAATTCATATCATAAACAAGATCTTCTTAGATTGTATTCAATAAAACATGTCTGGATCTTCCAACATAGAAAAACAAAGTAACAACTGGGCAAATATAAAATGAAGTAACTTAGAAAAAACTAACTTGACATCTAACTCATTCCTCCTAACTTATACAAAAACAGGAGAGTGTTATGTAACTACCAACTAGCTTTGATCATCAATCCATCCCTAGATACTAGGGTACAGGTTTGAGATCAATTTATTAATCTAACTAGACAGAGGAAGCAAAGTCCTATTCAAACAGAAATTCCTATACAACGGCTCATGTATGAAATACACAAGCTGCGATTAGAATCCTAGAACAAGTCTTCTTCTTCTGTATTTATTCTTCCATATTGATCATGTTCCGCTTCAATTAACGTTTGACTGTGACTTCCTTTAATGTCCTATTTTGCAATGTGCTGCAAATTCTCCTCTCCTCGATGCCACATACTCGTTGCTGCATAGGGGTTAATCCATAGAATATATACATGCAAATAACCTTCATAATTAAACTATAAAATCTCATCTATATGCAACATACTCATGTCTAACTCATTCAATTGACAAATATTATCACCATGTTTCATATTTGATAGAATAAGTTCAAGGTTTACAGAATATATAAAAACAACATATTATGATGGTAATGTCTTGGAAAAGTATCTGGAATATCATAGGCATAAAGTCATAAAGCATATAAAAATAACATAAAAGAAGCCAATATTTGAACCTATCATAATGCATAATAAGAGGTTGATGTTTGGAATTGCTTTGAGGGTTTAATGTTTTAATACACAACTGATTCACCCCTCCTCTTAGTTGTCCTATACATTCTAACAATTCGTATCAGAGCCAAGGTTCCCTGAAGAAGCTTAACCGCTTGGGGTAGATCTAGGTGGCGCACATGAAAGGTATGGAGGTTCTAGTGTTTGATGGAAGAAATTATGCTTTTTGGAAGACCAGGATGGAAAGATTTATTGTCTCACTAGGATATGGCATATGGAAGATAGTTGACAAAAACTATACTATAACTCCTAATGGTCCAAAGGATGAAGATGCGATTAAAGAATATGAGAACAATGGCAAGGCAACGAGTGCTCTTCTGAACAGTCTTTCTAATTTTGAATTAGTGAAGGTAATGAGCTACAAAACTGCACATGAGATTTGGAAGAAGCTAGAAAGTATCTATAAAGGAGATGACAAGGTCAAGCAAGCAAAGATGCAAAATTTGAAGGCCAAGTTTGAAACCCTAAAGATGTCAAATGATGAAAATATTGCAAGCTACATGAAAAGAGTGGACGAAGTTGTCAACTCCATCAATGGTCTTGGTGGAAAGCTGGAGGAAAGTGAAGTGGTAAAGAAGGTACTGAAAAATTTTCTAAAAACTTATCGTGCTAAAGTTTATGCTATTGAAGAAACTCAAGATTTGGATCAGTATTCTAGGGATCAAATGTTTGGTATGCTAACTACTTTTGAAATAAGAGAATTTGGTCAAGATGATTCAAGAAAGGAAACTGCGTTTAAGGCTAGCAAGATAGAAAAGAATGTTGAATCAGATCTAGATGACTTTGATGAAGTGGAAGCAAATTTTGAGTAGATTGAAAAAGGGCTCTGAAAAATACATAGGTAAGTTACCTTTCAAATGCTTTAACTATGGAAAGATAGGTCATTATGCTTCAAAATGTCTGATCAAAATTTCAAATGAAAAATATAAGAACAACAAAGGTAAATCATTCAAGAGAAGTTATTATGTTAAGGAAGATGATAGCATATCTGATGATGAGTCTCACTATTCAGATGATGAAAGCAATGAATTAAAAATTCATTTCATGGGGGAATGTTGAATTAAAAATTAAGTTTTATTGGTAAAAGAGAGGACATGTGACACATGCATATTTTTGGGGCATTACATGTGCAAGCTAATTTCATGGAGAATGTTTTAACATGAAAATAAAAAGATGTGTTGGAAGGGTCATGTGACCTTTTGAATAAAAAATTGATTTTTATTCAAAGTGTGTGGGAGGACGGGTAAAGCAAGGTTTGACCATATTAATTAATATGGCTGTAGTAAATTAGTTAGTGGGTTAATGAAGGATTAAAATTAATTCAATAATGACTTATTTAATTAATTAAGGTCTAGGATCATGTAGGCTAGGGTAGCTAATTAAATAATTGCTATTTAATCAACTAGGCTAGGTTTATATTGATTAGTAAGGTAGATTGATCAAATAAATATGATTTATCTAATTAATTAGGATTAGGAGATGGAGAAATTAACTAAATAAATATTGAGAATATTTATTTAATCAATGAGGATATAGTTATAAGGTATAATGATAAATTAAATGAATTAATTGATCACAAAGGATGGATAAATGGCTAAGGGTAGATGATTAGGGATAAATTCATCAAATAAATTGGATTTATTTAATTAATAGGAGGAATAATTGGTATTGTAGAGATACAGGAAATTGGCTTGTGGAGCAAGTCAATTTTAGGTGTCTACAGAATCTATTCCTATCTTATGTGATAATACAAGTGCTATCAACATTTCAAAGAATCGGGTAATGCATTCAAGGACAAAGCATATTTCAATCTGGTATCACTTTCTAAGAGAGAAGGTTGTAGAGAATGAGGTGAAATTAGAGTATGTGCCTACCAAGGATCAAATTGCGGACATCTTATAAAGGCTCTTTCTAAGGATACTTTTGAGTATCTTCGGTAGAAGTTAGGGGTTATTGCCCCTCCTTTTAACTAGATGCATAAGTGTGTGCATCTGTCAAGGAAGCATTTCAAGATACATTTTTGATCCAGGATTGATGTTGAAGGCTACCTCTTAGGGGGAGTAGGTAGTGATACTATTGGTTGGTATAGTCAGATGGAGCATATCTTATGACCTTAAGGGGGAGAGTGCAGAAAAGTGAGAGCAGTGGAGATAGAGTGGGTACTTACTAGTGTTGTAGTTATTTCCCTTTGCCATTGATGTCGAAGGGGAGAGAGTTAGAGTGGCTGAAAAACCATAGTACAGGAAAGTGTGTGAAGAGTAAGAGTTCCTCTAGTCAGGGGGAGTACTACTAAGCTGCTGATTGATTGCTTTAGGTCTTTATGTTTTTTCAAAGAGTTGGTGTCGCCATCTATGAAAAAGGGGGATATTGTTGGAAACTTGCTAGTGTTGTCATTCATGTCAACCTCCAACAGATGATTCACTTGGTTTCCAAGTGCTTTTGAGAAGATTTGAATAAAAAGGTGTGCAGTGTGACAGAGGTATGTTCAGTGATTTGCTCCACATTTCTTCATAGTTGAAGATATGATTGCATGGTTTGGAAGTGTTGATCAAAGGTGTTCAGAGGTGTTGTATTTAGAATTTCAGGTTCTGGATTGTGCAGCAGTGGAAGATATGTTTGACAGAGTGTTTGACCGTGAAGAAGGTTGTCTGGGAGAAATGGGAATGCTCCGCATTTCTTCGCATTAAGGGTTCTTGTCTTGCGGATCTAGGAAAGTGCTTATATTGTTTGTATCTACCTTCCCTTGAAGTTTCTAGTGTTGGGGTACTCTGCAAGTTTAGTTCTTGTGTTGGTGTTCGATAGTAATGTATCCTGGTGTGCAAAATGAAGACATTCTCTATTTTAGGTGGTTGCAGTAGTATTGCAGAAAATTTTGATGATGTTGAATATTCTAGGAAGGTGTGTGAATGTTGTGAAGTGTCTCTCTTTGGTTTGCATGATGTTTTTAGACTTGGAGAAGCGTGGATGTGGTCATTATCTTAGATTTGGCTGACCTGGCTTACTAGCACCATGTGTGGATGTACTGCGTGGATTGTGGATGTGATGAGCAGCTTGGTGATACATAGTTGAGTCCTAGTTAACCCTTGACATGGTCCACTTTCACTTCTTTCCATCACAGAAGTGTTTAGTACCGACCTAATTGGTGTTGCACGTTTGAGGTGCACACACTTCATTAGGACTGACCAATTTGAGATAGGTCTTGGTTGTAGATGGTATAAATGCAAGATGAAGTTGAGTGGAGCAAGGCAGAGAAGATGATGCAAATTTGAATCAACGGTAGTGAGTTGTGTGCGAGCTTAAATGTTTATGACTCCAGAATGTAGTGAGAAGGTGTCTACATTTTAGTGTGCTTAAAGTTGCTGGAGGCAATAAGCCAAAGGTTACGGATAGCAAGAAGTGGTGGTGGTGGATTTCTCCTGTTGCTTTGAGATAGTGAATCTCTTTGTAACAATCTTCTTTCTTCTCTCTTTTGGGCAATAAGCCTTTCTTTTGGGCAGTGAGCCTATTTGTTTTTGGTGTTACTATTCATATATATGTGAGTTAATCCTCACCGTGGTTTTTTCCTTCTCATCTTTTCCATGTAAATCTAGTGTTCTTATGTGTTTGAATGTGTTTGCATTGATGCTTCATATGTTTACATTATGCTAATGCATAATAAGAGGTTGATGTTTGGAATTGCTTTGAGGGTTTAATGTTTTAATACACAACTAATTCACTCCCCTCTCAATTGTCTTGTGCATTCTAACAACTTTGTATTGTCTGCAGGGTTTTAGGCAAAACTATTAAAATAAAAAGAAGAAAAAGGTGGAAATGTCATTTTCACTTGGATTCATGTCATTGCAAACCCTTCCACTAGGAACCCACGACCTGACAGAAGGTGTGAGCGACCTACAAGTTTCCTGCGTACTGACAACAAGTAGGAATCTCTTTTTTTTGCTTTTTTAAAATAAAATTAAATATGTTTTTAATTAGTTTTTTAGGTTTTTTTTCATTCAAATACAATATATATATTTAAAACATATATTAGGGCTTAAATTTCACAGTGAACCTTGCATGTCAAGCAATTTTTTATGACAATTATCTATTCAATTCTGCCTTTAAAATACTATGACACACTTTAGTAGAAGTAAATTATATAAGAACCAAACATATCTATCATCATAATCCTATATAAATTTTGACAGTTTGTCAAAAATCTCTCCTTTCATATGATACAATCTTTTCAAAATTTTAATTGTATTTTACAACTAAAACTCCTTAATACAGCTATACAACTATCAAATTTAAGCTTTTTCACTTAGAAAAAAAACTTTCAATGTTATAATATTGATGATAGTTATATGAATAATTTTTCCTTATCATGAATATTATAGAAAAACCTATCATCGATATTATAGAAAAATAAAATACACATTAAACACATTTGTTGAAGGACCACAAAGACAACAATACACAAAAGGGAGGAAATCTAGATGAATACATTCAAAACCAATTTTAGACCCATTAGAAGATACCAAAATAGTAATCTACAAGTTGTTTCTCTTCTTTGTTCTATAATCTCACCACCAACTAATAAAATTTTAGCTTTGATATACATATATAGGGACTTCAATAGTTGCAAGTATGTAGGGAGGTAACTCATATGCGTTCAATTAGCCTCAAGTAACCCACATGGCATACATACATTAGCATATTAGAAGGATAGTGAAAATAAGATGAACAATATAACTTGGATCACAAAAATCTGCATCACAAGAGAAAAGAGACCATATCCTCATTACTAAAGATGAGCCAATACAACCCAAAAGCATGTAACTCAGCTATATAACCGTATGAGAATCCACCAAGAATGTATCTACTAATCAAATTTTGTAATTAATGCCATTAGGTCATTGAGAAATTAATTTTAACATTGTTAACCACAAAATAGCACAAAACCACAAAAAATCAAGAGTTAGAGCGTAGAGAAATTAATACTTTTAGGGCCTAACCACCTACAATATAATCACAATTATGTTTTTGATAAAGATAAGCAGGAAACAAGGGTCTTGGTCCCTATACAAACAACCCCCTAGGGCTAAACAATAGGCCTTAAATAAGTAGAAACAATAGAAAGACAACACAGGCACAACAACTGAGCTAAAAAAAAAAATCGAAGGACCTACACAACACTAGATCCTAAACAAGAAAACCTAACTCCCTCGACTCTAGGGTGCAAAGCAACCATAGAGTGAGGAAGTCCTTTTTTCTTTCGTTGAACCATCATCTAGGAAAGCTCAAAGTTGAAATCTGTAGAGAAAGGTGAGAGGGGATCCTCACCTGAAGTCGCAACCAAGGAGGTCACATCAGGAGCCCCAACAATTGCCGTAGCTAGAGAATCCACACATGGAGAAACTGATGTAGGCAAAACTAGAGATAAAAATGGAGCAGAAGAAGTAGCAATCGGACTCGGAGCAGAAGGGAGAGCCAAGAGACAATTAGAAGAGTTTGAAGAAATCATGGGGTTCATAGTAGCCTCAGTTGCCAACATCCCCTTAGTGATTGTCTCAAGAGGATGAGCATCCCCCTGAAAGGAATCATCCCCCCAAGAAGAATCATCCTCTAGAGATGCACTAATAGTCAAATGGTCTAGGAGAGCATCCTTCCACCAAGTAGCAGCACCCTTACGATACGAGATAGGACAACTAGAGGCCAAATGCCCAATAGCAAAACAATGTCGGCATCTAAAAGGAATACCCTCATAGTCCAACATTTGTTTCTAAGGTCTATCCCCTACCAACAAAACATCTCCATGAAGGGGTTTGGAGATGTTAATATCTACCAATATGCGAGCAACCATAGAATGCCCCATAAATGAGGTAGTAGAATCTACCTTCAAAAAATGTCCGATAGCATTATTGATGCTCTCATAGCAAGAATCCTCCCAAAATAGGAGAGGGAGATTTAGGAGACGAACCCATATTGGTCTGATATTGAGCAGCTTGGTGAGGGGATTGAAGGAAAGAGTTATGGGTTTAATAGAAAGGGAATGCTCGCCCCACATCCAAACCCTACCATCAAACAATAAGTCTCATTGGTTTAAAGAAGTGAAGGTCGCAATGAATAATCCTCTTGCACTGGGGAAGAGCTCAATCTTACCTTCAACAAATGGTTTCCATGATTCCATGACCCATTCGTGAAGGTTAGGTAAAGATGGCCATAAACCATTGAATTTACAAATCACTCCTCTATTACAAATGGCCAGAATCCACCCTGGGGTGGGCGAGACTAGGCACACGAACCATTCATAGCTTCAAAAAAGTGTTCCAATGCTCTTGCCACCCCTCAACTCCATTAACTTCCTCCTGCATAGATAGGCCAATTCCATTTGGCCCTGAGGGAATGTTGCCAGGAATCAGTAGCCCAGCACCATCACCAAAAGCTGAAGCAACTCATGACCCAGTAAGCTCATAGTTCACACCCCCAATCAGGTGTGAGAACTCTATTAATGACCTCAATAGGGCGTGACAGAATAGAGCCTTCCCTGTTGATGCCCCACCAGAGGGAGGTGACGCAACAGGGAAAGGAGATTGGAGAACCAGATTCAAATGCAACCCAAATCCATCGATGCCTATAGCAACGTCTGCAACAGCTCCCTTCAATTTCCTACTCATCTCCCATTTAAACATCATTTTATGTTATCTTTAATTATTGAATAAAATCACAATTATGTTAAAAGAATTTAGAAGAATGTATTCATGTAGGAAAGCTAGCCACCAACCTATGTAATGGTCACAAAATCCATTGCATTAATAAAAGAGTAAAAAATTGTGGCCATGAAATTTACTAGTTAAATTGAATCTATGTTGTTCATGTGGAGGCCTTAAGTACTGCATAGTGGAGAAAATGATGCATGAAGGTACAAGCAAAATACAATTATTTGTTAATGCCTAGTATTTGAAACAAACACATGTGTGATGGAACCACCACCATGCCATTTCAATGTCATGTAGATGCTTATGGTTTTCTTAAAGGATGATGTGGGTGCCAGCAAGACCAAATAAATCCTACCACCATCATAGGCAATGTGTGGCAAACAATTGTTCATCACAAAGACCACACTAGAGAAAAGTAGGCCCACCATGAAAATATATTCTTGTGGATTAAGATGGTGAGGCCATGGACTCGAAGTTTCCACTCAACTAGAAATCATAAAAATTAATAGGTCTACGAGGTGCTTAGACTTGAAATAGTGAACTAGGTGGATGCAAGAGACTAAAAAAAATATAATTAGTAGTGAATCAAATTATTTAGAAGAATATGAGAAAATGTAAGGTTGTGTAGGAAAGACATCTGGAACAATCCCTCCAATTCGTTGTATATAAAGGATACAAAAAAACTGAGAAAAGGAAAATAAAGATATGATCATGTAAACCCCAATAATCCTGTAATAGGTTTCATCAACAACATCAAGTGACAATTAATGAAAAAATGAGGATGTAATCATATAAGCTCATATAGACTGAGGGGAATAGGATGCCCTTAAAGTTTCCCCCAATGATGAGAAAACAAGAGAGAGACACAAAAAATATAGGTCATGAAAGCACAAAGCTGTAAACCTCATAAAAGAATAAAAGACTATTAGATTACATGTAAACATAAAAGGCTAAGAGTATGCAAGGATAAGATAACCTAAAACAAAAGATATAGAAATGGTGGAACATACATGAGAGGCAAAAATAAATGAGGATGAAAGGGCCAAGGTAATTGTAATCCATGTGATTTTTCCCTTGTAATTTTAACATTGTAAATCACTTGATGTTAAATATGCAAAAAATTCAAAACCTGTATTGAAACCATAACCCACTCAAATTGTAAATCAATTAAATTTATAAAATCCACTAAAAACGCAAGGTAGATACCATTGTATATATTTATAAGACCTCTTCCTTCAATTCCTTCCACCAATCTTTGAGATTTCCTTAAAAAACCAAACTACATAATGGATAAGTTTTGTAGTAGACCATCCTATATGAGTAGACTCAAAATTTTGCATGCAATCATGCCATGTCCTAAAAGAATCATAGGGATCTATTATTTATCAACTTTTAGGATGTATGAATTAGCATTTTTGATCTTATTTTCTCATATCCTAGTACATCATCAACAACATCTTGTATGTTTATATCAAGAGTTTCTCTTAGTTCATTTTTTGAAATATCTTATGGAATAGAAGTTTCCTAATGTTTTCTTTAGTTATTCTTCTTTACATTTAGAATATATGTGTTCATTAAGAATGAACTCTTTTACTTCTTCTATTATTTATTCTATTTTTGTACACAAAGGATTATTAGTTTATTCATCAATTTGAATATGTTTTAATCAATCTTTTTCTTTGATAGACTAAATTCGAAATTGCTCAAATATATCTCCATGTTTTTTTTGTGGGGTTCTTTATGAGATATCCTACCATGTTTTTATTTTGGTGGTGCCACTTTTATGTTAGAAGATGAGGTGATGATACATGATTTTTTATCTAAACTATTGTGTTTAGCTTGTCTAATTTTAAACTTTCTTATATATTCTAAATTTTCTTAAAATTGAAGGAACATGAGAAATCATTGCTTTATGACCATTTATCTTATAAATTATTGAATTTTGATTAACATTCATCAACATCTCATCAACCTAAATCTAATGGTTTCTCAATCTATTTACAAATTCCTTGATATTTTTCTAATCATAAGATATTTGGAATACTTCAGAAAATGTATCAAGATGTTGCCTATTAAAAAAAATTATAGTTATAGATTGGGTATTTTCTTGAACCTTAAAGCCAAAATCTACTTTTTATATGGTAGAGTCTACATCACTAGCAATATCATCAATGTTAAATATTGCCCAAACAAATTCCATTGAGCTAACTAGTTCCTTTATGCTTCTAATTTTTTCTAGGTAGTACATATCTTGGAATGCAACATTAATTTATATGTGTCATGTTAGCTCTCAAACATGTATCTACACTAATCTTAAAGAATACCACCAATGAGTTTTTATACCCAAATGCATGATAAACCCAAAATTCTATCACTGATTTTAGGACATACTAGCTACTAATAAAGCCTCTAATTTAGTTGATAATACACTCTTGTATATGTACAAAACATGACAACAATATACATATCTCTTAGAATGAAAACACTTGACTTTCATACACATATGAAAGAGGGAAAACACACTTTCATGATCTTCTAATAGTTTATCCATTTTTGCTTGTTAAGATGAGACACTTTGTAATGGAAATGGATCACAAGAGCATGAAGAAACCTACAACTTCTCATTAACTAATAAGAAAAAAAACCATTAGATAGAAAAGGTTTTTTCCTCTTACCAATTATACTAGTGCCCACTCTAATAGGAAACTGAGTCATAGCTTGTAGGAAAGAAAAGAGAAAACTTGGAAGAAAAAAATGGAGCAAGACTTGCATGCATACACAAATCATGAATAAGGACACCTACAACTATACATGGTAAGATACAAAGATACCATACAAAGAGATCTAGGTAGGTTGATCTAGGAGGTCCCTCCAATTGTGTTAAATTTTATTTCATTTAACCTTAAAGTGGCATTTTCCTTTTAAAATATCTCTCATGACTTCATTTACACCTACAATTTCTAATTCCAACACCTATAATCACATGCATACCCATTCGCACATGCCATGGTACGGATACAAGGTCCTAGAATTTATTTTTTTATTTTATCAAAATGTAGTTTTCTTCATAATGAAGGCATTTTAATAGAGGAAAATCAAAATAAATGTTTTTAGTTTTGTAACTAATTTGAATGTGTAGATTGAATATATTTAATTTTTTAATTTTAAATATTTTTAGTTTTGTTAATTTAAATGTATAGATTGAATGTATTTAATTTTTAAATTTTAAATGTTTTTAGTTTGTAACTAATTTAAATGTGTAGATTGTTCATGTATTTAATTGTTAAATTTTAAATGTTTTTAGTTTTGTTAATTTAAATGTGTAAATTGAATGTATTTAGCTTTTAAATTTTATTTATGTTTTTAAATTTTATTAAATTTTCATTTGATAAATTAAATGTATGCAATTTTATTTTTAAATGCAGATTTGCATGCACATGTACATATTTTTCATAGATCATGGATGATTAGGGTTCTCATCATAGTGCTGATCATACACGTAGTGCTCATACAGTTGATGCACATAGTGCTAGGAGTGACTTGTATGCGGGCACTCTTGATAGACTAAATAATTCTTTGACACATTTGGATCAGACAATCCATAGTACACCAAACATGTCTAATAGACACAGGTTGGTGGAAATCTGAGCTCATTTTACCCATATGATTAACACTGTCAAATCATATAACACATATGACGATGTGAGTATTGAGTATTTCTATGTGTCACTTGCTAGTACTATTACTGGGATAGTGAAATGACCAGTAGTTAATAGGGGGCCATTTAATTAGATATGGTTCATACTATGTTTCTACACTATGCTGGACATGATAGAGTTTGAGGCTATCACGTCTCTAGGTACAGAAATCCTATTGTTGGACCACTTATATACCCTAAGTGGTTGGTAGTACATCTTCAATGGCCACATAATGATGAGTTGCCATTATATTTTTGTAAACAATTATATGCCATAGTTCATTTATGACTTGATGTTGATTACACATCTATCCCTACTCACGCTGAATAGGGTCTTGGGAGGTTTTCTGATAAACCTCAATTTAGATGTCCTAATCAACCACCGCCTATTGATAAGAGGGAAATAGTGGGTCCCAACCTTTTGGTACTTCCCAAAAGGTTGAATCTAGGACGATCAGCTGAGCCGATAGTTGTATCATCGAGATAGCTCATTTTTTCAAAGTTTAGGTTTTGTTGCTAGTGAGATTGACCACTTGGCATCTGACCATGTTGGTAGATATATTGTAATGCCCTGCCAAGGAACCTAGAGGATAACACAACTAAACTTACAAAAAGGACAAATATTTTTTTCAAATGAAAGAAATAACAACAATCATATATTTATTCATAACATTTAAATTAAGCTTTATTCTCTAGGGTTCCACAACTGCATTACTAACGAACTAAAACAAGATCTAACCAACATTATGAATTAACTAACAACCCCAGTTCATTCTAAGTCTAATTGCATAAGATGAATAAACACATACAATTCCATATTATATCATCAAATAAGTAAGCATCAAGATCCTGCACATAGGATCACAAGTACATAAACAAGTTCCTTTACAAGAGAGTACAACATTACATTGTTTACAATATCGCTATCTAGATTACATTGGAGTACATATATCAAGATAGCAGTATATGATTCAACTGGTATACAAGACTAAACATGATCATAAGTATCTATCTCCTCAAACTAGAGCAAGATTTGAAATCTACCATACAAGGTACATCCTTCTCGCACATGAACAACAATAAGGGAAACCAACGGAGATAAAAATACAACCACCCGACCATGTAGAACCATAAGGTCCACCCCCTGTGCTAGGAGATAACAATAAGGTCCTACAACATGAAATAGTTAAGAAGACAAGAACACAACACAAAAGGCTAACATGACTCCAACATACAAATACACATGACATTCACAACAGAGTCACCACTTCCTCCAACAATTAAAAAGATAATAGACTAACAGGTGCAAGGACTACACATGACTCTAAAACAACACTAGTCAATAAGGACATCACAAGTAACTCAAACATCACTTCCAGAGGCATTCACATAACAAAGGGGAAAACACAACTGGAGAATGCTAGACTGCAGTAGGGATGAATGTCATCGCATGGTCCTAACATGGGTTACACTGACAGTCTCTAGCTAGACACTGTCCCCCATCCATGGGTTACCCTGATAGTCTCTCTCTAGGCATTGGCCCTCATCTATGGTTACCCTGATAGTCTCTCACTAGATGTTGGCCCCATAGGGTGACACGTGGAACCAACATTCCTTTCATGAGGACAAGGAAGTTGATTTTGCCAACCATGGCCTTCTCATCTCATCCTTAGCCTGGACAAGCACTACAAGCATGAGTGAGGCATCCAAATATCTTGATTAGTGTGAAAACTACCCAACCCTCTAAATTTATTATTAAGTTATCATTGGATTAACAACTTCCAATGGGTTACCTTGACAAGTCACTTTGGGCACCAACCCCACATTGAAAGCCACTCCCCCTTCACTGCATCTAGATTCTCAAAGCCCAAAACAAAACGCAAGCATGGACTAGCACATTTCTCATCATGATACATTTACAACAAAAAATATACATCATTTCACATTACACAGAGAAAGGCACTACCCATCTTGCATAGTTATCATAACCACATGAATAGGTACACTGAGCAAGGCATTATCCATCTTGCACAGTCATTATAACCACATGAATAGGTACACTGAGCAAGGCATTATCCATCTTGCACAATCATCATAACTACATGAATAGGTACACTAAGCAAGACATTATCCATCTTGCACAGTCATCATAACCACATGAATCCATAAATAGAGAGGAGTCAACATATAACCAATACATATTCAAATATTAGCAAGATTACATAATCATAGGAGTCATACACACGACTAACCCTCTTGGCCTCTGGAATCAACTTTCCCAAATGACACAAACACTTGATACACTAAACATTATGGTCCCACATCACATTCACTCTCAAATGCACATCATAAACTAATACCCTTCAACAATATTTTTAAGGAATGTAACATTAATCCAATCATGATTAATCATCTAACAAATATAAAGTGAATCTATCTCACTAATACAAAACTGTAACTTTCTAATCACCAATAGGAGTTACAATATGATCATAAGATATAAGTGTCCATGAGCAACAATATTTTAACTAATAATTCTCAAGACTTATTTTAATTTCATTTAATTAAAATGATTTCGAACAACATGCAAATAACCCTAAGGCATACAAATTAAACACAAGAATTATTTACACTATTTACACTGATGTAGATTTCATTAATAATCTAGACAATTCTATAAATACTATTAAATATAACTATATAAGCAAGGCTAAAAGCGTATAATATTAGAATGCTATAAATATCTTACACTAGATAGAATCATAATGTACAAAACCTGAAGCTACAATGAAAGAACCTTGTTCTAAGGTTAGCTTGAGAGGAAAGAAATTTAGAGCAACAAAACATTCCTATAGATCTAACATGTTCATCAAATCTACCACACTTTTAACCACATGCATATGATAGGATCAACACAAAATGACTTTGTTGAGAAGGCTTTAGAAGCTACCAATAATGCAAAATGTGAAAGCATAGACAGAGCTTGCAGATTGATTGGTAGAATGCCTCAAAGAAGTCATATGATGGAAAGTAATGATCATAGGATATGCACAAAATAAATTTGTTGAAAAATCTCAGAGAAACCCCGTTTGAAAATATAGTTATTGGTGACACAACTAACTGTTTAACAGAGACAAAACGGGTGAGAGGTAGACAGTCACAAAATATTCATATCTCAAAAATGGGTATGGCTAATTTTTGGATATGATTTATATATCTAGGCTGTACGACATATATAAAAAATTTAGAGAAACTTAGTTCATAAAAATAAAGTTATGGCTAACGCAACATACTGCTAAAATGGAGACGAAATGGGTGAGAGGTAGATAGTCACAAAATATTCATATCTCCAAAATGACAAACTGGGTATGGCTACTTTTGGGATATACTTTGGATAACTAGGTCATGCACCATATATAAAAAAAATTAGAGAAACCCATTTTGAAAAAATAAAGTTATGGCTGACGTAATAGAATGAGTTCAAAAAATGTAGAAGAGAATTCACAGAATATTTCACTAAATCTAATGCAATAGTAAATCAGTTTCATATCTCAGTCCATACTTGGAATATTGTTTCAATCACATCTTCACAAATTTTCCAACTCGCATCCATTTTTATCCAAGTCTTTTCTTCTGGAAACTATGGTTTATGGTGCCAAAAGAAAAATAAGAACTTCCCGAGAGAGAGATCCCCAAAACATAAAACATATTCTCTATTTGAAATGTACGCTCCCCCCAAATTATGTCTTGAGATTTCAAAATAAAGTTGAGCATGCATAACCACCCCCATAATTTCTTTCAAAAGATTCTCCTTTATTACTTTCTTACAATTTGCTATTTTTAACTAAACAATAATTTTTCTCTGATTTTATTTATTTTAGAATTTGCTATTTATTTCATTTACAACCAAACAAAAATAGTTTCTTTCTACTTTTATAAAATTAGTTTCTTACACAAAAGAAACAATTATTTCTAAGATTCCCTCTTGGGATGCGTAACTGCCACTTCTTCCAAGTGGCTAAAATGGAAAATAAGTACTCAAGACAATAATAATAAAGAAAGAGAATCTTTTTCAGACATAATAATACATATTTCTCCACAACTATAATTTATATAAAAGCATCTATATTTATTTATCAAAGTGCCCTCTTGACTTAATAATTTTATTGTAATGAAACAATTAACCAAAACATTAATCAAACAATTCCAAACAAAATAACCCAAATGCCAAATAATACCTGACACAATGCATGATCGAAAGCATGACCACAATGACAATGACTGACCATTACACCCATACCGACAACACCGACTAGGTGCAAAACTAGATACTCATCCTTTTCAAGGATGATGGCTAACTAGGGGACCACATGTTATCTCCATTCAACAGTTTCCATTGGGTTTAAGGCACGCTCAGACTTGTCAATTCAGGTGGAGTCGATGCCTGGTACCTGAATCCTACAACAACCAAACAGTTAAACAAATAGACATATATATATATATATATATATATATATATATATATATATATATATATATATAAAATCATATAGTCAAATACACTGTGAAAGGGAATCACAGCGTAGCAGGGTAGTCACGCATGAGTAATGTGACATTGTTCCTCTCACAAACACACATCAAACAAGTAACCACATCACGTATAATAATCAATAGATGATCAACAAAAAAAAAACATCATCAGATAATCGTGTGATGCACATAATAAGATTGATCCACATAATCAATTAAGTCCATAAAGCTATGATAACGTATGCATAACTAAAGTAAATATTAGTGTCACAACAAAGATTATTGATAAAACATATTAACTATCATATGAAACCACATGAGGATAATCAAGAATGTCACCAACATGAATGTAGCATCTACCAACATCATATAATGTACAACATCAACTGTCAAACATACCCTAAATATTCCTATTATTTTACCTTCATCTTCATGCTCCTTAGCCAGACCATCTGCACATCCAAGATGAGAATGGAGGGGCATTACATCCTCCCCCCTAAGACTTGACTTACTCCTGGAAGTCACAGACTAGGGTGGAAACATAACATATTAGTATCGTAATTTTCTGTTGCCAACATAAACGTCCATTTTAAGCAATTGTTCATAAGACATGCAGAATCGTTCAATAAAGATAAGAAGAGCATCAATTCCTCACCATTAGGACGTATCATGTGATCTACTTATAATCCAATCACACATATTTTGAGAATTTCAAATGATTTAAGGAATTACATTCACATATTAACAAAGAAAAATACATCTTATCTCTTATTTCCACTATGGTTCCCACTAATTACCGAACATGCAAAGTACAATCCTTTGCAGAGTCCTCCCTTGAACACACTATCAAAGGTTTGAAATGAACATGATAGAAACAACATTTAACACGAAGTGGAGCCAACAAAAACAAACATTTGGAATAAACACCATATAAATTTAAAAAATGCAAACCCAAGCGGGGAAATAATCAAATTCAATCTTAAGTCGCAAAATGCCGGCAATTTTCAACAATAAATTAAGTATAAAGAAAAGAGATTTGGTGACCACTCCTATCATAAGAGAGTTCAAAGAAAACAAATTCACTGTTAGCCCACCCATGACACATAAAACAACTATCAAAAATTCCAAAACAACCAATATTACAAACAAATCCACATCAAAGTGTGACTAATTTTAGCCACAAAAGGGAGTATCCGCTACACAACACCCCAGAACTCAAAGTCCAAAATGCTTTAGAGAATGTACACTATACACAAACAAATAAGTTATCTACATCCTCATATCTAAGAAACTTTTATACACAAGTTTTCTTTCTTTAATGCAGTACAATTTCTTTTTACTAAGCTATGAAAATGTGCAATTACTTCCTTATGCAAGAAAATATTTACATATGACATGTATGTAACAATAATTGAAAACTATAATTGACTTACAGTATCACCTTCATGATCTCATGGGTCCAACGCAAGTTCCAATTTGATCTCCTACACATGGTTCTCTCACAGGCACACAAAATGATAACTTTCATAAACCTCAATAGAACTTCCACATGAGGTCATAGCCGGCTAAGTGCTAGATATCATGTTATCAAGCAACCACGCAAAGATACCCTACACAAGACAACATCACATAACCACATGACTCACCACAAAGAGAAAATCACTTAACCTAGAGCAACAACAACAATCCAAAGGTCTCAGTGTTACAACCTAGGCTTTGATACCAAGTGTAACGCCCCGCTAAGGAACCCAGAGGATAACACAACTAAACTTACAAAAAGCACAAATATATATTTTTTAAAATGAAAGAAATAACAACAATCATATATGTATTCATAACATTTAAATTAAGATTTATCCTCTAGGGTTCTGCAGCTGCATTACTAATGAACTAAAACAAGATCTAACCAACATTATGAATTAACTAACAACCATAGTTCATTCTAAGTCTAATTGCATTAGATGAATAAACACATACAATTCCATGTTATATCATCAGATAAGTAAGAATCAAGATCCTGCACATAGGATCACAAGTACATAAACAAGTTCCTTTACAAGAGAGTACAACATTACATTGTTTATAATATCGCTATCCAGAATACATATGAGTACATATATCAAGATAACAGTAAATGATTCAACTAATATACAAGACTGAACATGATCATAAGTATCTGTCTCCTTAATCTAGAGCAAGATTTGAAATCTGCCATACAAGGTACATCCTTCTCACGCACGAACAACAACAAAGGAAACCAATGGAGATAAAAGCACAACCACCTGACCATGTAGAACCCTAAGGTCCACCCCCCATGTTAGGAGATAACAATAAGGGCCCACAACATGAAACAATTAATAAGATAAGAACACAACACAAAAGTCTAACATGACTCCAAGATACAAATACACATGACATTCACAACAAAGTCACTACTTCCTCCAATAGTCAAAAAGATAATAGACAAATAGGTGCAAGGACTACACATGACTCCAAAACAACACTAGTCAATAAAGACATCACAAGTAACTCAAACATCACTTCCAAAGACATTCACATAACAAAGGGGAGAACACAACTAGAGAATGTTAGACTGCAGTAGGGATGAATGTCATCACATGGTCCTAGCATGGGTTACCCTAACAGTCTCTAGCTAGACGTCGGCCCCCATCCATGGGTTACTCTGATAGTCTCTCGCTAGGCACCGGCCCCCATCTATGGTCACCCTGACAATCTCTCACTAGATGCCAGCCCCATAGGGTGACACGTGCGGAACCAACATTTCTTTCATGAGGACAAGGAAGTTGATTTTGCCAACCATGGCCTTCTCATCTCATCCTTAGCCTGAACAAGCACTACAAGCATGAGTGAGACATCCAAATATCTTGATTAGTGTGAAAACTACCCAACCCTCTAAATTTATTATTAAGTTATCACTGGATTAACAACTTCCAATGGGTTACCTTGACAAGCCACTTTGGGTGTCGGCCCCACATTAAAAGCCACTCCCCTTTACTGCATCTAGATTCTCAAAGCCCAAAACAAAACCCAAGCATGGACTATCACATTTCTCATCATGATACATTTACAACACAAAATATACATCATTTCACATTACACAAAGCAAGGCATTACCCATCCTACATAGTTATCATAACCACATGAATAGGTACACTGAGCAAGGCATTATCCATCTTGCACAATCATCATAACCACATGAATAGGTACACTAAGCAAGGCATTATCCATCTTGCACAGTCATTATAACCACATGAATAGGTACACTGAGCAAGGCATTATCCATCTTGCACAGTCATCATAACCACATGAATAGGTACACTGAGCAAGTCATTATCCATTTTGCACAATCATGATAACTACATGAATCCATAAACAGAGAGGAGTCAACATATAACCAATACATATTCAACCATTAGCAAGGTTACATAATCACAGGAGTCATACACATGACTACCCCTCTTGGCCTTTGTAATCAACTTTCCCAAATGACACAAACACTTGACACACTAAACATTATGGTCCCACATCACATTCACTCTCAAATGCACATCATAAAATAATACCCTTTAACAATATTTTTAAGGAATATAACATTAATCCAATCATGATAATCATCTAACAAATATAAAGTGAATCTATCTCAATAATACAGAATTGTAACTTTCTAATCACCAGTAGTAGTTACAATATGATCATAAGATATAAGTGTCCATGAGCAACAATATTTTAACTAATAATTCTCAAGACTTATTTTAATTTTATTTAATTAAAATGATTGTGAACAACATGAAAATAACCTTAAGGCATACAAATTAAACACAACAATTATTTACACTGATGTAGATTTCATTAATAATGTAGACAATTCTGTAAATACTATTAAATATAACTATATAACGAAGGCTAAAAGCCTATAATATTAGAATGCTATAAATATCTTACACTAGATAGAATCACAAGATACAAAACCCGAAGCTACAATGCAAGAACCTTGTTCTAAGGTTAGCTTGAGAGAAAAGGAATACAGAACAACAAAACATTCCTATAGATCTAACATCTGCATCAAAACTACCACATTTTTAACCACATGCATATGATAGGATCAGCACAAAATGAATTTGTTGAGAAGGCTTTAGAAGCTACCAACAATGCAAAATGTGAAAGCATAGACAGGGCACGCGGACTAATTCGTAGAATGCCTCAAATAAGTCATATGATGGAAATAAATGATCATAGGATATGCACAAAATGAATTTGTTGAAAAATCTCAGAGAAACCCCGTTCGAAAATAGTTATTGGTGACGCAACTAACTATTTTAACAGAGATGAAATAGGTGAGAGGTAGACAGTCACAAAATATTCATATCTCAAAAATGGGTATGGATGATTTTCGGATATGATTTAGATATCCAGGTCGTGCACCATATATAAAAAATTTAGAGAAACCCAGTTCGTTAAAATGAAGTTATGGCTAATGCAACAGACTGCTAAAACAAAGATGAAATGGGTGAGAGGTAGACAGTCACAAAATATTCATATCTCAAAAATGACAAATTGGGTATGGCTAATTTTCGGATATGATTTGCATAACTAGTTCGTACACCATATATAAAAAAATTAGAGAAACACAGTTCGTGAAAATAAAGTTATGGCTGACGTAATAGAATGGGTTCAGAAAATGTAGAAGAGAATTCACAGAATATTTCACTAAATCTAATGCAACAATAAATCAGTTTCATATCTCAGTCCATATCTAGAATATTGCTTCAATCACATCTTCACAAATTTCCCAACTCGCATTAATGCAGGGACTTCCGAAGGTCATAACTTTTGACTTGGATGTGGGTTTTCTACGAAATTTTACAAGTGGATGTATTATGAGGTGGCCAGTGGTTTCCCAACCTGCCCTAGCGGGTTGGACCCCGTCTTGGCACTTTTTTGGGGCTTGAAACTTTCATCTTGGCCCTCAAAATGACAATTTAGTGTTTTTTTCTAGATTTTTAAAAAGTTGCTTTTGTAATAACTTGAACTCATGTTTCGAATTTAGAATATTAGTTGGCCTTTCGTCCTACCTTAGTTTTAGGAAGCTTTTGGGAAAAAACTGGATTCGCAAGATATGATTGTAAAATTACCTAAAATGGCAAAATCTACCAAAAAAGGTAATTTTTTTTATTTTTTTGTTTTCTTTAATATAAGAGAGTTTTCTCTCATTGTAGCAGCAAAGTTGATGAATAGAAGTTTTTTTATGTTCCAGCTTCAAAATCTTTGGCTCTCATATGTTTAATGGCACAATTCTATTAAGTGTATGTTGTGTGTTGCATCACGCATCATTTTTCCCCAAGTCTTTTCTTCTGGAAACTATGGTTTATGGTGCCAAAAGAAAAATGAAAACTTCCTGAGAGAGAGATACCGAAAACATAAAACATATTCTCTATTTGAAATGCACGCTCCCCCCAAATTATGTCTTGAGATTTCAAAATAAAGTTGAGTATGCATAACCACCCCCATAATTTCTTCCAGAAGATTCTCCTTTATTACTTTCTTACAATTTGCTATTTTTAACCAAACAATAATTTTTCTCTGATTTTATTTATTTTAGAATTTGCTATTTATTTCATTTACAGCCAAACAAAAATAGTTTCTTTCTACTTTTCTAAAATTAGTCTCTTACACAAAAGAAACAATTATTTCTAAGATTCCCTCTTGAGGTGCATAACTGCCACTTCTTCCAAGTGGCCAAAATGGAAAATAATTACTTAAGACAATAATAATAAAGAAAGAGAATATTTTTTGGACATAATAATACATACTTCCCCACAACTATAATTTATATAAAAGCATCTATATTTATTTATCAAAGTGCCCTCTTGACTTAATAATTTTATTGTAAATAAAGTAATTAACCAAAACATTAATCAAACAATTCCAAACAAAATAACCCAAATGCTAAACAATACCTGACACAATGCACGATCGAAAGCATGACCACAATGACAATGACTGACCATTACGCCCATACCGATAACACTGAATGGGTGTAAAACTGGATACTCATCCTTGTCAAGGATGATGGCTAACTAGGGGACCACATGTTATCTCCATTCAACAGTTTCCATTGGGTTTAAGGCATGCTCAGACCTGTCAATTCAGGTGGAGTTGATGCCTGGTACTTGCATCCTACAACAACCAAACAGTTGAACAAATAGACATATATATATATAATCATATAGTCAAATACACCGTGAAAGGGAATCGCAGCGTAGCAAGGTAGTCACGCATGAGTAATCTGACATTGTTCCTCTCATAAACACACATCAAACAAGTAACCACATCGCGTATAATAATCAATAGCTGATCAACCAAATAAGAAACATCATCAGATAATCATGTGATGCACACAATAAGATTGATCCACATAATCAATTAAGTCCATAAAGCTATCATAATGTATGCATAACTCAAGTAAATATCAGTGTCACAACAAAGATTATTGATAAAACATATTAACTATCAGATGAAACCACATGAGGATAATCAGGAATGTCACCAACATGAATGTAGCATCTACCAACATCATATAATGTACAACATCAACTATCAAACATACCCTAAATATTCCTATTATTTTACCTTCATCTTCATGCTCCTTAGCCAGACCATCTGCACATCCAAGATGAGAATGGAGGGGCATTAAATATATCTTATGCCCACACGCCAACATTTCTTCAATTGATTCGACTTCCACTAGCTATGATCCTTACATCCATGCTGACATAGTTTCCCTACGTGATGTGGCACAGACTACTAGAGAGGGTGCACTACGCAGGTTGAGTACATGTCTTGCATAGGATCTATTAGCTACATATGAGTTTATCATTTTAGAGTATGGGATCCTTCTTAACTCTATAGACGCATAGTGATCACCAAGCTACACATGAGTGACACAGCCACACAGGGATATGTAGGGGGAGATTAGGTTGATCTAGAAGGTGAGTCTACAACAGATTCCACCACATCTTAATACTGTTAGTCCACCTTTTCCACCAAGATCATTCCATGGACTTTTGTTTGATGATGTTGCAATGACCCTCAATTCATTTGACCTTAGTGGGATTGGGAGGGTCATCCATGGAGCTACACAGGTTACTAATGACGAGGTATATATTAAATTTTGTGTTTAATCTAGTGTAATTTAGTTTCTATAAATTATATATTTAAATTATAAAATTTAGTTTTGTGCATCATGTGCGTTGACTCTTAAAATCAATCTTACATCAGGGACTGACTAGAGTGTTGGGACATGATACTATGCAGTAGGCACCTAATGTGGTTGAGCCTGTATGCAAGGTAAAGTATTTAATTGTATAAAATTTGAACAACTACTTGAGATTCCATATTTTTTAATATAAATTTAATTGAATAGAGATAATTTTTATGTTCAGAGATCTACACATGGCTCAGATATTCATAGACAGATGGGATCTACACAGGGTTCGGGATAGGGCTTAACTCATCATTTTAATCCTAGGTTGAGTGAGGCTCATTCCACCAATAATGTTGCAAGTAGACTATTTGTTTGTTATTTAGATCGTGCTTATGTTTGAGTTCTAGACTTATTTATATTATGTAGCATACATGGCATGTCTTTATATCACATACATACTTGCATTTACATGTTTAGTTATATAGCTATGGTATGAACTTTGTTTGTTATTTATTACATGTGATCTATACAGTATATGTAGCATCTCTAGCATTTCTTTATATATGATACATATGCACATTTAGATATTTAGTTTTAGAGTTATGCAATTGAGTTTTTATTTGTTAATTCTAATATATATATATATATATATGTTTTACATTTATATCTAATATATATATATATGAACTGAACTTATATGTATGTTCTAATATAGTTTATGATAAGTCACAATATAAAAATTATTGATTTAAAAGTAATTTGACATGTTCAATTTAAGAAAGTAATATAAAGATATTTCAAATTTCAATTTATCATTTATGCCATAAATAAAAGTTGATAAAAGTTGAATATTGATCAATTTATTTCAATATTATCTATTTAACATGTATATATATACAATGTGCTTGTAATATATATCTTTTAATATATCTTTCATAAAATCTCTTCATTTACTTAGTTGAAAATTAAATATGTCTAGATTAATGTCCTAATTGAATAATTTGTTGACTTCTAGTCACTTTACTAAGAAAATACTTGTCACTTTAAGAAAATAAGAGTTAAATTACTTTCTTTAAAATAACAATATTAATTTAGTCCAAGTCAAAATAAAATTTGTAACTTAAATAATCCTCCTTACATAACTTAAACAACATGCAAGATAATTACAAGTGTAAGATATGTATCTTAAAAATTAAACAATACTTTGCATGAATCTAAATTGAAATTGTATAATTACAAAACATGCATTCTAATTATACATAAAGACACCTAAAAATATCTTCATCACCAAATTGACTCCCAACCTCCCTAAACATACCGATTTCCCTTCTAAACAATTAATTAAATTTTTATTTAATTAATTATCCTTTCATCACATAATTTTTCATCATTCTATCTCCAACAATTGGATTAATTTTATTAATTCAATAGTTCAACCTTAGCCAATTAATTAAATAAATATGTAATATTTATTTGGTTAATTTCCCCCTTCTCACTAAACCCAATTAATTAGTTAAATTATGTTTAACTAATTAATTCAGCCTATTAATTAACCTATCCCTACCCTAGGTAATTAAATAGTCATTAATTAATTGCCTACCTTAGCCTATATCATCCTAGCCTTAGGATTGATTAAATAAATCCTTATTTAATCAATCTTAACTTCTCACTAATCCATCTACTAATTTATTCCAGCCATATTAATTAGGTTAATCACCCTGATTAATTTGGTCAAACCTTCATTAACACTTCTTCTCACATCCCATGAATAAAAAATTGATTTCCATGCCACATAAATCAATTTTTAATACACATTTGTTATAATCCTCATTAAATACCTCTTACACCCTTTACACGTGTCATAACTCATTAATATCCACTCTTCCCCAAATGAATTTTTAAATTCATTTTACCCTTCCCCATGTGAATTTTTAATTCACAAATAATCCATTACACTCCACCTCATTTATAAACCCCTCTTCCCAAGATGAATTAAAAATTGATCTTTACTCCCAGCCCTCTTTTTTCTAAGATGAAATCTAGGCCCTCCACATCATCTTCATCCTCCACCATTGAACTCTGAAATTAATCTCAACCATTAGATCAAAATCTCTCCAAAATGCTTATAAATACAACATCCTCAATCCATTTGATCATCCAATTTCTAAGTAATGTTATCATGCCAAAAATTCTCTTGAGCTAGCTTGTGAGTTGCATATTAAATTGAGCATTTCACATTGAATCTATTATCTAGGGTATATCTAGGAGCTCTTGGGTGCATGCTTCTACCACCCTACTTGGATTGGTGAATCTTGGTGAGGTATAAGGCTTGTTTATGCTTTTATTTTGTATTTTTCGTCTCATCTAGTTTTCACTAATCACATTGGCACGCCCGGTGGGACCCACAAGGTCTCAATCTAATCATTTTCTTGTAAGTTTTTGTGGTTTTAAGCCGTGTTTACAGGTTTAACGCTATCTCCCTGCTTAGTGGTGTCATTTATGCCAGATTTTAGTGCTATTTGCTGATTGTTTTAGCATTTTTTAACACAACAATTTTTTGTTGGCTCTTACTCACATCTTATTGGATTTTTTATCTTCCTGCCAACTTTCTAGGTTATTTGCTCTTAGTTTTACAGGTGTTTATCAGAAAACAAAGGGAGACCATGCCAAAGTTTTCTTAAAACATCTAACATATTCTCATATTTCATTTTGGTTTGGTTTGCTTTGAAGATGTTGTCTTCTTGGTTAACAATACTTCTAATCACTAAAAGGGAACTAAAACAACTCTTTTGAGGTAGAGTAAACCCCATGTTTGGTTAAGAAAATTTTGTTTTGTAGGTTTGACCAGTTCAAGTTGGTATTAGCGCCTTCAACACCTAGAACGACGCTATTTACCTGCTAATTATTAGACTGTTTGACCTTGGCATAACAACACAATCATTTCTTATTACAACGCTATTTGTTCTTTTAGCGCTATATATAGTATGAATTAGTGCAATCGTTAGTTTCAGCGCATTTTGTATTATCCTATAGCGTTATTTCTGTATTTAGCGCAATCTATGGCCCATTTTACTGCTATCTTGTATTTCAGCGCTATCTGTATGTATTATTAGCACTATTTTCTAGAGTGGTTAGGTTCTATCTAGAGTACTATTAGTAGCGCCATTACAGGTCAAAGCAGTGCCATATCTAATCTATTTTATCGCTATTTTGTCTGCTAACATTAGGTTCTGTGCAAGTCTTTCTCTCTATTTTGGAGGTCATCATCGTTTGTCCAAGACCATTTCTCTGAAATAACTAACAATTTTTGCAAGGTTGCTTTAGATTAAACAAACAGTTCCATTGGTGCTCATTAAAAAAACCCTTGCATGTTAGTATAAACAACATTTCAATTTGTGCACTAAAATTGATCAAACAAACAACAAATAAACATTTCCATTGGTGCTCATATAAGGAACTCTTGTGTGCCTTGGTGTGGAAAAACATTTGATTTTGGTGCTCTAAAATTAACAAGTGCTTGCCAACAAATCTAGGAACATTTCAATTTTGGGCTTAAAAAGAACAACAAACGTGCATCATAACTCATTGGTTTAAGAAGAACCACAAATTTGTATTTTCACTCATCTAAGCAAGAAAATAATCAATTGTGTGTGTGAAGTGTTTTGTGATAGTGTTTATGTGGTGAAAGTGTATGCTCTTCCCTCGCACCATTGGTGATCTTGGGAATCAAAAACTTCTCTCAACACTTGCATAAATCACCCCCAACATAATCCAAGAACTAAAAATGAACCTTGTTTAGTGTGACCCAAGCCTAAAAATACGTATGCTCTCCCCTCACATCTTCATATGAACTTGGGGATCAAAAGTATTTTTGCGCTTGTGTTGATTTTGTTGAACCTTTAGAGGGCCTGCCACCCCGCTTCGAAAGGTGGGAACAACCCAAGCGGCAACAAGCTAAAGCCAAGCTCTTTCGAGCCACTATATAAAATAATGTGTTTGTGACAAAAGTCACAAGCAACATGTGTTGTTGTGTCATACTGACATCCAACCTCCCCCAAAACCCTTTAAGGCATAACCCTTGAAGGCTGGGAGACTCCATAACATAGAGTAGCACTACTGCATGTATGGCCACCTAAACAAATGCACTTACTATGAACCATTGTTTTAGTAGCCCAAATCCTTCTATTTGTTGACGTAGAAGGGTCACCTTTGAAGTGGCCCTGATTCATGCGGTTCTTAGCTGATGTAGCAGGGACAATCCTAAGGTTTGGTGGGGGGATGAGCCTTGGGAAACCTAGATCTTGGTATGTGTGAGGAGTGCACTGTAAGGGGGAGCCAGTGCTACCAAGATCTTGGAGCTACCTGCTTTGAATAAGCATAGCTAGGGGATTCAACAAATATTGTCCTATCGTTGCCTTAGGTTGTGCAAAGTACTTGTTTAAAAATCTTACATCTTTTCACAAACAAAATCTTGGTTATTGTGTACTATTGTGCTTGAAGTGTTTTCAAAGACTTACCAAGAAACAAAAAAAAATTATTTGATCAAACTTCATACACATAAAAATCCAAAATTGTCATCAAAACCCATCTTTTTTAGAACCCCGACCAACACTAACCTATTTTAGCGCTATCTCTGTCTATTTTGGCACCATTTCACTTATGATTTGGTGCTATTTGCAGACTAACTTGCCTAAAACTGGGAAGAATTACCTTGTGATCTTTAGCACCTGCCTAGCCATAATCCATAATCACTTTCTCTAAAATCCATCAATACCCCATCTATTTTGCTCTAAAGTTTCCCAATCATACCTCCATTTTGACCTTAGAGAATTAATCATTATCATTATTGGACCCCTTGTTATACCATAATCCACTCATTTTCCATATCTTCTCATCCTCATTGATCTTTGCATACTTTTTGGACCAAACAAACATCCTTGTTACAAAAAATCATTCCCAAAATTCTTTCGCTTTTACCATCAACTTTCTAAATCCAAACATCCATCAAAGACATCAACCAACATCCCAACTTCATCAACCCTTGAGATAAAGCTAGATCTAGACCTCATCCTTTACATCATATTTTACTTGAAAATTCATTAGTCTACCTTTCAAGGAAAATAATCATCCATCTTTGCATAAGGTCATTAGTCTACCCCAAACAAAGAAAAACATCCATTTGTGCAACACAAAACTAGATCTTACTTGAGCTCATTTGTTGACTTCCAAATCCTTTTCTAAATATTATCCAAATCTCTCATATCAAACATATAGTTCATCTAAGGTTTCATCACCCAAAATCCCTTCGATCAATTCATCCTCAAAGCAAACCCCATCTACTCTTCATCATTTTGGTCCAAATTTTAAAAAAAATTAATATCGTCCACTTTTATCATCCTTAGGTTGACACTTTTTTGAGACTCATCTCTTAGAAGTGAAAATCTCACACTACAATCTCCTTTCATATTTAGACTTGGATTATAGGGAGTATACTCTTACATCTAAATCTTTATTCCATTCCATCACCACATCCTCTTTGGGTCCAACAAATCAATCCAAATTCTCTAAGGTCTCCACCTTTCGTCCACCCCAAAATCAAGATCCATACACTTGCATGCCCATAACTAGATCACAACACAAGACGAATCAAGCAATGGAAAACTTTGGACAACATATGGGCATAGGGATGCCACAAACCAACAACAACAACATACGATCGACCAACAAACATACAACATACCCTCGGTCCTTCAAATCCTGTCATGTAATCCCAATGAGAATCCCTTCCATTTCTTGCAACCACAACCACCACAACTGCCCATCCAAAACATCACCACCATTAGCCAAGATGATCAAGACATTTTGAACTTTACACAAGACCCTGACAACATGGACATGCTTGACAAAGTCCTAAGGTCGGATCCAAATAGATATCTTGACTTCCTCCTCAAAATTGGTGCCCAACCACCCCACAATATGACATCATCCCAACCATCAACCTCTAACAACAATCCTACCACATCCTCTCAACCATCTACATAAAACACCCAACCTACCGTCTCTCAAACTTCGACCCCCACCGTATCTACCACTCCCACAAACTCTAATGTTACCACTTCTACAATTCCCACTAACATATCCATCACCTCAAATGTCTCCAATCCTACCATCTCCCAATCCATTGTCACATTCGCTACCATAACCAACATAAACTATTCCATTCCCCAAATCACCTTGGGCATCCAAAGCAACCCCATGCACTCAAGTGTTTCCACAAGCGTGCCTCAACTCAACCTTCAAACCATAGCCTACATGAGACAATTCTTTTCACAACCACCTTACAACACGAGCAACCAATCCAACGTCAACCCATCCAATGTCAACCCATCTAATCTCACATATCTACAAAATCCTGTAGCATCATCAATACAACATAATCCCAATCATTAAATACCTCCTCATAGTCTCCAACAAATCCACACTTACCAACAATATCTCGCATTAGTCAACCAAAACACCACCCCACAATATCAAAACATGATCCCCCAAAATCACCAACACCAAACCCCGCCCAACATCCAGCATCTCATCAATCAACAAACCTACACCCCACAAACACCACCAACCCCGAACCGAACAAGCATAGTACAAACTTTGATCCAAAAAGTAGACTATTTTCAAATTGGGGGCAAGGGCAAACATTATTCTTTTGAGGATATTTGTCCCTATCCATTTGATCGAACACTATACATGCCCCCTTTTGCCAAAAATTTTGAAACACCCAAATTCAATAAGTATAAGGGAAAGGGAGACCCTAGGGATCACCTTAGGGAGTTCTACCTTGCTTGCCTAGAGGTCTCAAACAATGATATGTATCTAATGAGACTCTTTCCAAGAAGCCTCAGTGGTCAAGCCACCGAGTGGTTTGCACATCTTCCCCCGAGCATTAGGTCCTTCACTGAGCTTGCAGAAAAATTTGTCAACCACTTCTATAAACATGAAATATCCATGATAGACCTTTGCAATACAAAACAAAAGAATGGAGAATCCTTCGCTTCCTTCTTGTAGAGGTGGAGACGCTTAGCAAGCAAACTCCCTTGGCCAATTCCTGAGAAGCAATTAGTCACTATGTTCGTGACTAATCTAAACCAAGAAATGGGGTTTCATCTACAAATCCTTTGCGTGTCTACCTTTGAAGAAGTCATTGACAAAGGTACTACCATCAAAAGAACCCTTATCGCCAAGGGATCGATCAAATTATACAACAACAAGCCCTACAGCAACAACAACAACAACAACAGCAAAATCAACATCAACATCCCCAATACAAATAACAACACACAATCAAATGAAAAATCACGCTTTTGGGGAAAGAACAAAAGCACCCTCAATGACAGTGTCACTGATGTGAAGGCCATCCAATATGTACAAAATCAAACACCATCAAGTACATACGCCACCAATGTAAATATTCCAAAGGGGTAGCCTAAACAAAACAAATCGCGAAGACAATTCACACCCTTAGGGGAACTAATCAAAGGCATCCTTGATAGATGTCTAAAGAATGGTTTGATAACTCTCCCACCCATTAAGCCCCACCAAGAAAGTGAACTCAAAGCCGTGTGGTACAATAAAAATGACTATTATGACTACCACCCCATTGTGGGCCATAATACATCTGATTGCATGAAACTAAAACATTGTGTTTAAAACCTTATAGAGCAAAAGAAAGTCAATCTGGAGCAAGCCACCCAACCATCACCCAATGCCAATTTGGGAGCTTACAAGGATCCACTGCCTAATCATAACAAAGCCTCATCATCTAATTAAGCCTACAATGTCACCCCAGCTCCCACATCCTATGACTCTATTGTAGGATGAAAAGAACCATCATCCAACCATGTCAACACAATCACCATTCGAGCTCAAGCACTTGATTACGCCGTCACAACCCGTCGTGGCTGTATATCCATATGTACAACCCCTACTACTGATCAAATGCCTCCATCCAAATTGAACTCCCTACCCAATCAGCCAGCTCCTCGCCCATCACCTACCCATAAGTAGAACCTCCTAGAACATCTAGGAAAGACCCCTGCACAAATCTCCATACTTGAGCTACTTTGCACATCACCTCTCCATAAAGAAGTCCTTGACAAGGCTCTCTTGGAAACTCAAGTTCCCACCAACCTGAATGTGAATCAATTCCAATCCATGGTGGACCATATCGACTCACCCCTTAATCTCACCTTCTCTAAAAAGGATCTTCCCGCTTCTAAGAACTTACATAATGACACCCGACACATAGAAGTTCACATCCATAAGCATATCATCAAGAGAGTCTTAATAGATGGTGGCTCCGGCCTAAACTTGTACACTCTTAAATTAATAAAACACTTGGGATACTCGGATGTGGTTGTAGACACTAGTGAATGCATAACAATCAAAGGATATGATGACACTGAATGACTATCTGAGGGTACTATCAAGCTCCCTATCTAAGTAGGACAAAAGATAATGGAAACAAAATGTTAGGTTCTTGATCTTGACCTCCCTTACAACATTCTTCTCAGCTAACCATGGATCCATGCCATGCAAGCCATCCCCTCTACATTCCACCAATGTCTAAAATTCCCTCACAATGGCACAGAAGTAACTATCTATGCAGACGCCCGCCCCTTCCAATACTGCAGTTTCTTCATAGACCATGACCACACTTTCTGCCCATACAACAAGGCTATCACAAAAACCACTCCCACAACATCCACCTCTTACATCGACCCCACCAATATTGCTACCACTTCATCCCAAACACCTCCACCGCCTGAGGTCAAGATCAAGCTTAGTGCCATGGGATGTGGTGAATATGACCTACATGGTACCTTTTGTGTAGGCACATTACCCAACCCTAAAATGTTTGGTTGTTGCAAGTATGGGCATAACCAGTGTTGTCATTGATGTCAACATACTCCTATTGCATTTATGATAAAGATTGGGTGAACTATGTGCTAAGGATATTGAGAAAATTAGTCTCAATTAGGAACAGTGAAGAACAGTGATGACGGTAAGATAAAAGTCCAAGATAGGAAAAGGATCAAAGGATGCGGATTAAAGGGTTTGTAGATATGTGACTTGAGGTGTTCCATTAGAGATTTCAAAGGTCTTCATGAAGATATGAAGAAGTTGTGGCCGATCAAGTAAAATTGGTTCTGACAGATGTTCAGTGGTGACAGAGTGTTACAGATAGGTCCGGTGACATCCAGAATTGCATTGTCTTATTCTACGAATTTGAGGGAGTGTTGAGGAAGTTTGTGTGATGTGTAAAATCTACTGGTTCATAGATTGAAGGTCCAAAAATATCCATTCTTTGGTGACAGTGGTGACAGACTGTGCTCCTGAGGTTCCAGATGAAAGAGAGAAGGATTTCAATATGTAGATGAAGTGCGGATGTTCTTGGTGATTCAGGCAACCTTGTGAAGGTCTTTGGATTGTGTCTAGAGTGTGTTAGTGGTCCGCATTGGAGTTGGAGCTCGGTATTGAAGAATAACCTCCAGATGATGGTGTTCTTCCTGAAACAAGCCGACCGGATAAGTTATACATCCTGCAGATGTTCTTGTAGATGTTTGCTGACTTAGATGATCATTCCTAAGTTGATGACTTGTATAAATAAGGGATTGTGAAGTCATTTCAAATTTGTCCTTGTGGAGATGAATATGTGGTAGTGAGGAGGAGAGAAAAAGGCAGAGTAGAAGTATTGAGTCTAAATAGAACTGATTCAAGCATGGTGAAGATGCTATTCTCTAGTTCATGTATGTGATATTTATTTCTTTGTAGATAGTGTTTCTTTTGTAGGCAGTGAGCCTCTTGTGAGCAGTGTGCTCGGGCAGTGAGCCCTAATTGGCATGTGCCATTTGTTCTTTCTATTCTTCTAATAGAGAATACATTCTTGGGTTAATCACCCCATGGTTTTTCCCTTAACTGGGTTTTCCATGTCAAAAATCTTGGTGTCTCATGTGTTGATGTGTTTCTTCTCTTGATTTGTTGCATTGTGCTTTCATGAAAAAAATACTATTAAGTTGCTAAATAACAATGTGGAGTTAAGTGTTTGAAAAGAAGGAAGTTTTGTACAACTGATTCACCCCCCTCTCAGTTGTCAGCCCTAAATCTAACAATTGGTATCAGAGCCAAGTTCCTCTAAAAGGAACTTAACCGCTTGAGGAGATCCAGGATGTCATCTTACAAGAAGGATAGCCCGACATTTGATGGAACCAATTTTAATCTCTAGAAAAATTGCATGAAATGTCACTTGCAATGTATGGGAATGGCGTACTAGACCATGGCTACAATACAATATGTACCTCCACAGGGTGGCCCGAAAACCCAAAATGAAATCACAGTTGCTAAAAACAATTTGCAGACTATAGAGGCTCTTCTAAGCACATTATCTGATTCAGAGCTCTCAAATGTTATTGACCTGCCAACTACTTTTGAGATTTGGAAAAAAATGGAACTTTTGCATAAAGGAGACAAGTATGTTAAATGTGCAAGTTACAGAGTCTGAAAGGAAAATTTAAAAATTTGAAGATGAGAGATGATGAAAATATTACTACTTTTATGCCAAGAGTGAATGAGCTGGTTTGTGGAATTAGAAATGTTGGTGGAGTCTTGGATGAAAATGAGATTGTTGGTAAAATTCTCAGATCCCTACCTGCTTCTTACAAAATCAAGGTTGCTGCCATTGAAGAATTCAGAGCCCATACAACTATCACAAGAGATCAATTGGCTGGGAAATTAGCTACATTTGAAATGACAGAGTTTGGAGATGACCCCCCAAGACCAAATCTGCATTCAAAGCTAGTGCCTCTGTAAAAGGTAAACAAAGGTTTGACCAGGGAGAGAACTCATCAAGGAAACTGTCATGGTATGAAAAAGCAAGAAAAGACCTGGAAGAAGAAGTAGAAACTGTTTAACTTGAAGCCCTTATTGCAAAGAGGCTGCCAAGAGGATCTGGTAAGTATGAAGGAAAATTACCTTTTAAGTGTTTTAACTGCAATAAGATTGGTCATTTTGCCTCAAGGTGTCCGAAAAGGTTTTTAAGGCAAAATCCTAACAAGCCAAGGTTCCAAAAGAACTGTTACTATGTTCATGAAGATGATGACAATGAAGGAGTAACAGATGATGAATCAGAGACAAGAAACAAATCCAGAAATGAATGGGTGTTCATTGCCATCAAGGAAGAAGATCCAATGTCCTCTGTATCTATCAATCATAAGTATGTGGAGAGAGCTCTGGCTGCCCAAATTGAAGAGAAGGATGATTGAGTCGTTGATAGTGGATGCTCTCACCATATGACAGGTGACAAAAATAAGTTTGTAGATTTGGAAAGGTATGAAGGAGGAGTGGTAAAGTTTGGTGACAATTTTGTTGGTAGAATCAGAGGTAGAGGAACTATTTCTCTTGATGAAAGAGACAAAACTGGTAATGTGCTATATGTTGAAGGATTAAAGCACAATCTTCTCAGTGTTGGACAGTTGGTGGACAAAGGCTATGATCTCCGGTTCAAGAATGGAAAATGCAAGATCTTTGAAAGTTCCAGAACAGAGATTGCATCCGGTACTCAAACTAAAGGTAATATCTTTCACTTGGTTGGTACTGGTAAAAGTTGCTTGTTTGTTCAAATTGATCAAATTTGGTTGTGGCATAGGAGGATGTGTCATGTGAATTTTGATAATATCATCAAGATAAGCAATACTTAGGCTGTAAGAGATCTTCCAAAATTGGTGAAACCTACTAACAGCTTGTGCAAAGAATGTCAGTTGGGTAAGCTGAGTAGAGTCACATTCAAAAGTAAGGAACTATCCTCTACCGGATTATTGGACTTAGTTCATACTGATCTTTGTGGTCCAGCAAGAATTAGGAGTATTCAAGGTGATAGATACTTCATGCTGCTAATTGATGACTATTCCCGGATGATGTGGGTAACCTTTCTAAAAGAGAAATTAGAAGCTCTTGAGAAATTCAAAATATTCAAGGCTATGGTAGAGAATGAAACTAGATTAAAATTGAAGTGTCTGAGGTCTGATAGAGGTGGAGAATTCACATCCGATGAGTTCTTAGGATTCTGTGAGAAACATGGAATTAAGAGGCAGTTGTCTGCTCCTAGGACTCCACAGCATAATGGAGTAGTGGAGAGAAAGAACCAAACCATCCAGGAAGCATCTAGGACCATGATGATGGAAGCAAATGTTCCTCAGATCTATTGGAGAGAAGTTGTCAGCACTGCAGTCTATACTCTCAATCGAGTTCAAATCAGAAGCAATACCGGTAAGACTCCTTATGAACTCTGGTTTGGCATTACTCCCACTGTAAGATATTTTAGAGTCTTTGGTAGCAAATGTTACATCAAAAGAGATGAAGATCTAGGCAAGTTTGATGCTAGAAGTGATGAAGGAATATTCTTGGGTTACTCTACTCAAAGCAAAGCATACCGATGTTATAACAAGAGACTGAGAAAGATGATAGAAAGTACAAATGTGAAGGTTGATGAGGGAATTGAGAAACCCTCAAGTTTTTATGAGTATGATGAAGATGATCAGAATGGTGTTCTGATTCAAGGAGCCCAAGCCTCTTCTAAGAGTCAGATTCAAACTGATCCGGTAAACCAGGAAGAAGAGATGAGTTTCAATGAGCCTGATCAAGAATCAAAAGTGCAAGAAATTCCCAAAGTTCCCAAGTTTATAAGACTAAACCACTCTAAAGATTATATCATAGGTGATAAAAGCAAAGGAGTACAAACAAGAAGGAGAATTGCTCAAGATTCAGAAGAGTATTGTCTGATTTCAAAGATTGAACCTAAGACAGTGAATGAAGCTTGCAATGATGAAAATTGGACTAAAGCAATGAAGGAAGAGCTAGTGCAAATTGAGAAAAATCACACTTGGGATCTTGTTCCTAAACCTAGAAACAAGAATGTGATTGGAACAAAATGGGTCTTCCGGAACAAACTAAATGAAGTTGGTGAAGTAATCAGAAATAAAGCTAGATTGGTCTGCAAGGGTTACTCTCAAATAGAAGGAATTGATTTTGAAGAAACTTTTGCTCCGGTAGCAAGAATTGAAGCAGTCAAATTATTTCTTGCATTTGCTGCCTTCAAAGATTTCAAAGTGTATCAGATGGATGTCAAGTCTGCCTTCCTGAATGGTGACTTGGAAGAAGAAGTGTACATTGAGCAACCGGACGGATTTCAATTGTTTGATCATGGTGATATGGTCTGCAAGTTGAAGAAGGCACTATATGGATTGAAGCAAGCCCCTAGAGCCTGGTATGAAAGATTAGACAAGCATCTTTTGAAGATTGGTTTCAACAAAGGTACTGCTGACAGTAACTTATATTTCAAAATTGATCATGAAAACATCTTGATTGTTGAAGTATTTGTTGATGATATCATTTTTGGAGGAAGAGATAGTATGTGTAAAACTTTTGCAAATCAAATGAAAAGTGAGTTTGAGATGACCATGCTTGGTGAAATGAATTTCTTCTTGGGTCTACAAATCACTCAAACAAAGAAAGGAATCTTCATTTCTTAGACCAAATATGTGAAAGAAATGTTGAAGAAATTTGGGATGGAAGACTCAAAACCAATGAATACTCCCATGGCAACCGGATGTAAGTTAAGAAAAGATGATGACTCCCCTAAGGCTGATCAGACAAAGTATAGGTCAATGATCGCAGGACTGTTGTATCTCACTCAAACTAGACCTGACATTATACAAGTTGTTGGTCTTGTTGCTAGCTTCCAGGCTGATCCTAGAGAATCTCATGTCATGGCAATCAAGAGGATTTTTAGATATCTAAAGGGGACAGTTGAGTATGGTTTGTGGTATCCCAAAGATCATGATTTCTCTCTTCATGCATATACAGATGTGGATTGGGCAGGGGATGTGGATGACCGGAAGAGTACTAGTGGTGGAGCATTCTTTTTGGGGAAGAGATTGGTTTCATGGCTGAGCAAGAAACAAGAGGCAATATCTCTGTCTACAACTGAAGAAGAATATATTATAGCAGTAGGTAGCTGCACTCAAGTTTTGTGGATGAAGTAGATGCTAAGAGATATCAAAGTGGAGTATGAGGAACCTATCACAATCTTCTGTGATAATTCAAGTGCAATAAATATATCCAAGAATCCAGTATTACATTCAAAGACTAAACACATATCTATCAAATTTCACTTTTTGAGAGAGCAAGTGAACAAGAATGAAGTCAGATTGGAGTTTGTGCCTTCCAAGGATTAGATTGCAGACATCTTTACTAAACCTCTACCTAAGGACTCTTTTGAGTATCTCAGGGAGAAGTTAGGGGTTATGGCCCCTCTAGTGATGAACTAAGGTGCACTGAGGTGCATCAGTTTGGTGGATATCACAGTCATATCTCATGGTCCGGATTGATGATGGGGAGCTACTACGAAGGGGGAGCAACAAGTATGATTCTGACGTGTTAAAAATGCAAGTATGTGCCCTTTCCCATTAATGTCAAAGGGGGAGAAAAGACATGTGAAAAACAAGTTGTTTCTAATCAAAGGGGGAGTAGTAAAAGGAGAGAAGACATGTGAATGGTTGTTCCTGATAGGGGGAGTTGTGACAGTAAGGAGAAGTTCTTGTCTTGATGGTCAAAATAGTTTTTCACATCATATGTTTCCATCAATGACAAAGGGAGAGATTGTTGCAAGTATGGGCCTAACTAGTGTTGTCATTGATGTCAACATACTCATGTTGCATTTATGATAAAGATTGGGTGAGCTATGTGCTGAGGATATTGAGAAAATTAGTCGCAATCAGGAACAGTGAAGAACAGTGATGACAGTAAGATAAAAGTCCAAGATAAGAAGAGGATCAAAGGATACTAATTAAAGGGTTTGTAGATATGTGACTTGAGGTGGTCCAGTAGAGATTTTAGAGGTCCGCATGAAGGTATGAATATTTTGTGGCCGATCAAGTAAAACCAGTTCTGGCAGATGTTTAGTGGTGACAAAGTGTTATAGATAGGTCCAGTGAGATCTGGAATTGCATTGTCTTGTTCTGTGGATTTGAGGGAGTGTTGAGGAAGTTTGTGTGATGTGTAAAATCTACTGGTTCATGGATTAAAGGTCTGGAAGTATCCATTCTTTGGTGACAGTGGTGACAGACTGTGCTCCTAAGGTTCCAGATGAAAGAGAGAAGGATTTCAGTATGCAGATGAAGTGCGAATGTTCTTGGTGATTCAGGCAACCTTGTGAAGGTCTTTGGATTGTACCCAGAGTGTGTTAGTGGTCTGCATTGGAGTTGGAGCTCGCTATTGAAGAATAACCTTAGGATGATGGTGTTCTTCCTGAAATAGGTAGACTGGATAAGTTATACATCCTGCGGATGTTCTTGTAGATGTTTTCCGACTTAGATGATCATTCCTAAGTTGATGACTTGTATAAATAAGGGATTGCGAAGTCATTTCAAAGTTGTCCTTGTAGAGATGAGTATGTGGTAGTGAGGAGGAGAGCGAAAGGCAGAGCAAAAGTATTAAGCCTAAATGGAACTGATTCAAGCATGGTGAAGATACTATTCTCTGGTTCATGTATGTGATATTTATTTCTTTGTAGACAGTGTGTCTTTTGTAGGCAGTGAGCCTCTTGTGAATAGTGTGCTCAGGCAGTGAGCCCTAATTGGCATGTGCCATTTGTTCTTTCTATTCTTCTAACAAAGAATACATTCTTGGGTTAATCACCCCATGGTTTTCCCCTTAACCGGGTTTTCCACGTCAAAAATCTTGGTGTCTCATGTGTTGATGTGTTTCTACTCTTGATTTGTTGCATTGTGCTTTTATGATTAATTTACTATTAAGATGCTAAATAACAATGTGGAGTTAAGTGTTTGAAAAGAAGGAAATTGTATACAACTGATTCACCCCCCCTCTCAGTTGTCAGCCCTAAATCTAACATTGGTGTCCCAAAAGAAGAAGACTCCAATACAGTTGTCATCAAATGTAAACCATCACCTACCTTTGAGAAGAAACACCTCCTTGATCAAGATGTGCTCGAAGACATATCGTCATGGTTATATAAAGATTAAGAAATGAAACAAGAAGCCCCCACCATACCAATAGAAATATATGGCAAAGGGTCAGAGATTGTCAAAAACATGGGCTACAAAGGACAAGGCAGCATTGTCCTTCATGAACAAGGGATCATAGAACCAGTTCAAGTGACAAGAAATTATTATACTCAAGGGTTAGGATATGGACAAAGGCAATGTATCCTCACTAGTGGTGAATGTATCTTAGTCGAGGTTGCTACAGTTTCCCCTGAAGACGATAACATCAACAAAGTAGGCCATCAAGACTCCTTTAGTGACTTCACCAAATTCTTCGAATCATCCATATGCACCATATACATTGCCACCACCTTAGCATCCTCATCCAATGATGCCCCTCGTATACCCAGACCTCATAGACTGGGACCAACAGGGACCTCCCGTCTTAGACATAGCACAAAATGATGAAGCAATCGCTGAAATGGGGGTTAGAGATCACTTCCCCCTGGGAGATCATAGAACTAGATACATTATGGAACTTGATATGGTTGCTTATTTCAGGGAGACAACCCATGCTTCTAGTTGCAAAAATATAAAAATCAAACATGGGTTTGATGGTGAAAACTGCTCCACGGCAGTGTTAGATCCCAAAAAAGTAAAAATAAAGGACGTATCTCCTAGTGAAAACCTCCACGAGGCACTACAAGATGGAAGCATGGGCCTCCCTGAGATAGAGAAGGTATATCCTGATAGATCACCCATCCTTGTGGAGCCGGCTTAAGAAATGAATCTTGGGATAGAAGAAGAGCCAAAAATCATCTTCAGGGAAGAATCTCTCAACGCAACAGAGTAGGAAAACTTCTTAGCATTCCTTAAATGCAGAAACTACAACTTTGCATGGACCTATGCAGACATGCCAGGGTTAGACCCTGCCTTGGTCATCCATCACCTTGCAATGCGGCCTGATGCAAAACCAATGAAAGAGAAACTAAGAAAGATGAACCCTCAGGTTGCCCTCCTAGTAAAAGTAGAATTTAAGAAACTACTGGATGTGGGGTTCATTCGACCAATTGACTATCCTGAGTGGGTTTCCAACTTGGTGCCAGTAGTGAAACCTGATGGGCGAATCCATTGATGCACTAACTTCTGAGACCTTAACAAAGCTTGCTTGAAGGATGACTTCCCCCTACCAAACATTGACATGATAGTGGATCTTATGGCAAGACATGAGATGTTATCCCTGATGGACGGCTTTTTAGGGTATAATCAAATCAGGATCGCAAAAGAGGATCAACATAAGACAGCCTTTATTTGACCATGGGGGACATACTGTTGGGTGGTGATGGCTTTTGGCCTAAAGAATTCCGGAGCCACTTATCAATGAGCCATGACTGTCATCTTCCATGATCTTTTCCACCACATCATAGAAGACTATGTGGATGACTTGCTAGGAAAATCAAAGACAAGGGAAGAACACCTGGATGTGTTAGCAAAGATCTTTGACTAAATGGAGCAATATAATGTTCCCCTGAATCCAAAGAAATGTGTCTTTGGGGTCACCTCCAAAAAGCTTTTGGGGTACATAGTCTCTAGAAGAGGAATTGAGGTAGATCCTGCAAAAGTCAAAGCCATCATTGAAATGCCTCCTCAAAAGATACTAAAACAACTACGAAGTCTGCAAGGGAAACTCCAGTCCATTCAACAGTTTATTGGTTAACTTGCTGATAAATGTTAACCTTTCCAGCATCTACTTAGAAAGAATACAACTTTTGTTTGGGACAATCAGTGTCAGGCCGCCTTTGACTAGTTGAAAGAATACCTAGCTAATCCCCCTGTTCTGACTTCGCCAAGGCAAGGAGAACCCCTTCTATTATACATCTCATCAACAGAAACAACTATAGGGGCCTTATTAGCACAACACGATGAACAAGGGCAGGAAAGAGCCATATATTATATCAGCCGCACCTTGATATCCTATGAGCTAAACTATACACCAATTGAATGAGCATGCCTAGCCCTAGTCTTTACTTCACAAAAGTTAGGACACTACATGCTCAATCACAAAACTAAGCTCATCGCCAAGATTGATCCACTAAAATATCTGCTAAATAGAGCTGCTCTTACTGGGAGAATGGCAAAATGGGTCATGATCCTCAGTGAATTTGACATTGAATATACTGAGAGAAAGGCTATCAAAGGATAGTTTATCACTGATCAACTCACTGAAGCACCTATTCCTACAGAATATCCTACACTGGCAAAGTTCCCTAATGAAGCCATCTTGACAATAGCACCGGTAATAGAAACATGGAAAATTTACTTCGATGGGTCATATACACACAAAGGCATGGGGGAAGGCATTTTGTTTGTTACCCCTCAAGGTGACACCATCCCTAAGTCATTTAAAATTACATTTCCATGTACAATAATGTGGCAGAGTATGAAGCACTCATCACAGGCCTCCGAATGGCTATCAAATGAAAAATTAAGAAGCTGACAGTGTATGGTGACTCCCAACTCGTCATCCGGCAAGTAAACAATGAGTACAAGACTAAGGATGATAAACTCTTGCCTTATAAAAAAGATGGTCGATGACTTTAAAGACTATTTTGATGACATCCACTTTGAACAAATCCCAAGGCTAAACAACAAAGCTGTAGACGCCATGGCAACAATCGGATCTCTGGTCGATATGAAGAAAGATAGAAAGAAGTGTGAGTTCCTAATAGAAGAGCTCCCTATTCCAGCATATGACGTTCCCTAGTCAGAGCTAGTATGTGAAATTGTTGGTCCCTTATCCCTGTGGTATCAAGAAACTTATTTATACCTCCATGATAACATCATCCCTCCTAACCTATCTGCCTCACAACAAGAAACTTTCATCTGCCGAGCCTCTTGCTTCACCATTATAGGAGATACCCTATACAAAAGGAGTCTTAATGGCATGCTTTTACGATGTTTAGACTCTAGGGAAGCTGAAGTGGCCTTGCAAGAGGTACATGAAGGCATCTGTGGGGCACATTCAAGTGGACCTATTCTAGCTAAGAAAATCCTGAGGACTGAGTACTATTGGCCAACCATGGAACGAGATGCCTACTAGTTTGTAAAGAAGTGCCTGCCATGTCAACAACATGGAGATCTCATTCATGAACCAGCACAAGAATTCTAGCGAATCACGACACCATGGCCTTTCTCACATTGGGGACTCGACCTCATAGGGAAAATCCACCCACCATCATCCAATGGCCATAAATTCATAATCACTGCTACCAAATACTTCACTAAGTGGGTGGAAGCAATACCACTCACCTTCACCACTGGAACACAGATATACAAGTTCATACTCCATTACATCATATGTCATTATGGCATCCCCCATTCCATCATCATCGACAATGGAAAACCATTCAAGAACTAGGAAGTCCGCACTTTGTGCGAGAAATTCCAAATCCAACACCACTTCTCCACTCCATATTACCCTCAAGGTAATGGTTAAGCAAAAGCTTCAAATAAGACTATCCTCCGCATTCGAAAGAAGACGGCTAATGAAGCTGGCTGTGATTGGCACCTTCAGCTCAATCCTGCCCTATGGGCCTATCGTACAAGCATCCATACACCCACAGGAGGCACTTCGTATTCCCTTGTATTCAGATCCAAAGCCCTTTTACCTATTGAGGTCGAGCTCCCATCTTTAAGAGTATCTCTACAAAACATACTCATCGATGAGGAATACCGAGTCACAACGTTGCATGACCTAGAATTACTGGATGAGAAATATCTAGATGCCTTGAACCATCTACAGGCCTATCAAAATCGCCTCAGAAGAAGCTATCACAAGAAAATCAAGAATAAAAAATTTGAAGTAGGCGACCTTGTCCTTATGGAAAACCAGAAAAATTTGCAGGAGCACCCTAAGAAAGGAAAATTTGAACCTAATTGGTTAGGGTCTTATGTCATCACAGCTAGCTACGGATCATGAGCATACCAACTTGCAACACCTGAGGGGTAGCCTTTGGATGAGCCTATGAACATTCTGCATCTGAATAAATTCTATGCATAACCCATTGAGTATCCCAAAATAAAAATTAAAAAAAATAAAAAAGTCAAAAAAAACCCGAGTGCAATAAAGACTTCCAATGGTGAAAATCACTTCAGTGATGCCTTGGATTGGTACCATGGTGAAAACCTGTTCCAGGCGCCATGTGTAGTGGCCGATTCTACCATCTCATAAGTCCTCTTTCCATCACAAACACTCCATGCCAAAATCACCTTCCATGGCTTGGAATTTGGAAACATCAATCACCCACCCCACATCTCCCCACCCAAGGCTATCATTGCAGTATAATGATCCTTTCAAGCTTCCTTTTGTACAACTAAAATCAAAAAATCCAAAAACAATAGAAAATCAAAAAATAAAAAAATAATACAAAATCCAAAAAATACCCCAAAAAAGATCGATTGTATAAATACCTAAGAAAGATACAGTACCTGAATAAACACCTTCTAGAACCAAATTGATAAGAATCTAAACATATGCCACCGACTCTCTACAAATCAACCATCCCCATGCAATTCCCACCTCATCACCCAAGTTCATCATAGATTTCTTTTAGATTTTGTTAACGATTCACTACAAATCACCCCACCCCATACATCGATCCATAACAGTACTCTCTGCAACTCACAAGAATCAACATCCATCAACCCTTAGCATCACACCCATCCTAAACCATTCCCCCATCATCAAGTCTTGCCATAACTATATATTCATCTCACCTACATCTTGAAAGTACCTTGATCCCGTGGACACAGGGTATGTAGGCAGTCTGGAATATGAAGGAAGTATCCAATACCCAGGTACATAAGATGCACCCATCTAACCCATTTGGATGGTCCCTATTTATTGAGCTTGCTAGACCCAACAAATGATACACATGCTAGGTATATGCTTGAAACAAGGTGCGTAACGCAAAAATCATCAATCAACATACCACCTATAAGTCAACACATGGCTTGACTATACTTTTGCCCATCTTCCCAAAATTATTCAACGACTTCCAACCGATTCACATCCTAGGATATATCATTCCTACAATGGACAAAAATCTATCATCTTATCAACACTTATCTTGGAAAGAGAACACAATGGTTGTCTGTATCTTTTTGTTAGTCTTTTTGGTTATTGATTTTTATTTTTTGTCTTACCCCTAGTCACTTCCAAAGCTACCTTGATCTCATTATATCATAGTATGCGGTGGATAGCACTTGGAGTAGACATAGTCATTGTTTCTGTATGTTGTGCTTGTGGGTTGGTTTCATTGACTCCAAGGATAGTATTAATATCCTGAAGCCTGGGTCAGTTCTAGCATGGTGTGCCTCATTTACATATACAAGCAACAATACCTTATATGTACTATGAACATCAACGGCTATGAGTCCCCTTCCTTGGCTAGGCAAGGTTATACTACCTTGAGCATCCATGACATCAAACTATTGTTTATGGGTCTAGTCCATGCAATCGTGGGATATATACATCAACACTTAGGTCATCTCATACCTTTGTGGAATGTATCCTATATTTCTATAATAAACTAAGAAATTTTCTCAATTAACTTTATGCAACTACTATTACTAGATAAAAATCATCCTTCTAATCATATATTCAACCATACTATCTGGGCCTAGATTTCATAATCCCCCCTAGTTTCCCCCCCCAATCTTCTCACTAATCCCACTCATCCTACTTATTTTCACCTAACACATCCTGAACCAAAATAAATCCCCCTCAATGACGTGGTGTCTCATGACCTAACAATTTCCTCATCCCCCATCCCACTCCCTCCCCAATCTAGCCAAAACTAATCCTACCCTTACCCAATCCATAAACCCTTATCCTCTCCCCACCTATTTCCCTACCACTAAGGCCCACCACCTAGGGTTGAACAAAAACATCATGTGTATCAGGACTTAATCATCGTATATATCATTACATTGCATATCATACTCATTTAGTTGCATTTCATAACCATTTAGTTTCATCTTATAATCATTTAGTTTGCATTTCATAATCATTTAGTTTCATCTTATAATGATTTAGTTTTCATTTCATAATCATTTAGTTTCATCTTATAATCATTTAGTTTGCATTTCATAATCATTTAGTTTGCATTCATAATCATTTAGTTTGCATATCATAATCATTTAGTTTCATTAGCATAATCATTTAATTTGCATATCATAATCATTTAGTTGCACATTCATATTCCCATTGACATACATAATATGTGTTTATGAAGACAAGCATATATGTTCATTTCATTACATTTTGCATCCATAATAAATGTTTATTAATCTAAACATTTATTTGCATTTTACATCCACATTATAATCCATAATCACAAACATGCATATACCTACACAAATAAACCATCATTACATATATCATATTACATCAATAGGTACATCCACAACATCAACATAATACATCTCATAAACACAACACATCCATAGTATCTCATAAAATCATCGCATCATCATAATATGCATAATCCATAAAACATATTGCATCCATCAACATAAACATCATCATAATCATATAAAATCATAAAAAACAAACATGTAGGCCATCAAAAATCATCAACTCATATATCATCATTGCAAAAATGTACATCGCTCATATATACATCAAAAAATATGTCATGGTACAATGCCTCCAAGGGCCAAAATGATACGACTATCAACCCTGGATAGTGGAGCCTGACTCAGTAGGGGATCCTGGTTGTGGCTGTGGTCCTCACTGTGGTTATGGCTAGGGCTGTACCTGTGTAGCTTGCTGTGGCACTTGTGATGGGGGACCCATCAGCTGCTGAACTGACTGAATCGATTTAGATTTGTGTGACCTAGACATCTGAGACCAACTACGCTAATTGTAGCTCAACATGCGCTGCTCTGCAGGCACTACCGCCTGATATGCAGCCTAATAATAATTAGCCCGTCCTCTAGCCTCTAGCAGCTATCCCTATACCTGAGATAGTTGTGTTTGCATTAGTGTCAAAATTGGCCCCATGCTTGCACCTGTGGCCACCCCCTGTAAATTGGCCACCATATCCTCTACCTGTCGAACCCTCAAGAGTACAACATCCCGCTCACCTGTCAGAGTGGCTATCTCACCCTGTGCCTGGCCTAACTATGCCTGTAGTACACCCACTTGTCCATCTACACCACCTAGTAGTGCAGCCATGCCCCGCAACTGCACTAGCTTAGCATCACGGCTCTGTAAAGCCTCCTGCAGGCTAGCAACCTATCCCTGCAAGGTCTCAATCTCCTCCTCCTCTCCACTCCAAGGCCACCAACGAGATGAAAGCTCTCAAGGCATCGAAGCTCCACTTGCCCTTGAAGTACCTGCCTCTAAACTAGGAACCTATTGTCCTGCTGTAACGGCTTGCTGCCACCACTGCTGCTGTGATACCTGTGGTGGGGGAAGAACCTCCCTACCTATCCTCTATTGTCCCCCACACTGCCGAGGTGCCCTCTACCTCGGCACCTCTCCTATCTGAACTTGCTCAATAGGTACCTGGTGCACAGGTACCTACTGCCGCACCTACTGTTGGGGAAACTACAAACTACCACCTACCTACCCCTCTCCTCTGAGCCCAACCTGTCCAGCGGCTGCTACTACCAATACATCCATTGGCTTCCCATCTCCTCCAATCTCCCTCTCCTCCCCATCTCCTCCAATCTCCATAAGGTAGTCTGTAATAATCTCCTCTCCCTCCTTTAAGAAATCATCATCTCCATTAGAATCCTCATCCCCATCCTCCTCCAACTCCTCCTCCCCTGATGCTACTGCCTTCTTTGGGGAGACTACCTCCTCTATAGGATTTGTGAACCGTGTAGGGTACCACATCTACCACCACATCTCATAGGCAGGAGTAGTGCCTGCATCCCTAACCTCACTCTGGTAATCCCATATCAATGGCTCCAAATTTGCAAAGTCCTCTAAAGCAACCCGGGGCTGTATGGCCAGAGGCCAATAACGTGCATCTCGATGGCTCTGTGCAAAAATCACCATAGGCTGCAGAACACCCTATCGTAGCCTAAACTACTACATAACTTGCGATGGTAGATACATATCAATAGTATGGTCCCCTTGACCTATCAGGTAGCGTTACTGGAATGTGTAGGGCATATGAACATTGTCATCTGGCCAGGGCTCCACTCTGATGTATGGTCACCAGGTAACCTGAATCACGTCATCCAAAACTCGTTTCCAATATCGAACCTACCCGGTATATGTATACTCTGTATCTTGATACAAAAAAATATAGGCCTCAAAATGATGGTGATAGTACCCACATCTTAGCTGAGTAATTGAAATATGCTCCCAAATCCATACATGAAGCAAAGTAACTCTGGCTGATAGAGTTGAATCACGATGATAAATAACTGTATGCATCTCATGATAAAGCTCCACCAACATCACCGGTCCCCAAGCATACACTATCTCATGTTAGACCATCCCTTTAATGACCTCTCCCCATCCAACTAGAAATCCCCTACCTATCTTATCTAGCATCACTACACCCTTGATTAATGCACACAAGAATAAAGCAAAGTGATCTGCACCTGCCACCACTGTCCCCTCATAGCTCATCTCCCTCCTATCCGCTAATAAAATAATGTGATTGTGGCCAAATACTCTAAGTAAGGCCCTCCATCCCCTCCTTATGTCATATGTCACCCGCTGACCATGAATCGATATCTTGAGGATGCGATAAACATCCTTAAGAGTGATGGTGATCTTGCTAGTAGGAAGCAAAAATGAACAAGTCTCTGGGTGATATCACTCTACAACAGCCGTAATCAAAGCTTTATGAGCTCGCAGCACTAGCATCGATGTAGTGGTCAAAAGCCTTAACCTTGCTAGTCGGGTCTGGGTGGCATCATCGAAGTGATCAAATAACACCATCACAGCCGGAACGCGTTGCTCTTGTGAGGACACTATAAATGACGTCGTATCCTGCATCCACAGTTTTCTTGTCAAAACCTACCTATTCTTCCAAAATCCACCCTTTGAAAGCCAAAACATTTTTGGCACCACAATAGGCAACCTTTTGCGCCAATCCTAAACTTGGAGCCACTATTGCCTCGCATGGCGTTAATCTAGAAGATAGCGCCACTGTGCAGCCTCCTTGTACCATTCTGGAACAAAGCGCCATAATACAGTTTGGCACCAATTTGAGAAATGACACCACTACTCTGAAAAGTGTCGATACAGAACATCACACTAGTAGCCAACAAAGCGCCAATCCGAAGGATGGTGCTGCTTTGCAACATAGTGCTAATCACTAAGATAGCGCTATTCCCAGACCAATTTGGCGCCAATGCGCCAAATTCCTACCCAGCGCAACATTGCACTAAAACAGAGGATGGCGCCAAAATGATAAGCATTTGGTGCCAATCCCTCTCTTTTCTACCCTAACAGATAGCGCCAATCTAGAGGATAGCGCTAATCCGCTGCCCTTTTTGTGCTGCGCAATCTTGCGATAGCACCAAAACCCCATAATCCTAATTCTTGAAATAAAAAATGTGATAAAATAAAAAAATGACAAAGCTAAGGTTAAGGCCTACTTGGGGTCCAGCCTCTGGTGCCCGGCCATATGCTAAAAAATGCTCAGAAATGTGTGTGTATTGCAAGAACATGGGATTGCGGTCCACCATCTCCTCTTCGCTCCTTCTTCTCAATGACTCAATGTGTGCAAATGTGGCACTCTTAGGGCCCACTATTCTAAATATAGTAGGCCATGTCATCCCTCCATGTAGTTTTTCTCCCCTAGGGTGCAGATCACAACCATTTTTTCTCGTTCTTCTTCCTATCAACGCGATTTCCTATCCACTATCCAAATTTCACTTTTGTTTCATCCTTTCGAGAGATCGCCTGAAATTTTTTTAATTTTATTTTTCATTGATCTCTCAAGGGGGCATCCATCACTCATTCCATTCCTTCCCGGTAACTAGGGCATATTTTTCTTTAACTTGACACCACTTCCCTACTAGGTCTTGACACCACGTCAAAGAGGGGCAAATGTAGACACCTAAAAATATCTTTATCATCAAATTGACTCCCAACCTCCCTAAACATACCTATTTCCCTTCTAAACAATTAATTAAATTTTTATTTAATTAATTATCCTTTCATCACATAATTTTTCATCATTCTATCTCCAACAATTGGATTAATTTTATTAATTCAATAGTTCAACCTTAGCCAATTAATTAAATAAATATGCAATATTTATTTGGTTAATTTCCCCCTTCTCACTAAACCCAATTAATTAGTTAAATCATGTTTAACTAATTAATTCAGCCTATTAATTAACCTATCCCTACCCTAGGTAATTAAATAGTCATTATTTAATTGCCTATCCTAGCCTTAGGATTGATTAAATAAATCCTTATTTAATCAATCTTAACTTCTCACTAATCAATTTACTAATTTATTCTAGCCATATTAATTAGGTTAATCACCTTGATTAATTTGGTCAAACCCTCATTAACACTTCTCCCCACATCCCATGAATAAAAAATTGATTTCCATGCCACATAAATCAATTTTTAATACACATTTGTCATAATCCTCATTAAATACCTCTTACACCTCTTACACATGTCATAACTCATTAATACCCACTCTTTCCCAAATGAATTTTTAAATTCATTTCACCCTTCCCCATGTGAATTTTTAATTCACAAATAATCCATTAATCTCCACCTCATTTATGAACCCCTCTTCCCAAGATGAATTAAAAATTCATCTTTATTCCTAGCACTCTATTTTCCAAGATGAAATATAGGCCCTCCACATCATCTTCATCCTCCACCATTGATCTCTCAAATTAATCTCAACCATTGGATCAAAATCTCTTCAAAATGCTTATAAATACAACATCCTCCAAGCCATTTGATCATCCAATTTCTAAGTAATGTTATCATGCCAAAAATTCTCTTGAGCTAGCTTGTGAGTTGCATATTAAATTGAGCATTTCACATTGAATCTATTATCTAGGGTATATCTAGGAGCTCTTGGGTGCATGCTTCTACCACCCTACTTGGATTGGTGAATCTTGGTGAGGTATAAGGCTTGTTTTATGCTTTTATTTTATGTTTTTCATCTCATCTAGTTTTTACTAATCACAATACCCTTTAAGTAGCCCTTTAGATGGATCCAATGGATGAGTAGGTTGAAGAGCTTGATTATATTAGAATTAAAGAAATTTCTTGAAGAACTTATTATATTAGAATTACATAAATTTCTTGAAATTTGTTTCAATTCAACTCCTGACCTTGTTGTGTATTTCTCGTATTCAAATCTCTTCCACATAATTTCTATTGACTGATCAATATTTTTGATCAAAACAAGCTTCTTCAAATCTCCACAATTTACACAATTATTTTTGATACATTGCACATTGAATTCATCAGAACCTTCTATTTTTTCACATAAGATAGACTTCATAAATTGTGTTGTACATGCATGGATGATAACATTTGGATGAGTCATTGCCATAAATTTTTTATATGGTTGAAGGTGTAGATGAAATTCAACATGATTCTAACAACAACAAGTTTCACGTACTTTATTTATGCGTACAAAACATGGACACAACTTTTTAAACACCCTTTGAGATATCTTTACCTGTGGAAATTCTTGTTTGATTGCTTCAAAACATGAACACTATGTGTTGTATCTACAAAATGTTTTGGATGAGGATACTTTTTACCATCTTCACCTGTTATTTGTATAATATCCCTTCTATTAGAGGAAACACAAGAGCGGTTGATCCAATATTCAATGACTTGTTTCTTCACATCTTCTGGGATTGTATCTTTTTTGGGAACCCTAACAATTTTTACCCAATTTTTTTCTACGTTTTCATTAAGCTTATTTATCTTTGAAATATATTTGAGAACAATTCTCTTGGATACATGAAGTAACTTTCTAATTGCTTTCACTTGTCTCATATGTGATAGTTTTTTACTTGAAATCATAGTCATCAATGCCTTGTGTGCCACACTTAAATCACTTATTCTACTTGTACTTTGAATATAGTTCAAACCTTCTTGTAAGTTTTCAACTATTATTTGTTTTTCTAGATTTGTTTTTTCCTCCCTATTATCAACCCCTAGCAACTCCAAAATAGGGGTCATTTCTTTTCACCTAAATAACTTTGCACATAATTGTGCTCTTCCAATTAGAGATTTGTCTTCAAAAAATTCATCCCAAATTCTTTTGGAATGCAATTTTATTATACTTTCAGGTAACATGTCCTTGGGTGAAATCTTACTAAAAAGAACATCTTCATCTAAATCCACTAGATTTTCCATATCCTTAAAATAAGTTGTGTCGTCAATTTCCTCCTCGGTCACACTGTTTTCTACATCTTGTTCAATTTCTTCTTCATTTTTTTGAAACCCAAGATGTTCTTCCTCTTGTTCATTAGTAATTTGATCTTGTGCTTCTTGACTATGTTCAAGCAATCCTTCTAAAGTTGAATTTCTCTCAATTCTTCTTCTTAGATTTTTAGCTTTTTCATACCTTGTTCGATAAAAAATCCTTGACCTATTCCTTTTGTTCCCCATCACAAATTAGCTTTTAGTTCGTGCCTGCTCAAATATGTATATGTGAGGGCAAGGTCAACTAGTGTCCAAGTGGTAAACTTATAGCTTGTATATTATAGTTTAACTAATACAATGAATAGTCTTTATCTAAGAGTTTGAATAAACTATTTGAATGTTACACACTCATGTGTAAGGACAATTTAAACTTAGGAGAGTTCTAATATTCGTACATGATTCTTGTTGTTAGGTGGAATGGTTGTACTTGACTACTTCATGCAAGGAAGGTCTAAATTAGATGAATAAATAGTCATTTTTGGTTGACATGTTGCTTGATTTAACATATGGATTTAAGTATTTAATGAATGGTCTTTATCTAAGTTTTAATAAACTTATTGAATGTTGCACTCGTGCATGTAATGACAAATTAAACTTAGGAGAGGTGTCTAATATTGAGATTGGGATTATCAATTTGAAGAGCTCCTTTTAGTATAAATTTAGGTTTGGGATGAACTTCACACAAAGGATGGGACATAGATGTTGTAGGTTCCATAATGAATTTATCAAACCAACTTTGATGTTTGTATGTGGGTGTTGGATCTAGGATTAGGTGATGTCTTGGATGGGGATTTTGATTGGATGTGGATGGAGTTGAATTTATATATCTAGGATGATGTCCATGAAATTGGATTGGAATAGTGGATTAAAATCTGGATTATGGATGCAAAATGGATAGAGGATGGATTATGATGTGGATTAAATAGATCTAACAAATGGATGAGAGATGAATAGGATTGTATTAGGATAGTGGATTTTGATGTGGATTATGGGTGATAAATGGATGAAATATTTTTATGATAAGGATGAATGATAGGATTGGATGAGGAGTATGTATTATATTTAGGTTTTGGTTTTTCAATTTTGTATATATAACTCTTTTACACAAAGGGAGAGACAAGAAAAATAACCTATACTACTCAGGTGGGAGTGTTTGGTCTGTGAGCTCACCAATATGCTAATCTTGTTCGTATATAGTGTCGGCCCAATGTTTCAGAGCGCTAACTATGAAGGATTGGGACCGTACCCATAGCCCACTATACCATCTCCAAGAATGCATGGGTTGAGTAACTTCTTGGGATAACCACTTACCGGTGCATCACACGTTACAAATGACCAATGGGTTCCTAATCTAGGTTTAAACAAGGCTCAACTAAGGGAGTCCTCAATATACCTTCTATTATTTGAGGCCCAAATCTGTGATACAAGGGTGCTGTCTGAGGCTTGGGTATTGGTGGGATGAAACCACCTCACTTCACGGTGTGCTTAAAACACACAACCACTTAGCCAAAAAATGACAACTCCCCCTTGGAATTTATATAGCCTGCCAAAACACGGGCTTTGGCCAAGTGCTTGGTGATGAAATCCAAGTCGCTTAAACCCCTAAAAAATAAAAAATAAAAATCCAAATCATTTCTAATTTCCAAGATCGTCTTATGACGCAAGGAAAGAACATACACAGATATGGATGGTGGAAGTTCACATCAACACAGATGGATGATGTAGATCTAAGATTGTTAATTGTCCTTTTAAATTTATTTTTTGTTAATTTGTATTGCATATTTTTTATTATTAATATAAGAGTCTTTTTGTATAGTATTTATCAATTTTTATAAACCCTAATTAACAAAAATCAATAAAATTAAAAACCCTAAGTTAAAAAAATAATCAAAACCCACTTTAAAAAATCAAAAAATAAAACTCTACTTTAAAAAATTAAACCCTAAAATATAATTTAAAAAAAATTAAACCTAAAACTAAATCGATTAAACCCTAATCAAAAAATTCAATTAATCTATACTAATTCTTAATATTGTTCTAAAAAAACAATAAAAACATATACCTATTAATTTTTAAGTTTTTACTGTGTGCCCTTTTGTTAATTTTTAAATCCCGTTGTTGTTTGTACGAGACCTGTATGAAAAAATAATAACCTATACAAAAAATAATTACTTTTAAAAAATTAATTATATAAAATAGTTCTAGGTGGAACCTTATTGGTCGATAAGAGCTCACCCCTATTGAATTCGCCCTGGACAGTTCTTCCCAGAATCTTACCGGGTGGAACTGTACCTCCCGGTAAGGTTCCAGGCGAAACTGTCTATGTGGCATCCTATGTGGCTATCCACTCCCTTCCCCACAATTTTAAAAAAATTTCATCTTCTGCTACAAATTTCTACCATTAAAGTACATTTTTAAAAAAAATGATGAATACCCTTTTATAGTGCTCAGAATGTAGATTGTAGAATTTTTTTTTCATATTTAGATTAATTTTACTATATATTTTTTTATATTTATTGTAAGTAGGTTTTTCCATTGAACATGAAGCTTATTAGAAATTAGAAATAAATAGGCAACATATTCAAAAAAATTGAAAAATATATGGGTCACTAGAGAATGGAATCTTCTCCAAGAGGGTATTTTTAAAAAAATATTATATAATGTAAAAAAGTTGACATCCCATGGAAACTACTATGTTCTGATTAAAATTGACTTAAAATTTTTTTAAAAAAATTATTTATCAAAAATTAATTTTTTTTCAATGTACTATATATTTGAATTGGCTAATTAGGGGAAAAAATTAAAGGAAAAAAAATAATTTTGCTATATTTTTCTTGATGACCCATCAATGTCACTCTTTTTGATTAATATCAATATTTTGAAATTTATTAATTAAATTTATAAAAAGAAATCCGCCTATTTTAAAAAATTATAAGCATAAACTACAATAGAAATTCTACATTTCATTAGTTTATATCATTTTAAAATTCAAAACATACATATGACTTTTTTAATGTTTAAGTTGGAAAAATATGTTTTTGTTGGTCGTTCCCTTTATAAAAGTATGACACAGTTATGAACTTTCACCCAATTATGGGCATGACATTAGGTATCAGAGCATGGCTTACAAACTCTGGGAACTCTGGGTTAAGAATTTGAGTAGTAACAAATTAAATTTTATCATGGTTATCCAGGATGTCACATAGGGTTAGGAGATCATGCCCTCAATCTAGTGCTTTAGGTGGAGCACGATCACATGAGGAATGGTCTGAGTCATATCATTTTGAGAGTATTGACCAGGATAGGTAGCACGAGTTTGGGCCTCAAATTCTTCAGACCTTACAAGTTCTAATGGGTGTGATTGAGGAGAGATTACCACCAGTCACAGGGGCACCTCAAGAGGATTAGCCTGTGGTGGGCGAGCATATACCGAGGTCCCGTGAGTAGAGTAGGAGTCCCCCACATGTATCAAAGGTGCATGTGGCGGAGGTTGAGGATGAGTCAGTTCATATTCCCCTACCTCGACCTGTCCGGCCATAAATAGATCTAGAGGCAATACCGAGGGCTTCATGAGACACTGGGGTTTAGATTCAAGAGTTGCTTCATCTGCATCCCCCTACCTTTTTTGGAGCCACCGACGGGGTGAGTCCGAGTCTTGGTTACTTAGCCTAGACCAGTGCTTCAAGTTGTGACCATATGGGAGCAACTTGAAGGCCAGGTTTGTGATACATCAGTTGAGGGGATCCACTTCTACCTAGTGGTAGTAGGAGGAGTGAAAGAATCATATCTCATTGGACACACTTTCATGGGACACCTTCTTGGAGTGCTTCAGAGTACGTTACATTTCAGAGCACTTTTGACAGAGACGCATTGATGAGTTTCATGATTTACTACAGAGAGGTGTTACAATGGCCCAGTATGAGAGCAGGTTTCTAGAGCTCCTATAGTATGTAGACTATATTTAGGATGATAAATTTCTCGTCAACCATTTTATTAAGAGCCTCAACCCTAGCATCTTAGGACCAGTACACACGGCCAACCTAGAGGACCTTAAAGGTGATGTGGAGAAGGCCTTGATAGTAGAGAAGGTTCATGGGAGGTCCCAATAGTCATGAGAGCAATTTTGAAACTGCCACTAGGGACAACAAGATCAAACTTTCCATCCATCTACCCATCACTTGAAGGGGAGTTTAGGTTCTCCTTGGGACCTCAGAGAGCATCCCAGTGACAACAGTAGCACTAACAGAGATAGAGACCCAGACAGCAGCTGAGACCACAAGGTAGTCACACTAGATTATTAACCTCATAGGGATAAGAGGCCACAAGGACAATAGGAAGGACCATTTCATGCTCACCAGTCCTTTAGGGGAGGACCCAATAGCACTAACAATGTTGGGTGATCCTAGTTTAGCAGGACCCCACCCACGCAGGGTAGATGAGAGGACCTTATTTTGTGTGTGGGGGTACATGACACCTAGCTAGAGGGTGCCACAAGGATTTGGAGTAGGTGGGCCTTGCTCGGGGGGGTCCAAATAGATAGTTAGTGATATGGGTAGGACCCATAGAGTTTTTGCGGCGGTCAAGAACCATTAGGCCGACTACTAGGCCATGATCATTGAGGTGCCAAGTATGACTGGTGATATACTTGTTAGTGTTTTGTTTGATTTTGGAGCATCTACTTCTTTTATATCTCCATCCATAGTGGAACATTGTAGGCTAGTGGCATCTAGAAAAGATGATAGATGGGAGATGAATTTAGCTTCACGAGCTAGAGTTGTTGTGGATTCAATGGTGAGAGGTTGTCAATTAGCTTTTGGGACTATTACCACATACGTGGACCTTCGACTTACACCCTTGAGGTCTTATGACTTAGTTCCTGGTATGGACTGGCTTCATGCACATCAAACCAAGATTGATTGCTGACATAAGGTGATTGAGTGTCTTGATGACCTTGGCATGACAGTAGTATTATCAGGAGTGCAGAGACCCATATCTATTCATATTATATTTGCTATGTAGATGAAGTGGAGTATGCACCCGAGGGATGTCAGATGTTCGCCATTACCATTAGTGATAAATCAAAGGGATCGATAGAGATATCCTTGTATGACCACCTTTTATAAGAGAGTTTGCAGTCATTTTCCCTTTAGAGTTGATAGGGATGCCACCTCACCGTGAGGTGGAATTTCACAATGATTTGGTACCAAGAGCACAACCAGTTTCTCAAGCACCTTACATGATGACAACCCAGGAGCTTAGTGAGCTCAAGATTCATCTAGAGGAGCTTTTAGAGAAGGGAAACATCCATCCTAACATCTCACCTTCGGGTGCGCCAGTCATTCATTAAGAAGAAGGACGAGTCCCTTCGTCTATGCATTGACTATAGACAATTCAACAAATTAATGATAAAAAATAGTTATGATTTATTGATCAGATGAGGGGAGCTAGAGTGTTCTCCAAGATAGACCTAAAGTCTAGCTACCATTAGTTGAGGATTTTTGACACCGATATTTAGAAGAGAACTTTCTAGACTTGATACCACCACTATGAGTTTACTATGGTGCCTTTTGGATTGACTAATGCTCCTGCAGTGTTCATGAGTTTGATGAACAATGTATTTTGAACTTTCTTGGATTGATTTGTTTTGATTTTCCTAGATGATATTCCACTACCTTAGCTTCCTTAGACGTAGGACCCCATGAGACTTTTACTTTCTATTTATCAATCTTCTAAGCTTCTTTTCCACTGCAAAATTCCCTCAAATCCTTGTTCTTTCCCATCATCAAGCAGAGGACCCGATTGATGTAGAAAAGGTTAATCAAAATGGATCATTGAGGATGCAGGCCTAGAATTGGCACTCTTACACTGGATTATAGGTTCTTTTATTATTTTGTAGATTAGAAATAGTAATTATAAAACACCCTTGCCCTTGAGAAGTAAAACTTGTCTTTTATTTTCTCTTGGTTTATTGATTTTCTCGACCTAGTTTTCCAATTCATCGCATTATTAAAATAGCTACAAGTTTTATGCACTAGAATAGCTTCATCTCATGAATCAATCTTGAAAAAACAAAAAACATAGACAAATTGTATTAAGGAAAAGAAATTTTAATTACATTGCATATAGAAAGTCGTAATTAAATCACATTTAAAAGATCTAAAATACAAAAAAGATAGTTGCATACATTTAGAAGTAAAATTGCATTAGAAACTCATTTAAACATGAAAACAACAATAAAAAACCCTTGGTTCTATCACAAGGTATATAGGTTTCATTGTTCAAACAAACCCTTGATTTCATCATTAGGTATAAAGATTTCAACAAAATAAGAAAAAATATAACATCCCTTTTCCTTCACTAAATGCACACACTCAATGAGCCTAGGTGTGAAAGAAGATTATATTAAATCAATCTTAGAGGAAATTAGATAAAATATCCCCATTCCAGGAAACCCTATTGAGGAAGAATCCCAAGAATAAGTAGAAATCTTGAGCAAATTGGACTAGATAATGAAAAAAGACAATGAGAGGAGATTTGAGCAAGATAATCTAGAATCCTCCAGGAATTAATTAACTTAGAACAAAGAATACTAGATGCATTTTGTCACTTTGCAACAAATGAATTAAACATAGTCCATGAAAATGACCCTCCAAGTCACGTCAAAATAACAACAATAACACCCATCTAGAATTTCCATCCACAACATCAAACGATTCCATGCAACAATCAAAACAATCATCTAATGCACTTCCATATTCAAAACCCCATGAGCAACCCATCTTCCATCCACAATATTTTACTTCCCCACAAATAGAATAAACCATCAATTCCACCACTGCTCAACTAGATTTCTCCATGAGAGCAGGAGTGACTGAGTAGGCACCTTTAGCAAGGATATAGTTCATGTACTACATCAGAGTTTGACTCACCTACAAAGTGTCTAAGTCAATTTCAAACAACACAACACTAGAATGTTATTTTTTGATTCATTTATAATGTAATGAATGTGTGAGATTATCTAAACTATTTTGCATTCATTTATATTTGTAGGATAACTATATAGAAAGTTTGTTTGATGTAGTTAGTTGCAAGTTCAAGAATGATTAGGCCATCTTGTAGTAGGGTACCATCTCCTTTATAATTTCTATAGACCTTAGAAATAAGTAGTTCATTAATGATCATGTCTTGTATTTAATACTTAACCGTCCCTCAAAATGGGTTTGTTTATGCCTTCCATGAACTTCAATAATCTTAATTAAAATCAGAGAACCCCTTTTATGTTTATGCTTTCTTTATTGCTTTAACCCTATTTATCCAATCATTGATATCCAATCAAAGATTTTCTTAGTGGGTACCCTTGGTCAAATTCATTCTTAGAGTCTTCCTTTGCCTTGCCCTCATGGTATAGTCATTTGTCCATATCATAAAATCCTAAGAAATCTATAAGTATGAGGTTTTTTGATATTATTGTAAGCCTTGGGTGAGTTTTCAAATATGTCTCTACTATCTTGTTTTTCCTTCATTCCCCTAAATCTTGTGCTTCTAGATTTTCCTTAAGGATTTTTCTTTCAAGTTTTTAGGATTTTTCATGCTCAAATACTCAATCATGAAGTTTATTGAACCCCAGACCCTCACTCTATCTTCTTCGGTGATATTGTAGGTTTCTACTTGCCATCATCTCTTTCTTACAATCCCTGGGGTAGTCCATTATAAGGTATCCCCAATATTTGGAACTTACTTTCTTTAGTTGCATACAAGTTTGATTCTATAATAATTTGAATAATTATTTAATTATGCAATTGATCTTCCTAAACTCCAAAACCTAACATCTTTTTGCTGCCTCTTCCCTTCTTGATTAATTAGACTTTTCTTCACCTTAATACCTAGGACTTGATTTTCCTGAGTCTTAAGCCTTACTATTTGGTATGCCTCTAGAAGTTTTATTTCCACTTGACATTGAGGTAGGAAGTATCATGGATCCCTGATCCTTGACCCCCCATGCTCTCTCACTTCTTTGTTCTGGTAAAATCTCAGAGTTTGTTTTCTATCCTTGCATTCTTATATAATCAAGTACACAATACTCTCAATCCCTAATCCCCAATCCATGGTCACCTTTTGGCATAGAGTATCCAACAATCCTCAATGCGCAACTCCCATTTTCAAAATTTTGGGTTTTCACATGTTAAATTCCCCTTTTGATGGAGCTTATTTCTCTAGGTATCTTAGCCTTTTGAGACCCAATTTTCCACACTTTTATCCTACCTTCCCTTTGCCACTTTTAGACCTTCAAGATTTTTCTTATCGGTCTCCCTCAACATCCTAGTAGAAAAACATTCGCTTCCTCTGACCCCTACATCCTCTCACCATTAAAATTCCCAAACCTCCACCCTTTGCTAGTCATATTCCCTTAGCCAATCACATCTTAGAACTTGTCCCTTGAAACATTTAATTGCATAAATTTGATAGTAAAATAGATTTTCATGAGTTTAAATTTGACAGTTTGAGCATTAAAGAAACATCATTATTGTGTTTGTCTAGGTTACTATAGAAGACTATAAATTCACCTATCTAGGCCCATGTTTGACATACCTCACATACGATCTCAACCTTTGACACATGCAGACCTTGTTGCAAATTAACTTATGTCTTTTAAATGACTTTTATGCTTTCTAAATGCATTTTAATTTAGGTTTAAACACAATTGACTACATGGTTTTGACCCTCTAGTTCTTGTTTATGGAAGATTTAATTGCATAATTGTTTTAAGCATGCAAATGGATGATTTGGCAAATGAAGAAGTAAATGCAAGCATGGTGCATGATGCTCTAGGGATCTCTAATCCAAGACAAAAAGAATGTTGTTGTTAACTCAAATCATAATATTCCCATGATAAATGCTCCTTGAAGAGCTAGAAATATGAATGACCTTGGATGATTCCTTGACGTGAATTAATGTCCAAATGAAAGTCTTTAAATAACACTGCATAGCAATAATAATGTAAAATTTGTACTAATTTAGCTCATGGTGGGAGCTAAAAAAATTGAACTTAAAATTTTCAAATTTGGGGGTTAGATCATAGGAGCAGGATCAATATCCCACCTATGGTATTGACCTACAATGATAAAATGGTAATATTTGTGGGGAATGAATTTCCATACATGGGGATTCAATAAATGTAAAACGTGCAGAAATAGATAATGTATGGTCAGATGTGAGAATGTATGTAAATGGGATGGGTGAAAAATTAATGAATAAGCCTAACTTCATAGAAGATTAGGTCATTTATCAATTTATGTAATTACGTTAAGACATTGTCTTAGAGTAGACCCAAAACTAAATGGAAATTGACATGGGTATGTAAATTTCATCACTACACTTTGATTCTACAATATTAATTCTATATAAACTCATTTTAATTTTAGTTTGAAAAGTGGCTATTCTCTCTACAAGATGCACTTTTACCCATCCATTATACATATATAGTCATCCATTGACATGGCCTATGCATGTTGATGGAAAGTGATAGAACATAGACTAATGAATATTCTTCCTAAATATAATCACAAGGAAATAAGAAAAAAGTCATAGTTAAAAACTTGCAATACACTGTAAATATAAATGCTCTAACATTTTAGCACAATTAAACAATAGTATTTTTTTAAGCATATCCTGGAAGAGATTAAATTTTCATAAATTTTGTTGCTAGAACTATTGTATGGGATGGTGTACATGCACTCTGATCTCTATGGAATACACTCAAATATCTTTGTATTGAATATTCACCTTCCATGTTTGGAAATTTGTGTAACACTAACCTATTATACAAAGACTTGTCTAACTTCATTTTTTAAACTTGATTTTTATAAATTTTTCTAACTTGATTTTAATAAAAAGTTTCTTAAGTTGGAGAGAGCAATTTCTAAAACTATGATGTCATATGTCTTCAACAATGTAAAAAATCTTAATAAATTCTCATGTTGGGACAATAAATTATTTAAAACTTGGCCACTACTAAAACTAGCACTAGTTCATGGATCAGTTAAGGGAAACATTACTAAACCCAATTGGTTATTGATAAAATGGCTAGTTCCTTTGACATCTCTTCTCAAAATTAACTTTGATGGAGCCTCTCATGGGAAACTTGGGCTCTTATGTGTAGGATGTTTTCTAAGGGACAAATAAGGAAAATTTATACTAGCTGCTTCCACAAAGCTTCCAGTGGGATCTAATAATGAGGTAGAAGTCCAAGCATTGGTATTGCGATTAGTAATTGCTCAAAAAGAAAATATAAAGAGAATTTTTATAGAGTGGGATTTTATGTTGACCATAAATGCCATCAAACTAGGAAGAAACAATAATAAGAGGTTGATAAACATTCTTCATATAGCTTGGAATTTGTTAGATGATTTTGAATATTATGAATGTGGCCATTATTATCGTGAATCCAATAAACTAGCATACAAGTTCCAAATTCAAATGGTAATTGAACATGGGGAAGAGTATATCGAAGACAAAGAGTGGAAAAAATAGAAAGGTAAGGATTTATTGTTTATAGAATTAAGGGATAGAAGAGCCATCATGATTTCATTAGCCTCCCAACTAGGGGATAACCAATAAATTTTTTTATTTTATCTAACCATTATTGTTAGTGCACTTGTACATGTACCTGATTTATTAATGACCATATCGATGAGCTAGCAGTGATTTTATAAATGGCATAGGGGATTACTTATTTCAAACAAAGGATAGTCCACTTCTAGATTGTGAAAGGATTTAAAATTCATCTTGCACAATTGAAATCTTTGATCTCATCTTGCAATAAAGGTGACATTAAGGTGGATGGTTTTTTATTGAGTGAGGATAAGTATCTCTTATCAACATGTATGAGGGGATATCAAATTACTAGGAAATGAGTGGTTAAATTGAATCCAAGCCTTGATGATGCCAAAATTAATCCTTTTCCCAATTTTATTTTAGGATTAGTAATGTGGGAAGTAATCACTATTGAAAATGAGATGCTCTTGTTTCTATGTCATCTACATGTTGAAATGATAGGTGTCCCTTATGTGAAGGGCCTATTAATGAACACTTCAATCCTCATTCAAAGTTGTAGTTGAAGAACTTAGATTTGCCACGAATGGAGTCCTTTCCTATTAACATGTTAGTGTACATTCATACCTATAAGTTGGAACCTATAGAAGTTGGTTGGTATGACTTGGTTTTAAAGCTAGCTCATGTCTTTCTATTTGATAGTGAGAAAATTCAAAATACTAGGAGTGTAAATGGTCAAGATATTCTCATGGCTTGCCCATGTATTTTGGAGTATAACATTGTGGTATTGATTTTCCTATCTAACTTGATGGATATCATTCAAGATATTTGATTGGTTATTCTCTTGGCAATGACTATGTTTAGAACTACTTGCTCTTGAAAGAAAATTTTAATAAGGAAATGGAGCAATGAGATTTTACTGACGGTATAATGATGATTTCGGGAATATTTCCTCATAATTGATTATCTTTCTACCGAGCATCAAAGTGTGTCTATAATATGATGCAAGAGGGTCTTCACAACAATTGCTGAAATGCCTTCATGAGAATAGTAAGCTCACACCACCATGTACTAGGTGAGTCAATGATTTCTAAAGACAAGGAGGTGTTTAATGTTATTTGTCTATAGTTGCACCATGACTCCAAGAACTCCCCACCTAAGAAAGTACCCAAGGTCCCCAAGGGTAATGTTCCTATTGAACACACCCAGATACTGAGAGAGGGGTGAATAAGTATCTAAACCAACTTCTTGAATCCTTCAGAGCAGATTAAAACCTAAACTTTACAACATTAACATAACCATGAAAGATCAACACAATGCATAACAACACATAACACCAGATATACATGGAAAACCCCAAAAGGGGAAAAACCATGGTTATGATTAACTCCATATATGAAGCTCAAGAATTACACCTTTGTTTTAGGGCTACAACCCAAGGAAGCTACTACTCCCTTTTGACTTTGTTTTAGGGCTACAACCCAAGGAAACTACTACTCCCTGAAGAAAGGTTTTAGGGTCACTCCTAAGGATGTTAGAACTCCCTGCAAACTTTGTTTCAGGGCTACAACCCAAGGAAGCAACTACTCCTTGAAATGAGAACAATCTCATAACAACATGACAACCCTTGAGCATGATCTAAAATGTTGATTCAAAAACATACACATTTGTATCCAGAAGTACTCACTATTTTATTATCATGGACTGTGGAAAACTCATGCCTACTAACCCTTCTACTATCTGAAAACTGACAATGAAGGTCACTCCTTTTGATGATTGCACTTCAAAATTTTCACTTCTCTTTGATGATGGAATTAGTTAGGCGCATTCTTCACTTCCCTTCTATCACAAACATATCTTTAAGATGAATCGAGATAGACTCTAACACTTCTGCTCTTTCTCTTTCAGTCGCACATCATAATGCATTACATATTAATATTCTGCTCTTCACACACTCATATTCACAATCATACCTCATCTAGATCAACTAGGTTTAAATATATACATGATATTACATTGATTACATTAGAAGTTGGCTAGATACAATAAGAATATTACAATTACAAGTCATCCAAAGACCAAACAACATGAAACTTGTAGAGGGAAAGTCTTATCATGAACCACACATAACACCAGGAAGAGATACACTCCTTGCGAATCCCAACACATGCTTAACCTGGTCCTAAACATCCTTCACAGCATCATCCTTCAAGGAATAACCTCCACACATCATGTTTATTTGAAATAGGTCACCCTTAAGCAAGAAAACATGAAACTTGTAGCATATCAGCCATTACAACTTAGCGGTACACATGGATGATTAAACATTACTTGTTCTTCTCCCAGATGAGTTGGCATGACTCATACAACATATCCAATCACTTCTTGAACTCTACACAGTAACAACATTGTGGTGCACATCATCAACATTCCCAAGTTGGTCTTAACAACAATAACTCTTCACAAACAAACTTGAAACCTTTGTGTGGTACTGGAAACATGAAAGATCTGCATGTGCATCAAACCTAAGAAACATAGAGACATGTATAATGTTCACATATATTCACATACCCAATATGTACATTCTCCAATTGGCACCAGTACTCAAACAAATGTTCTGAGAACAATTAGGCATCCAAAACCATCTATAGTACACTATTGTTTGGAACACTAAAATTGCGGACCATCAAATTGCCTGATACTACAAAGTAGTATGCATTGAACATCCCTAAATATGTCCACAAAACTGAATGGACAAATCTTCACTTGTAGAGGAATGTGGAGCATTCCAAGTAGCCTTCATCACCACCTTATTATGCCAAAGCATAGTCTGGAACTCTGTTACTTATAACTTTCACTACGGAGGAGTCAATGATATAAAACTTTGGATTTAGCACCTTTATAACATTCTAAACTTAACTTCTGAACGGTATGACCTTATATTCAACTGAGGAGGAACATGGCGCATTTTGCTAAGCAGTCTTCTAGGAAGTTTCCTACAACAACAACCTTTTCCAACATCTGGAGACCAGAACCTTCTTGTAGCAACTCTTACTTTCTTAGGATTATCAGGAAAGAGCATAGAACATGCTATAGGTTATTAGCAATATCTTCTCAATATCAACATTGCTTTTAATTCTCATCTTAATATAACATCATTCATCTTAAAGCTTCTAATTCCCATCTTAATATATCATCATGATATCATCTTTGCTGACAAAAAGCATACTCTATTGACAACAACCATACTCAATACAACCTTAATTGATATTAAACAACGCATGACATCCAACCATGAACATCAGCAACCACTGCTAGCACACCATAAACTAAGTGTTGACATCAATGACAACAACAATAGTGACAACCATACTCAATACAACCTTAATTGATATTAAATAATGCATGACATCCAACCATGAATATCAGCAACCACTGCTAGCACACCATAAACTGAGTGTTGACATCAATGACAACAACAACAGTGACAACCATTTGTTTAGAATATGAAACTAAAAAAAGGTCTCTAATGCAGTTTGAATTCAAACCACCTTAAGTAGTGGTTCTATTTCTTTGGGGTGGGTTTTCCCATTGCTTTGCTCACCCCCTATGTGGGGTGTTGTTGCTCATCTTAGTGATTGGTTGTTGGTGTTCTTTGTTTGTGTTGGGCTTGTTCCTTCTGGTTCTAGCTGGTCCTTTGTTGTTCTAGTTTCGTTTCTTGTTAAACTCATCTCCTTGACTTGTTTAACTGGTTGTACAAAGATTTGGGCCCTTTCAAAAACCCATCCGTTTTGAGCTTTGATTTAAAAATGATTACCCATAAATCAAAATATACTTTAAAGATGCACAAACAATTTAGCCCATAATATAACTCTAGACAAGAGAAGCATGCCCAAACACATAGTCCAGTAAATTTATAAATGTCTATCTTCTTTTAAATAAACATAGAAAACATGGGAATCTTGAATCTTGGTCACTGCTCCAAATGTTTTGGAAACTATTAATATTCATATCTAACTGCCTGCTAATTAATGCAGACCCATACGCCCAGCACACTCCTCCTCCCAATACTTCCCCTCAAGTATAATACCGCCCAGAAATTTAGGCTCCACTCATATTAAATTCCTATGAAACTTGAAGCAAACGTCGGACTATAGTTGTTCCCACTTAAATGAGACCCTAGGTTAAAATTCATTCCTATGTTTTATTATTATTATTTTCGTTATTCTGTGACTACATTTGATTTCAACTCGTCCAGGTGTGTTCCCAAATAAATGTCAATATGTTACATACATGATTGGAAAAATACCATCTAATTCCTTCTTACCATGCTAATGTGTATTTCTGTGTGGATTTTTTTTCGTCATGCATTTGGGTTGTGTTCTTGAGTTTATTCATTCTTAACTGATTTCGTGGGTAGCATAGACTGAGATTATTTCTAGGCTATGAATATTTCAATTTCTACTTTGGAGAAGTGGCAATATAGAATTTGCACTATTTCTACCTCATTTAACAAAAGTAGATGGACCGTTGTAGGCGGACTATTCATTTGAAGCAAGGGAGATTGAACTGAGATTGAACTGGAAACATGGACAATTCAGTAAGGTCATGTTTGCAATTATCTCACATATTTTAATTGAAGTTAGTGTGGTTTTTTTTGTTTTTCTTTAAGATGGGGGAGTTTGTATCTTATAAGACTATTTGGTGTGTTTATGGTACTCATGATGTTATTGATTTTATTTTGAAATGTATGTTTATTGATCTCATAAATGTAAAAGTTTCCTATAAATATAAGTAACAAGTTAAAGAAAGTGTTTTTAATGTTGAAGTTTTATTGAGGTTGGGTGTGAAATGTAGTCTTTAGAATTCATTTTGATTGTTATGCTTATGTGATCATGTTACTATTGTTGATTTTTGTTGGTCTCAAAAATGTAAAAGTTTACTAAAAATATAAATAGCAAATTGAGGGTAGTATTTTTGGATAGTAAATGTACACATCATTTGATAATTTTGATGTGAAATTTGATTAATTTTAGTTGTGAAATGTACAATATGCAGGGTTCACTTGAATTGCACGAAATAAATTTACTCTTGGGAAGTTTATTCCAATTAAAAGATATCAATAGCTTAGTTGGAAATGCTTTTGTATAGTGTAAAAACTTAACAATAAAGTTCAAGGGAAGACTTAAATTCCTTGTAAACATTGTTCAACAATTATAATTAATAAAATATGTATTATTTTTTGAGGAGGGATAGAAATATCCCTCCATAAACTCTTTAAGGATGGCAATGGACATCCTTGAAGAGGTCTCTCATAATCTTTTCATGATATTTTTAATTTTTCTATTTTAATTAAAGTTATTTTATTGTTATGTTAATCAAATAAATATTTTAATTTATTGCTAACTGAACAATTACATAACTTTATTTAGTGTGACTATTGTGTTTATTTGTGCATCATTGTTAATGGCATTCACTCTTGTTCATATATTTTAATATTTTTAGTATTTTTAGGTAAAATATTTGGTCTTTTTTATTTTTCTTTAAAATGGAGGAGTTGACATCCTTATAAACTATTTGATATGCTTAGGTATTCATGATGTTATTGATTTCATTGTTGATTTTATTTTAAAATATATATTTATTCATCTCATAAATGTGAAAGTTTCCTATAAGAATATAACTAACAGGTTAAAGGAAGTGTTTTAGATGGTAAATATACACATTGTTTGATGATTTTGACATTGAAGTTTTATTGAGGTTAGGTGTGAAATGTACAATGCTTAGGATTTATTTGGATTGTGTATGCTATTTGGTGATATTAATTCTCTTGTTGATTTTTGTTGATCTCAAAAATGTAAAAGTTTACTAAAAATGTAAATAGAAAGTTGAGAGAAGTGTATTTAGATAATAAATATACACAATATTTGATGATTCTCATGTCAAGTTTTATTAATTTTAGGTGTGAAAATTACAATATGTATGGTGCATTTGGATTGCAATAAAATAAATCTACACTTTGGAAGTTAATTCTAATTAAAAGATATCAATTACATAGTTGGAAATGCGTTTGTGTGAAGACTAAAATTCCTTGTATTTACATTGCTTAACTTGTGTAATTAATAAAATATGTATTATTTTTTGAGGAGTGGTAGAAATATCCCTCCATAAACTCTTAAAGTATGGCCATGGACATCCTTGAAGAGGCCTCATTCTTTTTATATTATTTTTAGTTTTTATATTTTTGTTATTCTTATATAATTAAATAAATGTTTTATATGTAGTGTATTTATTGATAATTAAACAATCACATTACTATATTTAGTGTGCATATTGTGTCTACCCATGCATCATTATTAATCACATTAACTTTGGTGTGTGAAGGTTTTAATGGAATATGGCAAAAATGGAGTGCATAATAAGGGTTAGTGACATAGTATCATATGAGTGTAATGGCATTTGTGTGGAGCATGCATCATGGCTAGTGTGCATCAAGCTCTTATAGTGTTCCTAATGTTCTTATGTATGCAATGTGGTTAGTGTCATTCACTCTTATTCATGATGATCATGACTTTCATGTGAAGGGTATAATGGAAAAAATGTCATTGATTTGTATGCGTTTCATTTGTAGGTTCTTCAAACTTGTATGGTGTGCCTAGTGTGCTAGTTATGCATTGCGATTGAGTGGCATTGACTCTCTTAGTCATGATGAATGTATTGCTTTTTGTGTGAAGAGTCTAATGATGAGTACATGCCATTAAGTTTTATAGGTTTTCTTTGAAGATTGCATCAAACTCTTATGGTGCATGCCTAGTGTGGTTGAGTGATATGGACTCTTATTCATGATGATTGTATATCTTTTGTGTGAAGGGTCTAATGATGAATATGTCACTAAGTTGTATGGGGATTTTAATGTTGCAACAAATGCCTAGTGCGATTATTCATGCATCATGGTTGAGTGACATTAAATCTTATGCACGATGATTATATGCCTTTTGAATGAAGGGTCTAATAAAATATGTGACGAAGTTCATGAATCATAATTATTGTATGACTTTATAACAATGAATATATGACATTGCATTGTATGGTTTTGTTTGAAAGTTGCATCAAACTCTTTTGTTGTGCCTAGTGTGTTTGTTCATGCATCAAACTCTTATAGTGTTCCCAATTTTCTTATATATGCATTATAGTTGGTGACATCACTCTTGTGCATGATGATAATGACTTTCATTGGAAGGATATAATGACATATATATCTCATTGAGTTGTAAAGTTTTTATTTCAAGGTTCTTGAAACTTCTATGGTGTGCCTTGCATGTTTGTTATTGCATTACGATTGAGTGGCATTAACTCTTTCTTATGCATGATGATTGTATGACTTTTGTGTGAAGGGTTTTACAATGAATATGTCACCAAGTGGTAAATGTTTTATTTGAAGGTACATCAAACTCCTGTGGCGTGCCTATTGTGCTTGTTCATACATTATGGTTGAGTGACATTGACTCTTATTCATGATGATTGTATGGATTTTATGTGAAGGGTCTAATGATGAATATATCACTAAGTTGTATGGGTTTTCTTTGAAGGTTTCATTAAACTCCTATGGTGTGTTTCGTTTGCTTGTTCATATGAATCTTATTCATGATGGTTGTATGACTTTTGTGTGAATGGTCTAATGATAAATATGTGACTAAGTTGTATGAGTTTCTTTGAAGGTTGCATAAAACTCCGAAGATGTGCTTGGTATGCTTGTTCATGCATTATGGTTGAGTAAGATTGACTCGTAGTCATGATGATTGTATGACTTTTGTGTGATAAGTCTAATGATAAATATGTGATTAAGTTGTATGGGTTTTCTATGAAGGTTGCATCAAACTCGTATGGTGTGTCTGATGTGCTTGTTCATACATTATGGTTGAGTGAGATTGTCTCTTATGATTCTTTGGGTTTTGTTTCAAGTGTCTAATGATGAATATGTCGCTAAGTTGTATGGGTTTTTTTTGGAAGGTTGCATCAAACTCCTATGGTGTGCCTAGTGTGTTTTTTCATACGTTATGGTTGAGTGATATTGTCTCTTATGATTCTTTGGGTTTTGTTTCAAGGGTCTAATGATGAATATGGCACTAAGTTGTATGGGTTTTCTTTGAAGGTTGCATCAAACTCCTATGGTGTGCCTAGTGTGCATGTTAATACATTACGGATTAGTGATATTAACTCTTATTCATGATGATTGTATGGATTTTTTAAAGGTCTAATGATGAATATGTCACGAAGTTATAGGGGTTTTCTATGAAGGTTGCATCAAACTCCTATTGGTGTGTCTAGTGTATTTGTTCATACATTATGATTGGGTGACATTGATTGTTACTTGTGATGATTGTATGTCTTTTGTGAGACAATTTTGTTTCACAGGAAGGCATTGTATGCTACTATTCTTGTCTATTATATTATAACAATGAGACATTGTACATTATGTGTCAGTACTTGTTTGGATTGATGTACTCATTTGATACCTTGTGCATATGTATATACTTACATATATCTCTTCAAGCATGTGATGTGTTAGCCATTATTATGATGATGAATATGTTATGATCAAATGTCATCTAATGTTTCATTTTGATATCTTGTGAAAAGGTTTATTTTATGGTGAAATGCTATGATTTAGCATTAAGTGAAAATTGTGATCTTACATAATGAAATGTTTCTCATTCGTTAAATCTAGTATTATTAATTTTGAAATGAAGACATGCTATAGATATGCTTAGTTGTAAGGAAGTTGTTATTGATGAATTAATTGATGTTGTTTGTTGTTGCTTTAGCTATGATATTTGTGATAGAAACTAATATTTGAAATGAGTGTGCAAGTATTTATTAGCCACTGGAAATGGGGAAAACACATGGGGACCCTATTGTGAAGTAACCAGTTTAGCCAACCAAGTCTATTTGGAGAGACTCAGGTCCCTTGTGTTGTAATATGTTTTGTCACATGTTGTGTGGCATAAAACCTATGTTTATTGTGTGTTGTGTGGCATAAAATCAATTAATTCTTTTTGCTTTCTTATGAGGTTGCAAAAATAATTCAATAAAGCACTCATTGCATAACACTTAATCCTAAGGATCTAAGACACAAGGCTATGGTCTAGGCATATTTTGGGGGGCATAATTAATAAAAGTTTAATTTTTGAAAATCTTTATTTTCATCCAAAATAGGGTGACAAAATTTTGGAAGTGATGAGTAAAAAAAAATGTGTGTTGTGATGATCTAAGGGTGGATAAGTGGAACCCTCACAAAAGGACGTGTCTGCCTCTCAAAAAGAGAGGTGTCCAAGAAGATTTTATTTTATTTATAATGTTTTAGGAAAAGGGGGCACTTTTTGCTGGTCTGCTGTAATTTTTTTCCATCTGCAGTAACTACTTGATCACCTACTCTAATCTATTTACCTTCTGGAGGTAAATGCTCTACCTGGGAGCTTAGCTATTGGAAAAAACAATTTGGAGGAAAAAGGGATATTTGTGGATTTATATGTCTCCTTCGAGTGCTATGCAAGGGTCTTGGTAGGCATCAACCCTTGGTTCAATCCCTGAATTAGTAGAACTTTTAAAATTGCATGTGAATTAAACTCTGTTGTGGATTGTTTTTCCAGAAAACTATGTGGGAAAATAAAATTTGATTAATTTCTATTGTATGAGTTATAGAATGAATTTGTTTTAGGTTAGTGTTTTGTAATTGTATTGTGGGATGTTAGCAGTTTGCCCTCTCCATTGATGAAGGTGCTCCTTGGTTGGGGTAGAGAGTGAGTAGATGTCCTTGCTGGGAGAATCTGACTGGGTAAGAGTGCCCACTGGTTGAGAGAATTTAGTTGGGTAAGAGTACCCATATGAAATTTATTCCAATAAATGTTGTTGTGAATAAAGTGTAGGAATAATTGTGGGTGTGAATATGTGTAGTGAAATGGAGTAAAGGGTTATGCTATGAATGGAGTGACAAGTTGCAATTGAGGAAGAGATGGCTGTGAAAATAATCCTAGGAAAAGTTTTGTTGCTTCTCCCTACAAGTTGATGCCCCCTCTCCTCCTCTAAAGAGGGATTCATTGGGAATTTCTAAGCGTAGTCTTGTGATCGTTGAGGTGTCTTGTGTTGTGTATAACTATGTTGTGATGATGGGTATAAGTGTTGTGTGAAACTATGTTTTCTATTGTTTATTTGTGCTTTAAGACTAAGTGTTGCTGTCATACTGGAGCTGTGATTTTGGTGTAATTTTTTCTACCCGATCTTCATGTGTTTTCACCAGGCTTGGGGGTGGGCAGTTGCTATCCTAGGTTAGAAGGTGAGCTCCCACTGGCTATGCAAAGAGTTTTAGTTTATGATGCAAAAACTTGCAGTTTAAAGTAAAGAAGAATTTTTGCTAGTCATTTTGAAATATGGAGCTTAGAGGAGACTAAGATCCTACAAGAGAGAAACCTATTGAGTTTCTAATGCTATGGGAAGGGAATATAAAGAGTTGTGTAATAAACTATTTTAAATCTAAGATGTACGATTAATTCTCCATGGGATAGTGGAAATAGCCTTGGTATAGTTCTGTAAATTGTTAATAATATAATATGTCTACACTTCTTGGAATATAAGTTCTAGAAGGAATGGAGGGATACTTGTTAATTTTGTACATATATATTACATAAATCACCTTGTAGTTCAATATATCTTAAGTGAAATGTGGGTGTTCTATTGTAACAGTAGTGAGATGTAAAAAAAAGAGTAAAATAGTACAATGTAAGAGAAGGAATGAAACAACACAAAAAAACAATGCAATATAGTATGCATAAAAAAATTCATGTGTATGTCTTATATAGGAGTTGTTGGGTATCAAAACTATATTTATTTATATTTTCATGTACATGTGTTGTTGTGAAGTAAACAGCATATTATCCTTCTTATATCTGTAGCATAGCATGACCTTAAGAAGAGAAGAAGGAGCATGAGTTATCTAGTTTCTTTAAAACCTAGTGTCAACATCTTACAGTTGTTTTAGTTTGTGACATTCCTTGTGAAGGGCAACTAAAGTAGGTAGTTAAGTCCTTGTTGTTGTTTGAAACAACCGTATGGAGGGTGCAGTCATAGGTAGATCGTGGCCTTCCTCCTTGAGAGGGTTCAACCCTAGTAGGGTATAAAATAGTGTTGGCAGCCTCATAGCCCTCCCTCACCCAGAAGACCTCAAATACCTCTGCAACCACAAACAAGCAATAACACAAAAAGAAAAAAATAATAATGAAACTTTTATCAATATATATAGCTAACCCAACGTTGCCCTTTTCTTCATCACTATCTTTATGAGTTTCTCACGTTCTCTATTGAATGTTCACACTGTAGCACCAAAAAATAAAAGAAGAGAGGGTTACTTTTATAAAAGATGCAGGAAAATGAAAATGATTAGGTACATTTTCTTGTCACAGCAACCAACTTAGTGAAAACTTAAATATACACACATATAAACACATATAAAAAAAGAAACAAAAGAGAAATGAGATTTCAAGACTCTATCTCAGGCCACCCCTTTTCTATGGTGACACTAGAACAATCTGGCTGCCAACAAACCAACCGAATAGAGTTATGGGAGACCTGGAAAGAAATAAACAAATAGTTTGATGAGAAAACTTACTCCCTAGATCTGCAAATCCCACGCTTGGTGCCTTCTCAGCCTCCTCCCTAGACATTGCTACCATATAACTCCTGAGTCTTTCCCTAGCTACATAGCACAACTGAGGGGTGGGCATAGTGCCTTTGGTGGTCAGACTTACGTGGCTATAGGTAAAATAGAGATACAAAGGAAATGTATCCAATGTAGGGTGCACTTTAGGGTTAGGGTTGTTACAAGGTGTGCACCCTTGGTCTCTTGTGTTGTGCAGCGCAGCACTTGGGTTAATGAAAAGGCTTAATTGCCTCATGTGGATTCATTAACTTGGTGATTGTATTGGGCATTAACAAGTTGATCTTTTGGTACAATGGAAATTGGCTTGCTAACAATTGGTATCACAGCTTAGGTCACAGGTTCGAACCCCTCAATTGCACTGGGGGGATTGTTGCAAGGTGTGCACCCTTAGTCTCCTTGTGTTGTGCAACACAACGCTTGGGTTCATGACAAGGATTAACCACCTCTTATGGATTCATTAACTCTAGCAATTGTATCAGGTAGTAATAGGTTGATCTTTTAGTGCAACGACAACCGTCTTGCTTGTTATCACTAGGAATTGCACCCGTATGCAAGGCTAGAAAAGCCCTACAATTCCATGTAACATGGGACTAATTTCAGGTTGTGGGTGCCCTATAATGAAATTAGACCTCCAGATGATGGGTTGGCTTCCCTTTTTAGATTTTCTGATTTAAAGTGACTTCTTGGGAAAAGGGATAGAAGGAGGACTGAAACAACAAAGCTAAAATGAAAGATGGTGATGCACCTATAATGAAGATTGACCAAACTTGCAGAAAACTTCACAACTTTCTCCTATTGAAATCTTTCTTCACAACTTGAATTGAAGAGATTGGACACAAATTTAACTCAAGGAAAGGCTTGATAATCTGCCCTTTATGAAGGAAACGATAAATTTCACAACTTAAAAGGTTGATATACCTATTGCACACTCAATGACCCGTAACTAAACTCAAAAAATGAATACATACATTCAATAACCAGACATAAATTTAAAGGTTTCAATGTTCAAAACACATTAAATCTACATCGAATGATTAATAAATGCAAGATTCCTTAATCTGTTAAGGAAAACACTATCTTTCAGCAAGAAATTGAAGGGAAAATACTGCAAATAATGGAATTATATAACCTGTAAGAACCTATTGCTGTATATAAATCTTTGACTAAAAATTAGTTACAAAAATTCTCTAATCTGTCTAAATCAGAATGAGAAGTAAGAACTAACTTCATAATGAATGAAGTCTTACAATATATAGAAAAGAGATAACTGGAATAATGAACTTCGGTTTATCTCAAAAGCACATGTGAAAAAATAATGTGATTCCCGTGTCAATCCTAAAATCATGCAAAAATTGACTCTAAACTACCCAAAAAACTGTAAGAAGATGATGAAACTGCCTCTGGTCCATGCATGAACATAATGAAGCACTGAATTGCATGCCAACTACCCTCAAACTGCTTATTCTGCCTCCTGAAGTGATACATCTGCATAGTGATCTAATGATGAACTGAAACTCCTTATTACTCCATTATCTCAAAATAATTGCATGGCTTTATAATTAATATTCAAAAATGAATATTTTACAAGGATATAGCACATGCATATAATACAAATAATTATTTAAAGTTGATATTATAAGACAATCAGTTTGATTTCTTATAATAAACTTTATAACTATAAAATTATTCCTTATCCCTCCAAGATCATCATGCAAGATGATAAAAACAATTACTCTTCATTAGCTCAAAATTTATCATGCAATCTCCAAAATAATAATAATTAAATTATCATTATAAAAGAAAAAAAAAAAACCTTTCCCTTATCTATCCAAATAATAATAATAATAATAATAATAATGTTAATAATAATATTTCAAAGGGAGAAAAATAAATAAATCCCACCTTATATCTCCCATCACTCTTCACAAGTCCATGATGTTTACTTAGTCATTTTAACACTTCAAAGTGTTGACCAAACTTTATTATTGCTTGTCATGATTTCTTTCCTAGTAACTAACAATCGATAAGTGTTGACCTTCAAGCTGATTTGATTTTCTCATGATTTTGTCTTCAAAAGTCATAATAAAAAAAAATGAGATGCTAGGGCACATATGATAAAAGACATTATAGAAACCCTAAGCACTCTATTGTTTACTCTTTTATCACTCTGAAGCTCTTTGCTCTGATGTGCCACCAAGGGTTTGATGTGCCTCTGGAAAACCTCCACAGATTGCTCTAGAATCTTCCTCCTTCACTGTTTAGTTGTTGGTAAGTGATCCCTACATCTCCATTTGGATTTCATGTCTTTCTCTATGAATGAACACCATAGAAAGGCTCATTTCCTTTGATATATACTATATAATATTGCTCTTTTCATGAGGTTTTACTCTTTTTCATGGTTGTTGCGATTCTTTTTATGAAAATCTAGGAAAAAACTTGTCTTGCTATAAATGATGGTAAAGTTTTCTTTTTGTGCTCTAGAAAACTATGGAAATACCCTTTGGCAGTTTTATAACTCTTCATTACCTTCGTGGTGATTGCATTGTGGGAGGAGTTACCAAAGAGAGGAAACCTATGAATATTTCCACTATTTTCATTACACGTCTCCAACTCAATCTCCCTGTCACTCTCAGATGCCATGCTATCAGAATCACAAAAGTTTTCAGATGCTCGAGTGTTTGAATGTAAATCTACTGTATCCCCTTTCTTTGGTAGTGGTTCATCAATCAATTTACGAATATCTATTTGCTTCCTAACATCTCCACCACTAATTGGCCCTTATAGCTTTTGGGTGACTGTCTACATGAATATGTTTAGATTTGAAAGAAAAAGAGGGTTTGTATTCGTTTGCAGGAAAAAAAAAACCTATACTGGGTACATCCATCATCCCTGTATCATCCTCTTTTTGTCCATTTCTTTATAACTATGAAATCTGCAATGGTTTGAAAGACTGTAGAAAGGTTTTTATTCCTTTAAAGAATTAGTCTTTTTTTCTCCTAAAGTTCATGCATACCAAGATCTCTGATGTTTGTGTTCTTTTCTCCACTGTACAATTTCTTGAGAAAGTAGATTGGAAGAGCTGTTTGCAAGAACATGCATTAAGTACTATTTTCTACCATTGGCATTGCTTGCCCTCTCAAATGTTGGGGAATCTATATCCCTTTACTGCATTTGCATAGCTTGATAAAGGTTTTGAATTTACAAATGGGTATTTGGTCTTTTTGCCCAGAATGACATGTTGTACTTCTCCTTCAACTATATCTAAAGAATGATGCAAAGCTTTTCTTTAAAAAATGGACTAAGAATTTGATACTACCTATATAAGAAGGTTTCCCCTATAGCATCCTATGTATTAAACAATGGTAAGAAGGACTTGTTTTCCTGTATTGAATCAATGCCTCTTTTTAAGTTGCCTTGATAGTAACACGACTGATGTCGACAACACTTATGACCACTTGAATATCAAGTGCAACAAGGATGTCCTTGTCTAATTTTTGGTGATCTGGCACAAGTTTATCTTTGCTCTTCTTTTTGCTATTAATTAGCTTGGATAATGAAATCTTCTTCCATATTTTTTTGAGACTTGAAAGAATTAGCACTCTCTCTCTCTATGGCTAAGGCTCCTCATGTTGTTTTGATATCTCTTATAGCTATCTCTAATGACTATCACTGTAATGATTGAGGTATGACTGCCTTTCTTTGAGTTGTTTTAACAATCATCTTGTATAAATATCATCTATTTCAATGGTCAAACAGTCAACAACCTACTTAAACCCCATTTACAACAAAAAGTGATAAATATTCATTAAATGCCTATTCAATTGACTATACCAGATCTCTCTTTTGCTGCTTAATTAGCTGCCTTTCTTTGAGTTGGTGTGACTATCATGTTGATCTCCTTACTAGCTGGTATATACTATTGTACTGCTGCTCCATTTAGTGAGACTATACTGTATCATTAATGCTGTTCCATTCTATAATTTATTAACTATCCTTTGCACACTGTACTTTACCTTTCTATTTTAATTCATTGTACTATTGCATACTTGAATGACATATCTAAATAGCAAAAGAATATATCTCATTTATATCAAAAAGATGAAAGTACCTTTCTCTTTTGGTCACTATACCTTCCTATACTTCATAATGGTAGCCTTTATAGGATGTACCTTGGTCCTCTAGACCTGATTACTTACTCTTGTGGTATAGGTGCTCATTGTTTATCATTTATGACTATACTTGATGGTACTCTTTGATGGCATGGGACTGCTTATGAAACATCACACTTCATTAATGATAAAGAAAATGAACAGTACCTCTTGTATTTGCATGATTACTTGGAAATTGATCATAGGTGAGCTATTAAATGTAGCATAACATGAACATGATGTAATAATGCTATATGTTTGTTCAATTGGATATTTGTGCATAATAGCACCACTTTGAGCATGATGGGCTTTACCCTTGTGGGAGCCACATTCTCTCCACATGCTTTAAATGTCTTCAAATTAGCAACATTACTTTTCCTATACCTAAACAGTGAACAAACAAGTTAACATAAAAAACATACCTGATGGTATTGATTGATCCTCTTCATGGTATTCTGACTTGTATCACATGTCTGATTTGATCTTTCATATGAAATGCATGATGTGACAAGTTGATACGTCTGCATGATAAAGCATATCATAACTTTAAACATCCGGAGCTCTTACGGGACTTTCCCCAATTTTTTGTAGGTTCAAATGATGATAGGAGCTGAAGATGAAGACCGAAGATCAACATCAACAAAACAACCTTCTTGCTCAGGAAATGATGGATGTTTACCTATATCATATGTTCTTATTATTTCTTTTATCATTCAGATGTATAGCTTGCAAATGTCTACATTGCTCATTCTAGTTACTCCCACGGCTTGTGTGGGACACACTTGAACACTTCTTTTAAACATGATCAGTTAATTTATCTTATGCACTTGATGTATGTGTATTTCTTTTTCAATCAATGCATAGGATAAAGTAACAGATATTGAACGTATGTTCAAAACATGACATGAAATAATAGTTTAAACAAATATCTTTCTTTCTTTCTTTCTTTCAAATCTGATTAACTAAATAATCAATCTGTCTTATAACTCCTAAAAGATAACACTATGTTAGATCAATTATATTTCTTGACTGATTGATACCTTGACAACTTGATTCTCTTGTCATGATGATTCATCAGTCCTGATTGGACTGATGGGTTATCCTATCAACTAAATTCCACTTCTGATTTGTCAAGACATCAATTTTTCACTAAATGCATAAATTTAGTAACATTTATGGTGACCTCTCAAGGGTGTTTGCCTGCTAAACAACTTAGAACCAATAGCCTTTGCAACTCCATTAGGCATAGAGTTGTTTCTACCCCAAACTTTAGAAAACTTTCTGCAACTCAAACTGATAGAACTACAGCAGCAACAAAACTGAAACTGAAACTAAATTGACTTGCTTAATACAAAGCCAGCAAAATATGCAAAAGCACTTCTTGGAAATGAAAATACTGAACTGAAATTCTATTCTACCCTACTCTAACTAGCCAAAGGTGCTGGTCAAACAAATCCATTAACTATTTGGTTAAAATAACTTCCCTTTTTTATTAAGGAAGGATGTTTGACAATGTGATACGCTACTAACATGATATGATTGATAAGGACATATCTTATAGAATGTTGCAAAACTTTTTAAAGAATGGAAATAAACTCACCAAGCATCTGAACCCGATCATGCATATCTCTGTTATGGGGTAAAAAGATGATTTGATTTTGCTATTCTGAGGCTAAAATCTGCCCTATGGGTACAACAACAACCTATTTCTGCTTATCTAGCTCTCTGATAGCCATATCTCTGATTGGCCATCTGTATCCTTGGCTGATGCTCATGATGTCCTAATTTAGATATGTTGTCCTATTTTCACTTGCAATTTCAATCTGATTTGAAATAGTTAGCTCATATGAATGAAAAGGATGAATACTTTCCTCTTTGATTTGATCTTGTTGATCACATACTACTGTCTCATATGGCATTAGATTATTATCTATGTTAGAACAAAAATCCTCTATAATACATGAAAACATGCTTTCATCTACTAAAAATTTTGCACTAAAACTATATGAATTTCATCCCTCTATTGTTCTACCTGCACACTTTCCTTGTTGTCTTCAAACTGATCAGCCTCATTTTGTTCAAATGCAAAAGGCAAAAGATCAAAAAGCTGATTTACCTTGTTATACTCATCATTTATTGACCTAGGCTTTCGATTGCTACAAGAATCCAGCAGGTTGGCAAGCTCCCTACAAGCTGAATAATCAGGATCTTGACAAATAGATATAGAGTTATCTTGAAAAGATTGAATAGCTTCAATTAGTTCATCTGGTTGCTCTGAAAATAGATTAGATGTATTATTCTCATAGAGAATATCATTTGATTTAGTTTCATATTCATCTTGGCATTTAATCCTATGTTCATGCAAAACAAGATCGTTAGTATCCAAAATGGGACTGATCTTTTGCTCTTCTAGTTGAACTGAGGCCTCAACTTCATCCTGGTCTTTATGGACCAGCAGTACATCATATTCTGTAAATTATCTAGCTATCTTAAATTAGCTAGTACTTGTATGATGTTTTCATCATGGTCAACAAAAGAAGGCAGTTGATCAAATAAAAAGACTGAATCCCCTTCTTTGTCTAGTTTATTCTCACTTGGAACTTGGGCAATTTGTTTCTACAATTGAAGATTCTTCCCTTCCAATCTTTGCATCCTGTTTATCTTGTGAACAGCATTAGAGAATTTTTCAAATGATTCAAAATGTAAAGGATTTGGGGCAGCAGTAACCTCTTGTTCCTTTTCATAAGCATTATGCTTGCTTTCAGATGGGAACACAAGAAAAAAAGCAGAAACATCTTGATCTACATTTGATTTTCTATTTTAGTGGCACAAGAAGGACTGCAATAACCTTCAGCTGCTGGGTTGAAACTTGGAATCCTGATAGGCTCAGGCTCTAAAACCTTTTGCTCTTGTTTACCATACCAACTTGGAATCTTGATTGGTTCAGAAATTGCTATCTCACCCTCTTCCTAATTTTGGATTGGTATGGAAGGGCTAGCCTTAATAAGATTTAGCATTTTATAATCAGGATATTTGGTCTAAGAAGGCTGCCATGGTTGCTAAGGACCGTGATGACTTGGTTCAAGCACTTGATGTGACTCATACTGAGGATTAATGGTCTGATTTTGAATGCAAACAGGGTCTTGATCAAAATCACAACTTTTGAAACTTAAAAGTTGATAACTACTAACCTCATTTTGAACAGGCTGCCCTGGAATGAATGCAGCTGTCTGGATTACTTGTCTTTGTACTTGTACAAGCAAAAACTTCATCTGTGCTTCTTTGGCTGCTATCTCCCTTCTAAGACCTTCCTCAAACTGCAACCTTTGTGCCTCCAACTCTTACTCATGAAGATAAGCCTGATAATCTAGTTCCTCCTGCTGCATGTTATACTCTTGTTGCCTCTTGATCTCTTCTATCTGCTTATTGATTTCTAGCACCATAACTAACTTTCATGTCATTCATGTTGTTCTTGAACTATTTTTTAATATCTTCAATGAGTTGATGTGATATCAGAGATATTTCTTGAGGTTGATTTTGGACATATGCATGCTGATATGAAGGTTGAGCAGGGGTGGGTGGGAGGTAAGAGTACTGTGCATGCTAGTTTCTGTGAAAAACCATGGAATTTGGGCTAAAACCAGCAGCATGGTTGATCTAATATGGATGATAAGATGGAGGATTAGAAGTATTTTCATGATATGAAGGATGATATGACATATTCCCATGAAAGATAGACATGTTTACTCATTCAAAGAGCTAGAAAAAACTACACTTGATCTTGTGAATCCTTCATATATTGAAAAATCTGATCTATAAAAAACTAGAAAAATAGAGTCGCCAGGTATTTGAAAAAAAAACCTCTGAAGGTTGATCATTACAAAAACAACATCAAAATTAGTTCAAGGTCCCACCAAGCGTGCTAAAAACTATTGTCGATGAGGATTACACCCTTATGCAAAGCTGTGACACTCTGCAATCCTTTGAAACATGGGGACAAAATCAGGCTGTGGGTGACCTATAATGAGTTTGAACCTCTAAATTATGGGCTGGTTCCCTTAAAATATTCTATTGGAATGTATGATTTTTCCATTTTGGAAAAGGATAAGAGGGGAACTATAAGGAAATAATACTGTAAAAATTGGTGATGCACCTAATAAGGAAGGAAAACTTGCAATTTAGTTCACAATAGAATTCAAAAATCTAACTCACACAATCCAATCTTGGCATAAATATCACAAAAGTATTTCTAAGGAAGGCTTGAAAATAGACTTTTATGAAGGAAAAAGATTTCTCACAACACAAAAGGATTATTTCCATTAACACAACCTAAGACCTGTAATAACACTATACTTAATGCTTCAAGTAATAGTGAGACAATAATTTTAAAGGTTTTGATTATTAAACACAATAAAATTTCATCAAATCACTTCATACAATTTGCATTAAATGGAAAGGCAACTACTTGATTTTAAAGAACAAAGGAAAAATTGCATGAAAACAAAGAAATTAAACCTATAACCTATTATGATTTCTCTATAAAATTGTCAAAAGTAATGAGCTACAAAACCCTTTTCTCTCTCCAAAGTGTATAAGAGTAAAAAGGTAAGAACTAGCAAAAAACAAGTTTTACTTTACAATATATAGCTTGCTCTCACTAAGAGGCATGCAAAAAATGAACTGCAGCTAACTGCCTCTAAAAATAAGCCCTCTAAGGTGATCCACGAGAAAACTCAAAAGTCCCCAAAAATAAGGGCTCAAACTGCCACAAATCGAGCAAAAATAGCTCCAATTTGGACCTCTCCATGTGCTTGACCAAGAAGTTGACCAAGATCCCTCAAATCGCCCCTCAAAACATGCAAAAAAGCTCCAAATAGCCTCAGTTAACTCAACTCATCAATTTGCATGATTTTTCTTTTGCAAAATTGATTGTGAGTAAATAATAAAGTAATTAAAATAATTACTCTATTATTGGTTACAACTTATACTACTTTTGATTTTACAATCTGTGAAAAATAATACAGTAATTTGAAGAATATTACTTTATTATTTATTACATTTGATTTGTTTGTAAAATCATGCATGAAAAGAATAAATAAATCTCTTTATCTCTCCAATTGCACTTGCCTAATTTTGCATGATTTGAGCCAAAATTAGGATGTAGGAGAAAATAAAAATCCCTTATATCTCCTTGTGAGAAAAAATATATCCACTTGCATGTCAATATGCCTTAAGGAAAAATATATCCTTATCTCTCCAAATACATTATCAAAAAGCATAAAACACTTAGTCATAAACAAGAAATCCTTGTAACTCCACATGCACCAAGGAGAAAATAAATAGCCCTCTCTGCCTTATCACTCCATTTACAATGCAAAATTTTGGCCTTACTGCCATATATCTTCACCAACAAAAACCTAAGTCACCTTGTCATATGCATCCTCATGCAAAATATACCTTCTAGATTCTTTATCATGCAAAAAATACTGTCTTTGCCACTTTGTTTGCCACCTTGTAAACTCAAACTGTCTTCATGCATAACTTTGACTTTTACCTTGAATGATGATTTTGCAAGAAATAAAGAATGCAAACCCTTGACCATTTTGTAGTCGATCACCTCACCTTATACAAATACTACAAGAAAAACCTTTGACCATGTAATAGTTTTGAATATCCTCAACCATGTGAAAGTTGACCATCATTTGATTTCAAACAATATGCAATATATATATTCTGTCAGCCCTTCCTAACCATGATTGCTAGGAGATCTTTATCATTGATGTTGTTGACCCCGGTCGACTTTCAGATATGGCAATGTTTTAATATTTAGTGAAGTTAAAAAATCAAAGAGGAAAAAGATACTTCGAACAAAAAGGGTGACCAAACCCTAAACACTTTGTCATTTTTCATTTCTCCCTCTGTTGGCCACCACTCTGCGCTGCAACTCCTCTGATATCTAGGGTTTGATCTGGTTCTTTGGCTTCTCCTCTTGACATTTCTGAGCTCGAACTCCACGATTTTCTTGCATTTTTTAGAGTGAAAAAGATGACAGAGAATGGTGAGTATGATGTTTTGAGTTTCAACTGGCATTTATCATCATCTTTGTGGCTTCTTATGACAATGGTCGTGGCCATCTCTGCTTTTCTTTCTCCTTCTGTAACATTTCTTTGACAATGCTCTTTTGCTCTCTGTACTTTCTTTATGTAACTATGATAAAAAGTAGAAGAAACCTCTCCATGAGGTCACGGACGTGGCATTCTTTTTCCTCTGCATTTAGAAGGTAAACTCTTCACTCTTTTTTACTATAAAAGCATAAAAAGTAAAAGAGATAAGGGTTTTTATTTTAACTGCAACAACTGGGTATTGATTCTTTCTCACTTTTTCATATGGTCGCGGCCATAGTCACCTTCTGTAGCATATTTACTAGTCTTTTGATATGAAATTTTAAAGGGTTTCCAATTTTGTCATGAGGGTTTCTTTAGAAATGCACATAAATGCATTATATGCAAACAACCGTATTGGAAACACATGCTTTTCTCCCTCCTCGACTGCTCTGTAAGAAGATATTGAAGGGTTTCATACCTGTAGCAAGGGTTTTTACTTCAAAATGCATAATATTTGCCATTTTCATGTACAGCTATGACAGACATATACTATATCCATTGTATCTTCATTCTTTTCTTGAAACTACAAAATTATGTTAGGGTTTCATAACAAACCCATATGGGTATCTCAGAAAACCTCACTTTCAGGCATGGCTATGATGCAAAAAGACTTCTCTGTAACTTCCTTTTTCACTATGCAAAGAATGAAGACTAGGGCTTCATGAAAATGAGGGTTTTAACCTTTTCCATCTGAGCATCTTCATTCAGGCAAGAAACCTTACTCCCTGGTCACGGCCATGACAGAATAACTACATTGTGTTGATTCTTTTCACTGTATGCAAGAAAATGTGTTAGGGTTTCAAACCCTCTTCAAGTATTTGCATTTTAAAAGGCTTCATTGCAACATTCATGATACTTATTATCTTTTCTAAGCATTCTCCTTCATTTCTATGCACAAGACTCTGTTTAGAAAAATAGCATCAGAGTTTAAACTATTAAAACACATAAATAGCATATGTTATCTTTAAGAGTTGTTTCTCTAAATCTATAGCTTCTTTCATTGAACTTGATCATCCTGAGTAAAAAACATTTGTCATTTCTGTAACCCTAAACAATAATGTGTATTCTTTTTTTGTAAAAGATATTATGATAGTCTTTATACATGAGATTTTATCTTTGACACTCCATTTTGTATTAGCTAGTTCACTATCAAGCAATCATCATTTTGCTACTCTTCACATTTGTCTTGGCATTTTGATTCTCCTGTAGCATGCATATCATGTCTTTGATCTCTTCTTGTCTTTTATTATAGCACATGCCTGTCATAACTGTATCAATTAGAAATAATGATAAAAGCACAACTTGTATCTCTTTTAGCAGTATTAATGTAGCATCATATATGGCATATAATTGATCCTCCACTATTTCACTTCCATCATTCTATCAGTTAGCAGCTATGAAGTATGAATAAGAAATACCAGACTTTCACCAGTCAGAGGTATTACTATAACATCATTTGATTTCTCTTGTGTATCAGATACCTATAGATACATTTATCATTCTGTCAAAGAAATAATGATAATACTTGATGATTCCCTGAAACTGTATCAATCATTTGATCTTTTCTTGATGTATCTTCTTCAATTATGCCTATCAAATGCTCTTCATGATAAACTTTGTTTGGTTCTATCTTTCTAGAGGCATGGACTGTATCATTTGTCTCAGCTATACCTGATCTTTATGAACACCTATATCTGATCATTTTACTTACTCCTTTGATTATAATCAGATGATGGTTTTCATGTTTGTATCCTATAACTCATGTAAATGATACACAAATATGTCTCATGTAAGCATTATTTTGTAGCTTAATCTTTATCAGGTAACAATGTAAACACTTGTGTGACTGATAAAGTCAATGACATACATAAGTGTGACCTGAGACTTGTCTCCAACTGTTGTATGAAAAATGATGGCTCCTGTAGCCTATTCTTTCTATCTGATATTCCTTTAAGGCATGATTGGCATAAATGTCTTTCTGTCCTTGAATGTTCTTTCTGTACTATTCTTTGTGTATCTATTGATGGCATAGGACTGTTATGAAAAATCACACCTCATAAATGATAAAGAAAGTAGAACAGTACCTTGTTTCTTGCATATTATTTGGAATTTGATCACTGATGAGCTATTGGATATAGCATAACATGTAATGGTATCACTTTGAGCATGCTGGGCTCGACCCTTGTGGGAGCCACATTTTCTCCACATGCTTTAAAAGTCTTCAAATTAGCAACATTTACTTTTCCTATACCTGCACAGTGAACAAACAAGTTAGCATAAAAAATATACCTGATGGTATTGATTGATCTTCTTTATGATATTTTGACTTGTAACACATGTAAGATTTGATCTTTCATATGAAATGCATGATGTGACAAGTTTATATGTCTGCATGATAAAGCATATGATAACTTTAAACATCCGGAGCTCTTACAGGACTTTCCCCATTTTTTTGCAGGTTCAACTAATGATAGGAGCTGAAGATGAAGACTGAAGATCAACATCAACAAAACAACCTTCTTTCTTAGGCAATGATGGATGTTTACCTTTATCATATGTTTTTATTATTTCTTTTATCATTCAGATGTATAGCTTGCAAATGTCTGCATTGCCCATTCTAGTTACTCCCATGGCTTCTGTGGGACACACTTAAACACTTCTTTTAAACATAATCAGTTAATCTATCTTATGCACTTGATGTATGTATATTTCCCTTTCAATCAATGCAAAGGATAGAGTAACAGATGCTACATTGTATGTTCCAAATATGACATGAAATAACAGTTCAAATATATATCTTTCTTGCTTTCCTTCAAATATGATCAAGTGAATAATCAATTTGACTTATAACTCCTGAAAGATAATACTATGTTAAATCAATTGTATTTATTGAATGATTGATACCTTGACAACTTGATTATCTTGTCATAATGATTCATCAGTCTTGATTAGACTAATGGGTTACCCTATCAACTGAATTCCATCTTTGCTTTGTCAAGACATCAACTGTTCAATAAATGCATAACTTCAAAGTTTTCTTTTATTCCTTCTAAAAAACTGGACTTAGGTCTAACTAATTTTAGTGTGAACAAAAATTAGTAACATTGCTAACAAGGGCTCCCTTGAATATTCTAGAGAAAACCAGCGTACAAGTGCCTTGTTTTAAAATATATTTGTATTGTCCCCCTTGTTTAGATAATGATAGTTTAATCTAAGTTTAATTTATTTTGTTGTTTTCTCATGATGAATATTCTTATGGATGTTGATTATTTTCCAAATCAACATTATAATGTAAGCAGTGTTTGAATGTGTAGAATTCCCTAAATGTTGGTATAATATAGTTTTGAGGATTTTAAAAAATAAACCTTCAGAATCTCATAATCATTTTAGTATATTATCTTAAATAAAGTAAAATATTTATACAATGATGTGTATTTTTTTCATATCTAAGAGTAAGTTGTTTATTATATCATGCTTTGGTGTAGAGTCCTAAGAGTCTAAGTGATTGAAATGTTCTATCAATAGGTGAAATAAATTTCTAAGTTCCACTGTTTTAAATCATCATAAGATCTATAGCACTAGGACATGCACACGAACCCTACCTCTAAACTTAATATTAGGTTTGCCAACAATAAATAAATAAATATATATATATATATATATATATATATATATATATATATTTACTTGTGTTATGTACCCTTTTAGGTTAACATCATCACATCGAGTTTTTCAAAAATGGCTTTGACTCACCCTTTTGTGATAAATCCATCCCACACCTTCAAATAGTGTGCCTATCATTGTCTTCACGAAGTAGTGGAAACAAGTGTGCATAGTTTTATGTCATGTTATGCATGATATGAGCAGTTTAAATGCAATTTTTTTCTGAGTTTTGTCTTATGTTCATAAGAGGTAATTATGGGTGTGACATTAGGTATCAGAGCATGGCTTAGAAACTCTGGGAACTCTTGGTTAAGAATTTGAGTAGTAATAAATTAAATTTTATCATGGTTATCTAGGATGTTACATAGGGTCAAGAGATCACACCCTCAATCCAATGTTTCAGGTGGAGTATGATCCCATGAGGAATGGTCCGAGTCACATCATTCTGAGAGTATTGACCAAGATAGGCAATAGGAGTTTGGGCCTCAGATACTTCAAGCCTTATGAGGTCTAATGTGTGTGATTGAGGAGAGATTATTGCCAGTCATAGGGGCATGTCAGGAGGATCAGCCTGTGGTAGGCTAGCATATACCAAGGTCCCATGAGTAGAGCAGGAGTCCCCCACATGTACAGGAGGTGCATGAGGAGGAGGTCGAGGATGAGTCAGTTCATATTCCCCCACCTCGACATGTCTAGCCAAAGACAGAGCTAGAGGTAATATCGAGGGCTTCTCAAGACACTGGGGATTAGATTTGAGAGCTGCTTCATTTGTAACCCCCTACCTTTTCTGGAGCCACCTACAGGGTGGAGGCTGAGTCTTGGTTACTTAGCCTAGACTGGTGCTTTAGGTTGTGAACTTATGGGAGAAACCTAAAGGTTAGGCTTGCAATACATCAGTTGAGGGGACTTGCTTCTTCCTAGTGGCACTAGGAGTGGAAGCATCATATCTCATTAGACACACTTTCATGGGACATCTTCTTGGAGTGCTTCAAAGCACGTTACATTTCAGAGAACTTTCGATAGAGTCGCATTGATGGGTTTCATGATTTATAGTAGAGAGGTCTTATAGTGGCCCAGTATGAGAGAAAGTTTCTAGAGCTCATATAGTATGTAAACTATATTTAGGATGAGAAATTTCTTGTCAACCATTTCATTAGGGGCCTCAACCCTATCATCTCAAGACTAGTACGCATGGACAACCCAAAGGACCTTAGAGGTGATGTGGAGAAGGCCTTGATAGTAGAGGAGGTTCATGGGAGGTCCCAAGAGTTGCGAAAATGGTTTTGAAATTGCCACTAGAGACAAGAGGATCAGAATTTCCATACATCTACCCACCCCTCAAAGAGGGGTTCAGGTTCTCCTTGGGACCTTAGAGAGCACCCCAGCAGTAGCAACAGTAGCAATAGAGATAGAGACCATGACCAAAGTTGGGACCACAGGGTAGCCACACTAGATCATGACAGTCTCAAGGACCTCATAGGGATAAGAGGTTGTAAGGACAACAGGAAGGACTATCTCATGCTCACCAGTCCTTTAGGGGAGGACCCAATAGCACTAGTAGGGTTGGGTCATCCATGTTTAGCAGGACCCCGCTCATGCAAGGGCAAACGAGAGGACCTTGTTTTATGTGTGGGGGTATAGAACACCTAGCTAGAGAGTGCCCACAGGGATTTGGAGTAGCTTGGCCCTACCTGGGGGTTCTGAGGAGACAATCGGTGATGTGGGTAGGACCCATAGAGTTTTTACGGTGGTCGAGAACTGTCAGGCTGACCACCAGGCCATGATCATTGAGGTACTAGGTATGATTGGTAATATACTAGTTAGTGTTTTGTTTGATTCTAGAGCATCTAATTCTTTTATATCTCCATCCATAGTGGATCATTGTAGGCTAGTGGCATCTAAACAAGGTGATGGGTGGGAGGTGGAGTTAGTTTCAGAAGCTAGAGTTGTTATGGATTCAATGGTGAGAGGTTGTCAATTAGCTTTTTAGACTATTACCACATCAGTGGACCTTCGAGTTACAACCTTGGGGTCTTATGACTTAGTTCTTGGTATGGACTGGCTTGATGTACATCAATCCAAGATTGATTACCAACATAAGATGATTGAGTATCTTGATGACCTTGGCATGATAGTAGTATTATCAGGAGTGTAGAGACCCATATCCATTTGTATTATATATCTGCTATGCAGATGAAGCATAGTATATGAAAAGGATGTTAGATGTTCATCATTACCATTAGTGATAGATCAGATGGCTCAATAGAGATATCCTTGGATGACCATCCTATTATCAAAGATTTTGTAGATGTTTTCCCTTCAAATTTGACACAGATGCCACCTCAACGTGAGGTGGACTTTGGCATTGATTTGGTACTAGCAGCACAACCAACTTCTCGGGTACCTTAAAGGATGATGACCCAAGAGCTTAGTGAGCTCACAATTTAGCTAGAGGATCTTATACAGAAGGGCCACATCCGTCTTAGCATCTCACCTTGGGGCACACTAGTCACCTTCGTTACGAAGAAGGAAAAGTCCCTTCATCTATGCATTGACTATACACAGTTGAACAAATTAATGATAAAAAACCATTATCCCTTGCTCATAATTGATGATTTATTTGATTAGATGAGGGGAGCTAGAGTGTTCTCCAAGATAGACATGAAGTCTGGCTACCATCAGTTGAGGATTATTGACGTCGATATTCATAAGACAACTTTCCAAACTCGATACAACCATTATGAGTTTCCTATGGTGCCTTTTGGATTGACTAATTACCCCACGGTGTTCATGAGTTTGATGAACGGGGTATTTCGCACTTTCTTGGACTGATTTGTCTTGATTTTCTTGGATGATATTCCACTACCTTACCTTCCTTAGATGTAGGACCCCATGAGACTTTTAATTTCTATTTATCAAGCTTCTAAGTTTCTTTTCCACTGTAAAATTCACTCAAATCCTTGTTCTTTCGCATCATCAAGTAGAGGACCCGATTGATGTAGAGAAGGTTACCGATCAAAGTTGGATCACTAAGGATGCAAGCCTAGCATTCACACTCTTACACTAGATTATAGGCTCTTTTATTATTTTGTAGATTAGAAATAATAATTAGAAAACATGCTTGCCCTTGAGAAGCAAGACTTGTCTATTATTTTCTCTTGGTTTATTGCTTTTCTAGATCTAGTTTTCCAATTCATTGCATTATTAAAATAGCTACAAGTTTTATTTACTAGAATAACTTCATCTCATGAATCAATCTTTAAAAAACAAAAAACATAGACAAGTTGTATTAAGGAAAAGCCATTTTGATTTGCATCGCATATAGAAAGTAGTAATTAAATCACATTTAAAAGCTCTAAAATACATAAAAGATAGTTGCATACATTTAGAAGTAAAATTGCATTAGAAACTCATTTAAACATGAAAACAACAAAAAGAAAACCCTTGGTTCTATCACAAGGTATATAGCTTTCAATGTTCAAACAAACCCTTGATTTCATCATTAGGTGTAAAGATTTCAACAAAACAAGCAAAAATAGAACATCCCTCTTCCTTCACCAAATGCACACACTCAATGTGCCCAGGTGTGAAAGAAGATTGGATTAAATCAATCTTAGAGGAAATTAGAGAAAATCCTCCCATCCAAGGAAACCCTATTGAGGAAGAATCCCAAGAACAAGTAGAAATCTTGAGCAAATTGGACAAGATAATGAAAAAAGACACTGAGAGGATATTTGAGCAAGATAATCTAGACTCCTCAAAGAATTAATTGACTTAGAATAAAGAATACTGATACATTTTGTCACTTTGCAACAAATAAATTAAACATAGTCCATGAAAATGACCCTCCAAGTCACGTCAAAATAATAACAATAACACCCATCTAGAATTTCTATCCACAACATCAAACGATTCCATGCAACAATCAAAACAATCATCTAATGCACATCCATATTCAAAACCCTGTGATAAATGCAACTTCCATCCATAATATTTTGCTTCCCTACAAATAAAACCCATCAATTCCACCACTACTCAACTGGATTTTTCCATGAGAGCATGAGTGACTGAGTAGGTACCTTTAGCAAGGATATAGTTCATGTACTACATCAGAGTTTAACTCACCTGCAAAGTGTCTGAGTCAATTTCAAACAACACAACACTAGAATGTTATGTTTTGCTTCCTTTATAATGTAATGAATGTGTGAGATTATCTAAACTATTTTGCACATTCATTTATATTTGTAGGATAAATCTATAGAACTTGTTTGATGTAGTTAGTTGCAAGTTCAAGAATGATTGGGCCATCTTGTAGTAGGGTACCATCTCCTTTACAAATTCTATAGACCTTGGAAATAAGTAGTTCATCAATGATCATGTCTTAGATTTAATACTTAACCATCCCTCAATGGGTTTGTTTATACCTTCCATGAACTTCAATAATCTTCAAAAAAATCAGAGAACCCCTTTTATGTTTATGCCTTCTTTGTTGCTTTCACACTATTTATCCCAACATTGATATCCAATCAAAGATTTTCTTAGTGAGCCCCCTTGGTCAAATTCATGCTTAGTGTCTTCCTTTGCCTTGCCCTCATGGCATAGTCATTTGTCCATATCTTAAAATCCTAAGAAATCTCTAAGTATGAGGTTGTTTGAGATTATTTTAAGCCTTAGGCGAGTTTTCAAATATGTCTCTACTATCATGTTTTTCCTTCATTCCCCAAAACCTTGTGCTTCTAGATTTTACTTAAGGATTTTTCTTTCAAGTTTTTAGGATTTGTCGTGCTCAACTACTCAATCATGAAGTTTCTTGAACCCCAGATCCTCACTCTATTTTCTTCAGTGATATTATAGGTTTCTACTTGCCATCATCCCTTTCTTACAATCCATGGGGTAGTCCATTATAAGGTTTCCCCAATCTTTAGAACTTGCTTTTTTTAGTTGTATTCAAGTTTGAGTCTCTAAAAATTTGGATAATTATTTAATTATGCAAGTGATCTTCCTAAACCTCAAAACCTAACATCTTTTTCCCTCTTCCTTTGTTGATTGATCAAACTTTTCTTCACCTTGATACCTAGGACTATCTAGATTTTCTTGACTCCTAAGACTTGCTATTTGGTATGCCTCTAGAACTTTTATTTTCACTTGACTTTGAGGTAGGAAGTATCATGGATCCCTAGTCCTTGACCCCCCATGCTATCTCACTTCTTTGTTCTTGTGAAATTTTAGAGTTTGTTTTCCATCTTTGCCTTCTTATATATTCAAGTACACAATACTCTTAATCCCTAATTCCAAATACTTGGTTAGCTATTGGCATAGAGTATCCAACAATCATGTTCCCCACTTCTTCAAGTATCACATACTCCCAATCCTCAACCCCCAAGTCCCATCTTCAAAATTTTGGGTTTTCACATGTTAGATTCCCCTTCTGATGGAGCTTATTTCTCTAGGCATCTTGGCCTTTTAAGATCTGATTTTCGACACTTTTATCCTTCCTTCCCTTTGCCACTTTAATACCTTAAAGATTTTTCTTACCAGTCTCTCTCAACATCCTAGTAGCAAAACATTCACCCTTTGCTAGTCACATTCCCTTAGCCAATCATATCTTGGCATTTGTCCCTTTAAACATTTAACTGCTTAAATTTGATAGTAAAATAGGTTTTCACGAATTTAAATTTGAAAGTTTGAGAAATAAAGAAACATCATTATTGTGTTTATCTAGGGTACTACAGAAGACTATAAATTGACCTATCTATGCCCATGTTTGACATACCTCGCATACGATCTCAACCTTAGACACACATAGACCTTGTTGCGAATTAACTTATGTCTTTAAAATGACTTTTATGTTTTCTAAGTGCATTTTAATTTAGGTTTAAATAGTGACTACATGGTTTTGACCCTTAGTTGTTTATGCAAGATTTAATTACATAATTGTTTTAAGCATGCAAATGGATGATTTCACAAATGAAGAAGTAAATGCAAGCATGGTTCATGATGCTCTAGGGATCTCTAATCCAAGAAAAAAGGAATGTTGTTGTTGACTCAAATCATAATATTCCAATGATAAATGCTTCTTGAAGAGCTAGCAAGATGAATTACCTTGGATGATTCCTTGATGTGAATTAATGTCCAAATGAAAGTCTTTAAATAACTGATGCAAGGGGTAAATCACAAAACACACAATAACAGATATTGAACACAACAAATAGAACTTTCTTTTATTAAACTGGGCAACTCATTACATCACAGAAGCTCAATTACAATCAGAGGATGAATCCTCTACTAGCTACAACACATTACAGCTTTCCCAACCTCAAGACTCTAGAATCTTCAACCTTCTGTAACCCCAAATCAGCTAGGGTTTCTATTTTCCCACCTATTCTTGACTCTACACTGGCTCCCTTTAACTCTACTACCACCCAGGGTTCCTAAAATAGTCATAAATAGCACTTTTTGGCGGCCTCCAGCCAAATTTCAAAATTTGCAACTCCCCCCAAAAGTAGGTCAACTTCTGGGAAGCATAACTTTTGATCCGGGTGTCCGATTGACGAACTGTTTTAAGCGCCAGAAAGCTCGCGATGTGAACTATCATGCTGGAAATTCATAAATAGATTTCCATCAACTTTTTGGGATGTTATGGGAAGTTTTAGTGCCTCATATCTCATTCCAAAAATTTTTAGGGGCTTTTCGGAAAACAAAAACTTTAATATCTTTCAGCTCACAAATGATCTTTGCCTGATTCCTTTGCCAAAGGTCTTATATTTCTGTTATGTAACTTTTTGGAAGTTTTTGCTTCATTACGTGCCCAAATGCAAACTTTCTAAAAATAGCAGGTACACTTTCCTAAATAGGCAGGTCGCTATTTTTAGCAGTTTTGGAAAAACTGAAAGTCCTACATTATTATTCTGGATATTATGGAACCAAAAACACTAATTATGGAAAGAAATGAAAACAACTACAATGATTTTGAATTAACTTCTTTTTAGGTGATGCAAGATTGCCCATACACCACTTGATGCTCTTGCATCAGACACCCAAGGTAATTTGAGAAGTGACCCTATCACGTTTCAGATGTTTGTGTGAGGAAAACCCAAATGGTCAACCTCTACCTTAGACAACCAAGAAGAATCTTCAACAGGCCTTCCTTTCCATTTTACCAGATATTCTTCATATTGCTTGTTCCGAGTACTTCTTCCCACACGGTTATCCAAGATTTCTTCTATCTCCTCCATTGAAGTAGATGCCAGAATACTCCACTGTATTTCTGTTGGTCCATCCTCTGTTCCACCTTCATGATATTCTGATAAATCAATAATGTTGAAAATAGGGGAAATATTGATCCCACTCGGCAGCTCTACCTCATATGCATTTCCTGAATCATGTTTCTTCAAAATTTTGCATGGTCCAATTTCTTCATTTTCAACTTATTGTATTTTCCAATTGGGAACCTTTCTTTTCTCAAGTGAACCATGACTTCATCTCCTACCTGGAATTCCTTATATCTCCTCTTCTGATCTACCTTAGCCTTGTACTGAATATTCATTTTATTAATGTGCTTTCTCACCTCTTCATGCAAATTCTTCAAATGTTCTGCAAAGTCTTCAGCTTCAGCACTTGTCTTTTCTCCATTGTCCAGCTTCCTTAACTCAGAAGCATTTCTTGGGCTATTGCCATATACAATCTGGAATGGTGTTTTACCAAAACTCCTATTGATAGAATTGTTGTAAGCAAATTCTGCCTGTGGTAAAATCAAATCCCATCCCTTGGGCTTATCTCCTACTAAGCATCGTAGCAGGTTACCCAAACTCCTATTCACCACTTCAGTTTGTCCATTAGTCTGTGGATGGTGTGTAGAACTAAACTTCAAATCTATCTTCAACTTCTTCCACAATGTCCTCCAGAAATAACCAACAAACTTGGTATCTCGATCTGAAACTATGCTCTTTGGTAGACCATGTAGTCTCACCACTTCCCTGAAAAATAACTCTGCAATATGAACAGCATCATTAGTCTTCTTACAAGGAATAAAATGTGCCATCTTTGAGAATCTATCCACCACCACAAAAATAGAATCATGCCCTCTCTGTGTCCTTGGTAAACCAAGAACAAAATCCATACTAATATCATCCCATGTCTTCTCTGGTACAGGTAATGGTTGATACAACCCTATATTCTGACTTCTTCCTTTTGCCATCTAACATACTCTGCAACTCTGCACAAACTTCCTCACATTCTGCTGCAACTGTGGCCAATAATAATTTTCACCAACAATATAAATGGTCTTATATCGACCAAAGTGTCTAGCCAGTCCTCCACTATGCTTCTCTTTAATCAGGTTCTCTCTCATGGAACTCCTCGGAATGCACAACTGGCTTCCTCTAAACAACATGCCATCTTGGATTATGAAATCCAACCATTTTGTCCTATCCAAAGTAACAGGCTCCAGACAAGCTTTCCAAGCCTCTACAAAATCTGGATCTTCAGGATACAAAATTTTGAGCTCATCGAACCCAACAACCTCTATCTTCATTTTTGTCAACAAATTTTGCCTTTTGCTCAAGGCATCTGCAACTTTGTTGGACTTCCCACTCCTGTGCTTCAAAACAAAGATATAACTCTGCAAAAACTCAACCCATTTTAAGTGCCTTTGGTTCAACTTCCCTTGACTATTAAGATACTGCAAAGCCTGATGATCAGTATATAAAACAAACTCTTTTGGCAACAAATAATGTCTCCATTTCTTCAAAGCCTGAACTATTGCATAAAATTCCTGATCATAAACAGAATACTTTTTCTTGGCATCATTAAGCTTCTCACTAAAATAGGCAATGGGCTTACCTTCTTGGCTCAAAACAGCTCCTATACCACTACCACTAACATCACAATCTACCTGAAATACCTTATTGAAATCTGGAAGTGCCAAAATAGGTTGTTCTACAACTTTCTGCTTCAATGTATCAAAGCTCTTATCAGCTCCTTTAGTCCATCTAAACTCTTTTCTATCCCCTCTCATTGTCTCAGTTAGAGGTGCACAAATGCTATTGAAATTCCTAATAAACTTTTTGTAAAAACTTGCCAAACCATGAAAAGATCTTACCTCCGTTGCACTCCTTGGTGTAGGCCACTCAATGATAGCCCTTACTTTTTCTGGGTCCATCTTAAGACCTTCCTCCGAGACAACAAATCCCAGGTATACCAACTCCTTCTTTGCAAAACTGCATTTCTTCAGATTAATCAGCAACTTCTCCCTCAGCTTCTCTAGAACTCTTCTGATATGCATCAAATGCTTATCCCAAGTCTTACTAAAAATCAAAATAACATCCAAATAAACAATAACAAAACTTCCCAAAAATTCTTTCAGTACCTCGTTCATGAGCCGCATGAATGTGCTTGGTGCATTGGTTAGCCCAAATGGCATGACTAACCACTCATACAAACCTTCCTTTGTCTTGAAGGCTGTCTTCCATTCATCCCCTTCTCTGATACGGATCTGGTGATACCCACTCTTTAGGTCAATTTTCGTGAAGTACTTGGCTCCACTCAAACAATCCATGATGTCATCCATTCTTGGCAATGGAAATCTATACTTGATCGTTATCTTATTGATGGCTTGAGAGTCTATACACATCCTCCATTCTCCATCTTTCTTTGGTGCTAGTACTGCAGGTACCACACATGGACTTAGGTTCTCCCTTATCAGTCCCTCCTCAACAACTCTTGAACTTGTCTGTTCAGCTCTTCATTCTCTGCAGGGGTCATTCTGTGGGCTGCCTTGTTTGGCAAACTGGCTCCTAGTATCAAATCCATTTGATGACTTATCTTCCTTACTGGTGGTAAACCTTTTGGTACATTATCAGAGATAATGTCCTGGAACTCTTCCAACATATCTAAAACTTCTGCTGGTACATCTTCACATTTCTCTTGACTAATCTTAGGAATCAATGCAAAGCAATAACCTTCATGCTTCATACCCTCCAAAAATTTCCTACCATCTACCAAACAAATTCTGGTAGTACTACATACCTTTTCTTCCACCTCCTTCAAGGGCTTCAACTTATGACGAACTTCATCCTTTGTTAGGGAATATGTGTTTGCACGGCCATCCTGGATAGCGCTCCTATCATACTGCCACGGTCTCCCCAATAGCATATGACATGCATCCATCGGTATGATATCACACAGCACCTCGTCATGGTAGTCACCAATCTTGAACTTCACTAAACACTGTTCATTGACCAAAGCTCTATGGTCCTTCTGCAACCATGCAATCCTGTATGGATGTGGATGCTTTCTTCTTGTCAACTTCAACTTGTCAACCATCTCCTCTGAAACAAGATTATTAGTGCTTCCACTATCAATAATAATATCACAACACTTACCTTCACATTTGCACCTTGTATGGAATAAACTCTTCCTCTGATTGGGTTCTTTCTCCTCATTCAACAAAGTTCTTCTGACAACTAGGGTTTCTCCCCTTTCTGCATCTTCAGAGTGCTCAAACTATGCATCTTCATCCACATGTGCAACTCGTGCATTACCTTCAGGTCTTCTATTCATCCTTCCTTGATGCTGCGGACACTCGTATGCTCGATGCCCTTCTTCTCCACATTGGAAATAGGTTCCTCTAGAACCTCCTCTTCCATGTCTTTGCCCAGGTCTACCTCTTCCTCTTCCTCTTTGCTCACCATTGTTTTGGTCACGAGGGTAGTAGGTATTATCACCTCTCTGATTTTGACTGGTACCAGCTTCTTCACTTTTCTTTGCATCTTCATTTTGGCCCCCATAGGGTCTTCCACCAGTCCTTTCGCCTTGACCTCTTCCCCTTTGCTTGCTGTCAAATCTTTTATTCAGCTTCTCTTCCACCTTCAGGGAAAATTGGTATGCATCTTCTATGGTGGTCATTCTTACTAGGCTCAACTCCTCTTGAATACTCGGCCTCAACCCATTAATGTAACAGGCTACCTTCTCCTTGTTGGGCTCTGCATGGCCTATCCTGATAGTAATTTTATAAAACTCTTCTGTATACTCCTTAACAGACTTGTTACATTGCTTTAGTCCTTGCAGCTTCTTCAGCAACTCCATCTCATAGTCCACAGGAATGAATTGCTTCTTCAGTTTCTCCACCATCCGATCTCATCTGGTAATCTTTGCTTTTCCTCTTCTATTCCTCTCTAATTGGACCTCCTTCCACCAAATATTGGCGTGGCCCTTCAACTTTGTTTTTGCAAACTTAACCCGATCTGGGTCCTCCACATCTTCATACTCAAAATACTCCTCCATGTCATTGATCCAATCAATAAGCTGTTCTGGATTCAAATCTCTAGAATATGTAGAAACTTTGATCCTGGGCCTCTTTTCGATCTTTGAAATGACCCTCAACAACCTTACTTCTGAAGCATCTTCGGCAGCTTCTTGTTCTTCCTCAGATAGCTCTTCTTCAACTTCATCTTCACTTTCTTCTCTTGTCCTTGGCTCAAACCCTCTTCATAGCTCCTCTTGCAATGCATCGATTTGCCTTTGTAGGGCTCTAAAACCCTCTTCCGTCAAAGCAATCCTCCCAACATGATTTCTTCGTGGAGGCATTTTGGTCTCCGCAGCAAACCCACAACCTCAGGTCCTGGTGCAAACTGCCTCACGGTTGGCGATTTGTCTACACACTCAGGAACCCTCGCTCTGATACCACTTGATGCAGGGGTAAATCATAAAACACACAATAACAGATATTGAACACAACAAATAGAACTTTCTTTTATTGAACTGGGCAACTCATTACATCATAGAAGCTCAATTACAATCAGAAGATGAATCCTCTACTGGCTGCAACACATTACAACTTTCCCAACCTCAAGACTCTAGAATCTTCAACCTTCTGTAACCCCAAATCAGCTAGGGTTTCTATTTTCCCACCTATTATTGACTCTACACTGGCCCCCTTTAACTCTACTACCGCCCAGGGTTCCTATAATAGTCATAAATAGCACTTTTTGGCGGCCTCTAGCCAAATTTTGAAATTTGCAACTCCCCCCAAAAGTAGGTCAACTTCCAGGAAGCATAACTTTTGATCCGGGTGTCCGATTGACGAACTGTTTTAAGCTCCGGAAAGCTCATGATGTGAACTATCACGCCGTAAATCCATATATGGATTTTTGTCAACTTTTTGGGATGTTATGGGAAGTTTTAGTGCCTCATATCTCGTTCCAAAAATTTTCAGGGGCTTTGCAGAAAACAAAAACTTTAATATCTTTCAGCTCACAAATGATCTTTGCCTAATTCCTTTGCCAAAGGTCTTATATTTCCATTATGTAACTTTCTGGAAGTTTTTTCTTCATTACGTGCCCAAATGAAAACTTTCTAAAAATAGCAGGTACACTTTCCTAAATAGGCAGGTCGCTATTTTTAGCAGTTTTGGAAAAACTGAAAGTCCTACATTATTATTCTGGATATTATGGAACCAAAAACACTAATTATGGAAAGAAATGAAAACAACTACAATGATTTTGAATTAACTTCTTTTTGGGTGATGCAAGATTGCCCTTACACCACTGGATGCTCCTGCATCAATAACACTGCATAGCAATAATCATATGAAAGGTTTACTATGTTAGCTCATGGTGGGAGCTAAAAAAAATTGAACTTAAATTTCTAAAATTTGGGGGTTAGATCATAAGAGTAGGATCAATCTTGCACCTATGGTATTGACCTACAATGATAAAATGGTAATATTTGTGGGGAATGAATTTCCATACATTGGGATGCAATAATTGTAAAATGTGTAGATATAGATAAGCACATTGGAGAATGTATGTAAATTGGATGGGTGAAGGATTAATGAATAAGCACAACTTCACAGAAGATTAGGTCATTTATCAATATATGTAATTACATTAAGACATTCTCTTAAAGTAGGCCCAAAACTAAATGGAGATTGACATGGGTATGTAAATTTCATCACTACACTTTCATTCTACAATATTAATTCTATATAAATTTATTTTAATTTTAGTTTGAAAAGTGGCTATTCTCCCTACAAGATGCACTTATACCCATCCATTATACATCTATAGCCATCCATTGATATGGCCTATGCATGTCGATGAACAATGATAGAACATACACTAATGAATATTCCTCCTAAATATATTCATAAGGAAATAAGAAAAAAATCATAGTTAAAAACTTGCAATACGCGGTAAATATAAATGCTCTAACATTTTAACACAATTAAACAACAATGTTTTTTAAACATATCTTGGAAGAGATTAAAGTTGTATAAATTTTGTTCCTAGAACTATTGTATAGGATGGTGTACATGCATTCTGATCTCTTTGGAATACACTCAAATCTCTTTGTATTAAATATTCACCTTTCATGTTTGGAAATTTGTGCAACACTAACCTATTATACAGAGACTTGGCTAACTTCATGGATCAGTTAAGGGCAACATTACTAAACCCAATTGGTCATTGATAAAATGGCTAGCTCCTTTGACATCTCTTGTCAAAATTAACTTTGATTGAGCCTCTCATGGGAATCATGGGCTCTTATGTGTAGGATGTGTTATAAGGGACAAATAAGGAAAATTTATACTAGCTGCTTCCACAAAGCTTCCAATGGGATCTAATAATGAGGTAGAAGTCCAAGCATTGATATTGTGATTAGCAATTGCTAAAAAAGAAAATATAAAGAGAATTTTTATAGAGGGTCATTTTATATTGACCATAAATGCCATCAAACTAGGGAGAAACAATAATAAGAGGTTGTTAAACATTCTCCAGATGGCTTGGAATTTGTTACATGATTTTGAATATTGTGAATGTGGCCATTATTACTGTGAATCTAATAAACTAGCATACAGGTTCCAAATTCAAATGGTAATTGAACATGGGGAAGAGTATAACGAAGGCAAAGAGTGGAAGAAATGGAAAGATAAGGATTTATTATTCATAGAATTAAGGGATAGAAGAGCCATCATGATTTCATTAGCCTCCCAACTAGGGGATAACCAATAAATTTTGTTATTTTGTCTAACCATTATTTTGAGTGCACTTGTACATGTACCTGAAGTATTAATGACGATATAGATGAGCTAGCAATGATTTTATAAATTGCATAAGGGATTACTTATTTCAAACAAAGGGTGGTCCACTTCTAGATTGTGAAAGGATTTAAAATTCATCTTGCACAAGTGAAATCCCTGATCTCATCTTGCAATAAAGGTGACATTAAGGTGGATGGTTTTTTAATGAGTGAGGATAAGTATCTATTATCAACATGTATGAGGGGATATCAAATTACTAGGAAACGAGTGGTTAAATCGAATCCAAGCCTTGGTGATGCAAAAATTAGACCTTTTCCCATTTTTCTTTTAGGATTTATTAATGTGGGAAGTAATCACTATTGCAAATGAGATGCTCTTGTTTCTATGCCATCTACATATGGAAATGATAGGTGTCCCCTATGTGAAGGGCCTATTAATAAACACTTTAATCCTCATTCAAAGTTGTAGTTGAAGAACTTATATTTTCTAAGAATGGAGTCCTTTTGTATTAACACGTGAGTGTACATTTCATTCCTGTAAGTGGGAACCTATAGAAGTTGGTTGGTATGACTTGGTTTTAAAACTAGCTCATGTCTTTCTATTTGATAGTGAGAAAATTGAAAATACTAGGAGTGTAAATTGTCAAGACATTCTCATGGCTTGCCCACGTATTTTGGAGTACAACACTATGGTGTTGATTTTCCTATCTAACTTGATGGATATCATTCAAGATATTAGATTGGTTATTCTCTTGGCAATGACTATGTTTAAAACTACTTTCTCTTGAAAGAAAATTTTAATACAAAAATGGAACAATACAATTTTATTGATGGTATAACGATGATTGGGGGAATCTTTCCTAATAATTTATTATCTTTCTACCCAACATCAAGGTGTGTCTATAATATGATGCAAGAGGGTCCTCACAACAATTGCTCAAATACCTTCATGAGAGTAGCAAGCTCACACCACCATGTACTAGGTGAGTCAATGATTTGTAAATCCATAGAGGTGTTTAATGCTATTTGTCTATAGTTGCACCATGCCTGCAATAACTCCCCATCTAAGAAAGTACCCAAGGTCCCCAAGGGTAATTTTCCCTCTATAGCGCTTGCTAATGTTTTTGCCTCAACTATGGCCTGTATCTTGGTTCTTGTTCTAGTACTTGTTCAAGCCCTTGTTGAAGATGGATATAACTCTAATGGAAGTATATAGTTCATATCTTTTTTGAGTATTATGTTAAGCTTAGTAATGTTTTTTGGCTTTGATATGTATTTTGTGCCAATGTGGTGTAAGATAAAATCAAGAACATGGCACTCAAGTGATATATGTAAAATTTTTAATATGTGTGTGTGTGATTTCCTATAAGTAAAACTATTTCACATTTTTCATTTTTTGTAATATAATATTGTTCATATCAATTTTTCACTTCAGCCATTGATTGGAGGATTGCAAGATGTATAAAGAGCTATTTTTAGTCTCATTTGGTGGCATAATTATAGAGAATTTTGAAACTTGTCTAAAGATTTGATATATTGACAAATTGAAGCTTTTTTTTGGTGGGCCCTAGGTGCCTAACCCAAGTTTTTAAGCCAAAAATAGTTAGTGTGGTAGTTTTATTGTATATTCCTTAACTTTCAGTGTCCTATTAGAATCATAGTATTAACAACTACAATATTACAAGGAAATCAAGTAGCACTAAACTAATTAGTTATGTCTTAGAGAGATATTGGTTAAAATTATGTATGGATTTTTTATGCAAAAATTTGTACTCAATGTTTTACTAGAAGCTCTCTAAAAATTCTAGTAGGATGTGGAAATAACATGTCTTTAACCAATTGGTGATGACAAATCACAACACAATTAATTTTCATTACAAAATTAATTACTATTTTGACAACCTCAAATAATTTTAATTCTCAAATTATTATTGTCAACTAAAATTTGATAGCACACTGCATTTGAAATAGATCAAAGATGTTTTTCAATATTATGAAAATAAGCTAAGATGCTCTTAATATTAAGAAACAAAATAATATTGGTGTATGTTTATAAATAAATAAAATTACTATATTCACAAATTCCTATTTTGAAACCTAAAACATTTAACTCAAAACTCTAACCAACTTTATCCTAGAGCTTAAAACTCTGAACTTAAAGCTCCCAATTCCAAACCTTAACTTACCAAATCCCTTGATCTTGAACCACATTCTCATTGCTCTGGGATTGAGCCCTTATTATTCTAGAAAATGAAATGGGTCCATTGCCCCCAATCAATTCATAGACCTCATCTTGAATTAAATCGGTCTCCTCGTTGCTCAATTTTTTTTTCACTTCCACTCAAATTAACAAGTTAGTTTAAGCTTTAGCATTTGATTTTACATAAAATTTATTATAGGCTGCAATAGTGTTAGAAAAAATGAGAGGCTACTTGGATGTAGGAAGCGATGCCTATGTTTGTAAGAAGATAGAGATTGAGTTGGGGTTTTACCATATGTAGAAAAATTGATCATCCAAAAATATGTGAATCTTAATGTAAAGCATAAATAAACATGAAGTATGCTTGATCTTTGGCCTTCACTTTGTGTGTGTTCAAATTGTTTCTTATGCTTTAGATGAAACTACATTAAGAAATGGAGTGAGCCCATTCTCACATTTCAAAAAAACAAAAATTGCATGGCTCACACACATCAAAACACACAACACTTCAAATAACACAAATTGCATCAAAACATAAAGTTTGCTAAATCTTAAGCACACACATACATACAATGAAGGTCAATGTTCAAACACACTTCACACAAACCACACTAAGAAGTTAAACTCGCACATGCACACTAAATATGCTTTAAAGTGAATGCCAAAAAGTCAACACAGACACATAAAACAAAAAAACTACCAAAAATTGCACTTCATGCAAACATTCAATTTATACTAAGTCAAACTTATAAATTCAACACACAATGAAAGCTAAAAACCAAAGCTTAAATGTCAAAAGTCCAATTGCACTTCATGAAAACACTAAATTTGCACACAAAGTTCCAAATTCAACACATAATGAAAGTTAAACCCTCAAAATCCAAACAAAAGTACACAGTCCATCCAAACTCTAGAATGCTAAGAAATTCAAAACACAAAAAAAAAAACATACAAAGTGAAGGCCAAAATTGACTACAAATACTTCATCATCACACTTCATCCTCATTCAAACCATAAGAAATACACACCATAAGGAGTACACACAATAAAGAGTACACATAATAGGAAGTCTACCACATCATAAAAAGTCTACCACATGTATTCAACACCCAAAGTAAAGGCTATCTACTTAATAAGACCAAACCACAATAAGAAGTTAGAAAGTAAATGCCAAAAAACACATGCACACTAAGAATAAGACCAAACTAGGCTACACAAAATAGAAACAAAGCTTTGGTAAGGGATGAGGTGTAACATATTTGACAACTTTAAATGCAAATGCATGTGCATACTTAAAAAAAATTACAAAGTTCACAACACTTCATCTATGAAAATAAACCAAATGTCACTCTCTAAAAAATACAAATTAAATGTCAAATTTAACTCACACAACACTTTAAAGAACACAAATTGCTCACTTCATATAAAGTCCAAACAAACAAAAAAACACAAATTAAATGCCAAAAAAACACACTTCATCCAAGCCACAATAGGAAGTTGAAAGTAAATGCCAAAAACAAAATGCACACTTAAACACAATGAATGCCAAACTCAAAAGAACACACACAATAAAGGTGTCCAAACCACAATAAGAAGTTCAAACAAAGCATAAAGTGATTCCATAGTTAGACACAATGATCAACACAAACCCACAAAAAAAATTATACACTTCATCCAAACTCTAGAATGCTCAATGTTCAAACACAAAAAAATACAAAGAGAAGGCTTCATCATCACAAGTCAACAACATAAGGAGTATACATTCATAAGAAGTCTACCACATGTACTAAAAAAAAACATATAAAAATCATAAAGTTAAAAAATAATCACACTTCAATGAGAGACCAATATGAAGTGGTTCACACTTTGTAGTTCAAACACATAGAAACTATAAGAAGAACACACTTTCAATGTAAACAAAATCATTAAAAAGCATGAAGTAGTATACATCATAAGAAGTCTACCATATGTGTTCAACACAAACATATAAAAATCATAAAGTTAAAAAATAATCACACTTCAATGAGAGACTAATATGAAGTGGTTCACAACTTCACACTTTATAGTTCAAACACATAGAAACTAAATCATTAAAAAAGATGAAGTAAAGCACACTTAAATGTGTAAAGCATTTATTAGCAGAATAAGTAAAACACATTCAATGGATGTAAAAAAGTTTGGATAATTCATAAATAACCCAAGATATAACACAAGAAGTAAAACACAATATAAAATCCATAAGTAGGAACACATAGAACACAATTTCAATGTAAACAAAATCATTAAAAAGCATGAAGTAAAGCCCACTTAAATGTGTAAAGCATGTATTAGAACAATAAGTAAAATACATTCAATGGATGTAAAAAAGTTTGGATAATTCATATATAGCACAAGTAAAACACATTCAATGGATGTAAAAAAGTTTGGATAATTCATAAATAGCCCAATATATAGCACAAGAAGTGAAACACAATATAAAATCCATAAGTAGGAAGAAAATTATAAGTAGGAACTGAGGCTATGTGTGGGCTAATTACGCCGAGAGGCGTTCTACACTCATAGCAAGGGCTAAAAGATTCAAATTCTCGTAAACAATTAAGATTCAGATTCCCAAGTAAACAAAATTCATAAAATGTGTAAATAAATAAATTCGTGGAAGCCAAATGGATAGAAAAATAGAAAAACTTGGACAGTTATGGAGTGAAATCTTTATCACATTAAACAATAAATAAATAAATTCGTGGAAGCGAAATGGATAGAAAAATAGAAAAACTTGGGCTTTATTATGTTTGAAGAATATGAAAAGTCTCACAGCATAGTCTCTTTAAATTAACTCATGTGAGAATATCAAATATTCTAACTGCAAGTAATTTATCAATGCCAGTAAATTGGAAGATATCTCTCGACGTACTGTAGATATATATTTTTTAAATATAGATATAATAGTAACTTTTTTATTGAAATTATACGCCATTCAAGTTTATTGAAACTGTAAATTGATTTATTTACCTATATATCTCTGCAAAAAACAAATGACTTTTGATTAATTAAGTGGAAAGGGCTGCAAAGAAATTTTTTGTTTTCTTCCCAACGGAATGGTGAGGGAAAATAAAAATTCGGCAGCTATTTTCAGGGGTAATGATGAATTTTTAGGAGTTGTAAGATAAAAATAAAGTAACCCTGCACTAGACAGAATTAGATATATACTAAGCAATACTTGATTCATGGCCCAGGGATGCCCTACAACCTTCCATTCCCAGCTTAAGTTGTTCCCTCTTTAGATTCCAAGGGTCTTCATCACTATTCCCCACAAAGCCCACCCTTTTGCAAGCAGTAAACACTACACCCTTTTCCAAGCAGTGAACACTATACTAATTCATTGGTAAAAAGATTTTTATTGGTTCTATTATTGTATGTTTTGAATTTAATTATTAAATTGGTTTGTAGTCAATTTATTTATTATAGTTTTATTATGTTTAAATTCTTATTACTTTTAGAATAGAATATACATTATTTGATGTCATTGTACAAACTATGGCACATTGGTATTTTATGTGCTCCAATTTGATATAGTATTTTATGGTAACCACATATGGTATTTATAGAGCACGACCGTAGCTCAAACTACTGCTTATAGCCTGTTCCTCAACAACTCATTCCAATTGTCTTTGAATGTTCCATTTCTCAATGACTCACTCCAATTTTCTCTGAATGTTTCATTTCTCAACGACTCACTCCAATTTTCTCTGAATGTTTCATTCCTTAACGGTTCATTCCAGTTGTCTCGGACTCTCCTTTGCAACTATCTCATACTTCTTCTCTCCCTTCCAATTGTTTAAGATGTTACCAAACTAAATAAATATCTACTTGGACGCCTTCATTCCACTAAATGGCTCAAATAACTAGACAATCAAGGTGTTATAGGAATTTGAGCTAATTTACCTAATGCTTATGAAATCATTCAATTTGTAAAAAGATTTTTATTGGTTCTATTATTGTATTTTTTGAATTTAATTATTAGATTGATTTGTAGTCAATTTATTTATTATAGTTGTATTATGTTTATTATTTCATCTTACTAATTTTAGAATAGAATATACATTATGTGATGTCATTATACAACTATGGCACATTGGTATCTTTATGTGCTCCAATTTGATATAGTATTTTATGGTGATGACATATGGTATTTATAGAGCACAGCCCTGGATCAAACTACTACTTATAGCATGTTCCTCAATGGCTCATTCCAGTTGTCTCTGAATGTTCTATTCCTCAATGGCTCATTCCAGCTATCTCTAAATGTTTTGTTCCTTAATGGTTCATTCAAGTTGTCTTGGACTCTCCATTGCAACTATTTCATATGTACTCCTCAATAGTTCATTCCCGTTATCTCAGACTCTCCATTGCAACTATTTCATACTTATCCTCTCCCTTCTAGTTGTTTAAGATGTTACCAAACTAAATAAATATCTACTTAGACGCCTTCGTTCCACTAAAGTGGCTCAAATAATTAGACAATCAAGGTGTTATAGGAATTTAAGATAAGTCACCCAAAGTTTATGAAATCATTCAATTTGTAAAAATATTTTTATTGGTTCTATTATTGTATTTTTTGAATTTAATTGTTAAATTGGTTTGTAGTCAATTTATTTATCATAGTTTTATTATGTTTATTATTTCATCTTACTAATTTAGAATAGAATATACATTATTTGATGTCATTGTACAACTATGGTACATTGGTATCTTTATGTGCTTCAATTTGATATAGTATTCTAAGGTGACCACATATGCAAATATTTTGAGCCAATAAAATAGCAAGAACTTGGACTAAGTAGATTCTAAAGTTCACACTTTACAATGATAAACTATGCATAGGGAGACAATGAGTGAGCACCAATGCCTATAATAGCTCAGGCAATCAGTTGAGGCTCACCAAAAGTTGACACATAAGACCTCAATGCTTGTGGTATTTAAAACATGTGAGCGCTAAATAAATACTAGCAATCACACCTTGGTGTGCAATAGGTACACCGAAGTGTTTTAGAAGTTCAATTTCTATATTTTATGTGAATGATGATTGTCTTATATCCCTATGATGCATGTAGTTTTTTTGTTTTCTCAAGTGTCATGAATTAATTTACATAATCTCAATTTGCTCAACATGCCACTTTGTAGAAAGAAAAAGTCAAATCAATCAAGAGCAAATCCCTCTTAACTTGCCCTAGAACCAGTCCTGCGACAAGGGGATTGAACCCCAAAATAGCCACAAAAACCTCCCTCTCAATTCACTCTGGAGCTGACCCTATAGTGATGGGATTGAACTTGAAATCAGCCACATAAAGCTATGTTTTTTGAAGGTGCACAACAAATAGGCCCATCCCCTTTCTCTCATGCCCGAAACCTGGTTGTGTAGGTAGATGACCTGGTTGTGCTTTTGGCTTCCACTGACAAAAGGCAATGACTCGTGTTTTTAGCGTTGAGTGCAATGAGGTCAATTTTTGGTGCAAAGTCAGTGACTCATGTTTTCAGCATTGAAGTTTGTGTCTTAGGTTTTTAGCGTTTAAGTAGTAATATGTGATTTTAGTGCTTTTGGCAGTAGGTGAGGTTTTCAGTGCAAAAAGGGGGTTTTGAGGCTTGAACTTATAGAAAAAGGGACTCATGTCTTAGCATTTTGAATTTTTAAGTAACCCAAGCACTTTGATCAAGTAGATTCTAACGCTGACTCTCGGATGGATCATCCGACAGTGTGACTTGAACATTTTCTCTCTAAACAACTGACTGTCCTGATCAAAGCAAAGCCAAAATTTTGAAAAGGAGGGGGTCTCCATTTGTTAAAGTGCGGTGTGTGTGCAAAGCACCACACATAGTTCATCAAACATCAAATTTTTTGTTCTCCACATGTGAAAAAATAGTAAAATAGTGAAAAAAAAATTTAAAAATATTTGCGCCCTTAGTATTGATGTCCTTGTTTCAACAAAAACAAATCGATCACACAAAACAAGTTGTACAATAAGACATAAACCTATGTCCAAATTATAAAAGATCTCACTTCAAAAATTAATTAAAAATATATGCAACAAAAATCTATAAAAAAATTGTGTTACGAAAACAACACCAATTTTTTAAAATGTTGTTTACTATAAAAAAAATTATTAAACATAAAAATAATCACAATTTTTTTCTAAATTTTTTTAAAATATATATTTAGAATCTACACAAAATCTATTCACATCATCTTTGAATTCTTAATGGTTTAGATGCTATAAGTGTCAGAAAATGAAGATTTGGTTAAAAATGTTGATTTCAATGTCCCACTTTGGCCAAAAAGTGGGACACAATATTGTGTTAAGATGACTCAAGACACAAATTGTCCCAATTAGTCAAGTCTCTAGCTAAAGAAAATTATTGCGTATCTTGTATGGATAGAAGAGTCATATGACTATCACTACCTAAGTATTCAGATAGTAACATTATGTAATAAAAACCTTTTCAAATCAATTATGTGAAAGTTTGACTAAAATTAAGCTGTATAAATCATACAACCTATGTTGGTATGAACGGGGCATATTACCTAAGTATTTCCACATTGGGTCCTATGCACACTTGTTTAGTTAAGTTTACTTAGGTCATTTAATATTTGTCTCATGTCATATGATTAAAACATTTGTCATGATCACATGTTGTCCTAGGTCTCAACCTTGCTTATATAAGCAAAGTCTCTCATTGTACATTATCATGTTGTGCATCTTATATATTATATGCACCATTATTTTCCTTAGCAATAAAGCATTTGTGTTGCTTCCCTTTTGTTGTGGAAAGTTGTTTTGGTTGCAAGTGATCCTAGACATCCCTTGAGTCCATTGGTGAGTCTTACATGGTATCAAAGCTTCAGATCTATAGTTCCCTTCTCTCATTCTGAAGTTTTTGCCAAGAACTTTTGTGAGTGCATCCTAGTGCAAAACAAACCTTGTCATTGCATCTAGAAGGCCTAAGAGATGAATTTTGACAAATAACACATATTTTTGGTGACAGACAAAATTTAGGCATTTTTTAGAGTTTGAAAGAATTTTCGGTAAAAAAATTTCCATACATCATACGGATATGTACTATACCTATCTGTACTGTACGGATCACGTACGGTCTCTATAGTCACTCATACTATCATCCTCTGTATCATTGATTTGCTCGACGGTCGCAGAATTTATTTTGCAGATAATTATTTTACATTGTGATCACTGAAATATTCTATGGCAATTTGACATCAGATCTTTTGTAGGTGTGACATCACCATCCAATCTCTTGCATCAATGTATGATTTTAAGGCATCACATCATTGGTCATTGATTGACACTTTGAAGGTTTAGTCTGCAGACTGTTACATTCTACAATGGTTAACTGTTTTGTCCAATGAACATTAAATTTGACAACAAAGTTATTTGAAAGGCATCGACACCCTGGTCTCATCTGGGTGCCATTAACCTTGTAAATCCCATTATTGTATTATTCCATTTATTATTTTTAATTACCCATAAGGGATGTACAAGTTTCACTGGTAGAAGTAAAAATTATTTACTGTCCACGGTAATTACGGAGTGACTGCACGGTAAGTCCCGGAGTTACCAACGGTAGTTACGGGATGTCATTTACTATGGTAAATGGTAATTGGTCAAAGTGGGGTGCACATGTGGAGGAATAATCTATTTTTAGTGTTATGACGCATGTCATAAATGCTGTAAGAAGGTGTAAGAGATTCTATGACAAATGTAAGCTGTCATAAGAATCTATGACACTTATAATAGCATATGACGTGTCATAAGATGTTGTAAGTGGCTATTTTTGGCCCCAAGGCATTCAAGCTTGCATGGGCACATTTTTCCAAGTGTAGGATGAATGTATGACAACATTTATGACCCCGTAAGATCCTATTATTGGCCATGGACGCCCAAGGTTGTATTGTTGACTCTTGACAAGTGTTATGGACTTGTAAGAAGTCATTAATGTCTTGAGGTTGTGTAAATTCTGTATAAACCATAGCATAGTAGATGAAAAGCATATAACAGTTTACAGTTACCCAAGTTCTGCCGGAGTGAAGGTTGGAGGACAGAGGAAGTGAATGTATTTGTAATCTCCTTTTGTGAAGATAATACAACTTGACCTCTTTTCTTGGTGGAGTTTTTTACCCGAAAGGGTTTTCTCCACGTTAAACACTTGTGTTATGTGCTTCATTCTGCTTCTAGTATATTTCAGTATTGTGGGTTTATGTTTTGTTACAATCTCCATTATTAATAGCACACAGTTAAAGATTACTGAAATTTATCTCGACTCGGATTTCCATTAAAGTAGTGTTGCTTTTATTTCTAACATTTGGTATCAGAGCCTGGCCAGCTTTGACTCTTGGGTGGTAGTGTGGAAGCTATAGCTATAGTGGGAGATTTGGTTATGTTTGTTTTGTAGATCTTGTGTTGATATTATGGTTGCATCCACCATTGGATCAACCTCTCGATTGGACATTCAGAAGTTCAAAGGAATGGGGTATGAGTTGTGGAAGCTGAAAATGGAAGAATTTTTGGAAGAAAGAAACCAATGGTTGGCTGTTCAAAAAGAGAAGAAACCTGATGATGTCTCTCAAGATGAGTGGGATAGACCAGATAAGAAGGCATGGGGAACCATCATGTCGTGTCTTTTAGACTCTGTCATGTTGAATGTCGCAAAGGAAGAGACTATATACAAGTTGTGGAAATGGTTGGGTGAGATCTATCAAGCCAAGAGTATGGTAAATAAACTTTATTTAAAAAAAAAATTGTTTTCCATGAAAATGTGAGAAGGTGAATCAGTTGCAGAGCATTTAAATTCTTTTAATTTGCTAGCGAGTCAACTTGATTCAGTAGATGTTGAGGTTAGTGATGAAGATAAATGTATCTTACTTCTTTGTTCTTTACCTGAGTCTTGGGAGAATGTTATCCTTGCTATCACTGCTAACCTTATGGATCTAAAGTTGGATGCTTTTGTTTCAGTGCTACTGTCACAGGAATTGAGGAAGAAGAGTTTAGATAGTTCAAGAGATACTCTCAGTGTCAGGGGAAGGTGTAAGGAAAGAGGACCTAAAGGACATCAGAAAGGGGCTAAGGACAAGTCCAAGGGCTGGTCTAAGACTCCTGGTAAAAAGAATAAAGTGTTGGAACTACGGTAAAAGGGGACATGTGAAGGAGTATAGAAACCCCAAGAAATAGTGGGAGAGTGCTTCGGATAAGTCCTCAAATGTAGGTGAAGAAGTTTTACTTTGTGGATGTAATCTTGTTTCTAATGATCACTAGTTGGTTGACTTAGGATGCTCATTTCATATGACTCTGCATAAGGAATGGTTCTCCTCATATGAAGAATATGATGGAGGTAATATCTACCTTGGTGACAACTCTTCATATTTGATTGTTGGGAAAGGAAAGGTATTATTGTGTTTCAGTGATGTGAGGATTAAAACCCTCCCAAGTGTTTTGCGTGTTCCTGGATTAGCTAGAAATCTAATTTCAATTTCAAAGTTGAATGATTTGGGAATGCATGTGACATTTGACAAGCATGGCTGCATATTAGTGCGAGGGAACTTGGTGGTAGCGAAGGGGAAGAGATTTGGAATCCTATTCAAGCTTGAAGCCACTACAGTTTATAATGCCTCCTATGTATCTAAGGCTAATATTGAAAATGCATGTATGTTGTGGCACCATAGATTGGGCCACACAAGCAATAATGTATAAAACTATTAAGAATAAAAATTTGTTGGATGGTTTCTCCTATTCTGATGAGCACTTTGATTTCTGTGAGCATTGTGTGTTTGGTAAACAAAATAGAATATCATTTCCTTCAAGAAGCAATAGAGCAAAAGAGAATTTAGAAATTATTCATACGGATGTGTTTGGACCTGTGGATAATGAATCTATCAGAAAATCTTGTTATTTTGTAACTTTCATTGATGATGTATCTAAATTTACATGGATTTATTTTATGAAGCATAAATATGAAGTTTTCACTAAGTTTAAAGAATTCAAAGTCTTAGTAGAGAACCAATCAGGTTTAAAGATGAAAATATTAAAATCTAACAATGGAGGGGAATATTTGTCTAAGGAATTTGATGAGTTTTACAAGCATGCAGGTATAATCAGACAAAAGATAACTCCATATACACCACAGTAGAATGGTCTTGCAAAAAGGATGAACCGAACAATTATGGAAAGGGCTAGAAGTATGCTTAGTGATGCATAGTTGGATAAATGCTTTTGGGCAGAGGCTGTGTGTACTGCTTGCTACTTGATAAATAGATCTCCTTGTAAGGCTCTTGATTTGACACCTTATGAAGTGTGTACAGGTAAGAAACCTTCTATTTCACATTTAAGGGTTTTTGGCTGTGAGGCTTTTGTTCATGTGCCTAAGGAAAAGTGATCTAAGTTGGATCCAAAGGCTGAAAAGTGTACATTCATTGGATATAGTGATAATATCAAAGGTTATAAGCTTTGGAATCCACTAACCCGCAAGATTATCTTTTCTAGAGATGTTATTTTCAGGGAACTTAGAGTTATTTTTGAACCTAATCAACCAAAAGAAAAAGATGAAAAGGTAAAGATGATGCACTTTGATTTAGAGCAACAAGATGCACCTCAAGAAGAACATAATGATGGATTGGGGGGTGAAGAAGAAGAAGAAGATTCAAGTAGTTCTGATGAAGATGAATCTATTGTTATAGAAGAAGTTGGTGTAGATGATCATGCAAAAGAATGAGTAGAGTCTCTTACTCCACCCTTAAGGAGATCCACAAGACAATGAAATCCAATTGATAGGTATAGCCCACCAGATTTCCATTGTGTATATGCTTTATTGAGTACTAACAATGAACCTAGATCCTATAGGGAAGCTATTTCTGCAGATGATAGTCAGTCTTGGTAGTTAGCCATGCAAGAGGAGATGATGGCTTTAGACTCTTGTAACACCTAGGATCTTGTTTGTTTGCCCAAAGGAAGAAAGGCCATAGGATGTAAGTGGGTCTTCAAGAAGAAATTTGGAACAAACGGGTCATTGGAGAAGTACAAGGCTAGACTGGTAGCTAAGGGCTACTCCCAGAGGGAGGGAGTTGATTTTGGTGAGATAATCTCTCTTGTTTCTAAATTGACTTCTATTAGATTTCTCTTATCCATTGTTGTAGCTTATGATTGGAAGATTGAGAAAATGGATGTTAAGACTGTATTCTTGCATGGAGATCTTGAAGAAGAAATTTATATGCAATAGCCTACAGGTTTTGAGGTAAAAGGAAAAGAACATTGGGTTTGCAAGTTAAAGAGGTCTCTTTATGGTCTAAAATAGTCCCCCTGAATGTGGTATCAAAAGTTTGACTCATTTGTTTTGAAATTGGGTTTTGTTAGAAGCAAGAAGGATCATTGTGTTTACATTTATTGTGTTGATGATTCTATACTGGTTATTGCTTTGTATGTTGATGACATGTTATTTTTCAGTAATACTAAGGGTATGATCAGTGATCTTAAAGCTCACCTTTCAGGTGCATTTGAGATGAAGGATCTTGGTGCTGCAAGGTATACTTTGGGAATGGAAATCAGAAGGGACAGAGTTAACAGAAACCTTTGGTTCACAAAGTATGTGAATATTATTTTGTAGCGATTTAGTATGCAGGACTCTAACCCAGTTAGAGTTCCTTTACCCATTGGTACTAAGCTTTCATTAGATATGTGTCCAAAAAGTGAGGATGATCTTGAGGATATGTCTAATGTACCATATACTAGTGTTGTAGGGAGTTTAATGTATGCAATGGTTTGCACTAGACTAGATATTGCCCAAGCAGTGGGAGTTTTGAACAGATTTATGTCTAACCCTAGTAGACAACATTAAAACTATTCAAAGAGGGCGTTTAAGTATCTTGTAGGTACATCTGATCATTGTTTGGTTTATTATGGTATTGATAGTGTTGATAAATCTTTGGACATACAAGGTTTTGTTGATGCAGATTGGGCAGGTGACTTGAATAGTCAAAGGTCCACTAGTGGCTATGTGTTTATTCTATTTGGAGGAGCAATGAGTTGGATGAGTAAGAGGCAGCCCATAGTTGCTTTGTCCACCATAGAAGCAGAGTATATGGCTGCTACTCATGTCTCTAAGGAGGCAGTTTTTGAGGAGACTGTGTATAAGTATTGGTTTTGATTGCAGGAACATTCAGATTGGTTGTGATAGCCTAAGTGCTCTTTGTTTGGCTAAGAATCACATGTATCATGCTCAGACTAAGCATGTTGATGTTCAGTATCACATTGCTCGAGAGTTGGTTGCAAATGGAGAGATTGAGCTGAAGAAGATGGACGCTCAGGGGAATGTTGCAGACTCATTGACCAAGCCTATGAGCATAGAGAAGTTCATATGGTGCAGAGAGGCCATGAGCCTTGTTTCTAGTGCCTGATTATTTTACATTTGATTTCCTATGGGTTGATTTACAATGTATAATGTCAAGTGGGAGAATGTTGGGATAAGATGCCATTAACCTTGTAAATCCCATTATTGTATTATTCTATTTATTATTTGTAATTACCCATAAGGGATGTACAAGTTTCACCGGCAAAAGTAAAAATTATTTACTGTCCACGGTAATTACGGAGTTACTGCAAGGTAAGTCTCAGAGTTACCGGTAGTAGTTACGGGATGTCATTTACTATGGTAAATGGTAATTGGTCAAAGTGGGGTGCACATGTGGAGGAATAATCTATTTTTAGTGTTATGACACACGTCATAGATGTTGTAAGAAGGTGTAAGACAGTTGTCATAAGAATCTACGACACTTATAATAGCTTATGATGCATCATAAGATGTTGTAAGTGGCTATTTTTTGCCCCAAGGCATTCAAACTTGCATGTGCACATTTTTCCAAGTGTAGGATGCATGTATGATAGCATTTATGACCCCATAAGAGCCTATTCTTGGCCATGGACGCCCAAGGTTGTATTGTTGACTCTTGACAAGTTTTATGGGCTTGTAAGAAGTCATTTAATGTCTTGAGGTTGTGTAAATTCTATATAAACCATAGCATAGTATATGAGAAGCATATAATAGTTTACAGGTACCCAAGTTTTGTCAGAGTGAAGGTTGGAGGAGAGAGGAAGTGAATGCATTTGTAATCTCCTTTTGTGAAGATAATACAACTTGACCTCTTTTCTTGGTGGAGTTTTTTACCTGAAAGGGTTTTCTCCACGTTAAACACTTGTGTTATGTGCTTCATTCTTCTTCTGGTATATTTTAGTATTGTGGGTTTATGTTTTGTTATAATCTCCATTGTTAATAGCACATAGTTAAAGATTGCTGAAATTTATCTCGAATCAATTTTCATTGAAGTAGTGTTGCTTTCATTTCTAACATCATCGGGATGGAGCTCCTGGGCATATCAAGCCTTAAAGAGCTCAATCACAGTGGACAGTGTGCCAGAGATACCACAAAAAATAGTGCACCAGAGGTACCACCATGACTCCACTTAGGAGTGGCCACCAGCAACCATCATTTTGCCTCTCTTTCAAGTTTCACATTGTTTAGCTAGCCAGAATAGCCACGCTAACCACCCGTCCTCTACTCAAAGAAGCAAGATCCATGACCAGCCACCAGTACTCCATCTAGGCGCCATCGTCGGGCCACCCTGTGGCCATTAGGGGCCTCTTTTGCCCCTCCTCAAGCCCTAATAGGGCATTTTTTTGAAGCCATGAATTTTCACCATGATGTCAACTTTTCACAAATGAAAGGTGACAAAAAAAATGATTATGTGCTCTTTCCAATGGTATGGATATTTTATCCTAATTTTGCTACTGGTCCATTTTATCAATGTTTGAAAGTCCATCAGCTTCCAAACCTCGTTCTTTCGCCCTCAGTCTCCATTTTTCACTGTACTTTTTCTAGTTTCAACCCCAAGTATATTTTATTCAGTTTATCAATTTTATGGCTTCTATTTGATATTCTAGACATTTTGTCTTCTAGAGAAGTTTTGTTTTCTTCTATGGACTTCATTTATCAATATAAATCTATTTTTAATCTCTGATTTAATCTATTGATGAGGTATCATGGGTTTTTCCATGTATCCTTCTATGGTCAATATGATTAAGGGTAATTATGAGTTTGGCAAAAATGCATCCTAACATATCTTAGGTGACTACATCTTTTGCCTTGTCTATATTCCTTAAAAGAAATCTATTTGGAGTAACAATGTTGATGATATTGTAGGATGATGACACTTTGTGTGCTCTTTCGGACCTTCAGTGTCGACAAACACTTTGGACACATATTTTCACACTTTGGACACATATTTGGGAGTTGTATGGAGACCCTCATGTCTCACTATTTTTCAGATTGCCTCATTCCACTTGATGATGCAAATTTCATACCCTATAATGATAATACTCTAGAAGAACTTGATTATATGGCAAGTCTTGATTGTTTAGAGGACACAAAGACTTCTCTTACTCCCTCTACTCTTGTTGAGATCACATTTTATTCATCACTTGTTGCTACTTCAAAGTTCAATGTTGTCGATTTCATGGCTTCTAGTAATTCTTTGCAAGAGGTCATTTCCAGTCCTCTTGATTGACCACATTCAAATTCCTACCTATCAGACATTGCATCCTTGTTTGTAGAGTCTCACATTTCAAATTTAGAGGACACATTTGAGGGGTTATCAATGTTTGAAGTCCAAGCATCTTTTTCAACTTCTAAACTTCGTTTGGTGCGACTGTTGTCTTACCATCTATCTTTAGAAATTGATGATCTTGAGTTTTCCTTATTGTCTTGAATTGTCACATTCTTTGATTAAGCATGACAATCTTGATTTTGTGGCATCTCTTGGTTGTGATGTGGACGACACTTAAATTTTCAAAGACATAATACTTCATGAGACTTCTTCCCTCATCTCTTGTTTTGGATTGGTTTTTATCTTCAAACATTCACCATTGGCACAAGAGGTACTTCATTATGGGGGGATATCTAGTCTCATTATTTCCCATTTAAGGTCAAAGTTCAAATACAAGCTCCAATACGAAGTTAAAAAGTGACTGCCAAAAACACAAATTAATTATAAAGATCCCCACTTTAAAAGCTCAAAGAGTAAAAAATAATATAAATTTTACACTAAAACAAAACAAACAATACACAAATTTTTGATTGTATATTTTAAGGTCAAATTTCAAATAGAAAGTTAAAAAGTAAATGCCAAAAACACAAATTAATTATAAAAAGATCCCCACTTTAAAAGCACAAAAAGTGAATGTCTAAATTCTCACTTCATAAACAAATGAAATTCCAAATATCACACTCTAAAAGCTCAAAAAGTAAAAAATAACATAAATTTTACACTAAAACCATAATAAATCAAAACAAACAATACACAAAGTTCAAATGTAGAAAAAACGATCATCCAAAAATATGTGAATCACTTCATCCAAACCACAATGAGAAGTTAGAATAGAAAGTAAATGTCAAAAAACACACGCACACTTAAAAGCACAATGAATTCCAAAAAAATCATAAATTAAATTCCTAAGATTACACATTAAAATTACAAAAAATGATTGCTAAAACACACAATATACAATTCAAACACAAGAAAATTAATGTAAAGCACACTTCATCTAAAGCAAGTTCAAATGCACTTCATCCAAACCACAATAAGAAGTTAGAATAGAAAGTAAATGTCAAAAAACACATGCATACTTAAAAGCACAATGAATGCCAAAAAAATCATAAATTAAATTCCAAAGATCACACATTAAAAGTACAAAAAATGATTGCTAAACCACATAATACACACAAAGTTCAAACACAAGAAAAATAATGTAAACCATACACTTGAAGTATGTTTGATCTTTGTGTGTGTTCAAACTATTTCTTATTCTTTAGATGAAACCAAATTAAGAGATGGAGTGAGCTAATTCTCACATTTCAAACAAACAAAAATTTCATGGCTCACACACATCAAAACACACAGAACACTTCAAATAACATAAAATTACATGGCCCACACATATCAAAACACACACAACACTTCAAATAACAACACAAATTACATGGCTCACACACATCAAAGCATAAAGTTTGCTAAAACTTAAGCACACACACACACAATGAAGGTCAAAGTTCAAACACACTTTACACAAACCACAATAAGAAGTTAGAAAGTAAATGCCAAAAATGCATGCACACTAAAAATGCTTTAAAGTGAATGTTGAAAAGTCAAGTCAAACACACATAAAACAAAAAAACTACCAACTTCTAACTAAGGTGTAACAATAGTTTAATTCAGTGTTTTTTTTTGAAATGGGCGAGAGCGTGAACCTAGGCATGACCGTTGCCACTAAGTCCACTGGCCTGGGTGTTGCGTGTGTTGCTGGCTTTTCCTTTGGTTCTCAGGGGGTGAGAAGGTGTTTGTGGGCGTCCCTGGGGTCAGGGTCCCCACAAAAATATTTTAAAGGTGGCCGCAAACAAAGTGCAGGCAGTGATTGGTGCTACTTTAGGATGGGAAGGGGTTCCCATAATAAATGTAAATGATTATGCAGACAGTGTGTAGGTTGTGGCTGGGTTTGGCTCGTCTGTTTCTGGACAACGGGCTCCTAGTGGTCTTCGACGCTCATTTGCGGCAGTGATGCGGTCAGGTGCTCACCATCCTCAGGGTGGGATCCGACCAGTCCCTTGTGCTCGCACCTCCCCAGTTGTGGTGTGTGGCCCAGAAGTCATTGAAAATGAAGAGTTTTACTATAATACAGGCGTGATTTGTAGGTTCAATGGCTTCTGGCCCTCCTTGCCAGATCTCCACAATTAGGTCATAGAGACTTGGAAACCATTTGTTGCTGGTAAGATTGGGCTTTTTCCTAGTGCACGTGGTTTCTTCATCATGACTTTTGCTTCTTCTAAGAAACAAGATTTAGTACTTGATGGTAGGGTTTGGATGTGGGTGGAGCATTCCCTTTTCATTAAACTGTGGACTCTTTCTTTCAATCCCCTTACCAAACTACTTAATTTTAGACCAATTTGGGTACGTCTTCTGAACCTCCCTCTCCAATTTTGGGAGGACTCCTGCAACGAGAGCATTGGCAACACCATCAGTCATTTCCTGAAAGTTGACTCTACCACCTCCTTCATGGGGCACTCTATGGTTGCCTGAATCTTGGTTGACATTGACATCTCCAAACCTCTGTTTGGAGATGTTATGTTAATGGTTGGGGACCAAAAACAACTGATTGACTATGAGGGTATCCCCTTTAGATGCTGGTGTTGCATCATTGTTGGTCATGTGGCTTCTAGTTGTCATCTTTCATGCTACAAAGGCGTTGCAACATGGTGGAAGGATGCTCTCCTAGATCACTTGACTATCAGTGCTTCCCAAGAGGATGGTTCATCTCTTGGGGATGATTCCTCTCAGGAGGATGAGGTCCCTCTTGAGACTGTTCATGAGGGGGTGGTGGAGACTGCTGCTAACCCTGTGACTTCATTGGACTATGTTGATCATATTGTGGCTCCCACATCAGCTCCTACTCTAGGCTGGATCATTTTTGCTTCTGCTACTGGTCTTTCTTCGGTTGGCATGGCAGTTCTGCGCATAGAGGCTTTGAGTCTGGCTGCTTCTTGCTTCTCTCTAGTCTCTCTTTCAGCTAGGCCTTTTTCTAGCTTAGCCTCTTTGTTTGTTCCTTCCTTGGTTGTTGTTGCTGGGGAAGTTCCCCCCTATCACCACACTCTGATGACTTTGACTCTGAGGTTTCTTGGACTGTGGTTCAATGGCATAAGAAAGGGCTCCCCAAATCTATTGTGGAGCAACGCCCTAGGGCTAAGGGTGTTAGGTTTGCTTGTTCAAGTTTGGCTATTGTTTGATCCTCGGTCTGGTTTTTCTACTATCAATGCATGTCTGGTGCACTATTTGGGTTGCCTTTTGGGTTGTTGGTTTCTTTCAACTTTTTTGTTGTTGTTTTGTTGTGTCCTTCTTGTTTGCCCATGCGGCCTTGATCTTTTTCATTGCTCCTCTGGGTTGTTATGTAATAGGGATGGACACCCTTGTTTTGCCACTTATCATAATAAAAAACAAAAAAATACCAAAATTCTCACTATCACACTTTAAAATCTCAAAAAGACTTAAACTCGCATAACACAAAAATAATCAAAGAAAATATCAAAATTCAAACACACATAAAAAACAAAAAGTCCAAAAAGTTATCTCAAAAACACATCAAAACAAAAAGCCTACCAAAATTCTCACTATCACTTAAAAGTTCAAAAAGTGAATGCCAAAGTTTACTCTCACACATAAAAACAACCAAAGCAAATATCAAAATTCAAACACATTAAATGTCAAAAGTCTAATTACACTTCATGCAAACACTAAATTTACACTAAGTCAAAACAAACAATACACACAAAGTTCTAAATTCAACACACAATGAAAGCTAAACCCATGAAATCCAAGCAAAAAGTACACTTCATCCAAACTCTAGAATGCTCAAAGTTCCAAACACAAAAAAAAACATACAAAGTGAAGGCCAAAATGAACTACAAATGCTTCATTATCACACTTCATCCTCTTTCAAACCATAAGAAATACACACATAAGGAGTACACACAATAAGGAGTACACATCATAGGAAGTCTAACACATCATAAGAATTCTACCACATGTATTCAACACCCAAAGTAAAGGCTATCTACTTAATAAGAGAAAACCACAAAAAGAAGTTAGAAAGTAAGTGCCAAAAAACACATGCACACTAAGAATAAGAGCAAACTAGGCTACACAAAATAGAAACAAAGCTAGGTAAGAGACTACTAGGTTGTGAAAGCTACATATTTGATAACTTTAAATGCAAATGCATGTGCACACTTCATCTAAAAAATCACAAAGTTCACAACACTTCATCTAAGAAAATAAACCAATTGTCACACTCTAAAAAATACAAATTAAAATGCCAAAGTTAAGTCACACAACACTTTAAAGAACACAAATTGCTCACTTCATCCAAACTCTAGAATGCTCAAAGTTCAAAACACAAAAAAGCATACAAAGTGAAGTCCAAAATTGACTACAAATACTTCATCATCACACTTCATCCTCATTCAAACCATAAGAAATGCACACCATAAGGAGTACACGCAATAAGGAGTACACATCATAGGAAGTCTACCACATGTATTCAACACCCAAAGTAGCTATCTACTTAATAAGAGCAAACCACAATAAGAAGTTAGAAAGTAAATGCCAAAAAAATAGATGCACACTAAGAATAGAAGCAAACTAGGCTACACAAAATAGAAACAAATCTAGGTAAGAGATGACTAGGTTGTGAAAGCTACAATGGCATTCAAAAGGTATAACATATTTGATAACTTTAAATGCATGTGCACACTTCATCTAAAAAATTACAAAGTTCACAACACTTCACCTAAGAAAATAAACCAATCATCACACTCTAAAAAATACAAATTAAATTTCTTGGGATCCGTATACCTCTACCGACTTTGGAAGCCTGAATCAGACATATGTGGTAGGTTGATGGCGACATGGAGCTTATGGTGGCTACAAATAGTTATTTTTTGGTTGTTTTTTTCCAATATGGCTGATAGGAATCAGGTTTTTGAAGGAGGACCCTACTTTTATAATCATATTGGATTGTTTATCAAACCCTCACATATGGGTTTTAATTCAACGAAAGAATTGTCATCAAGGGTTCTTGTTTGGGTCCGTTTGTCATGGATTTCCCTGGAGTTTTAGAGAGAAGATATTTTACAACAGATTGTTGCTCTTCTTGGTAAGCCTGCTATAGTTGCTCAACAAACCCTTGAAAAAAGGGTTATTTCTTTTGTTCATATTTGTGTGGAGATAGATTTGAATAACCCTCTGTCGGATTCTCTAGATATTTGTCTTGATTCTTTGTCTTGGGTTCAGCCACTCGATTATGAATCTCTTCCTTTTTGTTGTCAGATTTGTCATGAGTATGGACATCTTCAAAGACAATATCCTAAGGTACATAAAGCTCCTCACGCTAATAATTCCCCCTTGTCTTCAGCACCCAAAGTGGTTAAGGAGGACAAAGGGAAGTCTTCCATGATGGAGGGTGAATCGGATAAGGACAACTTTGTGCTAGTTAAGCCTAGGGCTAAGGGTCGTGGTCAAAAGAAATCTTTAAGGGACAGGTAGACTAAAGAGGGCTTTAATCGGTTTGAGGTGTTGGATACTATAACCTTGGAGGAAGGAATCCCAACAGATGTGCCTTCTGGTACTGTTGCTACGGGTTGTGATGTGATGCAGGGACGGGGGTCCGGTCATGATCTTCATTTTTCACAAGGTGGGAAAGATCATCTGGTGTCTCCCAATGGTCCTATGCAGGATGATGATGACATTGTTTTAGCAGATTTGGCAAAGGAGGGGCTAGCTTCTTGCAAGAGCAAGGAGTCTTCTCCAACCTTGGGGGTGCATCAACGCACTCTTATGAAGGGTCCGTTTGAATTCTCTTCTAAAAGTGGTCGTAAGAAGGATATTGAGAAGATTAAACTTACTAGAGATTTGTTGGTGGAATCTGGGTCTGTTAAATCCATCGATGTTTACTTTTCTCAATCTCTTCCATGATTATTCTCTCTTGGAATGTAAGGGGGTTGAATAGCACCTCCCGTGAAAGGCTATTCATGATTTGGTTGTTGTCCATTCTCTGGACATATTTTATGTTCAAGAGACTAAACTTTTAGTTGATTTCATGCTTCTGTGTGCTTCTCGTATCTAGTGTTTTGGTCAGTGTCAGTGCATTGGTTCTTAGGGGAGTTCTAGGGGTTTGGCTCTTTTTTGGGATCCAAGAAAGATTGCTCCCCTTTGGTGGATTTCTAGTCATTCTACTATCTCCATGGTTGCCTCGACTTTGGAGACTGGTGAGACTATTTTGGTTTCTAATGTTTATGCTCTAACTGATATTCAGGGAAAAATTTGACTTTGGGCTTATTTAAGGTATGTCAGATCTTGTGCTCCATATCTTCCTTAGGTCTTAACTAGTGATTTCAATTCTGTGTTGAGTTTGAAGGAAAAAAGAGGTGGGTTACCTAGGCTTGGGCTTGCTTCTGATCTTTTTCGAGAGAATGTGGATTCTCTAGCTTTAATTGATGTTATGCATTCTAATGGGGTTTTCACTTGGAATAATAGACAGAGTGGAGAGGAAGTGATTTCTGAAAGGCTGGATAGATTTCTTGTCTCCTATTTTTGGGTGGGAGGTAGCTTGGTTACTGGTTCTGAGATTCTTGATTGGAGGGGTTCTAATCATTGGCCAATTAAATTTTGAGCTACCTCTTTTTTGGATCCTAAGAATCCTCCTTTTAAGTTTCATCTTATGTGGCTTCGGGATTCTTCCCTACTTGATCTTATGGCCCAGTGGTGGGGTGATGGAGGCCCGACTTATGGCACAACTATGTACACCTTTGTTAAGAAACTTTAGCATGTCAAATATCACCTTAAGAGATGGAATAGGTTGTGTTTTGGCAAGCTAAAAGATATGAAGAGGAATGCTCAGTCGAGCCTTGATGTGATTACTCACCAAATTTGGGATTATGGTTTCTCGGATGCTTTAGGAAGAGCTAAATCCTAAGCTGTAAGAGTTGTGGAGGAGTGGGAGCTCTGAGAGGAGATTTTCTAGAAATAAAAGGCTTGGATTGATTGGCTTCAGAAAGGGGATAGGAATACTGCTTTCTTCCATCATTCTGTGTAGGCTTGTTGTAATAGGAGTTTTATTTCCTCTCTGGTTAATTCGAAAGGGATCCACATATCTTCTCTATAGGCTTTGTCTCATGAGGCTAGACAGTTCTTTTCTGCTCTTTTTTCTGAAGATTCACCTCTTGCTAAGGATGAGGAGAATTTGATTCTTGCTTGCATTCCCTCCTTGATCACCAATGAGATGAATGCTTCCCTCATTCATCCAATTTATTTATCTGAATTGGAAGAAGTTGCTTTTGGGATGACTAAAGGCAAAGCTCCTGGTTCGGATGGTTTTCCTGTTGAATTCTTTCAGGAATTTTGGGATATTATAAGTCTAGATTTGTTAGAGGTTTCCTGGGAATCTCTTCACAGTAAGCAAATGCTTCGATCCTTGAATTCTACTTTCCTAGTTCTCATTCCTAAAAAGGAAGGGGTTGATTAGCTCGATTTCTTTAGACCTATTGCTCTTTGTAATGTGGTGTATAAGATTATTACTAAATTGATTGCAAAGAGGTTCAAGGTTTGTCTTCCTTCTGTGATCTCTAAGGAGCAAGGGGGTTTTGTGGCTAGTAGACAAATCCTAGATGGGGTGGTAGTTTCCTCTGAAGTCATTCACTCTATGGCGACGTCTAGGGAGAAATCTATCTTCATCAAGTTGGACATGGCCAAAGCTTATGATAGAGTTAAGTGGTGTTTTTTGCGGCAAATTCTCTTAGGTTTTGGTTTTAGTCTAGATTGGGTCAGTTGGACTATGAGTTGTGTTACCTCTTCCTCTTTCTCTATTATTATGAATGGGTAACCTTCTAAGCTTTTTGGGGCTTCTAGGGGCCTTCGTCAAGGAGATCCTCTCTCCCCTTATTTGTTTATTATTATGGCTGAGGGTCTAGGCAGATTTCTTTAGTCTCGGGTTTCCCAGGGCATGATTCAAGGTTGGTGCTGGAGCAATGGGCTACCCCAGCTTTCTCATCTTTAGTTTGTTGATGACACTACTCTTATGGGGAGGGCTCACCTTCAAGAGGCTATTTCTTTTAGGCGAGCTTTGGACATTTACCTTGCTGCTTCAGGTTGGAAAGTCAATGAGCACAAGTCGTCTATCTACTTTTTTAATACTCCTTAATCTATTCAACGGTGGATTGCAAATATTTTGAGGTTTCAGATTGGGTCTCTTCCCTTTGTCTATATGGATTCCTCTTGTTGGTAGGCAACCCAGGTCTTCCTAGCAGAATTTTCTTGATAACCTACGTAGTAATGTCCTTCATTGAACTCATCATTGGTTATCTACTGCTACAAGAGTGACTCTTTTGAAGTTTGTCATCTAGGCTCTCCCTATTTACAAGTGTTTTGTTCAGGCTGCTCCTTTATATTTCCTTAGGGAATTTGATGCTCTCTCTCAACAATTTCTTTAAAGTGGTAATTTGCAGACAGCTAAGTTCAGTCTTGTTAAGTCGAAAACTATATGTAGGCCACATAAGGAGGGGGGCCTCGGCTTACAATCTATTATTTTGAATGGGCAAGCTCTTGCAGCCAAGTTATATTGGTGTTGGTGTACTAGTTAGTATTAGCTTTGGGCCCGTATTCTCACCCATAAGTATCTTAAAGATGTTAACAGTTTTGATGTTCCTCACTTCCCTTTAGAGGGAAGAGGATCTATGATTTGGCATACTATGAAAATGGGGCTCAATTGGTTAAGAAGAGGCTTTTTTGGATCTATCATACGGATTCTCAGGCTCTTTTTTGGTGGGATTCTTGGGATGGTCATCCTCCTATCCTTTCTGCTTACCCTCACCTCCAACCACTTTGCGATCATTTTACTGCTACGGGTTGGAGTACGATTGAGCATTATAAGACTGTTCAGAATCTTCGACTGGTTGTTAGTCTTAGCTGGAAGCACTCCTCTAATTCGTTGCCTAGAGGGTCAGAGGAGGATAGACAAGAGTTGGCTCAGATTCTTGCCTCGCGTGAATGCAACACCTTGGTGGGCCATGATTTCTTGGCTTGGAGTAACAGTGATTTGTCTAGTAAGTACTATGTTTCTACTGGTTATGGAGAGTTGGTTAGGCAGTTGGGGACATTGAGGTTCCTTGGTGGAAACATGTGTGGAATAAATTTTCTTGGCCCAAGTGCAATTTTTTATGTGGTTGGTGGTCCAGAATTGGTGTCTTACTTGGGATAACTTATGCAAGTGTGGATTCCAGGGTCCCTCAATGTGTGTTTTGTGTTGTAATAGTGAGAAGAGTGTCTCTCATCTCTTCTTCCAATGTTCTTTCTCGAGGGAGATATGGCACTTCTGGTGGGGTGTGTGGATCTAGGCTTGCTGGCATGTTTCCTCTTTGGTTGAGTTTTTTGCTCGATGGGGCAAGGCCCCTATTAAGACTTCTTTTCTTCAAGTTACTTGAGCTCTTGGTCTGACCTTTATCATCTAGCATATTTGGTTTGAGAGGAATCACAAGATTTTTCAAGATGTGAAGTTGTTTGTCCAACATTTGTGGTGGAAAATTCTTCATTCTTTGGGAGAAACTGTTTCGGCTAAGTGTGACTTGGCTAAGGGTGTGGATCCTGTTGGCAAGAGACACTATATGGATTCATGATTGTTGTCATTGATGGTAACAAAGTTCATCCCACACATCCGCAGGACATGGTCTGTCTCTACCAGAAGTCAGAGTGAAGAATGTTGTGGTCCGACAGACAGGTCCAGATCTCTCAGAGGAAGAATCTTGGTGAAGTGCAGTTTTGGGGAAGTCAAGAGGACTACCTTGAGTGTTAGATTCCAAGGATTTAACCTCCGGTGATAAATGAAGAAAAAGATATGAATACTTGAGGACCGGGTTCCTGAGTGACAGTGTGAACAGAGGAAGAACTGACTAACAAAACATCAGACTATTTTTCGGATGTGTTACTGATGATGGAAAAGGTTCTTAAGGCATAAGTTATGTTTGGCCAACATGATTGATGACTTCTACAAGTATATTCTTGATCCGCATTACTTGGTGTGCAAGGATTCAGCCGACAGATCAGAGTTTGTGAAAAGATTGACTATTCCAGGTGCCGACTAGAAAGATGATGAAATCACTTGTGCGGATATATATACATGATGGATTTAGTTGTGAAGAGTGTCGTGGTGTTAATAATGTACGAATAAAATCAGAAGTGTAGAGCAGAATCAGTAAGGAAGGTCCGGTATGTGAAAGGAAAGCAACATTATAGAAGAGGAAAGATGAAGTGTAGCAGATCAGTGTACTGAGCCTAACCGGAACTAAACTCCAGCATTTGTAGATGCTCCCAATCAGTTCAAGTATTGTATAACACTCTTTTTGTAGATAGTGAGTCTCTTGTAGGCAGTGTGCCTCTTGTGAGCAGTGTGCTCGGGCAGTGAGCCCTAATTGGCAAGTGCCATTTTGTTTTTCCTTATTCTTCTAACAGAGAATAATCTTTGGGTTAATCACCCCGTGGTTTTCTCCCTTAACAGGGTTTCCACGTCAAAAATTGTGTCATGTGTATTTCCATTTCATGGTTATGTTTGCTTATTTGAATTAATGATGCATTGATTAAAAAGAAAGTTTAGAAAGTAGAAATAATTAGGATAACTGATTCACCGCCCCCCCTCTCAGTTATCAATAATTGGTATCATAGCTAAGTTCCTCCTAACAGAGTCTAACAGCTCGAGGAAGATCTAGGAATCCAAATGGATGCATATGGTTTAAGGGAGCAACTCAAGACTGCCCTTGAGGATCTTGAACAGTCAAACTTTGAAGTCAATGAATTAAAGGAAAGACTCAAACAGACTGATGATTTCATAAGAGAACTAAAAGAAAAATTAAGTCTCTCTATGAAAAAGAGAAAGGAGCTACTTCAGCAATTGGCAAGACAAGGTGAAACACTCTACCTGTCAAGGAAAAGAAGAGAGGGAAGAGGAATCTGCTGAAAAACCCACTCTATCCTTAGATGTTGTAGTGAAAGCAGTCACTGTGGATGGGAACCTGCAACCCTTAACAGAATATTATGATGAATATAATGAAGCAGATAAAAAGATTCTGGAGGAAGCCACAGTTCAGTTTTTGAACACCTACAACAAAGCTTTTATTGAAATTATCTCTCTAATTCCCAAAATCCTAGAGAAAAGGCTTGAAATGAGGAAGAACAATGCTCGAGCAAAAGATCTCGAGATCCGGGAACAGGTCGCCATTCAACTCTTCCCTTTAATCACTCCGCAACAAATGAATATGATCTTTAAAGAGTGCAAGGATGAGTTCCAGAGCAAAGCCAGGATGAATCAGCTCATGCTTGGTGAAACTGACAAAGTGGCAAAAGAGACTAAAGAGATCCTCTAAAATGCTCTTAAAAAGTTCAACATTCCCATCTCAGAGGACTCTGGTAAAGACAAGGGCTTAGAATCCCCTATTCCAGAAGAGGTGGCTCATGAACAAACAACTATCTCTCCTCCGGTTTCCCCTATAGCCTCTGGATCTAAACGAGAAGACAAAATACAGGAGAAAGAAGCAGAAGTGAAGGAAAAAGAAGTTGACAGTACCAAGATTGTAGAGGGAGAGAAGACCTCAACAAAAAAGATCTCAACTGCTAGTGGTACGAATGTAGAAGGAGAAAAAGCTCCAAAGGACAGCTCAAAAAATGCAGAAGAGAAGAAACATCTGTCTCTGGCAAGAGACACTGCACAAAATGTCCAAGAATTCCTAAGCAAAGAAACAATGGATATTGATGAACCGGAGCTTCTACAAGGTCCATTCAATCTTGATTCTCTTTCTCCGGTACAGACAATGAAGATAGCTTCATTTGCTAACGCAAAGGCTAAAGAAAAACTCCTAAAGTCTCATATGGAAGACTGTGAGTTGATAGAAGCTACTTCCAGAGTGCTAGAAAAGATTATGCCTTCGTTTCAAAAAGATCCCACAGCCTCCTCATCCGGTAATCTCAAAACTCTAGTCAGCAGTGTCAATACACATTTTGACTCTCTAGAGAAGTCAGCTGAAGAAAAGGTCCGGAAGGAGTTTTTGGATAAGAGATTCTCAGAGGTACAAGGGTTGATCATTAATGATAGGAGAAATATGAATATTGGGATAAAGAGCTTAGAAAATGCTCTTAAAGATGGCGGTGAAGTATACAAATTTTGTATTTCCTGGTCCAAAGCAACAGTGGAGATTGAGAAGAAAATGAAAGAACAGGAGGATAAACTATTAAAACTTTCTTAAAATTTTGATCCACTTTCTACATCAATAATAAATCAAGAATGTTAAACGGTTGCAGTTTTGAATGAGATTAAGAAGCTTGAAAAAGAGAAGAAAAACAGAATAAGCAGGTTAAGTGAGCTCAGAGGGATAATTGTCTCTAAGTTAGAGGCCATGCATGAGGCCATAAAAGAAGCTCAAATCACAGCTCAGACAAATGATCCAACTGATCTAAAAAGGGCAAATGCGTTTGCTTTTCTATTGAGCGGTCATATATCAATTTTGGATAGAATGAAGCAAAGTTGGGCTACTGAATTCATTCAACTGAAAACAACTTTTGCAAACATACTACAGTATATGTAAGTATTCCATATGTATATACTTATGCGGCTAAGTATAGTAAAATTTTTAAAAAATTTGGTATGCGGACCCTACCCTTTGCCATTGATGTCAAAGGGGGAGTGAGGAGTAGTGAAAAATGAGGAATCCAACTAAGGGGGAGCTCCAGAAAATGTATATAAAAATAGAGCATCAGCCAAGGGGGAGCATAGTGTAAACACTTAGTCATTTTTCACTAAGTGTTGCCATCAAAGCCAAAGGGGGAGATTGTTGGCAAGAGACACTATATGGATTCGTGATTGTTGTCATTGATGGCAACAAAGTTCATCCCACACATCCACAAGACATGGTGTGTCTCTACCAGAAGTCATAGTGAAGAATGTTGTGGTCTGGTAAACAAGAACAGAGCATGTGGCAAGGTCTGGCAGACAGGTCCGGATCTCTCAGAGGAAGAATCTTGGTGAAGTGCGGTTTTGGGGAAGTCAAGAGGACTACCTTAAGTGTTAGATTCCAAGGATTTAGCCTCCGGTGATAGATGAAGAAAAAGATATGAATACTTGAGCACCGGGTTCCTGAGCGACAGTGTGAACAGAGGAAGAACTGACTGACAGAACATCAGACTATTTTCCGGATGTGTTACTGATGATGGAAAAGGTTCTTAAGGCATAAGTTATGTTTGGTCGACATGATTGATGACTTCTACAAGTATATGCTTGATCCGCATTACTTGGTGTGCAAGGATTCAGCCGACAGGTCAGAGTTTGTGAAAAGATTGACTATTCCGAGTGCCGACTAGAAAGATGATGAAATCACTTGTGCGGATATATATACACGATGGATTTAGTTGTGAAGAGTGTCGTGGTGTTAATAATGTATGAATAAAATCAGAAGTGTAGAGCAGAATCAATAAGGAAGGTCCGGTATGTGAAAGGAAAGCAGCATTATAGAAGAGGAAAGATGAAGTGTAGCAGATCAGTGTACTAAGCCTAACCGGAACTAAACTCCAGCATTTGTAGATGCTCCCAATCAATTCAAGTATTGTATAACACTCTTTTTGTAGACAGTGAGTCTCTTGTAGGCAGTGTGCCTCTTGTGAGCAGTGTGCTCGGGCAGTGAGCCCTAATTGGCAAGTGCCATTTTGTTTTTCCTTATTCTTCTAACAGAGAATAATCTTTGGGTTAATCACCCCATGGTTTTCTCCCTTAACAGGGTTTCCACGTCAAAAATTGTGTCACGTGTATTTCCATTTCATGGTTATGTTTGCTTATTTGAATTAATGATGCATTGATTAAAAAGAAAGTTTAGAAAGTAGAAATAATTAGGATAACTGATTCACCCGCCCTCTCAGTTATCAATAGATCCGGGAGATGTTGCCTGTTGCAATCGTCTCAATCTTCCTCTTCAGAGTGGTGCTATGAAGGGTGCTGGCTAGATCATGAGAAATAGATGTAGACATCCTCTTCAAAAGATAAATAGGGAGGGGTGTTGGTGTCTTCCTCAGGGTGTGTTGAAAATCAACACGGATGGTTCTTCTTGGGGAAACCCTGGTCATGCTGGTATTGGGGGTGTTGGGCAGAATAGTTCTGGAACTATTCAGTTTATCTTTTCTATTTATAAGGGTCTGCATACTAACAACATGATGGAGGCTCTTGCCATTTTATATGTTGTGGAGCGCCGTTGTGCTCTTGGGTGGAGAAGGATCATTTGTGAATCTAATTCTCAGGTGGTGGTGACTTTGTTGAAGAGGCAGCAATTAGAAGATGTCAATTGGCATTTAGCTTTGATTATAAAATAGATTCTTAATCTGTGTGCTTCCTTGGATTCTGTTACTTTTTGTCACATTCCTAGAGAATGGAATGGAGTTGCGAATTGTTTGGCCAAATGGGCCTGCGATCATTTGTAGAATTGGAACATTGTTGATAGGGATCAGTTACCCCCGGATTTGTCTCAAAAAAAAAAAACTCACATAACACTTTAAAGAACACAAATTGCTCACTTCATCTAAAGTTCAAACAAACAAAAAAATGCTCCAATTCTCACACTCCAAAAAACACAAATTAAATGCCAACAAACACACTTCATCCAAGCCACACAAATTAAATGCCAAAAACAAAATGCACACTTAAAAAACACAATGAATGTCGAACTTAAAAGCACACACACAATAGAGGTGTCCCACAATTGAAGTTCAAACAAGCATAAAAAATACAATGAAATTCAACACACAATGAAAGATAAACCCACGAAATCCAAACAAAAAGTATACACTTCATCAAAACTCTAGAATGCTCAATGTTCAAACACAAAAAAAAAATACAAAAGAAGGCCAAAGTTGACTACGAATACTTCATCGTCACACTTCATCCTCATTCAAACCATAAGAAATACACACCATAAGGAGTACACAACATAAGAAATATACATCATAAGAAATCTACCACATGTATTCAACACACACATATAAAAATCATAAAGTTAAAAAATAATCACTTGAATGAGAGACCAATATGAAGTGTTCACACTTTGTAGTTCAAACACACAGAAACTATAAGAAGAGCACACTTTCAATGTAAACAAAATCATTAAAGAGCACACTTAAATGCTTAAAGCACTAAAAGTATAGCACAATAAGTAAAACACATTCAATGAATGTAAAAGGGTTTGGATAATTCATATATAGTCCAAGATATAGCACAAAAAATGAAACACAATATAAAATCCATAAGTAGGAAGAAAATTATAAGTGAGTTTTTTTAAAAAAAGTTTGGATAATTCATATATAGCCCAAGATATAGCACAAGTAAACACATTCAATGGATGTAAAAAAGTTTGGATAATTCTCATATAGCCCAAGATATAGCGCAAGAAGACACAATATAAAATCCATAAGTAGGAAGAAAATTATAAGAGAGATTAATAGTCACTTTTGGATGCATAGTTCAAACATAAAAGCCATAAGAATTGAACACACTTCATACTCCTTCCCAGTTCTTTATTAATTGATAAAACTTCTCACTTTTCTATCCACTAAAATTAAATTTTAAGAACTATTTTATATTTAAATTGTAAATTAAATTAATTTAAGATATATATATATTATTAGCTCAACAAATTAGAATTAAATCATGTGCATACATTAAAGAAAAAATCAATATTAAAATTTACACTATCGTAGCATTCAAATTAAAACTTTAAAAACTATTAAAATTAAATTAAAAAAATGTAACATTAAAATTAAAACTTTCAAAGATATCATGTGCATAGATTAAATAAAATCAATATTTAAAATTAAATTTTCAAAGCAATGACATGTGCATATAGATTAAAGAAAAATTCAATATTTACACCCTTACAAAAATTAATAATTCAATTCAAAAATAATATAATTAAATCATTAAAATTTTCTAATAAAATGTTCCTATAAAGATTAATCCATTTTATATAAATATTAATAATCCGTTTAAAAAGGTAGGAAAACATTCTAATAGAACAGTTGAGAGAAAAATTCAATATTTAAAATCAAATTTTTAAAGATATGATATCAAATTTACACACTATAGTAAAATATCGTTCAAACTCTAAAAATACTCTAATTAGATAGTAATAAACTAGTTTATTTTGAAAAAAAAAAAAAAAATACTCCACTTCGAACCATTAATAAAATAATCCACTTAAATTTTCTAATAAAACTATCCACACTTCAACCCTTAAAAAATTAATAATTCACTTCAAAAAATAATATAATAAAATCACTAAAATTTTCTAATAAAATGCTCCTATAAAGATTAATCCACTTTATATAAATATTAATAATCCATTTAAAGATTAATCCACTTTATATAAATATTAATAGTCCATTTAAAAAGGTAGGAAAATATAGTCCACTTTATACAATGATTGATAATCCATTTTAAAAGTGCCCTAATAAAATAGTAAAAAAATCTAATAAAATAGCCCACTTAAAAAGCAAATACACTGTTAAGGAGTCCAGTTAAATAGAGATTACTCTAACTACAAAATTAGTTCTAACTTTTTAAAATATTCTAAAAATATTTTAATGAGTCTAAATTAAAGACTTCAAACATATTTGATTTCAATCAAAATGTCTAACTAAAACTTTTTTATTTGATAGCTCTAGACATCTCTTAGAACAAAATGGGGGAAAGTGTAGTGCCCCTGAAAATTTGTCGATGTACAAAATGGGGTCGTAAACCGACCCCTGAAAACGGCCAAAAAAGAGCCAAAAGAGTCGGTCGAAGACACGGCCTAAAGACAGAGAATAACAAAAAAACAAAAATAGCAAGAGAAAAACAAAACCGCCACCATCGAGAACCCCACACCAAAGGTATCATGTAGTTAATTGTTCCTCTGCCTGGAAATGTGTACAGGAATATCCCCCTAAGAGCATAGAGTCTAGTATGGTCGGCCACTCACGTAGAGATTGATCAAAAAACACTTCTTAAACCCCTTGGTCTATGGCAAAATTTGCAAGCCAATATGCTACTTTGTTGCCTTCCCTGTAGCAGTGTGAAATCTCATAGGAGTCGAAGAACTGAAGACACGTCCATGCCTATTCTAGGATGTACTGAATAGACCAATTTTCTGCTTTACAATTTTGCAACGCTGAAATAATGATTAGGGAGTCTCCTTCTATCCAGACTTTTTTGAAGCCTTTATCTCTTGCTAATTGGAGGGCTTGGAGTAAAGCAAAGGCTTCAGCCATATTGTTAGTTCCTTTAGGAAGCTTCATTGATTTTGCCACTAAGAGTTCACCATGACAATTTCTGATTACGCATACCAGTCCTGATGGTCCCGGATTCCCTCTGCTAGCCCCATCAAAATTTAATTTTACAAAAGGGTTGTTGGGTAGATGCCATCTAATAGTGGTTCTATCCACTTTCGACTGATTTGAAAGGAATCTGTCACCTGCTAGAAGTTTCTCAAGACCCTTCCACTACTTAAGAATAAAATCGTCCCAACTAGTCCACTTTGAGTCTTTGATGTGTGACCTTCTTAGTTTTGCATTAACTGTTTCCGAGATCAAAGCTTCAATGTTCATCCATAACTCCTCTAAGCCCTTTGAAATGTTTCGGGAGACCCTAAAATTCCTTTCCTTCCATAGCATCCACAATAGAATGGAAGGGTTAGCAATCCATAACACATGAAAATATGAATCTTTAAAAAGAAGTGGCCAACTTTTCATCCATTGTAACAAGGAAGGAGGAAGAGGAGAACACCAATTTAGATGACACATTAGATGTCTCCAACAATCTTGACTGAACTTGCAATGCACTAGTAGGTGATCAATTGTCTCCTTCTCTTCTTGGCAGAAAACACAATCAAAACCAAAGCCCAAAGCTAATTTCTCTATTCTATCCCCTATGAGAATCTTGTTGTTAAGCGCCAACCATGTGAAAGTGCCCGCCTTGGGTAGTATGGGATCTGCCCAGCAAAGGTGAATGGGCCAATCCACCTTTGGCTTTGAAGTGAGGAATTTGTAGCCAAAATTGTCTTTGTAATTGCCCGAACCATCGCCTGTCCAAATCAGTTCATCTTCTTTCGGAGAGAAGAACAAGATTCTTTCATCTAATATCTTTCTAAGGGCAATTTTTTGTTCTTGAGGGAAGTTGCAATAGTCAAAACTTTTCCAAACTATTATGGATGGAAGCACCCTCGAATCTACTGTAAAATAATTGCAAACCTTTCATCCCCAGAATGATTTAAGATAAGCTACCGCTTCCTTGAATTCTCCTAAGGATGAAATTTCCGGCCATCCGTTCCATGAGTCATCCCAGAAGGAAGCCTTTTTACCATTGAAGATGGTCCAGGACAACTTTGGAAGGATTACTTCACGGCATTTGACAATGAAGTTCTAGATCAAGGAACCCCTTGGAGGGTTGGTGACTGTAAAGATTATTTCCGGCGCTTGGGTGTCTAGATACTTTTTTTGCATGATTTTAGCCCATTTAGCATGTGGATTTTTGTACATCTTCCATGCCAACTTTGCTCCTAAAGCCAAATTCTGTAACTCTGGGTTGAGGACACCTACCCCTCCTTGGGATTTAGGCGTACAAATTTTATCCCATGACATTAAGTGAATTTTCTTTGTGTCCATGGTTCCTTGCCACATAAATTTTCTGCATAGCTTCCCTAATTCTGCAAGAATACCTCTTGGAATCTGCAAAGTTGATAGCATATAGACTAGAACTACTGATAAAACTAATTTAACTAAAGTAAGCCTGCCTGCTAGGGATACCCAATCCCCTTCCAAGCACAAATCTTCTGGGATAAGTTTTCTAGGATCCCATTCCAGAGGATTTTTCTATGGCGACCATTAAAGAGAGGGAATCCTAAGTATTTACTGGAAGAGATTCCACTTTGAAATTGAAGGAGGCTGCAATCTCTGTCTGTTTTACCTATGGGGTGTTGAAAAGATAAATTTTAGACTTCTTGGCGTTAACCAGTTGTCCTAACACCTCACAATAAGAGGTCAAAATATGCTTAACTGCAGCCACTTCTTTTTTACTAGCTTTGTCGAAGAGGATCGTATCGTCGGCAGATAGGGCATGGGTTAAGGGTTCCCTGTTCACCTTCAATTTAATTCCCTTTCATCTTCTGTTTTCCCTAGCTTCTTTGATTGACCACGTGAGGGCCTCTGTCATTAGAATAAACAAGTATGGTGAGATGGGGATGCCCTGCCTTAAGCCCCTCGAAGTCTCAAAGGAAGGAGACTCACATCCATTAACTAACACTGAACAACTCACCCCTGTTATGCCGGAAAAGATCCATTTGATCCATCGTGTTGAAAAACCAAAAGAATATAAGACGTGTTGTAAAAAAACCCAGTCCACCCTGTCATAAGCTTTACTCATATCTAGTTTTAACACCATGCTGGTTTTTTTCTCTTTTTGGAGTGAGTGAAGGACTTCATGAGTTAGAATGGCCCCTTCAGTTGTCTCTTTGCCAGGGATGAAGCCCCCTTGCTCCTCAGATATGACTTGCAGAAGGATAGACGCCAATCTAGAAGCCGCAGCCTTGGAAATCACTTTATAAATAAAGTTGCAAAGACAGATAGGCCTGAAGTCCTCGAATGATGTGGGAGTTTTTACCTTGGGTATTAACACTAGGCTATTTCTATTGAATTCTTTGAGGACATTACTAAACTTCCTTGACTCTTCAACTGCTAGGAGGACATCCTGCCCCACAAAATCCCAACATTTTTGAAAAAACAATCCTATCCACCCATCTGGACCAAGGGCTTTATTCCCATCCATTGCGAACACTACTGCTTTAACTTCTTCCAAAGTGAATTACTTGAGAAGTTCCCTATTATGATCATCGGAGATTCTTTTGGGAAATTGAAGTTAGTGAAACTTCTTGGACACTGGGCTTTGTCGCTTGTAAGGAGGTCTTTGAAAAAGAACCTTGCCTCCGCCTTGATGGAATCCATGTCATGAGTCAAAGAGCCATCCCTTTTTTTAATGCATTGAATGGTTGAAATCTGTCTGCGGGCTTTGGTAGAAAGATGGAAGAAGGATGAATTACGATCGCCCTCCTTTAGCCAAGTTTCTCTTGATTTTTGGCGCCAAAACATTTCTTCCCGTAGGAGAACTTCTTCCAATTGAGCTTTGAGAGATTTTTCCTTTTGACAAGAGTTACTGTTGATGCCGACTTGTATTATTTATTCTTCTATTGCTGCCACCTCCTTAAAAATTATGTTCTTTTCAAAGAATATATTTTTGAAATGATCTCTATTCTAGATGGATATCTGAGTTTTGACATACTCCAACTTTCTTCCCAGCTGGTACATTCTAGAGCCTTTAACAAAGGGTGTGGACAACCACCAAGTTTGGACTTTTGACAAGAAATCTAGGTCCCTAAACCACATTTCTTGAAATCTAAAAAGAAAATTAATGTAGATATTTTAAAAAAAACTAGAAAATTGATCATAAAAATTCTATTAAATTTTTTTTTTTATTTGATAGCTCTAGACATCTCTTAAAAGTAGGAAGCTTTAAACAGTGAAAAGAAAATTAAAGAAAATTAATGTAAGTAGATATTTTTAAAAAATTAGAAAATTGATCATAAAAATTCTATTAAAAAAACTTTTTTATTTGATAGCTCTAGACATCTCTTAAAAGTAGGAAGCTTTAAACAATGAAAAGAAAATTAATGTAGATATTTCAAGAAAACTAGAAAATTGATCATTATTAAAAATGAATGATGATTCAGAGGAAGTAAACATTACACCCTTTTCCAAACAGTAAATAATACATTAATTAATGATGATCAGAAGAAGAAAACAAAAAAAATTTACTTAGTCTCTAAGCTACACTAAACCCTGACATAACCTCTGCTAATTAGTAGCAGATTTATGTAGATTTCTAAAATAGCTCCAACAACTTAATCCTAGAATAGTAGTTTGGCAAATCAGAATTATAATTCTGCTCATGGAATATACGTTAACTATTGTTTTGCTATAATTTTGTACTGCTTTAGTGATTGTACATGATTGAAACGCTTCATATACGACAAATACATGGGTTGAGTCCACAATAGCTGACACATATGGGGGTTATTAATGTTCACAAAAGTATGCCTTGAAATTATCCAATCACAAATCTATGTGGGTAACACTTTATGATCACCTCTCAAAACCAGGCATAGCTAAATTTTCACCACTCAAAATCAAGGCATAGCTAAATTTTAGAATATAATGCAGATCAAATTAATCATTCATGTTATTGCACAAGTTGTCAATATGTAAGAAAAGGATCAATGGGTTGAGGTCTAACTTTACTGATAAAAATTGACAATGTGGTAGCAACAGTGCTTTCAATCACCTTCATACAGAAATAGGTGTACACTTCACAGAAAACCTCAAAAAATTACTATTAACCCATCTTGAATAACTCGCAATAAAGCACATCCAGTCATGAATAGGTGACAAGGAATTGCTGGACAAGCTCCATGCGATAATGCAGCTGTGATAAAGAGTGTAATGAACTGCAAAAAAATGTCACATCAGAACAAAGTGCATAAAAAGAGTGTTCTGCCTTCAAAAGAATAAGAAGAACAAATTATATGGTCAACAACACATAATCTAACAAATAGACAATGATTAATGTCAAAGGATCCCACCCAGCCAAGGAAACCCAGTCCAAGAATTCTTAGACAGCAGAATATGGAGCATTTGTATAGTATTATGGTTCAATGGAGTTCTGCTTCTCAAATTATGATTTGTAGAAGACTATATATAGAAAGACCAAAAACGTTCAGATACAACTTTACAAGTACCAATTGAATATGGATTTCTTAATTAAGGCCTTTTATGGTACATGCCACTGAGAAATTATGGTCACATTAAGCATTTAGTAATGATTATTAATATATTATATCATCATATTCTGGGATGCTACCTTATGACGCTTGCAGCTATGCTAATTTATGTAAATCTAGATTCTTAAATGAAGGATGTCACTAAAGTTCGATAGGAGTACAGCAGTAAGAGTAGTAAACAACAATTGAGTCTAGAAATATCAATTTTAACAGTTTTGGTTCTGTTGTCAAAATGTACAAAAGAGGTCCCAGAAAAAAACAATAGCTCTGAAGTCACAAGCGCAATAATTTCATAACACAACTTCTTGTATAACAACTGCAGATAATGGCCACAAAATCTTCAAAACCTATTAAGAGGATGTCTAGCACATCAAGTTCAAGGATCTACAAACAAAGGAAAGCATGTATGTGGTAGCTTGTCAGTTACTGATGTTATGCAGAAACTTAAAGAATTAGTGTCTAAATTAAAGGATAACACACTTGATTGGTTCAATAAAGAACGAGGCTTGTAATATTTTCTTACATTGAAGAAACAGTTATAGAGTGAGCATGGACATGTGGAAACTTAAAAACATCTGTTTCAGGGATTGAAAACCATAAGGTCACTCCATACTTCATAAAGTTTGATTGGTTTATTATCAGGATCCTACCCACTGTTAGCATGTAGATAAGGAAATAAAACTACTCACCTGTACAGCATCCCTAAAAATTGACACAAAATATCGATGTTGGAGGATAGAATTAGAGAATTACAAGACCAAATTATGAAGCTTATCACTTAGACAGATCAACAGATATTCTAACAAATGCAAGAAAAAATACTTCCAGAATGAGTTCACTTTATATGTAACATAACCTTAATATAGGGTCGTCTTTGAAGGCTGAGAATCAGAAAGAAGTAAGCAGAAGAGAGCCAAAAAAAACCACGGCACTCACTGTCAGAATCACCATGTTTGAAGTCATTTGTTATAAAGCTTTGGTTTCATAACTAGGAATAGTTGTCGGTGAGAACACCTTGCTCCATTTGGTGTAACCTAGGCTCAATACCCTCAAGGGAGATGTAATATAAAATAAAAGGGTTTAATAAATAAAAAATAATAATAATAACTAAGAATAGTCACGAATTAATAAGAACAATAACCAATAATGATGCTATCATAATAGAATCTAGTAATGATAATGAATAATGATGGAGCACAAATCCCAATGATGATGGCACCACTCATATTGATCAAGAAGACTCTGTTTTCCTTACATTAGTACAGAGTTGGATGGCCTCCTTAGAAGATTGGCCTGCACTAAAAGACCCTGGCTGAACAAACCTGTGGAAGAAGCAGGGTACTCTTCTCAATATCTCTACCAACATCCAGGCTCCCTTAGTCCAGAAGAACCTGGGACATCTTGAAACTTATAGAATTTTGTGAATTTTTTTTCATATAGTTGTTCTAGTCAACCATGAATTGATGATGTCTAGTATGAAGAAGATAATTAAAGGGTCATGGTCTGCCACTGAGATATGTAAAATAATGGGATATGTACGGGAAAGTTAGTCTAGTGGCAAAACTAATCAGTTGTTTCCAAGAAGGTCAATCACCTCACTCTTAGAAACACAACTCAAACTCAAATTCTACTTCCCAAAAACTATGTTATTGGGATAACACTGGCATCAATCATATTGATCAAGAAGATTCTGTTTTCCTTACATTCATGCATCCATCCTCTATGCGTATCATTACAAGCCGTGACAATTATAAAAGATGGAAAACTCTTTACATTGCATAGAACTTATCCAATATTTCAATTCCAAAAAATAAGAAACACGGGAACTATAAGCTACTATTCTGTGAAATCATAGATTTACTGGTAAGTTTTGACCAATATAATAACTATATGCAGATTTTAGCATTTAATATAGAAACTTAGCTTCATTTTTTGAAAGTTTGCGGTTATTATCATGGACGAATTCCTCCAACTTGTGGAGCTCATGGCGCAATGTCTCGAGCGATTCCTGCATTTGTTGTGCAGCTTTCTTTGCTTCTTCAACCGGAAATGCATTTCGCCCAATTCTCCATCTTCACAGAAAACAAGAAAACTGTTGCATTTACTCACGGAAGGGAAGACCTGATTCAAACTATGGCAACCTATAGATAGGAATAAAAAACAATAACAAAGCTAACAGAGAACGGAAGCATGTAAAAACGGAAAAAATTACCTCCAGAACCGGAAAGATGGAGGAAGGCAAAAATCTGGTGGTGAGGAATTTACTCCTCCAAGGCACCGCCCTCTAACAATTGCCAGAAGACATCTGCCCAAGACGTGGCCCGTAGGAACTGAGGCTATGTTGTTCCCTCTTCGGATTCGAACCGACACCCTTTTCCAAGCAATGAACACTACACTAATTAATGATGATCAGAGGAAGAAAACACAACAAGAGCACTCAAATACAGAGCACGACCGTGCCATATACAATCCAAACTCAAAAGAAAATGTGGATACTAAAAGAAAATAAAAATCTCTACCTTATAGCTGTTCCTCAATGGCTCACAATTGAAAATGACCATGGAAGAGACGAACAGCTCATGAAAATGAGCATGGAAGAGCCGTTGACGAACGGGCTATAAGCAGACACAGTTGAAATGAGCCGTTGAGGAACGAACTATAAGCAGTAGTTTGAGGCTATAAATACCTAATACAACATTAATACTTCGTTGATTTTGTTTTGTTTTCAAATTCATGATTTTTTCATTTTGTGTTTCGAAATTTTTGTTTTTTTGATTCGGAAAATGTGAAATCAAAAGGAAAAAAAAAATCTAAAACACAAAACGAAAAATCATGAATTTAAAAACAAAATAAAATCAATAGAGTATTTTTGTTATATTAGCTATTTATAGCCTCAAACTACTGCTTATAGCCCGTTCCTCAACGACTCATTCCAAGTGTCTCTGTTTATAACCCGTTCTTCAACAGCTCATTTCATGGATATAATAATTTGCTTAGTTTTATGCTAAAAAACTGTGAGAAGGATTGCATTGTCATTTTCAACTATATTTATGTGTTCATCCTCTTGATTTTGTCTATATCAAAATATCAATCTTTACACTATCATGGTCTTCCTCCTTTCCTGGTCTCTGTATACAGTCTTCAACCTAGGGACAATAATTGAAATATGCCTCAGTGAACACCCAATTGGTAAGGCAGACATCACGGACACCCTCTGAACATAGAAACCCTAAAAAGATCACAAATAATATTGAAGAACAAACAGTATGTTTGGAATGCTTCAGGCACTTACCTGTCTCTTGCAACGATGAAGTAACTAGTTTACCGAACCATCAAGCAACTTTGTTGGCAGGACGACGGTAGAAGAGCAGAGTTAGTTCGCCATAGTTGAGAAGAAACTGAGAACACCCATGTTTTTTATGCCCTCTTCTTCTCTCTTTCTGCTCTCGAATGGTTGATCCACCCCCAACATCTGTCTCCAGATCTCCCTTCCACACCAACATCTGTCAACACACAAAAAATAGTTGTTGGTTGCGTGTCCTCAGCAGAGGTCCTTTGCAATCGTGCCTTCTCTGGCATCGGGAAGCGTGAAATCTCTGCAGCTGGCAACAAGAATCCCACAAAATCAAATTTTAATTGGCAACCGTTAAAATTTGATCAGTTTTTGTATATAAGACATTACAGTGGAATTAAACACAGATTCGCTACTGAACAGCAGATTAATCACTAGTTTAAAAAACCCCCTCCGCTATAGTTCCATTGATATCCACTCCGACGCCTTCGTTCCACTAAAGTCGCTCAAATAACTTGACAATCAAGGTGTTTTAGGAATTTCAGATAATTTACCCAAAGCTTATGAAATCATTCAATTTGTAAAAAGATTTTTATTGGTTCTATTCAGATTGTATTTTTAGAATTTAATTATTAAATTGGTTTGTAGTCAATTTATTTATCATAGTTTTATTATGCTTATTATTTCATCTTACTAATTTTAGAATATATTGTTAGAAGTCTCAAGGATGATAAGACTCAATTTTACAATATGCTAGCTAATGAGTTTTATTTGTATATTAGCTATCTACTTTTGTTGTTTCTTGTTACTATCATGTCTTTTCAATAATTATTTTTGTTCATTCAAATGTTCCGTGCTTTTAGGAAATACATTATTTCATGTCATTGTACAACTATAGCACATTGGTATCTTTATGAGCTCCAATTTGATATAGTATTTTATGGTGACCACATATGCAAATATTTTGAGCCAATAAGATAGCGAGAACTTGGACCAAGTAGATTCAAAAGTTCAAACTTTACAATGATCAACTATGCATAGGGAGACAACGAGTGAGCACCAATGCCTATAATAGCTCAGGCAATGGGTTGAAGCTACCAAAATAAGCCCTCAATGCTTTGTGGTATTTAAAACATGCGAGTGCTAAATAAATACTAGCAATCGCACCTTGGTGTGCAATGGGTACATTGAAGTGTTTTGGAAGTTCAATTGCTATGTCATTATGTGAATGATGATTGTCTTTTATCCCTATGGTGCATGTAATTTTTTGTTTTCTCAAGTGTCATAAATTAGTTTGCATAATCTTAATGGATTTCAAGATCCTTGTGTTTTTCTTAGTAGCTACTTCAAATGTGTGTGCTTTCATGTTTGGTGTCTAGTCTCTATTTGCATGCATCTCCTTTCTAGATTCTTGTTCATGCACTACACCTAGGTTCACTTGCATTCCATTAGTTAGCACCTATGCATATTATTTGAAGCATTTATGTTTATTTATGACAAGTCTCATATTTCACATCTTCACATCTACATTGAATAGACATTGTCTTGCAAATATAAGCATGGTTACTAGCTACTTCATGTTTATTTGTCATCTAGCCTACCATCATCCATCCTCCCATGGGGTGGCACATGATACAAAGATTGATCAAACCTAGTGACTGTCATTGCTTTTATAATTGACATGTTTGCATAATTTGGAGCTCAAATAGATTCAAATTAAATTTAGACATGGTATAATTTTTTAGATTGAGAATTCGTAATTGTCTAAAAATATTTAATTTGAAGGGAAATTTTTTTGATTTGTTTGAATTTGCAGATGATATGGGAATGCTCTCCAGACCTCAAAAATGACATGTGTTCTATCTCATGAGAGCCCATTGTGTTCAATTTCCTTTGGAAAAATTTGTGTTACTCAAAAAGAGGCCTGCCATGCAATTGAATTAATCATTTCATCAAGGCCTTAACATGTGCTCGACCTCAAAAATGACATGCATTCTATCTCATGAGAGCCCATTGTGTTCAATTTCCTTTGGCAAAATTTTTGTTAGTCAAAAAGAGGCCTGCCATGCAATTGAATTAATCATTTCATCAAGGCCTTAACATGTGCTCTTGATGTTGGCCCAACCATTATTAATTTTCTTTCACTCCTTTCATGTGGTTTTTTAATGCGGTCCGTGTGCAATCAATCCATCTATATGGGTTTTTTGTGCTCTTCCCATTGTCATACAAACACTTATCTTCAAAGAGATAAAACCTTTTTAACACCAAAATGGTCTACAACTAAACATCAATATAATTCAATATAGTAAATATAATTCAATAATAATATAGATAAATATATAAAAAGTAAATATAATTCAATAATAAATATAGATAAATATAAAATATATAATAGATTTAATGTAAATATACATTTTTTACAAATTCAACTTTTGAAAAATTAAAAATAATTTAAAAAATTCAGGTTATAGATATGTAAGTTACAAGCAAGATCTTGCTCTTCCTAGACATTTTTTTGTTGACATGCATACTCATGTTCAATCTCCTAAACAATGGGCTACTATTTTACATAAGACATTATTGGGTGCTTCATTTGGAACAAATCAAGCTTCAACTATTGGTAACTTGTTGCCTTTTTCAAATGGTGTATCATCTCATCCTCATCCTCTTATGAACCCTCTCCTTCTACAGTCTCTCTCTATTTTCTTCATCTCTTTTATCTCTGTCTCTCTCATGTCTATCCCACTCTCTCCCAGTCTCTCTCTCATTCTCATTTCATATCTCTCTTAAGTTGTTAAATTTCTTATAGGTTAATTTAAATAGTACTATATATATAGTAATTATATATATTTTATATTTAATAATGTATAGTAATAAATGGAACTAAAAGTGTATATATATATATATATATATATATATATATATATATATATATATATATATATATATATATAAACATCAAACATAGACTATAAATATAGCACTATAGTATAATATGATATTAAAAATAAAAACAATAATTTATATTATATAAAAATGGTATATAATAATAATCATAGTTATATTTTTAATTTTATATATGAAGTAAATAAAATTCAATAATAAATATAGATAAGTATATAATATATAATAGATTTCATGTAAATATACATTTTTTACAAATTCAACTCTTCCACAAATTAAAAAAAATTAAGAAAATTTCGGTTAGATGTCCTCTCCTCTTGTCACAAACATAAGTTTCTTAAGTCATGGACCATTTTGAGTTATGGACATCTTGGCCCTATTCAAATGTTAAGCATATCCTACTAAAATTTTGATTATGTTCTTTGACAAAAATGCATAAATATAGTCAATAAAAAAATAAAATTAGATAAAATGGTACATAAAAACAAATTAAAATTAGATATATTTTTAATTTTTAAAATGTTAAACATTATACTTAAAACTCCACTAAAATTATTATCATAAACATCAATATTATATTTTAAATTAACTAATTCTAAACTTAAACATTATTTAATTATATAACATATTTGAGAATGAATATGATATGGAGGATGTCGATTTTTTGCTATGCATGTCGAGCTAGGGCATTCGTGCCCTAGCTCGATCCTCTAGTTTTTTCTTGGTCGTGTGAAGTGTGGTGAGTGCATGCGTTTGGGGAGGTCTGGGGTTGTGATTTTTTTTAGTGCAAAGTTTTTTCATTTGCATCGGTGTCTCTTTCTCCCTGAGCGTGCGGGGGTTTTGTGCCTGGTTGGAGGCCGCCGGTGGGGTTTTTGTGCATGGTTGGTTTGGGTCTGCAGTTCGAAGGTAGTGCTGGGTGGTGGGTCGGTTAAACCCTAGTGGTGGTTCTTTTTTCTTGGGGGCCTGCATGCTCGCCTTGGGTCTTGTTTAGTGTCAATGCCGATCGAGGAGTCTTCAAGGGCTAGTCCCAAGATGGATTTTCGCTTAGCAGCAGTTGGTGTGAATTCTCCTTCGCATGCTTTGAAGGTTTTTAATAATAACTTGTTCACACCATATCCAAGGTTGGTTGGTTCAAGTTTGTCTAGTGGTACACGTATTACGAAGATCAATGGATGTCTTGAGCGTTGTGAGGAGAGGCCAAAATTGGTTATCCTGCTGGAGATGATTGCAGAAGATATTGACTATTATTCAAAGCATGCATTGCTGTACAAGTTTATGTGGATGCGTGTTTCATTGCAATTTCTTGAATCGTGGGCCCAACAGACTTGGATGCCAAAGGGAGAAATGGAGGTTATGCTTTTAGCAAATAACTATTTCATGGTTTCATTCAATTGCTTGGCAGATCGTAACAAGGCCTTTGAAGGAGGCCCCTATTTTCATAATCAGATTGGGTTATTTATTAAACCTTGGCATGCAGGCTTCAATTCTGCTGAAGAGCTTCCGAACTAGGTTTTGGTATGGGTTCAGCTTCCGAGGTTTCTTGTGGAATGCTGGCAGGATGATGTTTTGCACTTGCTGGCTTCGATGCTAGGAAAACCAGTTGGTGCTACACAGTAGACTCAAGTTAAAAAGGTGATGACTTTTTCTCATATCTGTGTTGAGATTGATTTAAGTAAACCTTTGCCAGATTCGATGGATATATGTGCAGGTCCTTACTCTTGGGTGCAACAGTTGGACTATGAGACTCTTCCTTTTCGGTGTTGTCTCTGTCATGAGTATGGACATTTACAGTGGAGATGCCCAAAGGCTAGGCATGTGGATTCCTAGCCTTCTCAACCTCCCCATAATCCCTCTAGGGTTGAAAAGGGGAAGGAACTCATTCCTGGTGATGTGGATGGGGCTAATGGTTTCGTTCCTGTCAAGGCTCGAAACAGGAATCGTGGTCAAAAGAGGACTTTGAAGGAAAGGCAGGATGAAGATTCTTTCAACAAATTTGAAGTTTTAGATGATCTCAGCCAGCAAGAAGTGAATCTGGGCTTGGTGAATCTAGATCAGGGTGCTTTGGGTACAAGACAGGAGGGCCTCCTTTTTGAAGCTACTCAGGTTTTGTAGGATAATAAGGCTTTGCAAATGGACACAGATGTTCAAATGGAAGTCCAGGTGGAATCGGTTCCTATTATAGTAGAGAAGAAGGATGGTGAGGATGGATCTCCTCTTGTTTCGAATGCAGGTACTGAGGGGGTGAAGAATAATAAGTCTTCTTCTTCTCATTTAGGTCTTCATCAAAAGGATCCAAAAAAAGGGGCTGGGGAGAAGTCTTCCAAGCTTGGTAGAAAAAAGGATTTGGAAAAGATTAAATTAACAAGGGAAACTTTGGTAGAGTCAGGGTCAGTTAAGACTCTGGATTCCCATTTTTTGGGCCCCTTGAAATGATTGTTCTATCCTAGAATGTAAGGGGCTTGAACAGTGGCCCTCGACAAAAAGTTGTTCGTGATTTGGTTAGAAGTCAATCTCCTGATGTTCTTTTCCTGCAAGAGACTAAGTTATCAGTGAACTATATGTTTGGTTTAGTGCCCAAGTTGTGGGGGAGTGGAGAGTACCAGTGTATTGGTGGTCAAGGGTCTGCTGGGGGAGTGGCTTGTTTATGGAATCCTCAGAAGATCCACCCTCTTTGGTGGTTGTCCTTTCAGTCTTCTATCTCTATGATTTCGTCTTGTTTTGAGACAGGGGAGTATGTTCTCTTCTCCAATGTCTATGCACCTACCAAACTTCAGGGTAAGCAACTTTTGTGGTTCCATATCCGATTTATCCGAAGCATGGTTCCTTTCCATCCGTGGATTATGGCTAGAGACTTCAATGCTATTTCTGAGTTGGCTGAGAAGCAGGTGGTATTGCGAGGCTTGAGCCTTCTGTGTTACTGCTTCAGGATAACATCTCAACTTTAAATCATGTTGATATCAAGCCCATTAATGGCCAGTTTACTTGGAACATTTAGAGGAATGGGAATAACTACATTGCGGAACGACTTGACCGCTTTCTAGTTTCTTGCTACTGGGTTGGTGTGTTGTGGTCTTCTACCTCTGAAATTTTGGATTGGAGAGGCTTAGATCATTGGCCTATCAAGCTGGCTATTTCTTCAACTCATGTGCCTCGGTCTCCTTCTTTCAAGTTCCAGCTTATGTGGTTGTGTGACTCCTCTCTCCATAACTATGTTGCTAAATGGTGGAGGTATGGTAGACCTACTTATGGTACAACAATGTATACTTTTGCTAAGTTACTTCAATTTGTCAAGTATCAGCTTAAACTTTGGAATCGACAATGCTTTGGAAACATTTTCTATGCTAAGACTGCTGCCTGGGCTGAGTTGGATGGTATTACGAGGTTGATCAGGGAGGATGGAGTGACTAAGGACCGACTGTAGGAGGAGACTAGGGCTTTGAAAGCACTGGAAGAGTGTGAGCTACGAGAGGAAGTTTTTTGGAAACAAAAGGCTCGGATTGAGTGGCTTCAGGAATGGGATAAAAATACTACTTTTTTCTTCAACTCAGTGAAAGCCATTAGACATGGCAATTCTATTTCTCCTCTGGTGAATGATAGGGGTGAAACTCTTTCCTCTTTTCATGAAATCTCGCGTGAAGCTTTGCAATATTTTGCTGCATTATTCAAGGAGGACTCGCAGGGGGGTTCTAATGAGGAAGCTCAGGTCCTTTCTTGTATCCCTTCTTTGGTATCTAGGGAGATGAATGAGCATCTTATGAGTGATATTTCGATTGAGGAGCTAGAGGGGATTGTGTTTCAAATGAAGAAGGGGAAAGCTCCTAGCCCTGATGGTTTCCCAATTGAGTTTTTTCAAGAATTCTGGGAGATTATCAAGTTGGACTTGTTGGCGATTGTTCAGGAGTCTCGTAAGAATAAACAGATGTTACAAGCTTTGAATTCTACCTTCCTTGCTCTCATCCCAAAGTGTGATGGGGCAGATAGGTTAAGTCAATTTTGTCCTATCTCTCTTTGCAATGTAATTTATAAAATTATCTCTAAATTGATTGCTGATAGGTTGAAAAAGTGGCTTAAAGTGTTGATCTCTGAGGAACAGAGTGGGTTTGTGGTGGGACAACAGATTCTAGATGGGGTTGTTATCGCAACTGAAACCATTCACTCTATGGCTAGTTCCAAAGATAAGGTGATGTTCATCAAGCTTGATATGGCTAAGGCTTATGATAGAGTTAGATGGTCCTTCCTTCGAAAGGTTCTTGGTGCTTTTGGTTTTGGGATGAGTGGATTTATTGGGTTATGAGTTGTGTTACTTTGGTCTCCTTCTCTGTGTTAATAAATGGTGAGCACTCTTAGCTTTTTGGTGCCTCTCGGGGTTTGTGGCAGGGTGACCCCCTCTCTCCTTACTTGTTTCTTCTTCTTCTTGAAGGTCTGAGATGTTTGATAAGAAGGAATGTGGAGTTAGGTTTCATTCAGGGGTGGGGGTGGGGAGGTGGTTTACCTCCACAATCTCACTTGCAGTTTGTTGATGACACTGCTTTGATGGGTATGGCTACAATTAGGGAAGCTTCAAATTTGCGCAAGGCATTGGATGTTTATCTTGTTGCTTCGGGCCAATTGATTAATGAAGATAAGTCTTCCATCTTTTTATTCAATACTCCGGGTTCCATTCAGAGGAGAATTGCTCGTATCTTGAGATTTCATAATGGGGTTCTCCCTTTGACCTATCTTGGTATTCCCATCTCTGTTGGAAGACTACCTAGGGATTCTTGGCAGAATATTCTGGATAAATTTCGTGTGAAAGTTAATCATTGGACCCACCGTTGGTTGTCCTTTACGGGTCATGTTCAGTTGCTCAAGTCTGTGGTGCAGGCCCTCCCCATTTATAAATGTATGATTCAGGTGGCCCCTTTGGGTTTTGTTAGGGAATTGGATTCCTTAGCAAGACAGTTTTTATGGGTTGGTAGCTTATTGTGCTCTAAATGGAGCCTTGTCAGATGGGACATTGTTTGTAGCCCAAAGCAGTTTAGCGCCCTTGGGTTAAGGCAGTCATCGTTGTCAGGGATGGCATTGGCTATTAAATTGTATTGGCGATGGTGTGTGGAGCAGGATGGGATCTGGGCCAGGATATTAACACAGAAATACTTCCTGGGGATCCCTCAAATTGATATTCCTTGTTATCCCCTAGTGGGGAAAGGCTCAATGATTTGGAGCACACTCAAGAAAGGGGCTGCTCTGATCAAGGATGGCTTATTTTGGATTTGTAAAAGAGGGACAAAAGCTCATTTTTGGTCTGATTCTTGGGATGGTTTTCCTCCCATTGTTTGTCAGTTTCATAATTTGGTGACTCTATGCTAGAGGTCCTATGAGGTAGGATGGTCAAGGGTGAGTGACTTCAAGCCCTTTTCTTCTCATGGGTAGTTGGTGGTGGCGAGATGGAAGAATCCTGATGAGTGGTGTATTGTTGGTATGGAGGAGTGTGCTGAGCTTCATAATATCCTTTCTCATAGACGTTGTAGCTCCCTCCAGGAAGGGGATGTTCTTTCTTGGTCTCCTAATTCTAAGGGTGTCTATACTAGTGCTTATGGATATCAGGTGTTGTTATCTCACCAGCTGGATGGGGTGGAGGTTCATTGGTGGAAGAAAGTGTGGAATAAGCTTTCTTAGCCGAAGTGTAACTGCTTTATTTGGACTTTGGCTTGGAATAGGTGCTTGACATGGGATAATATTCAGAAGCAGGGTTTTTAGGGTCCTTCTATGTGTGTTTTGTGTGGATGTGCAGAGGACTCCTCTCACTTGTTTTTCCATTGTGCCTTGACTTTGCAGCTTTAGCATTTTTGGTGGGACTTTTGGAAAAGACCTTGTGTTCATGCATCCTCCCTGGTGGATTTTTGGAGTAGTCTAGGTAGACCTCCTTCTATGGCATCTTTCTTGCAAGATGTGTCATATGTTAGGCCTTCCTTCATACTTTGGCAAATTTGGTTGGAACGGAATCAAAGAATATTTCGAGGTAAGAAGTTGTTGATTCAACAAGTTTGGCACAAAATTGTGGGTATGATTCGGGAGACGGTGGAAGTTAAGTGTGATGTGGTGTTCCCTTTGGAGAAAGGGGATGCTGAGCTAGTGGATAGATTGGGTATTCAGGGGTTGTCTCCAGCTTCTGCTTGTGTCAGGAGAGGAAGGCGGGTGAATAAGAAAGTTCAAAGGGTGGGGAGTTGGCTACCCCATCCAGCTGGCATTCTGAAGCTCAATACTAATGGTTCTTCATGGGGCAATCTTGGACCTACTAGGATTGGTGGGGCTGGCAGGGATTTTTCTTGATCGGTGGTTTTTTTCTTTTTTGTTCATGAAGGAGTGCAGACTATCAACCTTATGGAAGGTTTGGCGATCCTCTACGCTTTGGAGAGGGCTTATGCTTTGGGATGGCACAAGGTTATCTATGAGTCTGATTCACAGGTTTTGATTAATTTTCTAAATAAATAGAAGGTATCTGATGTTAGTTGGCAATTGGCTATGATGGTACAGCAGACTCTGCAGATAAGTTCTTTGATGGAGATGGTGTCTTTTGTCCATATTCCAAGGAAGTGGAATAGGGCAGCAGATTGTTTGGCTAAGTGGGCCTCTGAGCATTTAGATGGCTGGAAGATTGATGAGTGGGAGCAGGTTCCTCATGAGCTTCGACATGACTTGGAGAGGATTCTTGCTAAGGATGGGAATGGTATTGGTGAAGGATGATGTTGTTTCATGCTTTGTATGGCTATTTCTTATGGATTCCCAGGGCCCTGACCCTTTGATGTTTTGTAATGCTCTTTTCTGAATTTCAATAAAGTTTTTACCCCTTTTATTAAAAAAAATTATATAACATATTTATTAAAGATAAATAAATCACCTCCTATTTAAATTTCATCAACCAAAAATGAAACGATAAAATTTAAAAATAAACTAAAATGAAATGTCGAGGAAAAGTGGTGTCACATCGTTAATGTAAAAGAGAACACGTGGTTGCATAAACTGTCACTCAAGGAAAAAAACCTCATTCTAACAAATTGTGGGATGACTTTGTACCCTAATGAGTCATGACAGTTGGGAAAAGCCTTTGTATCATTGGGAAAAATTCAATCCAAAACACAACAAGGAAAATCGGCGATGGAACAGAAGATGGATGACCTAATCCATTTCAATCACATAGATTATAAGTTATTAATATCAAAGCAGATCTTAGAAAAGCTATGAAAAAAAGAAACATTATTTTGCATATGGGATAATTTAAAATATACATAGTTTGTAAAATTGAGTTGCTAAGAGCAATAAACCAGGGGGGCATATTTCAGTCATTCTCTCTATTTAGTCAAAGAATGAGTGATAGAGTATTTGACCTTTCCAGAATTTTGCTTGGCAATTCCATTGCCTGGTACTGTTTATCCTTAGTGGAATTGGAGCTTGCATATTTGAGCAATAGAATTGAAGATGCTTTAGCATTAAGGCCTAAGTTTATAGTCCACATATGAGAATAGGAAGGAATTTTTTGATAAGCTTAAGAGTGAAATCAAGCTGAGGTGTAAAATCACTATTGACTATTTGACCAATGAAGTGGATGATATTTAAGTAGAGTGGGCTCAAAGGAATGTTTGCTGGGCCTGTGCTTCACATGTAGGAAGGGGTAACAAGTTGGTTCCAATCAATAAAGATTTTAGATTTTTAGTCACAAATAATGTCATGTATCTAAATACCACTGTGTAATGTTTTTTATTCCAATGTTTTGAGTCTCCTTTGAGGACCCTCTTCAGAAAAATTACAAGATTAATAATTCTTAATTAAATAGTGACAAGGAACCCCTTACTAAAGGGACCGATTGATGTTCCCCAGCAATGAATTTATCAACATTCTCACCAATTGCCATAACACTGGCATCAATCATATTGATCAAGAAGACATTGTTTTCTTTACCTTCATGCACCCATCCTCCATGCGTATCATTACAAGCAGTGATAATTATAAAAGATGGAAAACTCTTTAAAGAAGTTATCCAATATTTCAATTCCAAAAAATAAGAAACACGGGAACTATAGGCTACTATTCAGTGAAATCATAGATTTACTGGTAAGTTTTGACCAATATAATAATTATATGCAGATTTTAGCATTTAATATAGAAACTTAGCTTCATTTTTTAAAAGTTTGTGGTTATCATGGATAAATTCCTCCAACATGTGGGGCTCTTGGTGCAATGCCTTGAGTGATTCCTGCATTTGTTGTGCACCTTTCTTTGCTTCTTCAACCGGAAATGCCCTTGCAAGTGGCGTCACCATTCCCTTTGCTCAATTCTCCATCTTCATAGAAAACAACAAAACTGTTGCATTTACTCACATAAGGGAAGACCTGATTCAAACTATCTCAAATGGAGATGGCAACCTATACATAGGAATAAAAAACAATAACAAAGCAAACAAAGAAAAAATTACCTGCAGAACTAGAAAGATGGAGGAAGGCAAAAATCAATAAGCACATTTACATTGGTATTTTTATGTGCTCCAATTTGATATAGTATTTTATGGTGACCACATAAGGTATTTATAGAGCTTATAGCTCATTCCTCAATAGCTCATTCCAACTGTCTCTAAATGTTTCATTCCTCAACGGCTCATTCCAGCTATCTTTAAATGTTTTGTTCCTCAATGGTTCATTCCAGCTATCTCTGACTCTCCATAGTAGCTATCTCATACTTCTCCTCTCCCTTCCAGTTGTTTAAGATGTTACCAAACTAAATAAATATTTACTCCAATGCCTTGTTCCACTAAAGTGGCTCAAATAACTAGACAATCAAGGTGTTAAAGGAATTTCAGATAATTTACCCAAAGTTTATGAAATTATTCAATTTGTAAAAAGATTTTTATTGGTTCTATTCATTATTTTTAGAATTTAATTATTAAATTGGTTTGTACTCAATTTATTTACTATAGTTGTATTATGTTTATTATTTCATCTTACTAATTTTACAATATGTTACCTAATAAATTTTATTGGCATATTAGCTATCTACTTTTGTTTTTTCTTGTTAATGTCATATTAGGTATTTATAGAGCATGACCTTGGCTCAAACTACTGCTTATAGCCCATTCCTCAATGACTCATTCTAGCTGTCTCCGAATGTTCCGTTCCTTAATGACTCATTCCAGTTGTCTCTGAATGTTTCGTTCCTCAATAGTTCATTCCAGAACTGTCTCGGACTCTCCATTGCATCTATCTCATACGTGTCCTCTCTCTTCTAATTGTTTAAGATGTTACCAAACTAAATAAATATCTTCTCGGATGCCTTCGTTCCACTAAAGTGGCTCAAATAACTAGACAATCAAGGTGTATATTCATTCCAAAGAGCTTCAAGTGCATGCACATTGCACATATGAGCTATTTGAGTTTCCTTACTACCTATTATCTTGTTACTATCATGTCTTTTCAATAATTGCTTTCATTCATAAATAACTTCAAATGTTCCATGCTTTCGAGGAAATATATTATTTGATGTCATTGTACAACTATGGCACACTGGTATCTTTATGTGCTCCAATTTGATATAGTATTTTATGGTGACCACATATGCAAATATTTTGAGCCAATAAGATAGCGAGAACTTGGACCAAGTAGATTCAAAAGTTCACACTTTACAATGATCAACTATGCATAGGGAGACAATGAGTGAGCACCAATGCCATAATAGCTCAAGCAATGGGTTGAGGCTCACTAAAAGTTGACACATAAGCCCTCAATGCTTTGTGGTATTTAAAACATGCGAGTGCTAAATAAATATTAGTAATTGCACCTTGGTGTGCAATGGGTACGCCGAAGTGTTTTGGAAGTTTAATTGCTATGTCTTTATGTGAATGATGATTGTCTTATATCCCTATGATGCATGTAATTTTTTGTTTTCTCAAGTGTTATGAATTGATTCACATAATCTTAATTTTCTCAATAGATCGCTTTGAAAGAAAAGGTCAAATCCCTCTCAACTCGCCCTGGAACCGGTCCTGCAATGAGGGGATTGAACCCTGAAAGAACTACAAAAACCTCCCTCTTAATTCACTCTGGAGCTGACCCTACAGCGATGGGATTGAACTTGAAAGCAGCCATAGAAAAGCTCTATTTTTTTAAGGTGCACAACAAACAGGCCCGTCCCCTTTCTCTCATGGCACACGACCTAGTTGTGTAGGCGGATGACCTAGCATAAGAAGGAGAAGGCAATGTGGGGAGACCCTATGCCATAAATCCATCTCTAGCCCATTCCCCAACCCCAAAATAACTTGTTATTTGGGAAATTTTATTCCACCAGATCGATCTCATTTGTGCAGAGAGATCTCATTTGTGTAGAAAGAGGTGATTTGGTTTTCCAAGGTTTTTTTTTTTTAAGCCGACGACCGTCAAGTTTGAACAAGTAAAAGAGGCACTATTCATTGACCTTTTTTTTCTTAGCCCCATGCTTTTCTTAATGTTTTAAAGGCATGTGATTTTTAAAAAAAATTCCCACTCCAAAGGCAAATTATTTTTCAATTAAGTGTAAAATAGGCAACATAGGCAAATAGTAAAATTGTTGTAACTTTTGATTGACAACTTGAAATCGAGTGCCATTTTTTTGTGAAAGTGAATAATTTTTTAAGACTAATCCATTGGAAATGATATCACACTAAACTTATAAAGTGTCATTTTTCATTCCAATTCGATCACCTATGCACTAAGTTATAAAGTGCCACAAATTTAGGAGGGATAAAAATATTGAATCATGGGGGGTATATTGAGTGTGTTAAGTACACTTCCACACATCTTCTTCAAACAATTTTCTTTCCACATTTATGGGGGGTTGTCGCAATCATGAACTGAGATAAAGTTCCACATTTTCGGGGTTTTATAATGGATTTTGGCATCTATTTACATCCTTCTATAGTTAGGTTAAATTCAAAGAACTATTTGTCTTGGAAACAAGGGATAAAGAATCAATGCCTTGAGCAGGATCAATTACCCTATCTCCTTGGACTCGTTCCTGACCTAAGTGACTATAAATAGAAGAATAAATGGTTTAACAAAAAAGACATGGTTTGTGGACTAATAGGTCTTATTGTCTCTGTGGATATTTTGTTGCAAATGTTGTCATTGATGCCAAGATGGAATTCATTATTATTGATTGTTGGAAGAATGTTGTCATTGATGATAAAGTAGTAGTATCATTGCGAATGTTGTCAAATGTTGATACATTACCTACAAAGAGAGAATTCATATAGGAATCAATTGTTCCTGAATGTCTACTACATTTGTGGAACTCTAGAAATGTTTGCGGTAGATTTATGAGGTTTGTTGCTCAGAAGCGATGTTAAACCATCATTATTTCTGGTACCCGCATTCTACCACAATTGGTTGTTTTAACTTACATTTTTGAAAATAAGAAAATCTAGTCAAGAAGTAAGTTGTACTCATGTTTTAGAAGATTTCCATTATATTTATGAGGTTTGGTGCTCAGAAGCAGTCTTAGACTATCATTATTTTTGATACCACATTCTATCGCAGTTGGTTGTTTTGGCTTACATTTTGGAAAATAAGAAAAGCTAGTCAAGAAGTATGTTGTACTGACATTTCAGAAGATTTACAATTTAGAGAAGAGATCTAGAAGTGATAGAATGAATTATGTGTTCATTGATCATTTGTACAAATGTTTTAATGGTCGTGCTAGGTAAAAGAAGTGCGCACCAGCAAGACGAAGCGTGTGAATGTAGCATGCGACCAAGAGAGATCATGGTATACAACACATAACATAAATTCATTCTTATGTTACTACATATGATTTGGAGTTGAGCCAGCTACAAGTTACATGTTATCTTGAATTAAGGATTGATGGCCAACATGAGTTGTCTTGGATAGATGTGTCAAGTGGTTCTAAGCTGACATTGTGATGTTAATATTGTGATAATATATATATATATATCGTCAGTCTTGTTTTCTGTAGCTGAGTGGCAATATGCAGTAAGCAGTGAGCAGTATTTTTGTATGTGTAGTGTGCGAAGGGCATGAGTAAAAGATAATCTGGGGTTTATAGAGTATGCATCCATGTTTGTACAAGCATATTTCTTTATTCTAAATTGTAGATTAGAAGAGTTGAGGAGTGTGTGTTGCATAATTAAATGTATGTGGAATGAACTTGATCTCGTTTTCAAATGCTTGAAGTTGGTGCTTCATAATCTGAGTTGGTGCTTAGTGGATGGATTGGTGCTCAGTTTGATAAGGGGATTGGAGTCTCCTATAAGTTGGTGCCTGCAAATTAATAAAGGGGATTGGTGTCCTCCTGGGTTGAAATTCCTGTGGGTTGGTGCCTACAAAATATTTGTAATTTAATATTATTTTGTGAGGTTGGATTTATGCAGTAGATCCAAGCATCTTTTCTCATCGTGGTTTTTCCCTTTTGAGTTTTCACGTAAATATTGTGTTCTCTTGTGTGGATGTGTGGATGTGTTTATATATCTTGCATAGTTCTTTTGATGTATTGTTGATGCGGTAAAAAAATTGATGTTGTGGTAGGTTTTGAATTTAAATTTGGTATATAGTGATTCACCCCCCTCTTAGTATATCTATGTGTTCTACAATTGGTATTAGAGCAAGGTTCCTTAGTGTAGCCTAATAGCTGAAGGAAGATTTTAGATTTGAACACATGGCAATTCAAGAAGGATGTCGTTCAAGTAAGGCTCCACTACTTGATGGAAAAAATTATGCATTTTGGAGTATACGGATGGAAGCCTATCTAACCTCATTAGGGTTTGATGTATGGCAATCTATTATGGATGGTTATACTGCTCCTACAACTCCTCCAACAGACCAGACTAGTAAGAAAGAATGTGAGAACAATGCTAAAGCTAAAAATGCAATTCTATGTGAATTAACACACATTGAATTTGTTAAGGTGATGCACTACAAGTTTTCCAAGGACATCTACCAAAAACTTCATAGCATTTATGAAGGAGATGATAAGGCTGTAACATACCTTCTCATATTACTCGAAGAAAGTCAAGAATTTACAAGAAAGTAAATAAACATGGTAAACATGAGAGAGAAGGTTTTTTTTAAGTATATAAATCATTTGCATAATCATAACAAAAAAAAATATAGCTTTATATATAATTTCAACCTTGAAATCGCAACATAATCAAAGATAGAATCATAGTGAAATCCTTTCACTTTTCATTTACGATACATAAATTGCATTTGACATAAAGAATAATTTTACCTCATAAATTTGACTGTCATAAGTCATAACATGACTTACACTGCATCTAGAATCTTGATATATGTCTTCACAAGTCTCAGCAAGTCATTCACTATAGAGGGAGAGCATCATCTAAGTGCTTTACCTCCAACTACAGACCAGTGGTCCCCTACACACCTTCCTTCCTAGAAGTGGCCCTACCCTTCACGAAGAGTATAGATATATGGAACCAATAGGTTTTTACCATCTAAGTCTCCAGTGTTGTGTCCTACATAACCAACATGGTCATACAACTATAAACTCCTTCTAACTGAGTATGACACTACTGGATGGTTATGCAAATCTAGAGCATAGTGGACCGACTAATCCATGCAAAGATAGATGCATTACTTTGGCCAAAGATTCAATACAAATAGACGTTTGTAATAAACATAGTCGTATGTTCACACACCTCTAACTTGACTTGGAGACTATCTCATCCTACAACAACTCTAGACATAAATTGTCTAAACTATATTCAAATTCTAGTCAATCTGACTTAGATCTAATCCTTAATCTATGATACACATGTAATATATAGGTTTAGGTAATTCTAACCTTTCATAGAGTCCCTCCTTGCATATTTGCAAGTACTAGGGTCTATGATCTCCTGTCATTCTACTCTCTAACTCTAATATTAAACACTCCTATGTTGAATAACGAGTTTCAACTCAATCATCGAATCACTTAAATTTATCAGAGTACTACTCAGAGTCGTTTTGTCTTACTCTATGGTTTACTCGACCCTTCACTGTCGACCAATGAATACAAAAATAATGTCATATCTGACATAGGGGTTATAAGTTTTCTAAACCCTTCAAGTTATGATTCTAGGGTTTATCTTCTCTAACCCAATTCATGGAAATATCAAACATCCTTGTTTTCCAAAGATAATAACATAAATATAACAAAACATAAGAATAAATACTTCTAGTCTTCCCTAGACCACTTGGTATTGCTTGAAATTCACATTTCACATAACATGAATAAGCATAATATTTGAGGTATATCCCCATAAATATATCTTAATGAGTACTATCATTTATCAGAACTGGTCCTTGACTAAGTTCAATCCTTCAACCTTAATAGGTTAGATTCATAAAGGATAATAAAATACTTTCCACCTCTTGGTCTACTTAAGTCTACCGACTTTCAACATAAGTTAGATTATGAACTCATATATAACATCCTTGTAAATATATGTCGTATACACCTTTATCAATAATCAGATGGGGTTGAGATTTGAATCTCCCAACATACCCAACTTGGTATAAATAATATCAAGAATACCCAACATTGGGTTAACTTTATCTTCTGTGCAATCGACACTAAAATAAGTTCTATTGAACGTATAATATAAGAACTATAACTTTCCATCTCCTAGTGCACCAATACCCTTTATTGGTTTACTCATATCAATCTTGAAACATAGGGGAAGTTATTTATGTCTCCTATCATTCTCTTTCTCGAGATAATTTTATATAAGCAATAGTTCCTAACCAAAAGGATATCTAGGTTTCCACTATCTTGGTTCCCCCAATCCTCTAAATTTTTAATACAGTCCAACAAGAAGAATTTTATTCCTCATAAGTAAATCTATATTTAAGTTGTAACATAGTCACTTTAATATCGTAACAACATTATCTCATCAAAGTCTCTATTTGGAGAACTAGTGGTTAAATGCTTCCAAAAGCAAGATTACAACTATGTATCTACTATAGTCTTCCACATAGACTAATGGATCGACTTCCATCTTCCTAGTTCCCACTATTTACTTTGAATCCAAGTACAAAAATATAATAATACATATAAGTAGAGTACCCTCTATTTTCTCTTAACCAGTTAGGCACTATACCAATCCTTGTTACTCTAATAATACAAGTACACTAAGAATAATATAAACGTCTTTGACTTATTCAGTCTTTCCCCTAGATACGTTTGAGTTTACAATATAATTATCAACCTCCTTGGTCCAACTTTCACTAAAGAAGAAATAAGAACTGGTGTCCAACATTCTATGCTTATCATGATAATGCTTACCACCCTTGCATATAACAATATACTTGGCATAATCAAGAACACATATCCTAATACATATAGATTCTTTATATCTTTCACATTTGTCAACATCTCAAATAGTGTTACACCAAATGCAATAAATGAATCTCCCAGCCGTTCGATTCACATTTGCTAGCATGCTCCCAGCCCATGCCCAAACAGAAGATTTTGAGGCAAGGTATAAACA